>CM040129.1:170085825-170693074 GCA_022559845.1 Amorphophallus konjac | reverse complement strand
ATCAAGTTCCTTCTGGAGAAATCCATCCTTACTAATAGGCTAGCACGCTGAGAGAGTTTTCTATCTCAATTTGACATCACCTACATCCAGCAAAAGGTGATTAAAGGCTATGCCATAGTCGAACATCTCGCTCACCATCCTCTTCCCAAGTTTGATCCTGTCCAATCAGAGTTTCCAGATGAGGAACTAATGTCCATCACCCAATCTGACGAGCCGACGTGGACATTATATTTTGATGGAGCTCTGAATTCCCAAGGGAAGGGTATTGGCATTGTCCTTCTAACGCCCGAAGGCGTTACCATCCCAGAGGCATTTCACCTCGCATTTCCAGTCACCAACAACATTACTGAGTATGAGGCTCTTCTAGCTGGTCTAGAACTGGCCCATTCCTTCTATATCACCGAATTACGAGTCGTGGGTGATAGTCAACTTGTTCTCCGCCAGGTGCTTACCAAGTATCGCACCCTTTTTCCTAAACTCAAGCATTATCAGGAGTTGGTCTCCGCCTATGCCAAATTGTTCACCAAGCTGATCTTTGTCCATGTCCCTCGCGAACAGAACATTCTGGCCGATGCCCTCGCCTCCTTGGCGTCATCTTTCAGATTCCCTCTACGTGTATGGTTTGAATCCATCAACATATACAAGCGTCTCGTCCCTGCTATTCAGGACCCTTACCTTTTAAAGATCAAAGAAAGAGTCCTACGGAAGATTCAGGAAGGAGAGATTCTTGAGAAGAGGTAAATCATGTTGGTAGAATTTGAAGACGAGCTGGCTGATGAGGAGAAACCATGGTTCTATGAAATTGTCAAGTATTGTAAAGATCAGTCTTACCCTGAAGGAGCCACCACAGAAGATAAGAAAGCCATAAGAAGGGTGGCCCAGAAATACACATTGGTCGGAGGTCTACTATACATGAGAAGCCTTACTGGTGTTCTACTAAGATGTCTTGATGACGATGAGGTCTGGAAATGTGTGGAGGAAGCACACTCAGGCGTATGCGGTGGCCATGCGAATAGCCAAATGCTCGCTAAGAAGATCATTCGGTAAGGCTTTTACTGGCCCACTATGGAAGAGGATTATGCCATCTATGTCCGTAGGTGTGTCAAGTGCCAGCTTCACGCCGACAAGATTCATTCACCATCTTCCTCACTTCATCCAAATCCTCCCCGTGGCCTTTCTCCATGTGGGCATTCGACATCATTGGTCCCCTAGGTGATCCCAATTCCCTCATCAAGCAGAAATCTTTCATTCTCACTGCGACGGAATACTTCACCAAACGGGTCGAAGTCGAAGCTTACGCGAAAATCAAGGCGTCAACAGTCTGCAAGTTCATCATGAAGAACATCCTCACCAGGTTCGACGTCCCAAGCATAATTGTCATCGACAATGGGCCACAGTTCATTTCTCAGGACCTTCAGGACCTCTGCAAAAGGTACGCAATTGCATTGCATCATTCATCACCTTATTACCCACAAGGTAATGGCCAAGCAGAGGCCACCAAAAAAACACTGATCAAAATCATAAAGAAAACCTGCGAGTCTAGTAAGTTTTCAAACTGGCCAGAGAAGCTTATCAAAGCTCTATGGGCCTATCGCACCTCAATCCGTACCCCCACCGGACAAACTCCGTTTTCCCTTACTTATGGTATGGAAGCGGTAGTCCCGTACGAGACTCTGATCCCTTCTCTTAGAGTACAATTGGATGAGGAATTACTCCTCGATGAACGTCGTAATTCACTCCTTGCCCAGTTGGAACTCTTAGATGAGAAGCGGTTGGCCGCTGCCGAGCATGCGCGTGTGTATCAAAATAGACTCGCTCGCTTTTACCAAAAGAAAGTCGTTGAGAGAAAATTCAAAATTGGCGAGATGGTCATGACAAGAATTTTTGTCAAACCTGGAGGGCCGCGTTCTAAACTTCAACCCAATTGGGAAGGACCGTACGTGATTCAGGCTGTGCATCCTGGCAACACCTATAAACTAGTCGATGCTGAAGGGACCGAGTTATCCCACCCTTGGAATGGGTTTTATCTTAAAAAGTACTACCCTTAGCTTAGTGTCAAAATAGAAAAAAAAATGAAAAGAAAGAAAACATCAAAAAATAACAAAAATATTGAAAATCACTAAAAATATATAAAATTTCAAAATGCCGAAGCCTGGGAGTTACCATGTAGATAAGTCATTGCATCCAACCTCCATATTAGGATAAGGTCCATTAAGGCTTGGTATTCTTGGTCTGCTAGAACCGTGGAGATCCCTGTCCGGCCACATCGCCCTATGTTCGCTCAAAAGAAGCCAACATGTACACACTCATGTGTTTTATCCAAAAAAGTTGGTAGCATCCCCTACGGTGGGGCCGCACCCAGAAGACCTCCAGAAGCGGTGATCTTTATTCTCTTCTCTTCGACCAAATGAGACAGCCGGCGCCCTTAAAACGCTGAGCATAAGAAACCAAAACTCAAACCCCTTAAGGCGAGAGTAGGATCCATTTCCTCGAGCATCGGTCAGAGCACGAGAAAAGGGCAATGTCACCGCAGGCATGTAAGAGGGATTCCACAACGTCAAACGACTATATCTCCCTCGCAAAAAAAGAAGTACAAAATCAAAATCAAAAGAAAAGCCTGGTCGTGACCGTGCCTGATACGACAATTGAAACCCCTCAAGGTAAAAATCTAAATCCACAAAAGGGGCCATGGAACGTAAATGCTCGAGATCTGGTCTGAAGTTGTCCCAAAAGGGGAAGAGTTAAATGGGCCCTTATTGGCTTGCCAGGTTAACGGTTTTATCGGTCCTCTCAGGAGGTTTACCCCCTACACTCTTCCTTCTTCCTTTAAAGATGAAAGCTCGATGGAGTGTC
The DNA here is from genome assembly GCA_022559845.1 of Amorphophallus konjac. NCBI lineage: Eukaryota > Viridiplantae > Streptophyta > Magnoliopsida > Alismatales > Araceae > Amorphophallus > Amorphophallus konjac. The sequence continues at coordinate 170,690,221 of CM040129.1, read as the reverse complement.
TGAACGGTGAAACCCACCAAGGTCTGCCACCTTATTTTAACACACGCGTATGGTTGTCTACTTTGAAGAGCAAAAGCTATCGCTACGAAGGAGTCTCTGTGTTTCTAGTTGGTCAAGACCCCTGTCTACCACCTTGATGTCTTCTTATTTAACCTTGGGCTTAGGCCAATGCAAGCGCGTCACCTCTGGGTGCGACGGCGTCTAATTCCGGGTCAGCGTCGCGCGGTTGGTCGTTAGGGTTCCAGGGTGTTCCAACATATACCATCTAGAGTCGTGAGGAGATAATCCTGGGTCGGGCAAATCATTTACCTCGAACACTTTTTGGGTGAATCCCTGTGGTCGGAAGCGACTGGGAGCCTAAGCATGACATGACGGTATTGTCATCAGGGTAAGTCTTAGCCGGCGGGATTATCATTCGAGGGGTCTAGAGGCCCAAATCAACCTAGATGTGCACTTAGGATACCTGGGAGGTTAGTAAGAAACCCATGTTCTCATGTAGGTTAGATGCCATTCGGGTGCTTACCGGGCGTTAGCAACAACAAAAAAAAATGATAAATAACAAAAGAGGAAAATGTAGATATTTGCAAAAACAAAATAAATTACTATAATAACAAAAACAACAAAAATGCCAAAAAAAGTATAAAAAGAAAAAAAATAAGTCATCTCGCATGCTTGCATTTGTATTCAGCATTTCACTTTTAAATCTCGCTTGCATTCGTATGCTTGTCTGTCGCATTCATCATCATCACATCTTTCCCTTACCTTCATTAATAAAGGCTTGGCCCCTTGACCCGTTATCAAGGACAAACATCTGTTTATTGAGCAAGGGGCCAAGTCAGAGTAGAAATTCTGACTTGTTTGTTTCAGTGATGTGTGCAGGGATTCAAGGCAGCAAGAACGGGATGAAAACCAATAAAACCAAACCTTTTATTCCATTCCAAAATAGGAAATTGTACATTAAGTTCCACCTTCTCTCTATATATTACCCGTCCCGCCGCTCTCCAGGCAAAACACTCTCAAGGGTGCTACCCAACTACGAAAAGCGGTACTTCTACCACTCTGTACTCCTCTTCCCATCACCACACCCCGGCGTTGATCCGTGGGGGCAGCAAAGAAGCTACTAACACGAAAGCCACGCTCTCCTGCTCTTCGGTAGCGCTCCTCACCATCTCTCAGCCATTGTTCAGCAAGACCAAGACTGGTTCGGAGTTCTAATAGTTGGGCCTCCATGTCCCTTCGTTCCTCCCTTTTAGTCAATCTGTCGGCTCTCTCTCTTTCTCTGTCCCTTTCTTTCTCTGCCCGTTCTCTCTCATGGTCTTCCCTCTCCAGCTGAAGGGTGATCCTCAGCTCCATGGCATCTCTAGAAGAGTCGTCGTCAAGACGACGCCGCAGTTCCTCCTCCTGCTCTGTTATTCAAGCCTCCCTCTGCGCAGCATGGGCAAGTGCCTCTTGCGTCTCCTTTTCCTGCCAGATATACCGGCTCAGATATGCGGTAAGGCATAAACAAGGAGAACTCAACACTGAAACTCTTACCTACATAGAGAGCATCCCTTCTGCCTCCGCGGAACGCTGTGTAGCACGAGCAAGTTGCTCGTGAAGCAAGTCAAGTTCTGAGGTAGGGATCCACAAGCTGGAAGAGACGTCACCTGCTCCCATCGCTGTTGAAGCCACATCGATCTGGGCGCACTATAACCACATGAGAGGATAATTAGTGACCGAACACCATGAATCTAGGGTTTTAATTAGGAGTGTGCATTGTACATGCACCTACCGAAGCACTCAAGGCTCCGCGGGTGTCTCCCAACTGTTGCTCCGTCTCTGCCAAACGAGATCGCAAGTTCGCTATCATGGTATCACGGACATCCTGCAGCCATAAGAGTCAGCATTTCCACAAAAAAAAAACTAAAAAAAAAGAGAAATTAAAAAAAAGGAAAAAAAGGAAAAAATTATACCTCCACAAGTCTCCGAGGTTGGAGCCGCTCTGCGTACATTGTCTTATACAGACGTAGATAGTCTTCACTATCATGCGCATGCGATTCCATGATTGTGCCACCCTACTGCCAGTCTTCATACTGTTCGGAGAACCGCACACGCCAATCAATGCAGGTTGTCGGTCCCCGTGTCTTTCTCCCGACGCGAGGTGGCGTAGTCGTATCTACCCATTCCTGGGCCAGCCCTAGGGTCCTCATAACCAATCATAGCCGAAGCGGCTCAATTTCATTCAGGCAGTGCATCCAAAGATCCCGTCTGAACCGGGCACGACTTGTTAAAACCCATTGTTGGTCGGCATCGGCCATGCCTGAGTAGGGTCTCCAGTTTACCTAGGTTAGGTTGTACATACCCGTTTAGCTGGTCAGAACCAAAAATAAAAATGAAAAAGAAAAAATCCCACCATCGCTATAGGGAACTTCTGTAGCTCACGCCTTAGCACCATTAGTTGGTAGGTTAGAGGTGTTGCACTCATGATGGGTTGCCACCGCCTGACTAACGGCACCATCACTGTTCGCCAATGTCGAGCTCTCCCCATCGGGAGGTAATAATAGCTCCACAGCTGCATCATCATATACCATCAGTACCTTAAGTGGACTATTACAAAAATAAAATAAAACCAAAAATATACCTGGATAAGTGGTGTGAAGCCACTCACAGTCATCTCACGGTCTGCCTCTTGGGACAGACCTATAAACATGTGTGCCAGCATGGAAGCTCCCCAGGCATACTGACCTACTCTTTCGAGGTCTGATTGCAGCTCCAGGAAACGACAATGGATACCGTCTCCTTTCGAGCTCAGTATCAATCTTCCCGGTAAGAAGAGGAGAAATCTCCTCAAATCCATGTTGGATCTCTCCCAATTGCCAAAATCTATGCAATACACAGCACGACATCCTCTTTCCATCCTTCCCATGAATTCTTCCGAGGACTCATCGTCCCGTCGATGAGTATCAGTGAGCCCTAATGCCTCCATGATAGATGCCCTGGCTACTGACCTGTTCTTCCGACCATCTAGGTCCAACCCCAGTAGCTTCTGGGCGCCTTCTCGGTAGTCCGCGTAGGTGACTCCGGTCACTGCCTCGCCATCCACCTTGAGGCTCGTGATTTGGACCACATCTTCTAGACTGGGCACCATGTGCCCCCAAGGTATCAAGAATGCCCGACTCACTAGGTCCCATCTTTCACGCAAGGCTTGGATGAGGGACGGGTCGAGCTTGATCGGCTCGATCCTGAGGAAAGCACCAAATCCCATCACGTCTAGCCAGGCCTTCTGAAAATCTGGGAGACCCCTGTATGCTGCCACTACTAACTCCCATGAAATATGTGATTTCATCACACTCTGCGCATGCACAAGGAATGGAGAAGGGTTTTGTCAAAGGAAAGAAAGAAGGAAAGAAAGGAAGAATGAGAAAGAGGGGCAGGAAAGCTCAGCTTACGAGTTGCGATTGGGTCTTCTCGCTGAAGTGCCCTTCAAGGTCCGAGAGTTTCCTGGAACTGCTACCGCTGGACCTGCTTCTCTTCAAGGAGTGGGAAGATTCGCCCTCCATCCAGACCTTAGAATTCTGAGTTCCTCCTCTCCCGTGGGAACTTGTACCTTTAGAGTTAGCTCTTGATGTCCCTGGGAGAACAAAAGAGGTAGGTGTTTATAGAAATGGAAGGGAGTGCGAGCCGAAGTTGCCTCCATCACCTTTAATGATAGCCCTCGCAATAGGGCGCCTGCCCTGCGGACCCATGTGTCACTTCACCGCTCACGCAGGGTGAGTGATTCGACGGTGTAATATGACGATGTCCCCCTATGCTGTCTAGGGATGCCCTATCATGTTATGGAGGTCGTCCGCAAAGTTTGAAAGATCGTCCAGGAGAATGGGCCAGAGCCGTCGTTATTACCTTTGACGACAGACTCCTGTGGAAAAATGGTCACAGCAAGACGCGATTCTCCGTTTAGGGCGGATTGTCGGTAGACACATCACATGAGAACAGTGCAAATGAGAAGAAGCATAGGGAAGAAGGAACGCACAAGAGAATAAATAAGCAGTAGAAAATCAAATCACTTCATTCATAAGTCTACATAAGCTATCTTAAACATCACAATCATAGAGAGGAGGCGGGTCCACTGGCTCACCAACTCTCGCCATTATCTTCATGCTCGTCCCTCTAGGCGTCCCTCTCCTGTCCCCTGAGGTAAGGGTCCCTCAGGGACCTTCTGGGGTCCCGTACAGTAACACTCGCCTCGCCTCGTGGGGCCTGCTTAGCAGCGGCGACCCGCTGATGCTCCCCTGGCGTAGCAAAGAAGCCACCCATATGGAGCTGACCTGACTGGCGGAGTCGCGCCCCGAATTCTCATGCCCTCTCATAGCTTTCCTCCATTCTCTCTAGCCTCTGTCCCATAGCTCGAAGGCCACCTGGGCCTCCGTGGCTCTTCTGTCCTCTCTCTCCTTCTCCCTCTCTAGCCTTTCTCTTTTCGCCTTTGTCTTGGTCACCTGGAGAAACACCCTCAACTCTAGAATGTCCGGATGTGGCCTCTCCTTACTGTGACGCTGCAGCTCCGCTACAGTCGCTACCCAGACATCACGCTCCTCTTCAGCCCAGGCCGCGCGGGCCATCGCAGCGGTAAGTTGCTCTCGGAGGGAGGCAATCTCAAGAAAAGGGGCCGAGGAGCTAGAAGATGCGCCGCCAGCCATTCTTGCCATCGCTGCCCGCTGGGCACGCTGGAATAAACATAACTGCCATCGGCTAAGTTCTAAAAAAAAAAAAGAAAAACAAAAGAAAAACAAACATGCATCACTAAACTTACCAAGATCGATAGTTCCTGTTCAGTGACGTTCAGCTGCCGCCTAGCCTCTGCCAGTTGGGCACGCAAGCCGTTGATGTCGCGCATATCCCCAGGTTGGAGAGGTCCCACATGACTCTCTCTCCGCTGTTGCTGGAAGTCGGCACTGTCCTGCACCAATACGCTCCCTTGCTGTCCAGGGAGACGTATGCACCAGTCCTCGAGCTTCGCCTTGCCGCGACTCTACTTCCTGACACGGCCCGGCTCATCCGCGCTCGCCCATTCATCAGCCAATCCCGGGGTCCTTGCCATGCCCTACATCAAGAAAGAAGGGTCTAACGTCAAACAACGAGAACGCGTCTCCTATCAAGGACGCGTCAATCATTTGAGTGCAACACTCACCGAGCCCTTTTCCCCTCTCACATGGCTCGCTCCAAAACTCAAAATGGATCAAAGAGGATGAAATCGGAGGACCTACCGGGATGTGTTCACCTCCCTCCGTGTCATCGGGCCCCTCGGGTCCCTCAAGTGCCCGAAGGGGCCCTTCCTCTTCCATGGACGCCGCTCTATGCTCTTGCGCGTCCCTCCTCGGGCAAGGAGTTCCTTGCCCCTCTCTCCCTTCACAGCCATTTGGCCCACCAAACTCCATCGATCGAGAGCAGAAGAAGACGAAGATAGGCGAGCAAATCTTGACGGGAGGCGGGCTCGTTTGCGGGCAATGCACAGAAGAAGAAGGGCCGCCTAGCGCTTTAAATTTGAATTTGAAAGTCAAGACACGTCCCCGCGCCTAGACGCGCCCAAAAAAGAGAAAAGAAGAATGAAATAGGATCCCTCCGTGCAAGGCGTGCGTTTCAGGGCAAGCTCTTGTGAAGCGTGCCTCGAAAGAGCAGGTGCAAGGAAAGAAGCATGGGAGAGAGAAAGTACACACAACACAAGGAACCATTTCATTTCACATAAGCAAACAGTAAGTTGTACATCATAAAGTGAGGAAGGTGGAGTGTACAAGAAACTCTCTAACTCTCGCTACCACCCTCCTGATCATCTCTCTCCTCCCTCCTCTCACGGGGATCCCTAGGGGGCCTCTGCGAACCCTGAGAGGCGGTGCTCGCCTCGCCCTGTGGTGGCACGCCAGCCTTGAAGGTGCGGCGATGCTCCTCAGTCGAAGAAACTAAGAAGCTGCCCATGGAGAAGGAACCAGACTGACGAAGTCGCGCCCCGCGCTCCTTCGCCCTCTGATACCGCTCCTCGCTCTCCCGAAGCCTCCCCTCCGCCGTGCCGAGACTCAATCGGAGCTCCATCAGCTGGGCCTCCAGAGCCCTCCTCTCGTCCCAGTCTCGCAGTCGCTCCGCCCTCCTGTCTTCCCTCTCTCTCTCTCTCTCTCCCTCTCCCTGTCCTCTCTCTCTCTCTCTCTCTCGCTGCTCTCCCTCTCCTCTCTCTCTCTCATCGCCTCTCTCCTCGACAGCTCGAGGGTGATCCACAAATCCAGCACGTCGCGAGGAAGCTCCTCAGCCTCCCGTCGCCGCTCCTCCTCCAGCTCTGCTATCCGGGCGTCACGCTCTGCCGCCCAGACGTCGCTCTCCTGCTCGGCACGGACTGCACGAGCCAGGGCATCCCGGATCTCCGTAACCTGTCAAAGCCCGCATACCCCGTAAGAAAACAGTGAAGGAAGAAGAGCAACTAGAAGGAGAGTCGGCGTCAGGCAAGCACTCACTCGAGCCTCGCGGTCGCACTCGGCCTCCTCAGCCCGAGCCACCGCGTATGCCAACTGCTGCTGAAGGGAAGAGACCTCCGGAGGAGGGCCCCACAAGCTAGAACCCGCTCCACCAGCCATCCCGGCTGCTGCTGCCTGATGGGCCCACTGAAACACAGAAGCAAACGACAGTTAGAGGCTAAGTATCAAAAATCCAGGTAACAAAAAAATGCATAATACATTGCATAGACTCACCAGGATCTCCAACTCATGTCGGATGGCCGCCAACCGCTGTCTGGCATCTGCCAGCTAGGCCCGCAGGTCGGCAATGATGTTATCACGAGCATCCTGCATTGCACATAGGATAGTGTCACATGCATATGCATATAGGAAAAGAAAAATCTTCATCTCACACTTATCCCTGCCGCCCCACCGAGGTGTATACGCTCCCCGTACGTGGCCCAGTACCGTCTCAAGTAGTCGTTGCTGTCCGATACATGGGACACCACTGGGACTCCACCCTGCTGCCACTCCTGGTACTGTGCAGGGAAGCGCGTACGCCAGTCAACAATCTTCGCCTTGCCTCAGGTCTTCCGCCTGACACGGCCCGACTCATCTACATCGACCCACTCCTGAGCTAGCCCCAACGTCCTCATGACCAGCCTGAGCCGTAGCGGCTCGATCTCGTTCAGGCAATGGACCCACACGTCCCGCCTAAAACGAGGATGACCCGCTACGACCCAAGGCTGGCCAGCATCGGCCATGCCTGTTGTGCCCCTATGGTCACTTGAGTTCATATGGTCACTTGGGTCATTCGACATCATTCTATGGTCATATGAGTTCTAATGTATTCTTGGTTTTGATAATGGCTAAACACTATTAGTCATTGATGTTTTTCACCTTCATGTGATTGACATACGTGATGTTTTTGTTCATGACAGGTGCGCCAATGAATGGATAAGGAATCAAGTGGAAATGGTGAACGTGAACGCTGAATGTTGCGCCCTCGCACGCGGAGTTGGTGCGGCCAACAGACCGAACCGAGCTGACCCGGGCCCCGCCCAGCTGGCGGTCGACCGCCAGCACAGGGGCGGTCGACCGCCCCAGCCAGGGACTCCCAAGTCTGCACGTCTTTCAGTGGCGGTCGACCTCCAGCCAGTGGCGGTCGACCGGATTTCCCAGGGATTGCCCGTTTGCAGGTGTTTCAGTGGCGGTCGACCGCCAGGAGCCTTAAGTCGACCGCCAGCCCCGAGCCATCAATTGTTGACTTTGTTTCCAACTTCGAAAAGGGCCATTCAACATTGATTTGTTTAATCCTAAAGACACCGAATCCCCCACAAATTGTGGATCTGGTCTAGGGGGTGTCCATAGACCATTCAAGGTCTATAAAACTCTTGTAAGAGGGTTAGAAACCCTAATGCTTCAAGGGGCTTCTTGTGAGATCTAGGGTGGCTGCAAGGGAGGTTGCAAGAGAGCTTGGAGACAAGCTACTGTTCACGTGAACAGTAGTTCGTGAAGGCGTTCTTCATCCAATCAAAGGGGAATCAAGCTCAAATCAAAGCCAGCAAACCTCAAGGAAGATTACATCAAAGCAAGGCTATCAAAGTGATCCAAGGAAGCTGGTTTGATTCAAGTTCTTCAAAGGAAATCATCTTCATCCATTCAAGTTCTTTCCACCTCATTCAAGGTGATATTTCAAGCATTCAAACTCCTAGAAGCTAAAGAAGCAATCAAGGTTCAAGGTAGCTTCATCATCTCCTTCATTCATTCAAAGAAATTCAAAGAGAAGATCAAGAGAGAAGAATTGAAGGAAGAGGTACTGTTCACGTGAACAGTACTCCGTGAAGAACATTCATCCAATCAAGGGTGAATCAAGAAGATTGAGTTGAATCCAAGAGGAGCCTTGCTGCTGATCAACATTTCATACAAGGGCCAATTCATTTTCACTCATAACTCAATCTCTTGTCTTAGTTCATTCACATTTGTTTCATTTTCATTATTGTTTAAACATTGAAAGTGTGATTCATCCCTACCGGTGGTTAGTAGGAAGGTAATTGGAGGGTGTTCCAATTTACGGTTGACATCCCTACCAGGTGGTGAGTAGGAAGGCAATCGGTGGTTTCCGATTTGCGGTTCTGTGTGCTGCACAAGTGAAGCCTCACCGGGTTTTGGTGAGGGGTGGGCGTAGGACTGAGGATTCAGTCCGAACCACCTTAAAAATCATGTCTAGTGTGGTTTGCCTGTGTGATTGATTCGTTCTAGATGTATGCTTAGGATCGAATTATTATATATCTTACTTATCTTGCTAAGTGAATCATAGCGTACTTGGAAGCTAGTTTCTATTCCGCTGCAATTCATTTTAACTAGCTGTTTAGAGGGCCGCATTGCGAAAAGTGGAGCTGATCTATTCACCCCTCCCCTCTAGATCCGCTATCCACCACTCAACAATGCCCAGGTAGGGCCTCCACACCACCTGCATCGCCATACATGCATCATATTAGTTGTCATTTTACTCAATTGAGTCACATAAAAATAAAAATGATCATACGCATCATACCATAGCCTCGGGGTACGCAGTCAGCTCCCATCAAAGCGACGCCAGCTGGTAGCCGTGTGGTGCCGCAACCATGATCGGCCTCCATCGCCGCGCGAGGGGCACGGCTCTCCTGTTCCCCTGCCTGGCTCTTCCCATCGGGAAGTAGTAGTAGCTCCACACCTGCATCCATCATACATCATTAGCACGAATAATTGCATATTTAACTACGGTAAAATGCATAAATAAAATGTTTACCTGGAGAAAAGGTGCGAAGCCGCTGACTGTCGTCTCCCTCTCTTAAGTCTGGGAGAGATCGGCAATCAAGTGGGCGAGTAGGGCTGCTCCCCACGCATAGTCCCCCACTCTGTCCAGGTCCGCCAGGATCCCAAGGAAGCGGCAGTGGATGCCGTCCCCCTTCGTCCCCAGCAGAAGGCGGCCCAGGAAGAAGAAGAGGAACCTCCGGAGGTCTAGATCCACCAGCTCCCGCTCGCTCGGATCCTGGGTGAAAGCTGCACGGGCGTCTCCCTCCAGTCGTGCCAAAAACTCTGCCCAAGTCTCGCTAACCCGCTGGCGCGGGTCAACGAATCCGAGCGCCTCCATAATCTCTACCCAGCCGACTACCCTGCTGTCTCTGTCGGTCGCGCTCGTCTCCAGCCACAGCAGGTCCAGGGCGCTCTCTCTGTCATCGGGGTAGGTGACCTCGCTGACTGCCTCTCCGTCCACTCGTAGCCCGGTGATCCGAGCTACATCCTCCAATGTCGGCACCATGTGCCCCCAGGGCATCAGGAACGCCCGACTCGGCACGTGCCACCGATCCCTCAACGCCTGGATAAGAGGAAGGTCAAGCCGGAAGGGCTCAATCCTCAAGAATGCTCCAAAACCCATGGCGTCCACCCGCGCCCTTTGGAAGTCCGGTAGCCCCCGGTACGCTGCTACCCCTAGTGACCAGCTGATCCGGCTCTTCATCACGCCTTGCACCACAAAACAAACAAAAAAAAAGGAACACATCAGAGTCATGAATAATAAACAACAACACTATACATAATATTTATTTATTTATTTTCTATTTATTTTAATATATATATATATATATATATTTATTTATTTAAAGACGTCCAGTCCACTGGACGTTTTCTTTTTTGTTTTCTTTATTTAAAAAAAATATAAATATAAAAATAAAAAATAATAATAAAAGTCATGAAAGCTTCCACCTATTTGGACGCCTCCATATTTCTCATTTAATTATTTATATAATAACTCGAAAAATAATATAAATAAAACAAAAATAAAAGAGAAAAGATGGAGGCGTCCAGGCCTCTGGACGCCTCCTTCCCTCACATTCCTCACGTTCTGAACGCTGTCACTCGCCCCATTTTACGCTTAAAACCACGCAATAATGCAACAAAGTGAGATTCTAAGGGGCTTACCGGGTCGTGCTCATCCTCTCCCGTGTCGCCGGGACCCTCAGGACCCTCCACGGCCAAGGGAGGTGCCTCCTCTCCCGCGGCAACCTCCTCCTCTACGGCGGCCTCCTCTGCACGATCCCTCGACCACCTCGGACGACGAGCAAGTCGTTTCCGCTTCTCTCCACCCTGGCTCGGGCCTCCTTGCTCCATTAGGAAATGAGAATGGTTCGTTCAGAGTAGAATGTGTTGTTGGAATGAACAGGGAAAGAGAAAGGGGGTCGAAGCCACCCTTTTATAGAGATTCGTCATTTTTTGGGGCATCTAGGCGCCTGGACGCCCCCATAATTTTTTTTTAAATTCAAAAATGGTGGGGCATCCAGGCCCCTGGACGCCCCCATAAAAAAAATTTAAAAAAAAATTCAAAAATTTTGGGGCGTCCAGTCCCCATGACGTCCCCATTAAATAATAATAATAATAATAATAATATATATATATATGATCATAAAAAAAGAAAAAAATAGAAAAATAAAATGATAACAAAGGGGAACAATGGTCCAAAATGACAAATTCTAGATTTTATTCCATCAGAAAGCATAGTAAGCTACATCAGGGGCTTAGGCGCTTTAGGCCGTAACTTCCCCACTTCGGTTACATAAGCTCTCCACAGCTCGCATTCTTCCCCTACCTGCGCTAATGCCTTTCCCGCAACACTTGTCTTCTAGGGTGCTTTAATGGCCTTCGCTTCCTTCGCATCCGCTTCCGTGCCCAACTCCCTCTTCTTCAAAGGAACGATGCCGGTTAGCAGTGGGAACGAGTGGCGTGGAATGCCGATCTGGATACAGCACCGATGTGCATTGTAAAGAACAAACTCAGTCGCGCCGATCAGTTGGAGTTCAGCTCCGGGAGAAGACCTTAGGAGGAATTCAAGCGAGAGTAGACATGCTGGTGCACAAGTGAAGAAGCTTTGTGTCATGGTTCTGAAGTGAGACCGCCAGCCTTCACGTTTCCTCAGCCACGGAACACGGTTTGCTATGGTACCACCGAAGCCTAACACATCGGTTATGTGATGAAGGGGGTTTTGTTGGAAGAGCTTCGAAGCAGTCGGCATCCCCTCACGGTGGTCAAATTTGAAGTGCAAATCAATCGAACAATTCAGAACAAGTGCGCAACCGAAAGGAGGCTTACCCATGCTGAAGGCAGTAAGGCCGCTGTAGAGGTAGGCAAGGATGGTGGGTCCCACGCTCTTTCCACTCCAAAACCCGCAGATGGCACTCAATTGGTCTTCTTCCACTATGTTCTCGGTATAAGGGAATAAGAGAGCACTCGCCAAACAGATGGTAAACCCCTTCATGATTCCTTCCAAGTGGTCGTCGTCTGGCGACCCTCTCAGGGCATCCATGACCCATTCCGTAAGTTTTTACAGATCAATTCCCTTTTGAGTCCGGACCTTTCTAGCATCACCAGGCGGCATGAAGCTTCCGAGGACACTGTCGGAGGTCACCCTTGTCAGAATCCGCATAATCTTTACCCTCCCGTCACTCTTGAATTTCTTCAGCCCAAGCAGAAGTTCCACCTCCTCAAGGAGAATGGTCGCCTCGAAGGTAGGGAAGATGAAAGTGTGAGTCTGAGGATGCCATATCTCTACTAGTGCGCCCATGGCCGCCCAGTCCATGCGAATCTTTTCATAATGCTTGGCATGAATCAAGAGCCCTTGAAGATGCCACTTCGTGAGTATGGCCCTCATGCCGATGGAGATGTTGGAAGTTAACTTTGAAAGCCACGACAGTTTGGAAAACTTCCTCGGGCCGGGGAAGAGTGGATACGGCTGAAGAGAAGAAGAAGAAAGAAAAGAAGTGAAAAGAGAGTTAACGCGGAGAATTTGAAATAAATCAACTTACCATATGCGACTGGATCATCCCACTTAGATGACCTTCGAGGTCGAAAAGTCGCCTGATCTCGCTGCTAGGCCTGCTCCTCTTCACAAGGCGGGAAGACTCTTCTTCCATCCTGAAAATCCCTAGATTCTCCTCTACTCCTCCCCTTGAGCTTTCAAAGCTCTCCTTGGCGCATTTGGTTGAACTAGCCTAAGGGGGGTACTTATAGGAAAGGAGAGGCGCTACAGGAGGAAATACATCACATCAATGGTAAGTCGTCAGGGTTTCGTCTGGATCTCCCTTATACTGTGGTGCGATTCGGTTGCGATTCTGTTGCTTTCTGATGTTATTAATCAATGCTAGTCTGTGCAGGTTTTACTAACGGACGTCTTTGTCCCATCTTGTGTACCACCATTTGGTGATTGGTCCCACCATGTCATGCATCATATTATATGATATCTACGCTATTAGAGCATGTCAAGGACCTTGCGACCTGAACCACTCTGGGATTTGAGTTCCCCTTCAACAAAAATGGTGATGATTCTAGAAGAATTTGGGTTGTACGGATAGGCCATTAATTTGTGGTAGCATGGGGACGGCGGTTCCATTCAGTGAGTTGGCGTGTGGATAAACGGGCCCCGGCTCAGTATCAGCTCACTGGATCGGTATCCTGACCCATTCTTAACAAGTTGATAATATTATCCTTGGCTATTTTCTATTTTAGTTTGTTTTAGATTTTCTTTAAACCCAGCATGCATTCATATAGGACTTTGAGTTTGTTACGAAAAATCATTCAATGCGATTCGATTGTGAAAGCCGCTGTGCTTAAATTCATACAATATGAGATATTCCACTCCGAATAAAACTCGGAGTTTTCCTTAAGACGGCCCTACGCTGCTCTTCCAAAGGAGACCCTTGTTTGGATAGACCCTCAGATATTCCTTTACTTTTTACCCTGTTTGACCCACCTTGGCTGCAGTACTTCCACATTGGCTGGTAATCGCTCCCCAAAGGTGAAACCTGTAGGTTTACGACCCAGGTACTTCCACACCGAGAAGTTGGCCTCCTTCATTTTCGTGCCTGAGCGCACATCTCCCCCTCCCTTGTTTGATCTCCGTCCAAGTAATCGTCAAATTTAGAAGACATTCTTTAAGGTCGTCTTAGTAAAACTACGGGAAAGATTCCAAACAGTAATGTCTGAAGCGTGTCTCATCGCACCTTGGCATCAACTTTTCAGTCCATTCCCACTCCATTTCACTTCACTTCGATACCATTCCATTACGTGTCACTCCCTTGCAAAGTAGATGCCAAGACAGGGCAGCTGTAGACACGCTATTTATGACATCCCCTGAGAAAATCTCATATTACTATATGACGCCCCGCAGTGGCTTTCGCGTTCTGAATCGCTTGAGTGCTTCCTATTCTTGAGTAGGTAACGCAACACCCCTGCAGCATCCGAAAACCGCCTCGTCGCGGAAATCATACAGCATACGGACGTCATCATCGCCAACCGGGCGTATCAGAAGTTTCCGGAATCAGAAGGATGTCTGGCGGATGGCTGTCGATGGCTTTTTGGGAGGATCCGGAGGTTTTTCTTTAAGGCGTCCAGTCTCCTAGACGCCTTCATCAGTTGAAATATATATAAAAAAATATAAAGAAAATATAAAAATATTTTTTTAAAGGCGTCCAGTTGCTTGGGCTCCCTAATAAAAATTAAAAAAAATCATAATTCTTGAAGGCGTCCACTTGCCTGGATGCCTTCACGAAAAATAAAAAAAAAAATAATAATAACAAATAAAATAATAATTTCTTGGCCGATCGGTTTGTCGGCTCAGAAAAAATCCAAAGTGTGAAGACGTCTTGCCAACTAGATGCGCCCACTCGTGAGTCACGGGTGCCAACCAAAACCATGCGCTGTACCTAACCGTGCGGCTTTCGGCGGGGTTCCGGTGGGCAGTTTTGAAGGCATCCAGTTGCGTGGACGCCTTCTTGAAAGTATTAAAAATAAAAATAATAAAAATAATAAAATATTATTAATGCCCTAATGAAGGCGTCCAGGCCCCTGGACGCCTCTATTCTCCGGATCTCTATAAATAGCAGACCCCCCCTCCGTCCGAGGAGAGCTTTTTGAGAGGTCCGATAGGCTGCTGGAACCCAGAGGCTGCCGGATCCTTTTCTAACCCGTAGGTTCTTTTCAGGAGGAGGTTATGCCGGCTTCCCGGGTGCCCGCGCTCACAGGACGAAGGCCGCCTTCATCCACTGTGCTTCCACGTCGTCCCTACGCTGCCGAAGCTCCGCCGGATCTCGCCATCGGCACATCCAATTAGCCAACTCTCTCCTTTTCTTCGTAGTTCTTTTGCATTCATCATCCTCCATTCTTCGCCTCCCTTCATAAGGGAATCTTATACTTTTGCATAACTCCATTCATCATTGCATTCCCCTCCTACTCGTGTCCGAGATGGGTTTAAAACCACACCAACCAGGTGTGTGTCCTGCTACTATTTCATCGCTTTCATTACAAGGGATTGATACTACACTGCCATTTTATAATTCCGTTTATTTACTGTCTGTTGTTTTGCAAGGGTAACTAAAGAAAGTCCTCTCTGTCGGCCGGCCAAAGGGGGAGGAAGAAGCAACCCGTCACTTCCTGCTAGTGAGGTAGGCGCGATCATTTTCTTATTTTGGGGTCTTTGGCCCCTGGCGATCAAATCATACTCTCGAGGCCGCGGCGAGTTACTTCCCGCAATGGCCGTTTAAATTCCGTCATTTATATCTTGTCATATTCTCATCCGCTTATATTCTCGAGGCCGTGGTGAGTCACTTCCCCAATGGCCATCTAAATTCTCGTTCTTTATATTTTATTATATTCTTATCTACTCATATTCTCGAGGCCGCGGCGAGTCACTTCCCCAATGATCGTTTAAACTCCCGTTCTTTATATTCTCTTTATATTTTGGTATATTCTTATCTGCTCATATTCTCGAGGCCGCGGCGAGTCACTTCCCGCAATGGACATTTGAATTCTGTCCTTTCTTTTGTATATCTTGAATTGCTTCTATATCTGCTATACTCTCGAGGCCGCGGCGAGTCACTTCCCGTAATGGCCGTTTGAATTCTATCCTTTCTTTTGTATATCTTGAATTGCTTCTATATCTGCTATACTCTTAAGGCCGCGGCGAGTCACTTCCCGTAATGGCCGTTGGAATTCTGTCCTTTCTTTTGTATATCTTGATTTGCTTCTATATCTGCTATACTGTCGAGGCCGCGGCGAGTCACTTCGCGCAATGGCCGTTTCAATTCTTGCTATTTGATTTCTGCACCATTCCCGTCCCCCCGAGGCTGCGGCGAGTCACTTCCCGCTATGGCTGTTTAACCCCTATATTTTGTTATATTGCATCTGTCCCGCACGCCCCGCCGGAGCAATCTCCCGTGGTGGCCTCTCTCCTCTTCTCTCTTATTTCTGTGTTGCAGCAAAGCAAAAAAATCAAAACCAAACAAAAACGCGAGCCCTCGCGCTCCGCATCATTCTAACCGCGTAATGTCGCTCATAACTAGTACCATAAAATAAGGACTAGCAGAGGTCGCGCTCGTCAGCGCGGGCCCGAAACCCTCTGCCCCGTGTGCACACTCAGATCATACGCCCTATGCCTGTCCTCTAGTTGGTAATTCCACCTAAGCCCGGACTCGGCTGTACGTGGGGGCCCTACGGTAACTACCCTACTCACCGTCTCTCTTGGGTCAGCCGCTCCACCACTCCCGGGTGGGTCAGCACCGCGTGGCGTAAGAAGGCTACGACTAGTGGACGTGTCATCGGAGGTGATACTCGACTCACGGAAACCACCGACCACACATTGACACAGACTCTCGGTAACCGAAACGGGGTGTGCGGATGCCGGAGACACGTACGAGGTCCAATCGTCTCTCAAGTCACGCGGCACCCCTACCGAGGCAACTAATCCCCCGAGGACCCCTAGGTGCCCCTGTGGCTCACACTGGGTGCCCATGGCAACCCTCGAGCCACGCACCGCAACAGGGCCCAAAGCTCACTCGACCGGAGGCTAAACTACCGGAAAGAAACACGGTTCGAAGGGGGAAATGAACGTGCTGGGGCCCCTGAGCGCGACACTACAGTGCTCTGATTCCCTAGCGCAACAACTGAAGATCGCGCTCGCCGAAGCGAGCGCATTCTTCAAGAACACGCTAGCCAGGGCTAGCGCGATAATGGAGAACGCGCTAGCCAACCCTGGCGCGACAACAACCGCCAAACAGTTCATCTTCCTTGATGAACGCGCTCGGATGACACATCATGTTCCACCAGAACGCGCCCCTAGGACATAGCGCGACAACGGGCCAAGCCCGGTTTGCACAATTCGCTCGAAAAACTTGAAGCCACGCCCCATTCGACCCCAAGCGAAGGGGAAACAAAAGGGGTAACCTCCCCCAACCACCCTATCATGCATCTAAGCCCTTAGATCGGTCAAAAACTCCATCAAACGGAAGATCCAGCGCACAAACCCCGAGCTTGGAAATAACCCTCCCGGCACAAATTTAACCCCTCTCGACCTCTCCATGGCCTAGAAATCGCGGGGAATGCTATAAAGAGGGTAAGGATCCGTCCCCCTACCTTAATGAAGCTCGAAATCCGTCGGGAAGCCGCCGATCCACAAATCTCGGCCGACAAGAACACCTCGCCCCACGGCGCGAAGAGGGCACCGTCTCGATCACCGCGCCACCGCCGTCGTCACCGCGCAGCCGCATTGGTCCGCGACCCGTCACCGGAGGAGGAGGGAGCGTCGCGAGCTCAAGCGGAGAGAGGGGGTTGCAACGGTCGGCCGCGGCTCACGGGGGAAAAGAAAGGAGAAGAAAGAAGGAGAAAAAGGAGAAAAGAAAATGAAAATAGGGGGGTTTATATAGAAAATCCAGAAAATGCCAAAAATACCAAAAAATAGAAAAATACATATTCTCGATCCTCAGAATGCACTGATCGTAACGGTACCACCCGCGGGTAGGTGAACGACCCGGTTCACCTGCTACGGGGTTCCGTAGGTTTTCCTGAAACACGCATGCGGGAATCGAAAAACACGCGGAAAACACACGGAACTTGTCCTGCGGCCTCCGAAACTGACCCGAATCACACGGATCCGAGCACGGAATGTTGTGTCCCTGTGGTTTTGATGATTGGCTTTGATGTGAGTTAATCTTTTGATGATTGGTTTTGATGTGAGTTAATCACTGTGAGTCATCTTGCTGTGTGAGTCATCATGCTGTTATTCAGTCATTTTCTGATCATAATGCAGTCTCTGATATGTTCAGTTAATTTGCTGTTCAGTCAATTCATCAGATCATGAAGCATTGCATTATATGTTTAGTCATGTTATCTGCTGCATAAATCTTTCACATGCATTAATTGTTCAAGTGTAAACTCTGTCAGCATTGTCAGGACTGAAGTGGGTCGACCCCCCTTCTTAGATGGGTCGACCCCCCTAGACTATCAATGTCTGTACACTGCCAGCACACACGTTCAAAATCTCTACATGTGAAGTCTACACATCGACTGTTCATGCAAAGTCTAGACATTTGATCAAGTTTGTACACTGGTCTTGGCATATGCATTCATAAAGTATATACACTCTTCGGTTGACTTCAACTGAAGTCTGTACATCGGCATGCATTACATCAAGTGTGTAAATTGCATAGCATGTTGCGTCTAAGTCTATACATCACTGTTCATGCATTCACTGTCAAGTCTACACATTGCTGGGTTTTCATGCATTAACTTCAAGTCTGTACATCACTCAAAGATTTCCAAGTCTGTACAGCCAATGCACTCAATTGAAGTCTATACATTGGTCTTCATATTCGAAGTCCATACATCGGTCTTCATATTCAAAGTCTGTACATTGGTCTTCATATTGGAAGTCTATACATTGGTCTTCACCTGAAGTCTGTACAGCCATTCTCTTATCAAAGTCCATACATCCTTCTGTTGGAATTCCAAGTCCATACATCGGACTGTTTGAGCAAAGTCTGTACAGCGTGTCACTCACGTTGGAAGTCTATACATTAGACTGTGGCAAAGTCTATTCATTCGTTTCCAGAAGTTCAAGTCCATACATTGATCGTTTGTGTAACAAAGTCTGTACAACGTGAGCTTCGGTTCTTAAAGTCTATACATTCTTCAGCTGGAACTGTGCAAGTCTGTACATCGTTGCTTGCCAAAGTCTGTGCATTGGCATCTGTTCCTTCGTTGCACTTCCAAGTCTGCACATTGGGTTCTTTACCTACGTTCAGCGTTGAAAGTCTGCACATTGGTAGTTTTACCGACGTTGCCTTGCCAAAGTCTATACACTGTGTTTGTTCAAGTCTGTATAGACTTAGCCCTGTTCTAGTCTGTACATCGACCAGCTATATTTGACAAGTCTACACATCGTGATTTCATCATGTCTGTACAGCCTCTTCATTGAAAATCCACTCATCACTCAAGTCTATACAATGCACACTTGTTTTCTTGCATAAAGTCCATACACTGCACTTGGGTTGTGTTCTTCACACCAAGTATGTACAGCCTGTGCTCGCAGCAATCAAGTCTACACATTGCGTTGGTGGCAAGTCTATACATTGGGCTGTAGCTTGCTTGAAGTGAAGTCTACACATTGACTCACTGTTCATGCCTTCACTCAAAGTCTGTACAGCCATTCCTTGAGTTCAAGTCTGTACAACGCTGCATCACGTAGTAAAGTCTATACAATGGTTGAGCATCGTAAAGTCTATACATTGGTTAGGCTTGTTTATGCATTGCCTCCACGCCATCAAGTCTGTACATTGCATGAAGTATATACATTACACGAGCTGAATGCTTTCTAAGTCTATACACTACATTGCATTGTATGAAGTGTACACACTTACTCACTTACTGTTTCTAAGTATACAGGGTCGACGCTGGGAGTTCAATGCGTGCACGCTTCAGTTGAAGAGGATTTCAGATATTCACCTGGCTGCGTCAACTCCATGCTACAGCAGCGTCGACGCAGTAGTTAATGAGTTAGAGTCCATAGCTCACTAGAATACTGCAGTGCGTCAACGCCATTGCAAGACAGCGTCCACGCAGCAATTGAGTCTGATATACATTCAGCTCTGGAACACCACTGCATCAACGCTATGGATTAGCAGCGTCGACGCAGCACGTCTATCTGCCGAAGACCTTGATCACTGGATTGCCGATACGTTAACGCAGCTGGCTGATGGAGTCAACGCATCAGACTTGAGTTTCGTAGGAAGAAGATATCTGAAGGCTGCATCAACTCCTTGGAGCAAGAGGGTTGACGCCATCTAATTCCAGTTGCTGAGCGCGTTAAGTGGATCCCACCTTCAGTCGTCAACTGCCACATCAGCCACAAGCGGATAAGCTTTCGTGCCTTCCACCACTCCATTGGTGTTTGGCACGTGATCCAAGGAGCTGAGATGCTGACACGTGGCAGAGTCGATTGGGCGGGAGCTGTGGAGACCACACGCCCTAGCTGCTACTGCTGCTGATATAAATAGAAACCTTCATCTTCAGATAAAGGTGATCGAAGTAGAAGGACTGAAGCCTTGAGCGGAAGTAGGAAGAAATAGAAGAGAGGCAGAAGAAAAAAAGAAAGAGAGCCACGATCAAAAGAGCAGAAGAAGAAGAGAAAAGAAGAGATGGGGAGAGCCTGCAAAAGAGAAGAAGATAGAGAGTGAGAGCAGCAGAAGAAAAAGAGAAAGAGAGAGCTCGTGAAGAAGAGCAGAGAGAAGCTTCGTTACTTTCACTGGACTTTGGATCAAATCCAATCCAGTTGCTCCTGCGAGAGCTGCAGTTTATATTTCGTTTTCCAGCTTTCTGGTTGCTGAAGTTATTTTCATGTTCTATTTTCTTATTTTCCCTTTTGATACTCTGGCTGCTATTGTTCTTCCGATCCTCTGGACTGAGGTCGGGTTCCTCCTGTTGGTTCAGAAGAAGGGAGATCTGATCTCCTGGTTGCAAGTGACAGGTTGTCACTTGTGGGTTCCCTCTGGTTAGAGGAAGGGAGGCACTCTGTCGCAGACTGAGTCTGCAGGTTTCTAGCGTTGGCTAGTGAAGCCTCACTCCGGTTGGGAGTGAGGGGTGGATGTAGGTCTTGGTGACCGAACCACCTAAAAATCTACTGTGCAGTGGTTGTGCTTTGTGCGTTTGTTCCTTGCCTTCTACCTCCCATTCACAGGTTGTGCATGCTTGGTCAATTGTGTTATCTTGGGAGTAAAGTTTGAGCAATTATATTCTGCTAAGTGTGTTTGGTTTGTTTAGCTCTGCCTGCATTTCTGGTGTGATTAGGTGGCTGCATTGTTGCAGTCCAACTGTTTGATCAATTGTTGAATTATCATCTCATCTTGGAAAGCTCATTAGTTTTTATTCCGCATATCTGGGCTTTAGAGTTTTAATTTGTGCTTTATCTTTAGAGGGATACATTCACCCCCCCCCTCTGTATCCGGGCCTAGCACTCTAACAATTGGTATCAGGGCGGTGTCTGCTTAGAAGGTCTAGCGACCTGCAGATCCGATCTTGCAGTCTTCGGTGCTAATTTATTTTTAGTGCATCAATATTCCTCTTGCATTAATCTGATTTGTTTTCAATGGCTCATCCACCCGTCTTTAGTGGTTCTGATTTCAGTCAGTGGCACAGTGCTTTACGTGTTTATGTTAAATCCGTTGATCCAGATCTGTGGAAATTAATTTCACAAGGTCCTCACACATTACCAACGAAAGTGTCCAAATGGACCGACAGACACAGATCAAAGGATGGAGAAAATCAGAAAGCCTTTAATCTGATGAAAGCAGCTACTGACAGAGCCTTATGGTCTTGCCTTCATGATTGCAGGTCTGCTAAAGATATTCTGGATATACTGAAGCGAACTCAGATAAGAAATGTGGACAGCTACATGATGGCTGACGGAAATAATCAAGGCAGCAGTCAAGATGAAGATGATGATGATGATGATGAGGTAAATCCCTTTGAAAACTATACTTTAGATGATTGGGAAAATGCATATTCTGAGCTACTTGAATCTCATGAACTGTTAAGAAAACGGTATAAAAAATTGAAGAAGGGTATTGGGTTAGTTAGTTCAAGTTCTCCTTGTAGAAATTATGCTGAACTGAAAAATGTTATTGATGCTAGTATGTCTGATACTCAAATGCTGAAGAAATAAATTTCATTGCAAAAAATTGAAAATCAAGATCATGTAAAAGAAATCTCAGAACTTGAGAAGAAGCTTAGCCTAGCTAGTCATGATTCTGTTCAGAGCAAGGAATTGCTGAAAGAATTTGAATGTGTTAAATCTGATTTAAACAAGCTAAAAAATGAGAATGACTCTCTCAGAAAAATTTCCAAAGAAGATGAAGAAAAATCAGAGAAACTTAAACAGGAGAACAAATTGCTGATTGAAAAACTTAATGCCATAAAGTCTGTAAACATAGAATTACAGAAAGATCTTGAAAAACAGCAAAAAAATATGAAAGAAATTAAAAATGGAAGAAAGTATGAAGTCTCAATGTCAAAAAGGAAGGGTTGGGCTACAATAATCTAAATAAAAAGGCTCTGCAGAACAAAGTAACAACATCCTTTGTAAATGCTTCAAATGTAACCACAACATCAAAAGACAAACAGCCCACTATTCAGAAAAAGCTGGGAACAAAGATTAATTTTAAGAAAGAAGGACTGGGTTACAGTCCAGTCATGAGAAAGGTTGATGGAGTCAACTTGAAAACTATTTTTGTTAAATATTCTGAACAGGAAAAGCCTTCTACTTTATCTCCAACTCAGTACAAGGCTAAGAAAACAGAAAAACAGGATAAAATCAGAAAAGGACTGTAAATCCGAAAATAAATAAAAAGGGTTCATCACTGCATGTTAATTACAGTCCTCACACACATTCACATGAATCCAAAAAGAAAATGATCTGTCATTACTGTCATAAATTTGGACATCTGATGTATGAGTGTATGTTGATGGAGAATGATGATAAGAATGCTAGGAGATCTCATGATAAAAATCCTTCACCTCAGAAAAGGAGTGTCATATGTTCTAATTGTGGCAAATTAGGACACTCAATAGCTCACTACTGATTTGCTAGTGGTAAGAAAACCTTTTATTCATATCATGCTAAATTTCCCTGCAAACCAACATGTTTTTAGTAAAAACAAATCTGTTTCAATGAACCAGCACATCATCTGTTTTAACTGCAACATGATTGGTCACAAGACCTCTGAATGCTGGTCAGGTTCTTTTAAAAGAAATTCTCTCAAATGTTCTCACTGTGGAAAGCATGGCCATAGGGCCATTGAATGCTGGCATGCTCAGGGTAGAAATGAGAATTTTAAACATGCTAAAATCCCTACAAATAGACATACTTTTCATGAGAATTTTAAGAGAATGAATTCTTCTCACTGTTTTAACTGTGGAAAGCCAGGTCATAGAGCTGCTGAATGTTGGCTGGCCAGTTTTAGTAAACAGACTTTTAATTCTGTCAACAACAAAAAGTTTCATGCATATGCACATGGATTTCATGCTAACAAGAATGTGCATAGATCAAATCTGAAAACTGATGCATCTTACTATCATTTTAGTAAACAGAACTCTCTCTCTACCAAAAAACTTCATGACAACAGTAATGTGCATAAGAGGAATTTGAAATCTGCTAATTCATGCCATTGCTGTGGACAAATTGGTCATTCAATGAATAATTGCTACTTGATGAAATCTGATGACCAAGCAGCTAGAAAATTGTTTAGAAAACCTGCTACAAATGTCATTGTCAATTCAGGACCCAAGACCTCTTGGGTACATGTTTGTGCAAAATAACTTTGCTTTGCAGGTGGGCCTTGGAATGGAATAAAAAGGGGTGTTAATCCAAGGCACTCAAGAATGAAAATCCCTTCTAAACTTTTCAGGTAAATTCTCTGCATTTCCTGTTTTTGAACCTCATTGCATATGTGGTTTGATGTGTTCTTGCATATCTGTCATCTTTTGAACACTATGAGCATTCGTGTGTCTTAATGCTCATATGAATTGGCTGTTTAGATATTGTAATGACAATAAACTTGTAATTTCTGAAAATCTGAACTGCATATGTATGTTGTTTGAAATCTGACTATTGCATTCTGAAAAATCTGATAAGCTAAAATTTGATCCATGCATGCTGCCCATGTTAAATTATCATGATTGACCTCAATGGTATATCAAATGATAAGCTATCAAAAGGCAGGGAAATCTGTCTGGAGGTTCTTACTATGCGAGAGGTGGTCTTTTAGACCAAATGCTCCGCCTAGTACCATGGGTCACTTTGTTGGATAGGACAGTCTGAATGTGCACAAGTCCACAATATCATTTGGAATCATATGTTCAGTTTTCAGTGCAAACATTGCATGTTTTCAGAAGGAGTAAATGGCATATCTTTACATAGCATTCAATGTTGAGTCTTTGCATGTCCTTGCATATATACAGTGCATTGCATATCCTTACATTGAAAAATGCCCAAAAGATTGTCTTAATGCATGTTGTTAGGGGGAGTCAATGCATAGCATATAGGTTGTCAAATGCATACTCTTGTGAGAATTCATTGCATACACTTTCTTATTGATTCTATTGACAAACCTTGATCACATGTTGAAAATACTGGGCTTCAAAATCTCTCTTATCAATTGGTATCATTTGATTTCAGAATTCTATCAGTCTTTCATGAAGTTTTCAATGGGCTATCTCGATCATAAATCTGAAAACTCTTGAACTAGAAATCTTCTATTATACATTTTTATGAAAGTCTGAAATAACTCATGTGGTTTAAGTTTAATGTATTCAAGAGTTGACTTTAAAATCTCTTAAAAATATCTGAAGCATGTTTAATAAATCTTAACCATCTATTTCATGCTGTGTCTTGTAAAATCTTCTGAAATCTGCATTATTGAATTCATGGCTTTAATTGGTTAAGTACATGAAATTATTATTGACTTGAAGCTAATGAATTAGTCTGAAATGTCTAAAGGGTAAAGTGTTGGCAGAGCAATGACTTTGGTCACTGAGAAACCATGTCCAAAGGACTGTGTCATGAGGTGCCTTAGTTAACTTTGTAAAATAAAATTCATTGAAAATCAGGCAGAGCAATGGCATGCACACTGAGAAATACAACTCACTCATCCAGAAATGATTTGGAGTGTGTCAGGATGTGTAAATGCTACCTCTGTTCACATAAAGCATGACAGTTAGTCACACTAAGTGCTTAGGGATATTGGCCTCTAATCAAGGTATATCCTCTAGTTACAATGTGTGCACTGAACTAGAGTGCTCGTAAAATTTGTAGCAAGAAAATTGTTGAACAAATTGAAATATCTGAATATTGATGCTAAAATCAAATTGCTACAACCCTAGATAAAATCATATGACTTCATAATTGCTTGATTTCAATACTAGTGCATGTAATTCCGAAAGAAGTCATTAAATTTGATTGTGTAAGAGAAAGGGAGATTAATCAAGATAAATATGAGGGCTTGGTTCATTTTTATTAAACCATGATTTTAGATATCAATACAGAATTTTATTGATAAACTCTGCATACATCATGTTTAAATCATGTTGTTCAATAAAGCTCATTCATAAGCCCTTATAATGGAAGACTTTAAAAACTTATGTTTTGGATTTATGAGATTGATATCTCTTTGAAAATCTGACTGAATTTCTTGTGATTGGAGCTTCTTTGAAAATCTGCTACTTGAAACTCTTCTGCTCAATGTCATTGATTCATTGACCTGAACTTCTCCTTGTTATCCATCTCATAAGATTCCACTTATTGAGGGGGAGCTTCCATGTCATATGCATCATGCTGCATAGAAACTCTTAAGGGGGGAGAATTGTGTTCTTGCATTCATATTTTTAGGGGGAGCTCTTGCATTTTGGTATCTCCTTCTGCTTCTGCATTCATATTGATTATAGCAAAGGGGGAGATTTTTGCCAAAGGGGGAGAATTTTATTCAATCATTGCATGTTGGTTTGCTTTAACTTCTCAAACTATTTTCTTTTTGATGAAGTCAAAGGGGGAGAATATTTTGTGTCATCAGAATTACTCACAGTGTAGTGTTGCCATCATCAAAAAGGGGAGATTGTTGTGTCCCTGTGGTTTTGATGATTGGCTTTGATGTGAGTTAATCTTTTGATGATTGGTTTTGATGTGAGTTAATCACTGTGAGTCATCTTGCTGTGTGAGTCATCATGCTGTTATTCAGTCATTTTCTGATCATAATGCAGTCTCTCATATGTTCAGTTAATTTGCTGTTCAGTCAATTCATCAGATCATGAAGCATTGCATTATATGTTCAGTCATGTTATCTGCTGCATAAATCTTTCACATGCATTAATTGTTCAAGTGTAAACTCTGTCAGCATTGTCAGGACTGAAGCGGGTCGACCCCCCTTCTTAGATGGGTCGACCCCCCTAGACTATCAATGTCTGTACACTGCCAGCACACACGTTCAAAATCTCTACATGTGAAGTCTACACATCGACTGTTCCTGCAAAGTCTAGACATTTGATTAAGTTTGTACACTGGTCTTGGCATATGCATTCATAAAGTATATACACTCTTCGGTTGACTTCAACTAAAGTCTGTACATCGGCATGCATTATATCAAGTGTGTAAATTGCATAGCATGTTGCGTCTAAGTCTATACATCACTGTTCATGCATTCACTGTCAAGTCTACACATTGCTGGGTTTTCATGCATTAACTTCAAGTCTGTACATCACTCAAAGATTTCCAAGTCTGTACAGCCAATGCACTCAATTGAAGTCTATACATTGGTCTTCATATTCGAAGTCCATACATCGGTCTTCATATTCAAAGTTTGTACATTGGTCTTCATACTGGAAGTCTATACATTGGTCTTCACCTGAAGTCTGTACAGCCATTCTCTTATCAAAGTCCATACATCCTTCTGTTGGAATTCCAAGTCCATACATCGGACTGTTTGAGCAAAGTCTGTACAGCGTGTCACTCACGTTGGAAGTCCATACATTAGACTGTGGCAAAGTCTATTCATTCGTTTCCAGAAGTTCAAGTCCATACATTGATCGTTTGGGTAACAAAGTCTATACAACGTGAGCTTCGGTTCTTAAAGTCTATACATTCTTCTGCTGGAACTGTGCAAGTCTGTACATCGTTGCTTGCCAAAGTCTGTACATTGGCATCTGTTCTTTCGTTGCACTTCCAAGTCTGCACATTGGGTTCTTTACCTACGTTCAGCTTTGAAAGTCTGCACATTGGTAGTTTTACCGATGTTGCCTTGCCAAAGTCTATACACTGTGTTTGTTCAAGTCTGTACAGACTTAGCCCTGTTCTAGTCTGTACATCGACCAGCTATATTTGGCAAGTCTACACATCGTGATTTCATCATGTCTGTACAGCCTCTTCATTGAAAATCCACTCATCACTCAAGTCTATACAATGCACACTTGTTTTCTTGCATAAAGTCCATACACAGCACTTGGCTTGTGTTCTTCACACCAAGTATGTACAGCCTGTGCTCGCAGCAATCAAGTCTACACATTGCGTTGGTGGCAAGTCTATACATTGGGCTGTAGCTTGCTTGAAGTGAAGTCTACACATTGACTCACTGTTCATGCCTTCACTCAAAGTCTGTACAGCCATTCCTTGAGTTCAAGTCTGTACAACGCTGCATCACGTAGTAAAGTCTATACAATGGTTGAGCATCGTAAAGTCTATACATTGGTTAGGCTTGTTTATGCATTGCCTCCACGCCATCAAGTCTGTACATTGCATGAAGTATATACATTACACGAGCTGAATGCTTTCTAAGTCTATACACTGCATTGCATTGCATGAAGTGTACACACTTACTCACTTACTGTTTCTAAGTATACAGGGTCGACGCTGGGAGTTCAATGCGTCCACGCTTCAGTTGAAGAGGATTTCAGATATTCACCTGGCTGCGTCAACTCCATGCTACAGCAGCGTCGACGCAGTAGTTAATGAGGCAGAGTCCATAGCTCACTGGAATACTGTAGTGCGTCAACGCCATTGCAAGACAGCGTCCACGCAGTAATTGAGTCTGATATACATTCAGCTCTGGAACACCACTACGTCAACGCTATGGATTAGCAGCGTCGACGCAGCACGTCTATCTGCCGAAGACCTTGATCATTGGATTGCCGATGCGTTAACGCAGCTGGCTGATGGAGTCAACGCAGTAGACTTGAGTTTCGTAGGAAGAAGATATCTGAAGGCTGCGTCAACTCCTTGGAGCAAGAGGGTTGACGCCATCTAATTCCAGTTGCTGAGCGCGTTAAGTGGATCCCACCTTCAGTCGTCAACTGCCACATCAGCCACAAGCGGATAAGCTTTTGTACCTTCCACCACTCCATTGGTGTCTGGCACGTGATCCAAGGAGCTGAGATGCTGACACGTGGCAGAGTCGATTGGGCGGGAGCTGTGGAGACCACACGCCCTAGCTGCTACTGCTGCTGATATAAATAGAAACCTTCATCTTCAGATGAAGGTGATCGAAGTAGAAGGACTGAAGCCTTGAGCAGAAGTAGGAAGAAATAGAAGAGAGGCAGAAGAAAAAAAGAAAGAGAGCCACGATCAAAAGAGCAGAAGAAGAAGAGAAAAGAAGAGATGGGGAGAGCCTGCGAAAGAGAAGAAGATAGAGAGTGAGAGCAGCAGAAGAAAAAGAGAAAGAGAGAGCTCGTGAAGAAGAGCAGAGAGAAGCTTCGTTACTTTCACTGGACTTTGGATCAAATCCAATCCAGTTGCTCCTGCGAGAGTTGCAGTTTATATTTCGTTTTCCAGCTTTCTGGTTGCTGACGTTATTTTCATTTTGTGTTTTCTTATTTTCCCTTTTGATACTCAGGTTGCTATTGTTCTTCCGATCCTCTGGACTGAGGTCGGGTTCCTCCTGTTGGTTCAGGAGAAGGGAGATCTGATCTCTGGGTTGCAAGTGACAGGTTGTCACTTGTGGGTTCCCTCTGGTTAGAGGAAGGGAGGCACTCTGTCGCAGACTGAGTCTGCAGGTTTCTAGCGTTGGCTAGTGAAGCCTCACTCCGGTTGGGAGTGAGGGGTGGATGTAGGTCTTGGTGACCGAACCACCTAAAAATCTACTGTGCAGTGGTTGTGCTTTGTGCGTTTGTTCCTTGCCTTCTACCTCCCATTCACAGGTTGTGCATGCTTGGTCAATTGTGTTATCTTGGGAGTAAAGTTTGAGCAATTATATTCTGCTAAGTGTGTTTGGTTTATTTATCTCTGACTGCGTTTCTGGTGTGATTAGGTGGCTGCACTGTTGCAGTCCAACTGTTTGATCAATTGTTGAATTATCATCTCATCTTGGAAAGCTCATTAGTTTTTATTCCGCATATCTGGGCTTTAGAGTTTTAATTTGTGCTTTATCTTTAGAGGGATACATTCACCCCCCCTCTGTATCCGGGCCTAGCACCCTAACAATTGGTATCAGAGCGGTGTCTGCTTAGAAGGTCCAGCGACCTGCAGATCCGATCTTGCAGTCTTCTGTGCTAATTTGTTTTTAGTGCATCAATATTCCTCTTGCATTAATCTGATTTGTTTTCAATGGCTCATCCACCTGTCTTTAGTGGTTCTGATTTCAGTCAGTGGCACAGTGCTTTACGTGCTTATGTTAAATCTGTTGATCCAGATCTGTGGAAATTAATTTCACAAGGTCCTCACACATTACCAACGAAAGTGTCCAAATGGACCGACAGACACAGATCAAAGGATGGAGAAAATCAGAAAGCCTTTAATCTGATGAAAGCAGCTACTGACAGAGCCTTATGGTCTTGCCTTCATGATTGCAGGTCTGCTAAAGACATTCTGGATATACTGAAGCGAACTCAGATAAGAAATGAGGACAGCTGCATGATGGCTGACGGAAATAATCAAGGCAGCAGTCAAGATGAAGATGATGATGATGATGAGGTAAATCCCTTTGAAAACTATACTTTAGATGATTGGGAAAATGCATATTCTGAGCTACTTGAATCTCATGAACTGTTAAGAAAACAGTATAAAAAATTGAAGAAGGGTACTGGGTTAGCTAGTTCAAGTTCTCCTTGTAGAAATTGTGCTGAACTGAAAAATGTTCTTGATGTTAGTATGTCTGATACTCAAATGCTGAAGAAACAAATTTCATTACAAAAAATTGAAAATCAAGATCATGTAAAAGAAATCTCATAACTTGAAAAGAAGCTTAGCCTAGCTAGTCATGATTCTGTTCAAAGCAAAGAATTGCTGAAAGAATTTGAATGTGTTAAATCTGATTTAAACAAGCTAAAAAATGAGAATGACTCTCTCAGAAAACTTTCCAAAGAAGATGAAGAAAAATCAGAGAAACTTAAACAGGCGAACAAATTGCTGATTGAAAAACTTAATGCCATAAAGTCTGTAAACATAGAATTACAGAAAGATCTTGAAAAATAGTAAAAAAATATGAAAGAAATTGAAAATGGAAGAAAATATGAAGTCTCAATGTCAAAAAGGAAGGGTTAGGCTACAATAATCTAAATAAAAAGGCTCTGCAGAACAAAGTAACAACATCCTTTGTAAATTCTTCAAATGTAGCCACAACATCAAAAGACAAACAGCCCACTGTTCAGAAAAAGCGGGGAACAAAGATTAATTTTAAGAAAGAAGGAATGGGTTACAGTCCAGTTATGAGAAAGGTTGATGGAGTCAACCTGAAAACTATTTTTGTTAAATCTTCTGAACAGGAAAAGCCTTCTACTTCATCTCCAACTCAGTACAAGGCTAAGAAAACAGGAAAACAAGATAAAATCAGAAAAGAACTGTAAATCAGGAAATAAATAAAAAGGGTTCATCACTGCATGTTAATTACACTCCTCACATACATTCACATGCATCCAAAAAGAAAATGATCTGTCATTACTGTCATAAATTTGGACATCTGATGCATGAGTGTATGTTGATGGAGAAGGATGATAAGAATGTTAGGAGATCTCATGATAAAAATCCTTCACCTCAGAAAAGGAGTGTCATATGTTCTAATTGTGACAAATTAGGACACTCAATAGCTCACTGCTGGTTTGCTAGTGGTAAGAAAACCTTTTATTCATATCATGCTAAATTCCCTGCAAACCAACATGTTTTTAGTAAAAACAAATCTGTTTCAATGAACCAGCACATCATCTGTTTTAACTGCAACATGATTGGTCACAAGACCTCTGAATGCTGATCAGGTTCTTTTAAAAGAAATTCTCTCAAATGTTCTCACTGTGGAAAGCATGGCCACAGGGCCATTGAATGCTGGCATGCTCAGGGTAGAAATGAGAATTTTAAACATGCTAAAATCCCTGCAAATAGACATGCTTTTCATGAAAATTTTAAGAGAATGAATTCTTCTCACTGTTTTAACTATGGAAAGCCAGGTCATAGAGCTGCTGAATGTTGGCTGGCCGGTTTTAGTAAACAGAATTTTAATTCTGTCAACAACAAAAAGTTTCACGCATATGCACATGGATTTCATGCTAACAAGAATGTGCATAGATCAAATCTGAAATCTGATGCATCTTACTATCATTTTAGTAAACAGAACTCTCTCTCTGCCAATAAACTTCATGACAACAGTAATGTGCATAAGAGGAATTTAAAATCTGCTAATTCATGCCATTGCTGTAGACAAATTGGTCATTCAATGAATAATTGCTACTTGATGAAATCTGATGACCAAGCAGCTAGAAAATTGTTTAGAAAACCTGCTACGAATGTCATTGTCAATTCAGGACCCAAGACCTCTTGGGTACCTGTTTGTGCAAAATAACTTTACTTTGCAGGTGGGCCTTGGAATGGAATAAAAAGGGGTGTTAATCCAAGGCACTCAAGAATGAAAATCCCTTCTGAACTTTTCAGGTAAATTCTCTACATTTCCTGTTTTTGAAACTCATTGCATATGTGGTTTGATGTGTTCTTGCATATATGTCATCTTTTGAACACTATGAGCATTCGTGTCTCTTAATGCTCATATGAATTGGCTGTTTAGATATTGTAATGAGAATAAACTTGCAATTTCTGAAAATCTGAACTGCATATGTATGTTGTTTGAAATCTGACTATTGCATTCTGAAAAATCTGAGAAGCTGAAATTTGATCCATGCATGCCGCCCATGTTGAATTATCATGATTGACCTCAATAGTATATCAAATGGTAAGCTACCAAAAGGCAGGGAAATCTGTCTGGAGGTTCTTACTATACGAGAGGTGGTCTTTTAGACCAAGTGCTCCGCCTAGTACCATGGGTCACTTTGCTGGATAGTACAGTTTGAATGTGCACAAGTCACAATATCATTTGGAATCATATGTTCAGTTTTCAGTGCAAACATTGCATGTTTTCAGAAGGAGTAAATGGCATATCTTTACATAGCATTCAATGTTGAGTCTTTGCATGTCCTTGCATACATATAGTGCATTGCATATCCTTACATTGAAAAATGCCAAAAAGATTATCTTAATGCATGTTGTTAGGGGGAGTCAATGCATAGCATATAGGTTGTCAAATGCATACTCTTGTGAGAATTCATTGCATACACTTTCTTATTGATTTTATTGACAAACCTTGATCACATGTTGAAAATACTGGGCTTCAAAATCTCTCTTATCAATTGGTATCATTTGATTTCAGAATTCTATCAGTCTTTCATGAAGTTTTCAATGTGCTATCTCGATCATAAATCTGAAAACTCTTGAACTAGAAATCTTCTATTATACATTTTTATGAATGTCTAAATTAACTCATGTGCTTTAAGTTTAATGCATTCAGGAGTTGACTTTAAAATCTCTTAAAAATATCTGAAGCATGTTTAATAAACCTTAACCATCTATTTCATGCTGTGTCTTGTAAAATCTTCTGAAATCTGCATTATTGAATTCATGGCTTTAATTGGTTAAGTACATGAAATTATTATTGACTTGAAGCTAATGAATTAGTCTGAAATGTCTAAAGGGTAAAGTGTTGGCAGAGCAATGACTTTGGTCACTGAGAAACCATGTCCAAAGGACTGTGTCACGAGGTGCCTTAGTTAACTCTGCAAAATAAAATTCATTGAAAATCAGGCAGAGCAATGGCATGCACACTGAGAAATACAACTCACTCATCCAGAAATGATTTGGAGTGTGTCAGGATGTGTAAATGCTACCTCTGTTCACATAAAGCATGACAGTTAGTCACACTAAGTGCTTAGGGATATTGACCTCTAATCAAGGTATATCCTCTAGTTACAATGTGTGCACTGAACTAGAGTGCTCGTAAAATTTGTAGCAAGAAAATTGTTGAACAAATTGAAATATCTGAATATTGATGCTAAAATCAAATTGCTACAACCCTAGACAAAATCATATTGTTGACACCCGTTTTATACCCAATAAGTTGGGCCGTCTCCTTATTTCATTCTATACGATGTTCCGAGTTGTTCACCCTTCATTGAGTCTCTTGGTTAGTTGAAGCCTATTTCTTGGGTCTTAATTCCTGGATTAAGATGTGGCTCCCGGTGGCATTTCGTTGGATGAATCTTAGCAAACCCTTCACTCTATTTTTGAACCTCAATGCTAATAACGGTCCCAGTCAGGCGCGTTGCTTCCTTCTGACGGATGGGTCCTGGACCGTTACTCTTTGAAGAGTCCCAAAGCTTAAGGCCTCGTCCTCAAAGCTTATCCTTTTGATTCCATGTTGATAATAACGGTCTGTCGTGCAGCCGTTGTTTCCATATGACGCCCTATGCCTTGGCCGTCGCTTCTTTGAAGAGTCCTATTGTTTGGATCTTCTTCCCGTTGATCTTATCTCTTTGGGATAAGGTTGAAAGTAACGGATGATCCCCCATGCGTCGCTTCCAAGTGGCGGTCTATCGTGCAGCCGTTACTTCCTTCCGAGAGTCCTGGCAGTTCAGGCCTTTTCTCTGCTACTCCGTGGTCGAGATAAGAATTTGGATTGACGTTATCTCTTTCAAATCTGATCCTCAGGACCCCCCGTTTGTTTCTATGGACTCTTGGTGATATTATCTTCGAGGATTTGCTAAGATTTATCCCTCTTTCCTGCTGAATTATCCTCTGCTCGACCTAAGAGTTTGAGGGTCTATAAATAGAACCCTTGACTTTATGGCCAAAGAGGGAGGAAGATTTGAATTCACGACGAAGTGCTGCCGAACTCAGGAGCCATCTTCATCTAGGAGGAGCTGCTTCCCACGTCCATCCATCTCATAATCAAGGGAGTACTTTGGTTTTGTCTTTCAAGTTCATCCTTGCATGCTTGAGTTCTTCCTTGGTTTTCCCCAATCTAAGCATTGTCCCTCCTCTTCCTCCACGTTTTTCACTGTTCTTTAAGCATACAAACATCCTCCCAAACTTTTAAAACACCCAGAGGGGTTAAAAAACCAAAACTCCCCGGTAATCCCCTCTCCTTTTGATGTTCTCAAGCTCTTTAAGAATTGATGCTATGCTTGTGAAAGGGGCTAATTGAGGTTGTCTTGTCTTGTTTTTCTACTTCTTTGGCAGGTTTACAGGTTCATTAGCACGAGGCCCAAGTCTTCTAGCCGGCTGGAAGAGTTGGAGTTAAAAGAATTCAAGCTTTACTACTGCAGGTTATCTGACGGTCTGGAGCAGGCGCGTCACTGTCTTCTGGCGGTCTATCGTGCGGCCGTTGCTTCCAAGCGACGCACGGAGTTCTGGCCGTTACTTCCAAGTTGATCTGCAGGCTTTCCTTGGTTTTCTCTCCCGTGGGCGGGTGCTTCATCCACCTATTTCCAAGGTATATTCAGGTCTTTGACTTGTGTTTACTTTGGTGGCGATCACATCTTTCCTTGGTATTGGGCATTAGCTGTCTTCTTCATCATATCTTCTTTATTTTCCTTGCTTGCCCCACCTTCACGGTGTGTTTTTATTTATTCCTTGCTCCACGCCCCGGCGTGTGTTTTTCTTTTCCTTAGCGTAATTTGATTGAGGTAGCATGCCCATGCTAGAGCTAGCTATGATTGCCTAGGTTCATGTTCACATGTTCACAGGTTTGAGTAGATCTTTGATTGCTTGTTTGTCATCTTGCCATATTACTTTGCAAACCTCAAAAGTAAGATAAAAGATAGGCAAATAAATATCAACAGATAATTTTTTGGCGATCACGGTGGGACAGCTTGTGCCAATCGTGCTCTTAATTCTTGTTTAAAACCTGCCATCATCTGCTTGTTGAGTTGCCCTTTGTTTCCCCTTTGATTACTGCATATTCTGGTTTTCTGAGTCCTCTGACGGCCCTGTGTCCCCGCGTCACAGTCGTCTGACGCAGGGGCATTAGGCCGCCGCTTTCGTTCTGCTGTGCGAGCTTTCACGGGCTTCCCGGTTACTTCTGTTAGTTTTTGGTTCCCTGGCTCATCTGACGGTCTCATCCCCCTGCGTTATATATTATCTGGCGGTCTGGCCTTCGACCGTTATTGTTCTCTGACGCAGGGTCCTTCGACCGTTATTCTCCTGGCAGGTACGCATCCGAGGTGCATTGATTTCCGCAGTTTTTGCTGTGATTTATTGCTTGGGTGATACTTGACCTCCTTCTTGCTTTGCTCATATCTGCATATCATGGTGTGCACTATTGATTGTTAGATTGTTAGGCTAGACTTTGCATGCACTCCGGTGCACATAGGGTCATTCATCTTTTCATACATTAGATTGCATTTTCATACCTTGTTGTGAGGACCTCTCGTCTCCATATTCCTTGGGGCCGACTAGGAAATCACAGCAGGGACCTCCATAAGTCCCCGCGAGCCGTGGATTCCCACA
Organism: Amorphophallus konjac; assembly: GCA_022559845.1. Lineage (NCBI taxonomy): Eukaryota > Viridiplantae > Streptophyta > Magnoliopsida > Alismatales > Araceae > Amorphophallus > Amorphophallus konjac. Next base: position 170,655,112 of record CM040129.1, on the reverse strand, counting down.
CGGACGCCGGGCTGGTTGTACCTTTCCCACCCCGTGTCTAGGGTTGCATAAGTGATTGAGTGGTTACACTTAGAGTCAAACCAAGTCCCATATCCATCTCCTATTAGGAACCCATTGTTGAGAATACATATCGATCAATTCACTAAAGTTCCAAAGGAGAAATCATAAGAATCTTGTCGCATCATTCTAAACAACTTGCTTGATTTTTGAGTGTCTCCATCTTTTACCACTTACATCTTGTTAAAATCACCTAAGTTTGGTTGCTTATTGTGTGCTTTGTGTTGGTTGTTTTTGCTTTTTGTCAAGGTTGTCCGTTGCATGTGGAGTTGTTTTCGTCCGTCTGAATCGTCTTCTCGAGTCGCTTCTTCCTTCACGTTCTATTCCAACCCCCTCTTCGAATCCACCATGGCATCCTTCAATCCTCCGCGTTCCCAAGAGGACTCTCTTCCTCAAGGGCTCCTTGAGAACCCCCCTAGGGTTGCCACCTTTCCCTCCGGAGAAGGGACTGCCCCTCTCCCGTCCTCCACATCTGTGGGAGGTAGTCAAGGTACCCCTTCTCTTTCTACTCCTTCCGCGGGCTCCGTCCTTCACATGATGGCCCAATTGGACCCGACCCAACTTCAAGTCCTATATCAAGCTATGCAAGGGTCCAACGCTTCTCCCTCCGCCGCTGTTCAAGGTCAATCTAATCCTTCCATTATCGGGCCGTCCGTTCAGCCCACTCCGATTGACCTCACCCCGGTCCAACCTCGGACCATCACTTTCGCCGGCATGGAGATGGGCCAATCTTCCAATTCAGCCCATCAGTCTTTTGATAAAGGGAAATCGCCTATCCCTTCTTTTGTCCAGGTGGATCATCACAATTCTGGTTCGGTGGCTTCACAGCTTCTCATGAACCCTTCTGATTTCTTACACCCTCAGCAAGGGGTGGCCCAAACTCACTCCCATCCGGGTATATCTCAGGCTCAATATCCTTCTTACGGGCCCCCTATTTCCACTGTCTATCCTTCTACTCATGCCTATGGGCCTCCCCTTTCTGCTACAGTCATTCCATCCGCTCCTCAAATACAATCGGCGTCCTTCACTACCCCTGCTCCCTCCCAAGAGCAGGACTTGCTTAACAAGTGGGCCGCCATGCAGCAACAACTCGACTTCCTCCAGAAAAGGGTTGGCCCACAATCCTTGGCCGATATTCCTATTCCGAGCTTCCAGAACATTCGGTTCCCTCCGCAATCAGAGCTCCCCAACTATCGCAAGTACGATGGGAACAGCAATCCCTTTATCCATGTAAGGGATTTTCTATATGAATCGGCGCAGTTCCAATATGATGATCGCCTCATGGCGTATTTATTCCGCCGATCCTTAGATGGAGTTGCTCTGGAATGGTTCTATTCTTTGCCACTGGAAGAGGCCGAAAGTTTCAAGGTAGTTAAGGACAAATTCATTCAGCGGTTTCAAGACAGGGTCGGGCCAGAATATTCATTTACAGATCTAGTAGCAGAGAAGATGAAGCCAGAGGAAGACTTCGCCACCTATGCAGACAGGTGGAGGCAGATGGCCGCCAGAGTGCCTGGCCATATTCCGGAGGAAGAGAAGGTCAAATTACTGATCTCCAATGCCACGCCGACTTTCCGCAACATCCTGGCAATGAATGATATAGCTAACATGCATCAACTCTACAGCCGGGCGCGCTTCATACAGACTCAATTCAAGGACTCCCCTATCCATTCTCTTTTCGAAAACCAAAAGCCCAAGTACCACAAGAAACCACAAGGGCCGGTTACCGAGGGAGTCCAAACAAACGAGCAAGTACAAGCCGTTGCTTTTCCATTTCAGGCCGCACCCTTCCGCTACAACCAAAACCCCCGCAATCCACAAAACACCGCTCCGCAAAACTTCCAGGCCACTCCACAAAACCCTCCCCCCGCCTTCACCATTCCACAAAACACCTTCGCCGCACCACAACAACCACCGCCACCATCGCAATATCATAACGTCCCTCCACCCAACGGCTACAACAACAACAACCCTAATAGCAAGCGCCCGGCTCCCAGGAGAGCCCAGTATCCTCCATTGCCAGAGACACTTACAGATATTTTCTCGGCACTTATGTCAGTAAATGCAATCCAACTTCCTCCGGAACGGCCTGTTTGGAACCCGGCGGTTGATCAGACTAAATATTGTATGTTCCATAGGCAGCCAGGCCATACCATAGAAGGATGTTTTCAATTCCGAGATCTGGTATATGACCTTCATGAAGGGCAGAGAATCGACTGGGCCGAAATGCATAGGGCCATTGTGGAGATTAAAGAGAAGAGAAGGCAGCCGCAGGGGCAGCAAGTGCAGCAGCATCAAGCACCGCAGCCGCAGCAGCCGCCACAACAGCAGCAACCACAGCAAGTACAAGACCTGGGCATCCATCAGAACCCGATGCCGAATCATCCACCCGCTCCTCAGTAGCAGCCACCGGCACCAGCACAAGTAAACGTGGTTCAACCACCGGCCCCCAACGCCGGGTGGTCTTTCGATGATGATGGCGCCACACCGCAAGTAATGGCCTTCCACCACAACCTCCGCAACCATTCCTTCATCCTCCCTACACAACCAACACCCCCTCCGCTCGTCCTGCCATCCACACCCGCTCCAGCAAACCCTCTACCGCTCTCCATCCCATCATACCCGTCAACACTTACTCCCCTCGTCATCATCACACCACCACCTAATCCTTCGCCCACTCTCAAACATCCACTAGCCTTCCCTCCACCCGCATCGACATCCATCACCGCCGTGCCTTCCACCAATCCTTCACCCATCATCCGCTCACCCCCCATTAACCTCACCAACCCTACGCTCCACCAAATCACCTCCCCCGCACCACCTGTCCCACTCATCCACCCTACAGGGCCCATCATACTATCTTCGGAGGCTGCGGCAAACTGTGCCTTAAGGAGCGGGAAGATGTTCCATCGGAATTACGTTACTACTTCTAATCCCCAGTCCTCTCAGCCGGTGGCCGAGCAAGAGGAAGCTGAACCTCTGCCGGGTACCCAATATGACTTGCTACATCATCTGGATCGGGTACCCGCTAAGATATCCGTGCTGGAGCTGATCAAAAGGTCTACCCTTCATCAGGATGCACTGAGGGATTTCCTACAGAAGGTGATGGTTAGTGAAGACATGGCAGTCGACAGCTTACCAACGGCACTAGCGACTATCTCCAAAGGGCCAGCAATTACATTCTCAGAAACCGAGCTTGCACCTCCGGGGGCTCGGCAAATGCCGCTCTGCATAACAATTACCCTGAACAAAGTCGACATTGAAGCAGCACTGGTTGACACAGGGGCCTCAATTAATGTTTGCCCACTTAGCACCCTCCGAGCATGCAACATATCTGAAGAGTTACTACGGCCTACTCCCACCACTATAGCAGCATATGACAACTCAAGGCGAGCATGTCACGGGATAATCACCATTCAGGCAGAGCTCGGGCCCCTTGCTATGGCCGTGGAATTCTATGTTCTCGATATCGACCCTATGTTCAAGGCTATCTTGGGTCGTCCCTGGATTGACACGCTTGGTGCCGTACCCTCCACCGCACATCAGTGCGTTAAATTCCCCTTCCAAGGGAGGGTCGTCAAAGTCAAGAGCTTGTCCACGGTGCAGACAGTCAAGGCCATCTCAGATCAAGTTCTTCCCACACTCTGGCCGAGCAGCCGACCCGTTTTGTCAGTGCTTGATTTGAACTTTCCTTGGGCTTACACATCTCCCAAGCCCATCACTACTCCAGTTAATGTCAAAGTGAAGCCGCAGATCCGAGATTCAAAGGGGTGGAATATTATATTGAAACTGGGCTATCAACCGGGGAGAGGCCTCGGTGCGCAACTGCAAGGGATGACTAAGCCTATATCCAAGGGAAGAAAAATGGGTAGGAGAGGCCTCGGTTACAAGGAGACAGCATTATCAATGATGAGTGATTCTGGGCCACTCACCTGGGATTATCGTCAGCACTTTGTCAGAGGGCCTCTCCAGCCCGGCACATTAGCTCCAAAGCCGGTTCAGCCAAAAAGGGATATAGTTTGTCCGATTGCCAGTCCGCCTTCCTTGCCAGGGGGGTCAGATGATGACATGCTCGACTACAGTCAGGCCTTGCAGAGGCTCTTTTATGAGGAGGAGCGCCAGAAGCAACAAGAGGCTCGGCTCGTGCAGTGGAGGCCAAAGAAGCAGCCCGCGGTTAAATTGCAGAAGGTGGAGAGCTCTCCAGTTATCTTCTCTTGGTCTCCCTCGCGCTTCCAATCCATCTTTCAGCAAAGGGGGTTCATACCCCGCCTTCCTCCTATCATGATAAATCCATTCGTTATTGATCCACCGGAGATTCTATTCATTCCGTGTGCTTGCGGGAAGTGCCCGCGCATTGATCTATCCACTCTATTCACTCCTCCTTCTCCCAATGCTCAACTCCACGAGATGTGGTTCTCTTCTTCTGATCCCTTCTTCGATTGCATCTTCCCCGAGCTGTTCCCTATGCAGCTCCCACCTCCTCCGTCTTGCTATGTAGTCTCTACTGATCTCCAAAAAAAAACGTCAAATTTAAAACGGAGATTTCAGTGGAAGATTACGCTGTCCTGTCTCCATCCTCCTCCTCCCAGGGGCACGAGTCCCCTGCTCCTCCCCTTCCACTAAGCCTTCTCTCTCCTAGGTTAGGGTTAGGGTCTAGCGAGTCTAAGGAAGTAGAGTCAGTTAGGTCTAGAGAAGTCGGGTCTTGTTCTAGGTCGTCCAACCCTTCCCATTCTGAGCCGCGCTCGCTTGCGCATCCTTCCCGATCTGTTCCTGATAGGTTCTTGCAAGATATAGCTCAGCGGTGTCATGCTCTTTTGAAGTGTCCGGAATTCGTCGCTACAGCAATCGTGATTGAGGATGAAGAGGAAATAGAAGGGGAATGGAGCGACGACGGATTAGGCGTCTATGAGGTTTTTGATGAGAAGGATCCAATAGATGAAGACAACAACGTAGATGACACTGCCGATTTATATGCACAAGGACTAAAAAGATTCGACCAGCCGTCGACGGCAGTGGATGAACCTACAAAGGAAATCAACTTGGGAACAGAAGAAGACCCAAGGCCCGTCATTATTTCTGCTAACCTCCCTTCACAGGTAGAAGAAGATCTAATTAAGGTATTAAGGGAGTATAGCGATTCTTTCGCCTGGTCTTATGAGGACATGCCAGGTCTTGACCCCTCCTTAGTGGAACATCGACTCGTGCTTAAACCAGGGGCAACACCTGTTAAACAAAGGTCAAGAAGATTTCACCCCCACATGGCCTTGAGGATCAAAGAAGAGGTCGACAAGCTATACAAGGCCAAGTTCGTCAGAGTAGTCTTATATCCCCAGTGGGTGGCGAACATAGTCCCTGTTCTCAAGAAGGATGGAAAAGTGCGCATATGCATTGATTTCAGGGACCTAAACAAAGCATGTCCCAAAGATGATTTCCCGCTACCTCATATAGATGTCCTAGTGGATAACACTGCCGGGTACGAAGCTCTGTCGTTTATGGATGGGTACTCGGGCTACAATCAAATCCGTCTCGCTCCGGAAGATCAAGAGAAAACTTCCTTCACCACGCCCTGGGGCACGTATTGTTATGTGGTTATGCCATTTGGGTTGAAGAACGCAGGTGCCACCTATCAAAGGGCAATGATGGCCATTTTCCACGACATGATGCACATATATATGGAAGCTTACGTGGATGACATCTTGGTGAAATCAAGAACAAAAGAAGAACACCCCTCTATTCTGGCTAAAGTGCTGCAGAGAGCCAGGGAGTATAAGCTTAAGATGAATCCGAAGAAGTGCGTATTCGGAGTCTCCTCAGGGAAGTTGTTAGGATTCATAGTGAGCAAACGGGGGATCCAGATTGATCCTAATAAAGCACATGCCGTCATGGACATGCCTCCGCCAAAGAACATTACGGAACTTCGAGGATTGATTGGTCGGCTGCAATTCATTAGAAGATTCATATCTCAGCATTCTCAGAGGTGCCGCCCATTTTATGAATTGCTTAAGGCGGGGGTCAAGTTCGAATGGAATCAAGATTGTCAGAAGGCCTATGAGGACCTCAAAGAGTATCTGTCCAATCCCCCGGTTTTGCAACCTCCTGTCCCTGGGAAACCCCTAATCCTATACATCTCGGTTATTGAGGACTCCCTAGGGGCGGTCTTAGCACAAGTGGATGATGAAGGGAAAGAGCGGGTTGCGTACTACCTTTCTCGACTGTTTAATCCAGCTGAGTCCAAGTACACCGCTATGGAGAAAACTTGTGCCGCCTTAGTATGGGTAGCTCAGAAGCTTAAACATTACTTTCTCGCCCACCCAGTCAGGTTGATCTCTAGAATGGACCCAGTCCGTTATCTCTTAGAAAAACTCATCCTTTCTAATAGGTTAGCTCGCTGGCAGAGCTTCCTCTCTCAGTTTGACATCACCTTTGTCGTTCAGAAGGCAGTCAAAGGATATGCCATTGCTGAGCATCTTGCACATCTTCCTATTCCTCATACCGATTCCATTCAGGATGATTTCCCTGATGAGCATCTCTCTGTCCTTTCTCATCACCCCTTCTGGTCTCTACACTTCGACGGTGCACTCAACTCTCAAGGCCAAGGGATCGGGGCTGTCTTGCTTACTCCAGAGGGAGTAACCATCCCCTTCGCTTATCAACTTCGATTTCCTGCTACCAACAACATCGCTGAGTATGAGGCTCTCCTGGCCGGCTTGAAGCACGCCTATCTCCTAGGCGCGCGCTATTTGAACATCATAGGAGACTCTCAGCTCGTTCTACGGCAAGTTCTGTCCACTTACCGTACTCGTGACCCCAAGCTCAAACCTTATCAAGATTTGGTCACGCTCATTGCTAAGCGATTCCGTAAGCTGATCTATATCCATACTCCCCGTTCTTTGAACATTCTAGCTGATGCTTTGGCATCTCTTGCTTCCTCCTTATCTTTTTCTCTCAGTCGTAGTACTGAGACCATCGTCGTCCAGAGATTGGACGCACCCTCTATTCAAGATCCCTGGTTCGTCAACCTCAGGAAATCTGTAGAGGCGAGAGTTGAGAAGGAAGATCTCAAGGAAGTTTCATTAACAGAACTCGAGGAGATTCTGGATGAAGAGGAATTGCCTTGGTATCATGAAATAGAATTATTTTGCAAAGAAGGGTCATTCCCAGAAGGGGCAACAGCCGAGCAGCGTAAAGCAATAAGAAGAGCCGCCGCAAGGTACACTATCATTGCAGGAGAATTGTACAGGCGCGCTACTAATGGAATGCTCATGAGATGCTTGGATGATGTAGAAGCTTGGAAGGTGGCTGAAGCGGCCCATTCTAGTGAGTGTGGAGGTCATGTCAATGGCCAGGCTCTAGCAAAGAAGATCCTTAGGCAGGGCTACTATTGTCCCACTCTAGAGGAAGATTGCTCCCTCTATGTCCGGAGGTGTCTTAAATGCCAACTCCATGCTGATAAAATTCACTCTCCAGCTTCGTCCCTCCATCCTATGACTGCTCCTTGGCCATTCTCTATGTGGGCTTTCGACGTCGTCGGCCCACTCGGTGATCCTAATTCTCAGATCAAGCAAAAATCCTTCATCCTCACCGCTACTGAGTACTTCACCAAATGGGCCGAAGCCGAGGCGTACGCGGTGATCAAAGCTACAACGGTGTGTCGCTTTATCATGAAGAATATCATCTCGCGGTTCGAGTGCCAAGCAGCATCATCACCGACAACGGACCCCAGTTCGTCTCCCAAGAGCTTAAGGACCTATGTAAGAAGTTCAATATTGCACTGCATCATTCATCTCCATATTACCCTCAAGGCAACGGTCAAGCCGAGGCCACTAATAAAACCCTTCTTAAAATCATTAAGAAAACATGCGAAGCACATAAATTTTCTGATTGGCCTGAAAGATTGGTGGAAGCTCTGTGGGCTTACCGCACCTCCGTCCGCACCCCTACAGGACAAACTCCCTACTCTTTAACTTATGGGATGGAGGCGGTGCTCCCATACGAGATCTTAATCCCTTCCCTTAGAGTGCAGCTCGATAAGGAACTTAATCTCGATGAACGTCGAGAGGCGTTGCTGGTCCAGCTAGAACTCTTAGATGAGAAGAGGATGAACGCGGCCGATCACGTGTCCGTTTATCAAAAGAGGGTTTCGCGTTATTTTCAAAAGAAGGTAATCGAACGAAAATTTTGTAAGGGTGAAATTGTTTTGAAACGCAAATTCATTCGGTCTGCAGGTCCTAGGTCCAAGTTGCAACCTAACTGGGAAGGGCCATTTGTAATAAAAGAAGCTTATCCAGGGAATGCTTATCGTTTAGTAAACGCGGAAGGTGAGGAGCTCTCTCACCCGTGGAATGGGTTGTATCTTAAGCGTTTCTTTCCTTAAAAATCTAAACCATGTGCTTCTCCGGTAATAAGAACTTCCTCCCTATCTTCGAAAAGTGGGTCTCGAGTAAGGCAATCACACACTACACGACGTCCCTGGTCGGGCTCCTTATTTAAAAGACACCGTTTCTCTTTGGCCATGCTTTAGGGGAAAGTCAAAGTCCCTGTCCGCTTCATTCTTCGGCTGAATCCAGAGGCAAGGAGTGAATAAGGAGGAGACAACCAATCCAAACTCCCTAACGAGAAGAGGTCTCAAATAGGGGCAAGTCCATTATGACCTGACGCCACAAGGAAGAAAGGAAAAGAAAAGAAAAGGAGTGCTCTTTACAACAAAGTCAAAAGCATCATCTCAAAGTCTGTGAATGAATTTTCAAAAGCTCCAAAGGAAAAAGAAAACTGGGCATGACAAGAGTGGCAGTACAGTTCCCCGCGGGACGTTATGAGCCCGGTCGCATGCATGCCTAGGTGGAACAAAGGTTCGATGACGGACATAAAAGCCCCGGCGCAACAGACCAAATCTCTGATAGGGTTGTACGGTGAGGGAATCAAGTTCTAAAAACTCCCATATCTGGCCTAAGCTTACCCCCATGATCTTTTTTTCCCTTTTAGGACTGAGATGAGTACCCTAGGTATGGCTTTGGTAAAAACACCGTCACAATGATTAGGTCTCGGCCAGGGGTTGTCACAATATTGCACGCCGGTCTCGAGACTCAACCTAAAACGAGGGAGGTCTCGTGTTGCTAGAGAGGCACTGGTTTTTCAAAATCCAAAAACAACAAATATTTTCAAAATCCAAAAAAATATCAAATATTTTCAAAATCCAAAAACATTAAATATTTTCCAAAACTCCCAAAAAAACCATCATATGCATAGCATGCATCGCATTTTCAGTATGTTTTCGCCTATTTAATAAGGCTCCACCCCTTGACCAAACATCAAGAAACGGTCATTATCTAACTTGCTTCGAGGCAAGGGGTTGAGTCTAAGAACAGATCTAACTTGTTTCATGTTTGAGTGTGTGCAGAATACATGGGCAAGTCCAAAAGCAAAAGCTCACAACTATGCAGGTTCAGAGTGTGTAACGCGCCAGCATCAGACCGTTACTGTCATATAACGGGCCCATCTTTGACCGTTATTTCCCTTCAGGCATGGGCCTTCTTCCTTTTCATTGAACCATCACTTTAACGGTCTGAGATCTACCGTCACTTGAATATAACGGCTCAAGACCCATCCGTCATATCCTTCAGAGACCGGGCTCTTGTTATTCTCGTTATGACGGCCTGTCGCAGGACCGTTATTTCCTTATAGCAGCCCAGTGCACATCCGTCATATCCTCCAGAAGCCCTGTCTGTTCACATCAGTCTAGCCCTTCAAATGATGGAACTCAAGATCATCCAACTATGGCAATCTCATCTCATTCAAGCAAAGATTAATGAAATATAATTCTTGATAAATTCAACTTTGATTGTCAATTACATGATATCTCTCATGAACAAAAAAAGGAAAATCAAGATACATTCAATTTCTTATCCGCAAGAGGGCGGATTCTTCTCAACTCTTTCATGTAATCTCGGCGTGTTTCGTCGTTCTCTTCAACCTCTGCTTGCCACGGGCGCACCTTGCTGATCTCCCACATGGTCAGCACGTTCCGGATCGCTCTTTCGTCTTCCTCGGTCCCCATCTTCCTAGGTAGAAGGGGAGGGTAGTGTGATAGTGCAGAAACGCTGATTCGAGGTAATCCGATCTGAAGATGGCATCGGTGCGGGTTGTAGATCGCCATGGTAGTGTTCCCTACTAGCTGGAGGTCCAGGCCTTGACGCCGCGGTATTTTGAGAAGAGTGCTTCGGAGGACTCTTGGTCGCATGATGAATTTGTCTATTGGCAAAGTGTTAAAGAAGAGGCGCCATTCATCCGAGTTTTCTTATCCGCTGTCTTGCATTCAACCTGAGAAGAGTATCCAAATGCCCCTCCAATAAAGAAGAGAGGGTGGCTCCCAAAGATCCGGCTTGCTGAGATTATGTCTTCCTTAGGAAGGAATTTGATTCTTATTCCCATCCAGCACTCAAGGAGTATCATGGAACCAAACAAAGGGCCTCCTATGCAAGCCGAGCTTAGTCCTTCATAAAGGCATGAGAGGACCGCTTGAGAGATAGACATTCCCCGCCACAGCCCACTAATAATACCAAGATTTTGAATGTCTAAGAGGTGGTCGGTAGTGGTAAAAAGAAAGACTCCACACAAGCAAACCGCCACCGCCTTGGCTATTGCTTCATGTCTCTCCCACTTGTTTTTACAATGAGACACTATCCACTGTGCCAAGGGTATCAAGTGAATGTGGTGTGGGCTGATCATGGTCCTCACGTCCTTTGGATTGTGAATGAAATCACTCAAGATCAAGGACGGGTCGATAGGCTCGATTGTGTAGCAAACCCGGTCTTCATCCCCCACCTTAGTCTTAGGAAGGGTTAGGTAGGTTTCTACCTCCTCCAATAGGACGGTTGCTTCAAAAGAAGGGAAGATGAAAGCATGAGTTTGTGGATGCCATAGTTCCACAAGTGCTGAAAGGCTTGGCCAATCGAAAGATAATTTCTGGAAATTCTTGCCTAAAACCAAGAGGTTGTTGGAGGTGCCATGCTTTAAGGATGGAGGTGATCTCTATGGGAAGTGCCTTTACCATGGGAGCCACCCACTTCAGATTGGAATAGCACCTTGGACCAGGAAGGGGCTTGAGAAAAGAAGGAAGGAAGTCATGAAAAGAATAAGTGCAGCAAAATTCTGAACTTTGGATGAATTGTAAGGACTTACCACTCTTTGGGCATTGGAGCTTAAGTGCTTGGGAATTCATGTCAGCCGCTGGAGTTCTCTATGCTCTTTTCTTGCAGCTTTGGGGCCGATGTAAGCTTTCTCCTCCATAGCCATCACCTCGAAGCTCCTCTTCATCATGTTTTCTGCTCTTTGGAAGAGCTCTTCAAACCCTAGAACAGAGGTTTCAGCAAAGCTGCGATTTTGATTAAGGTTCCAAGTTGCTAAGGCTTATATTTAACTTTGGAAGGATAAGACTCGGGCTAGAAAGCTTTATCTTCAATTAGGATAAGTTCTAGTGATGGATCAAGTGGCTAAACCTCGGGTTTTAGTTATCTCGGCTCAATCCGTTTCGGATTACAACCCAGATTCTGACGGTCCATCGTGCGGCCGCTACTTCATTCCGACGCGCCAGCCCTTGGCCGTCGCATTTTCTGTGGGTTTCAATTCCCCGAATCATGTTCTGTGGAGAATAACGGTCTAAGGGTCTACCGTCGCTTTCTGTAACGCGCAAGCCCTAAGCCGTCGCATTCTCAGCTACTCAGTTCCTTCTCTTCTGGGCTAAAACACTTCCTGACGGTCTTGCTTATGACCGTCTCTTTCTGACGCGTCTTCTTCAGACCGTCGCATTTCCTGCTAGTTGCCCTGACCAACTATCGTTCTGCCATGATCAACGGTCTGACCCGTGGCCGTTATTTGTCTTTGACGCACCCTCAGTTGGCCGTCGTTTATCCTGATGCCCCACTGCCAGAGTGGGTCTCTGACGATTAACGGTCTCTCACCAGAGCGTCGTTTGATGATGACGGTCAGATCTTAGACCGTCACTTTCTCTGCTGCTGAGTTCAGGCTATTTCTTCTGCCCTTGCCTAGACCTGGCGGTCTTTCACATTGTACACCTCGTTTTCTTCCCATTTTCATACATGCATTCATGCATACATCTCATTCATTCATTCACATTTCGTCCATCCTGCATTTTTCACATTCATTCATTCACGCTCGCATAAAATTAAAACAAAACAGAAAACTAAAAAGAAGGGATCTCATTCCATTTTGCCAAAAGTTCTATACAAAAGATAAGAAAAAACATAAAAATACATCATTCGGTCGGCTTATCCACCGGACCGCCCTCATCCTCTCTATCCTCGGGTCTCCTCACGGGTGGCGGTGCTATGGAAGCACTCTCCTCCTGCTGTCCTCTCTCTGCCCTCTCATTCCTCCGCTGGGCGGAGGAGCTGACAAGGAAATTTCCTACTGAGCCGCTCGGGGCGGCACTCCTATGTACCCCACTCTGGGAGGCACTCCGCTCTGGTCCCCGGCCCATCATCCGGACCGTCCGCTCCAGTGTCCGCAGCTCGATCTTCAGTGTAGAGATCTGACGCCGTGTCTCCCGTGCCTCGGTCCAGTAGCGATCCAAGTCGGCCGTCCCGATCCGAAGCTCCTCCACCTCAGCTCGCGCCCGCGCTAACTCCTTCCGGAGTTGTTCCATCTCTGCATCATCTGGGCGTCGCAGGGACTCCGCTCTCAGCCGGGCCATCTCTGCCCGTACCAGCTCCGTCTCTGCTCGGGCTCGATCGGTCTCGGCCCGACTTCTCTCTACCTCAGCTCTCGCCTGGCTGGCCTCGGCCACTGCTGCTGCTAGATCCCTCGCCTGTAGATTGCATTTCATATCATTAGTCATGAAGCATTTAATTAGGCATAATCATAAGTTTTTTAGTCTCTTACCCGCTCCGCGAGGGTGGCCTCCGCCTCCTCGGCCCGGGCAACTGCCCGAGCAAAGTCAGCCTCCTGCTCAGCCCTGCCTCCCGCAGGCTGCGAGGAAGACGATGGGGCATCCGGCCCAGCGCGTTGGGCTCCCTCGGCCCGCTGCATTTAGAAGCCATGGTTAGTTGACATTTGCATTTGCATCATGAACATCATTACATAAATCATGAGCATTTAAGTTTTTAGAGTCTTACCAAGAGCTCCAAAGCAGTCCGGTACCCGTCCCGTTGTTGGATGGTGGAGTCGAGTAGCCCTTCCAGCTCGGCTATCCGTCCCTCAGGGTCTAGCTGCATTTTAGAAAGCATGAGTCAGCATATATCACATTGCACATTGCACAATAGAAAAGTTTAGAGTTTTAGTTTGCATACCGGTCGTCGGGTACCTCGGTACACCCGGTCGCCGTAGAGTCGAGCGAAGGCCTTCAGATATGCCTCGTCACTCTCGTCTCGCTCCTTCACCGCTCGGCCCCGCCTGTTCCAATCATGGACGTACTTCGCCTTCCGGGCGCACCAATCCACATTGCCGCTGATGCCCCTTGCTGACTTGCCGGGGTGGTCGTCGCTGTGGCGTGGAAAGGTCACCTCGGGCTGGTGTAGTCCCCGGGTCCGCAGGATCAGCCGGTAGTGTAGAGGCTCGATGATATGGAGGCAATGCAACCATATGTCTCGCCCCCGGTACGATAAGGCCGCCTCCACCCACGGCTGTCCCGTATAGCCCTTGTCGCGGTATGGGGTCCATCTCACCTGAGAGCATTTAGTTCATTCATTAGCATATGAAAGCATTAAAAGATATTTAGAAAGCATTTTTTAGAAAGCATTTAGAAACATTTAAAAGCATATAGAAATCATTTTGAGTTCTGGACTTACCGATGTATGCGGAAAGGAGTCCAGGTCGTCCGGGATCGTTCAGGTCAGTCTAATGATCGACCCTGTGTCCCTCGCCACCGACCAACGCCTCGCGATTGGTATGAGGCCGGGATGGAGTAGTGCACCTCTCCCGATGCCTGGGAGGTACATATAGCTCCAGATCTGCATTTAGAAATCGAGTCAGTCAAATCATTGCATAAATCATTGCATAAATCATTTTTCATAAATCATAGCATCAATATTCATGGTATAAAAGAAAGCATATGAAGTACATTTACCTGTAGGAAGGGCGAGAAGCCGCCCAGCATCGTCTGCCTGTCCGTAGTGCTGAGGGACTCGAACAGGAATGCGAGCACTGCCGCTCCCCAGGCGTATCGCCTGACTCTGCCCAAATCCTCTATCATCGGCAGCAGTCTGCAGCTGATGACATCTGCCCGAGTCGCGAAGAGGAGCTTCCCGAATAGCAGCATCAGGAAGCGCCTGAGCACTCTATCTCCCTCTGGTCCCGCCTCCGCCGCCACGCGAGGGCGCACCTGGTCTATCACTCTGCTCAGATGCTCCTCGGGGAGCTCTCCCACGGCGATCGCCGCTCCTCTCAAGCCTAAGCTCTCCTGCAGCACTGATCTCGAAAGTTGGGAGGAGGACTGTCCCGGCCTAATCAAATCTAGCCCGAGCAGCTGCTGCGCCATCTCTCGGTAGTCGCCGTATGTCCACCCTGTCACCGCGGCTCCGTGGACTCTCAATCCGGTAATCCTCGCTATGTCTTCTAGCGTGGGGATCATGTGGCCCCATGGGAAGATGAAAGCTCTGCTGATCGGGTCCCATCTCTCGTGCAAGGCGTACAGTACCGGAGTGTCCATCCGGATCACCTCGATGCTGAGCACCTCGGCGAATCCCATCTCGGCAAGTCTCTCTCTCTGGTAATCGGGCAATGCCTGGTACACTGCCCGGATCTGAAGCCAGGAGATCCGTGATCTTCTCTTTCCCTGCATTGCATATTAGATCATTAATTAGTCCATCAGCATCATATAATCATTGCATAATCATTCTTAATTGAAAACAAAATAAAAATTTGAAAATTGAAAACCCTAAAAATAGTTTAATTCCCTGGCAGAAGTAACGGCCCTGGGTTGGGGCGTCGCTTGTCTCTGACGCACTCAGGGTGGAGCGTCAGGGGAGTGACGGTCGCTGGCAGGACCGTCACTTCGTTTGCTAGTTGGGGTTTTTTCCCCTGCATTCTCATGGCTTCCCATGTTGGCCAAATGGCCTACAATTGTTCCTAGTGGGTTCGTAGACCCATTTCTACCCCTTTCCCTCACATGCATCCATAAATAAACATAAAAAAATAAAAAATTGAAAATAGGGCGGAGGGCTTACCTCGTGGTCCATGTTTCTCCTCTTCTTCTTCTCTGGTTCCTTGGGCTCCTCTGCACCCAACGAAGCTTCCCCTTCATCCCCCGTGGCCGTGGGGACTTCTTCTTCTGTTGGGCTTCTTCTCGCCGGTTGTTCTTCTTCCACCGGCGGGATCGCCTCCCGTTCAATCCGGCGGTGGAGCCGCCGTATGGCCATTCTTTTCCCTCTCTCTCTCTTCTTTGGTGGCGGCTGGGGAGTCTCGTCGCCGGCCATTGGAGTGGTGGGGACGGTGGTCGCCGGTGGTTTCTCTCGGTTGGGTTTTTTGTGGTGAATGTGGATTGAATGAGGGCCGTGACCGTTCGGTTTTTTTTTTTTGAAAACTCAGGAAATGTGACGGTCTATCACCGGCCGTCACATATGATGGACTGTTTTATCGAAGAATGTGAACCGCCTTGTTTATGACGGATCAAGGGTGATCCGTTACTTAATGTGACGCCCTGTCATCAGACCGTTATATGCTTGCTAGTTTCTTGATGATTGAAAGGTCTAATTGATGCTTAAACGACCCTATTTTCTATCATGATGTTCCTTATGGATGCCTCTTGCACGTACAATGGTTATGGCTTGATGCTTATTTTTGATTATTATTGGCTAACCTGTCTTTCATGAAAGGAATTACGAGTAAAATCACGCTTGGCCTTCCGTCCGGCAGGTACGTCAGGTATTGTATATCATTCCCTCACCCCTTAATGCATTACTATATGTTATCTATGATATATTACCTCGAGAACCGGCTGGTCATTCATGTGTCCTGGGATATGATGTTCCCCTAAAACAAAAATGATGATGATCTAAGCTCACATGTTTAATCGTTGGTAGGCCGTTAGATTGGAAAATTTGGGGACGATGGTTCTATATTGCACGCCGTGGTTGCAGATGGTGTCCTGACTCTGATTTCTCCGATCTAGCAATATTATTCTCGAGTATTTTTTTTCTATTTTATTTTTCTTTGCATTTGTTTTGAAGATTTTGTTTTCCTTTAGCCCAGCATGCATCATGCGCATTTTTTGAGCATTTCATGAGTTTCATCTATTCAAGATATCTCAGTGATGGTGAACAGCTGTGTTCTTAATCCCGAATAAGGAGAATCATTCCATTCTGAATTAGAAGGTTTCCTTCGATCTGCTCGCTTAATCTGGTTTGCTGAAGATTCCTATCTGGAGTTTAGTCTCTTTCTTTTCCGTTGCCTCCGGCGGCTAGCCGTGTTTCCTTTCCTTAGATAATTAGTTCCTCCAGACTTGCATCCCTTTGGCTGGCTATTTTCTTGTGATCAATTCAAAGTTTTTCAGAAAATTCCTATCGCTTGTTGGTACAGAACGGGTGTCGTTTACCTTAATGCCCTCTTTTTGATACACTCCGCTTCATTTCCGCTTCATCTCCATGTTCCATTTCGCTTTCGCTTCATCTCCGCTCGTTCCCCTGCAAAGAGGACGTTAAGGAGGGGCATCTGTTGACACCCGTTTTATACCCAATAAGTTGGGTCGTCTCCTTATTTCATTCTATACGATGCTCCGAGTTGTTCACCCTTCATTGAGTCTCTTGGTTAGTTGAAGCCTATTTCTTGGGTCTTAATTCCTGGATTAAGATGTGGCTCCCGGTGGCATTTCGTTGGATGAATCTTAGCAAACCCTTCACTCTATTTTTGAACCTCAATGCTAATAACGGTCCCAGTCAGGCGCGTTGCTTCCTTCTGACGGATGGGTCCTGGACCGTTACTCTTTGAAGAGTCCCAAAGCTTAAGGCCTCGTCCTCAAAGCTTATCATTTTGATTCCATGTTGATAATAACGGTCTGTCGTGTAGCCGTTGTTTCCATATGACACCCTATGCCTTGGCCGTCGCTTCTTTGAAGAGTCCTATTGTTTGGATCTTCTTCCCGTTGATCTTATCTCTTTGGGATAAGGTTGAAAGTAACGGATGATCCCCCATGCGTCGCTTCCAAGTGGCGGTCTATCGTGCAGCCGTTACTTCCTTCCGAGAGTCCTGGTAGTTCAGGCCTTTTCTCTGCTACTCCGTGGTCGAGATAAGAATTTGGATTGACGTTATCTCTTTCAAATCTGATCCTCAGGACCCCCCGTTTGTTTCTATGGACTCTTGGTGATATTATCTTCGAGGATTTGCTAAGATTTATCCCTCTTTCCTGCTGAATTATCGTCTGCTCGACCTAAGAGTTTGAGGGTCTATAAATAGAACCCTTGACTTTATGGCCAAAGAGGGAGGAAGATTTGAATTCACGACGAAGTGCTGCCGAACTCAGGAGCCATCTTCATCCAGGAGGAGCTGCTTCCCACGTCCATCAATCTCATAATCAAGGGAGTACTTTAGTTTTGTCTTTCAAGTTCATCCTTGCATGCTTGAGTTATTCCTTGGTTTTCCCCAATCTAAGCATTGTCCCTCCTCTTCCTCCACGTTTTTCACTGTTCTTTAAGCATACAAACATCCTCCCAAACTTTTAAAACACCCAGAGGGGTTAAAAAACCAAAACTCCCCGGTAATCCCCTCTCCTTTTGATGTTCTCAAGCTCTTTAAGAATTGATGCTATGCTTGTGAAAAGGGCTAATTGAGGTTGTCTTGTCTTGTTTTTCTACTTCTTTGGCAGGTTTACAGGTTCATTAGCACGAGGCCCAAGTCTTCTAGCCGGCTGGAAGAGTTGGAGTTAAAAGAATTCAAGCTTTACTACTGCAGGTTATCTGACGGTCTGGAGCAGGCGCGTCACTGTCTTCTGGCGGTCTATCGTGCGGCCGTTGCTTCCAAGCGACGCACGGGGTTCTGGCCGTTACTTCCAAGTTGATCTGTAGGCTTTCCTTGGTTTTCTCTCCCGTGGGCGGGTGCTTCATCCACCTATTTCCAAGGTATATTCAGGTCTTTGACTTGTGTTTACTTTGGTGGCGATCACATCTTTCCTTGGTATTGGGCATTAGCTGTCTTCTTCACCATATCTTCTTTATTTTCCTTGCTTGCTCCACCTTCACGGTGTGTTTTTATTTATTCCTTGCTCCACGCCCCGGCGTGTGTTTTTCTTTTCCTTAGCGTAATTTGATTGAGGTAGCATGCCCATGCTAGAGCTAGCTTTGATTGCCTAGGTTCATGTTCACATGTTCACAGGTTTGAGTAGATCTTTGATTGCTTGTTTGTCATCTTGCCATATTACTTTGCAAACCTCAAAAGTAAGATAAAAGATAGGCAAATAAATACCAACACATATGACTTCATAATTGCTTGATTTTAATACTAGTGCATGTAATTCCGAAAGAAGTCATTAAATTTGATTGTGTAAGAGAAAGGGAGATTAATCAAGATAAATATGAGGGCTTGGTTCATTTTTATTAAACCATGATTTTAGATATCAATACAGAATTTTATTGATAAACTCAGCATACATCATGTTTAAACCATGCTGTTCAATAAAGCTCATTCATAAGCCCTTATAATGGAAGACTTTGAAAACTTATGTTTTGGATTTATGAGATTGATATCTCTTTGAAAATCTGACTGAATTTCTTGTGATTGGAGCTTCTTTGAAAATCTGCTACTTGAAACTCTTCTGCTCAATGTCATTGATTCATTGACCTGAACTTCTCCTTGTTATCCATCTCATAAGATTCCACTTATTGAGGGGGAGCTTCCATGTCATATGCATCATGCTGCATAGAAACTCTTAAGGGGGGAGAATTGTGTTCTTGCATTCATATTTTTAGGGGGAGCTCTTGCATTTTGGTATCTCCTTCTGCTTCTGCATTCACATTGATTATAGCAAAGGGGGAGATTTTTGCCAAAGGGGGAGAATTTATTCAATCATTGCATGCTGGTTTGCTTTAACTTCTCAAATTATTTTCTTTTTGATGAAGTCAAAGGGGGAGAATAGTTTGTGTCATCAGAATTACTCACAGTGTAGTGTTGCCATCATCAAAAAGGGGGAGATTGTTGTGTCCCTGTGGTTTTGATGATTGGCTTTGATGTGAGTTAATCTTTTGATGATTGGTTTTGATGTGAGTTAATCACTGTGAGTCATCTTGCTGTGTGAGTCATCATGCTGTTATTCAGTCATTTTCTGATCATAATGCAGTCTCTGATATGTTCAGTTAATTTGCTGTTCAGTCAATTCATCAGATCATGAAGCATTGCATTATATGTTTAGTCATGTTATCTGCTGCATAAATCTTTCACATGCATTAATTGTTCAAGTGTAAACTCTGTCAGCATTGTCAGGACTGAAGTGGGTCGACCCCCCTTCTTAGATGGGTCGACCCCCCTAGACTATCAATGTCTGTACACTGCCAGCACACACGTTCAAAATCTCTACATGTGAAGTCTACACATCGACTGTTCATGCAAAGTCTAGACATTTGATCAAGTTTGTACACTGGTCTTGGCATATGCATTCATAAAGTATATACACTCTTCGGTTGACTTCAACTGAAGTCTGTACATCGGCATGCATTACATCAAGTGTGTAAATTGCATAGCATGTTGCGTCTAAGTCTATACATCACTGTTCATGCATTCACTGTCAAGTCTACACATTGCTGGGTTTTCATGCATTAACTTCAAGTCTGTACATCGCTCAAAGATTTTCAAGTCTGTACAGCCAATGCACTCAATTGAAGTCTATACATTGGTCTTCATATTCGAAGTCCATACATCGGTCTTCATATTCAAAGTCTGTACATTGGTCTTCATATTGGAAGTCTATACATTGGTCTTCACCTGAAGTCTGTACAGCCATTCTCTTATCAAAGTCCATACATCCTTCTGTTGGAATTCCAAGTCCATACATCGGACTGTTTGAGCAAAGTCTGTACAGCGTGTCACTCACGTTGGAAGTCTATACATTAGACTGTGGCAAAGTCTATTCATTCGTTTCCAGAAGTTCAAGTCCATACATTGATCATTTGGGTAACAAAGTCTGTACAACGTGAGCTTCGGTTCTTAAAGTCTATACATTCTTCAGCTGGAACTGTGCAAGTCTGTACATCGTTGCTTGCCAAAGTCTGTACATTGGCATCTGTTCCTTCGTTGCACTTCCAAGTCTGCACATTGGGTTCTTTACCTACGTTCAGCTTTGAAAGTCTGCACATTGGTAGTTTTACTGACGTTGCCTTGCCAAAGTCTATACACTGTATTTGTTCAAGTCTGTACAGACTTAGCCCTGTTCTAGTCTGTACATCGACCAGCTATATTTGGCAAGTCTACACATCGTGATTTCATCATGTCTGTACAGCCTCTTCATTGAAAATCCACTCATCACTCAAGTCTATACAATGCACACTTGTTTTCTTGCATAAAGTCCATACACTGCACTTGGCTTGTGTTCTTCACACCAAGTATGTACAGCCTGTGCTCGCAGCAATCAAGTCTACACATTGCGTTGGTGGCAAGTCTATACATTGGGCTGTAGCTTGCTTGAAGTGAAGTCTACACATTGACTCACTGTTCATGCCTTCACTCAAAGTCTGTACAGCCATTCCTTGAGTTCAAGTCTATACAACGCTGCATCACGTAGTAAAGTCTATACAATGGTTGAGCATCGTAAAGTCTATACATTGGTTAGGCTTGTTTATGCATTGCCTCCACGCCATCAAGTCTGTACATTGCATGAAGTATATACATTACACGAGCTGAATGCTTTCTAAGTCTATACACTGCATTGCATTGCATGAAGTGTACACACTTACTCACTTACTGTTTCTAAGTATACAGGGTCGACGCTGGGAGTTCAATGCGTCCACGCTTCAGTTGAAGAGGATTTCAGATATTCACCTGGCTGCGTCAACTCCATGCTACAGCAGCGTCGACGCAGTAGTTAATGAGGCAGAGTCCATAGCTCACTGGAATACTGCAGTGCGTCAACGCCATTGCAAGACAGCGTCCACGAAGCAATTGAGTCTGATATACATTCAGCTCTGGAACACCACTGCGTCAACGCTATGGATTAGCAGCGTCGACGCAGCACGTCTATCTGCCGAAGACCTTGATCACTGGATTGTCGATGCGTTAACGCAGCTGGCTGATGGAGTCAACGCATCAGACTTGAGTTTCGTAGGAAGAAGATATCTGAAGGCTGCGTCAACTCCTTGGAGCAAGAGGGTTGACGCCATCTAATTCCAGTTGCTGAGCGCGTTAAGTGGATCCCACCTTCAGTCGTCAACTGCCACATCAGCCACAAGCGGATAAGCTTTTGTACCTTCCACCACTCCATTGGTGTCTGGCACGTGATCCAAGGAGCTGAGATGCTGACACATGGCAGAGTCGATTGGGCGGGAGCTGTGGAGACCACACGCCCTAGCTGCTACTGCTGCTGATATAAATAGAAACCTTCGTCTTCAGATGAAGGTGATCAAAGTAGAAGGACTGAAGCCTTGAGCAGAAGTAGGAAGAAATAGAAGAGAGGCAGAAGAAAAAAAGAAAGAGAGCCACGATCAAAAGAGCAGAAGAAGAAGAGAAAAGAAGAGATGGGGAGAGCCTGCGAAAGAGAAGAAGATAGAGAGTGAGAGCAGCAGAAGAAAAAGAGAAAGAGAGAGATCGTGAAGAAGAGCAGAGAGAAGCTTCGTTACTTTCACTGGACTTTGGATCAAATCCAATCTAGTTGCTCCTGCGAGAGCTGTAGTTTATATTTCATTTTCCAGCTTTATGGTTGCTGAAGTTATTTTCATTTTGTGTTTTCTTATTTTCCCCTTTGATACTCTGGTTGCTATTGTTCTTCCGATCCTCTGGACTGAGGTCGGGTTCCTCCTGTTGGTTCAGGAGAAGGGAGATCTGATCTCCGGGTTGCAAGTGACAGGTTGTCACTTGTGGGTTCCCTCTGGTTAGAGGAAGTGAGGTACTCTGTCGTAGACTGAGTCTGCAGGTTTCTTGCGTTGGCTAGTGAAGCCTCACTCCGGTTGGGAGTGAGGGGTGGATGTAGGTCTTGGTGACCGAACCACCTAAAAATCTACTGTGCAGTGGTTGTGCTTTGTGTGTTTGTTCCTTGCCTTCTACCTCCCATTCACAGGTTGTGCATGCTTGGTTAATTGTGTTATCTTGGGAGTAAAGTTTGAGCAATTATATTCTGCTAAGTGTGTTTGATTTGTTTAGCTCTGCCTACGTTTCTGGTGTGATTAGGTGGCTGCATTGTTGCAGTCCAACTGTTTGATCAATTGTTGAATTATCATCTCATCTTGGAAAGCTCATTAGTTTTTATTCCGCATATCTGGGCTTTAGAGTTTTAATTTGTGCTTTATCTTTAGAGGGATACATTCACCCCCCCCCTCTGTATCCGGGCCTAGCACCCTAACACAGAAGATGTCCATAAAATAATTCCGGACATGATGAAAACAAATCCTCTGGGAAAGCATATCAGGGACCGAAAAGATGTCCAAAAAACTCGGGACATCTCCACCCTCTCCCCTTAAGTGAATTTTATGCTCGAAATTAAGGACAAGGCACAGGGATGTGGGAGAAGACTCACCCGAACAAATAAGGGTACATCTGCCGCATCTCATCCTCACTCTCCCACGATGCCTCGCCACCAGAGTGACGCTGCCAGACTACCTTTGTTGGGTTCGGTGCAAGTATTCAGAGGGGGGGTGAATGAATGTCCTTTAAAATTTTTCGCTCAAACTAAATCTTAAGCAATCAGAGATGCGGAATTAAAAAACAATTGCAGATATATAGAGCGAATATAAGCAAGTCTAAACTGTAGACTGTATCAAATCAAAGGAGCTTGTGCCTTAAAGCATTCAGACGGAAAACCCAATTGAGGCGCTCCTAGCATTCATCTAGCAAATTCAGATAAAAGAAATCAAACCACAGTCAAACATATAGTGTGCGCAGCAAATAGATGAACACTTATAGAACATCAAACCAAAGCGCCCCTAAGCAAGCATCTAGCGGAAGCAATAAAACAGATGAAGAAATCAAACCACTGCACAGAGGTTTTTAGGTGGTTCGGTCCAGCAGACCTACATCCACCCCACACTCAACCCGAGTGTGGCTTCCTGCTGACTCACAGCTTGAACAGCTGGGCATCACAGCTTGCCATACATCAGCTGGGCCTCACAGCTTGCCATCCGCTGAGCATCACAGCTTGCTTCCGCTAGGCAATACAGCTTAGCCATCGCTGACTCACAGCTTGAACCCGTTGGGGATTACAGCTTAACCCGTCCGAGACCAAGTCTCGCCAGCTGAGGATTACAGCTTTACCTGTCCAGTGGAGACCTCCACTGCATCTACTGACTAACAGCTTGACGAAATGATAAAAGATAAAACTAAAGATAGACAAAACAGCAACGGAAAGCTGAAATAATGAAGCACAAATATAGCTCTCGATGAGCACTTCTGGCTTGGATTTGATCCAAAAGCCAGACAACCTCAACCTCTCTCTCTTTCTCAACTCGAGCTCTCTATCTCTCTCTTTCTCTTCTTTATCTTCTGCTCTTCTTCTCTTTCTCTTCTCTTCTCTCTTCTTTCTTCTTCTGCTCTCTTCACTCTTCTTCTTCTCTTCTGCTGGATCGAAGTCTCTGCACTTCTACTTTTTCTTTCTCCACTTCAATCACTCTTCATCTGAAGACGAAGACTCATATATATAGCAGCAGCAGCAGCAGCAGCAGCTAGGGCGTGTGCTCTCCACATCTCCCGCCCAAAAACCTTGGACCACATGTCAGTCTCTCAGCCAGCTTCAGCACACGTGTCACAATCCTATCTGCCCTTCCAGCCTCGGATCACGTGCCCTTCATTAGCCTCCACGAGCAGAGCACCTGTCAGACAGAGTATCAAAATATCAGCTTAAGCATAAACCCTGTACAGTCTCTGAAGAATGTAATGCATTGTATAGACTTCGTTGTATAGACTTGTGAAGGCGAAGCTAAATCAGTGTATATACTTCACAATGTATAGATTTCAGAACAGATGCATGCAATACACTTAACAATGTATGTACTTGGCCTATGCAGACTCGTCTGATGTATAGACTTTACGAATGTCTAGACTTGCAGATGTGAACGACACAGTGTATAGACTTCAGAACATATGCACGATGCAGACTCGTCCAATGTATATACTTAGCTGAACAAGACACACAATGTATAGACTTGCAGCCATGAACAAATGCAATGTATAGACTCTTCAATCGACAGGCAGACAATGTGTATACTTGCTCAGTGTATGGACTTTATTAAAAGAACATGCAATGTATATACTTGCTCAGCCTTAAGTAATGTCTAGACTTCAGCTGAAAGCCAGTGTATAGACTTCAATGCCCTTCGTCAAAAGTGATGTACAGACTTGCATGAGATGCATGCTCCAGTGCAGTGTACATACTTGCGTTCAGCAGCAATGTATAGACTTTGCAAACTGAGATGCAAAATGAGACGATGCTTAACCTGCACTGACTGTATAGACTTATGCATGAGACGCTGAGGAAGATGGTGGATGTACAGACTTCTAAATGTACAGACTTTCCACCGACCAATGTATGGACTTGCTCAGCCTGAGGCACTGTATAGACTTTATGCGTCTCTGCCCAATGTATAGACATCATATATGCAGTGATGTGCAATGTACATACTTCATATATGAAGTCACTCGCTGTACATACTTGCTGAAGAGAATGCAATGTGCAGACTTTGACTCGATGTACAGACTTCGCAACTGATGAATGCAATGCAATGCAATGTATAGACTATGCCTTAGAACGAATATGCACACTTGAAGAGCATTCAGCAATGTGCAGACTTCAATGCATATGATGCAGCCAATGTATAGACTTGAGCAGTCTGCTGCTGAACAACCGATGTATAGACTTCACAGTCTGCTAAGCAAGCAATGTATGGACTTGGCCGAGGCAGACTGAAGAAGCAATGTACAGACTATGCAATGTTCAGACTTCATCTTAAAGCCAAGAGAAACTCTGTACAGACTTCCAATGAATGGACTTTAACCCAAGGATGCACAATGTATAGAGTTCGCCTTTGAAACAAATGTACAGACTTTGAGGCAGAAGCCATGGCTGTACAGACTTCAGAAGAACAATGCATGAGCAAGCCTAACGGATGTACAGACTTTAAGATGTGTAGACTTTGCCAAAGAGCTGGACGATGTACAGACTTGAAATAAGGCGAAGTCTGTACAGACTTGAAGATTCATAGTGTGTAGACTTTGGCAAGGCAACGTCGGTAAAGCTCCCAATGTACAGACTTTAGTTGAAGCCAACCGAAGAGTGTATAGACTTGTGAGATGCATAGACCACAGCGATGTGTGGACTTCACCAAGACACTGCATGAACAGTCCGATGTATGGACTTGGCAAGCCTAAGACGCTGAATGAGACGGTGGGGTCTATATAGACTTTGCTCAAAGCCTTAGACGATAACAGAGACGGACCGATGTACAAACTTTAAACGCAATGTATGGACATTGCATAGACGATGCATGAGACACAGACACTGTGCATGAACAATGCAGTGTATAGACTGATGGACTTTGAGTGCGTGCATCTACAGTGCAAATGTATAGACTTAATGTAATGCACTGGCTGTACATACTTGAATGAGACGCTGCATGAGACGATGCAGCTATAGTGATGTACAGACTTTGCCTAACGCAGTTCGTTGTACATACTTCCAATGCAATGCAATGTACACACTTCAGCTAAGCAATCTTCACGAAATATATCAGATATATGCATACACCACAGAGTATATCAGTTATAAACATCTCATGCATTCTCCACAGAATATATCAGTTATATGCATTCAAATCAATCATGCCATCATCAAAACTTGCCATCATCATATAAAGGACATTTCATGACACTGTCTAAACAATATCCAAAGCACTCATTGTGTTGCTATCATCAAAACAAAATAGCATTGCTATCATCAAAATAACATAGCACATGCTTG
Source organism: Amorphophallus konjac (assembly GCA_022559845.1). Taxonomy (NCBI): domain Eukaryota; kingdom Viridiplantae; phylum Streptophyta; class Magnoliopsida; order Alismatales; family Araceae; genus Amorphophallus; species Amorphophallus konjac. The sequence continues at coordinate 170,628,963 of CM040129.1, read as the reverse complement.
TGCCTAAGGGGCACAACATTCTCCCCCTTTTTGATGATGGCAACACAATGTGACATAGAGTCACACACAAAATTTTCTACCCCTTTGACATAATCAAAAAGAGAAAAAAAAATAGTATGAACATGAGTGCAAAGTGCATTATGCATGTAAATTTCCCTTATGAACATTCTCCCCCTGAATGTAAGACTCCCCCTGAATTATTTCTCCCCCTAAATAATAGCTCCCCCTTTGAGAAGGAATATGAACAGATAATTCAAAGGTAGAGAAGGTAGGAGGGTCACTAGACAACAGCTGAATCATTGGTTGAGAAAATAAGCCTGATTATAAACAGTAGTTAAAGTATAAGAATCATCAACATACAATTTTCAAAAATTCAGATTTAACAGTGATAAATCTAGAGTAAAACACCCGACCCCTGAAAAAGAGTTTTAGATTCCATTTATAGCAATGAATCTAAGGCACATTGTATTAATAGATAAGTCAAAAATAATACCCTTTTGTGATTAAACAAGGAAATTCAAGAAAGGCAACTTGAATATGTATTAATAAAAATAATTTTCACTCATTGACTTTTGATTTTCAAAGGGTTACAGCAGTTTGTATTTCACTTTTGAATTTTCAGAAACTGAACTAAGTGAATAGACCTGTGGCATTTATGCTGTTGACATTAGGTGTACACCTTGATCAGAGGCAGGTACCCCTAGTTACTAGGCATAAACTACAAGACCTATTTCAGATCAAGACCTACAAGGAATAGTCTTCACTTTTGACATTAAGGGCACACCTTGATCAGAGGCCAATACCCCCAATTACTTGGTGAGGACTCCCCCTATAGATTTGACCTTATGAACAGAGATAGTCTAAAGCACTTCATGACATGTGAATTTTCCTGCTTCTTTGGAGGAGTTCACAGTTTCTCAGTGCAATCAACCATTGCTCTGTCACAATGTTCAGTTCTTTACATTTGTGATCTTATTTACTGCTGCCCTTATTTCTTTTAGAGTGATTGTTTAAAAAACATTACACACTCTTGTTTACATGTTCTAGACATTTCCAGATTAACACATTCAGGTAAAAAAAACTTTTTCTATTCTTACCATGAAACAAAGATTAAGAGCTATAAAAGTTTTCGTTTATCTCAAATTCTGAAGTGCAGACACTTAACTCTCCAATTTATAAAGGTTAAACCTTTAATTCCTTTCAATTTGCAAGAGTGATTCTTATAAGTGAACACTTGCAATAATCACAACTCAATATACTAAACCAGAAACAGTTGCTGTTGTTCAGTGAAACTGATGGGGAAAAGATAGCAATTGGCAAAAAGGTTCAATAGCATCTGATGACAGTGAATATGAATCATTTGAATGGGGACAATGAGAAGTAAATAGGATTCAAGAATTGAACTAAACTCACAGCTCCCCCTGACACCATGATGCAAGGATTATGCTATGCAACACACTGTTCTACATGCAGACTATGCACCAAGGATACATGAGGCAAGTATGCAATCAATTCAGGTTTATGCATCCAAGTCATGAACATTTTTATCCTTTTTCAGATTTTTTCAAAATATGATGCAGTGCGCTGTTCTACATGAAGACTGGACCCATGGTACTAGGCGGAGAATCTGGTCTCAAAGACCATCTCACACATGGTAGGAACCTCCGGGCAGATTTCCCTGCCTTTTAGTAACTTACCATTTGATATACCAGGGTTAACAAGGACAATGCAACATAAAGCAGTCCTACATGCATTGAACAGCATCAATGACAGTCATGCAAATGATGTATGCAGATATAAGACACATGCATTGACTGTGTACACTAAATGAACCATTCACAATCAGCAAGTTATGCATTTAACAACAAGCATGCAATGCATTGACACAAAGCACATGCATTGACACAAAGTCTATATAGTGCATCAACTGAATACACTAAAGAAGCATTCAAATTCATTCAACATATAGCAAGAGAAGAACATCAGATATTCAGAATAAAACTCAGTAGCTGAGTCTGGAATGCAGACTGATCAGCTAAGCAATAAGAGATCATCAGACATCAAACGAGCACATCAATATGGAATTCACATTTTTCATACTCACATATTCAGATGATGAATTTAAAGCAAAGTTCAGAACTGACCTGAAATGGAGTATCCTGGGGTTTTCTTGTTGAGTGCCTTGGTTAACCCCTTTTATTTATCAGCTTCCAAGACACACCTGCAGCATGTCAATCAATTTGATCCTGTAGGGACCCAAGCAGTCTTGGGTCCTACACTATCTCTATCAGGTGTTCTAACAGTTTCTTAGCAACATGGTCATCAAATTTCATCAGAAAACAATTAGACATAGAATGTCCAAAATTTCCACAGTAATAACATGAAACAACAGATTGTCTGGTCCTATGATGCATATCAGCAGCAGCATGAGACCTATGAAACTTAGCATGAAATGTTCTGTTGTTTACATGGACATTTTGTTTCTTACCAGCAGCATTGGGAGCAGGAAAATTTACAGATTTAAAATTAAATCTACTTCTTTGAGCATGCCAACAGTCCTTGACTATGTGGCCATGCCTCCCACATTCGAAGCACCTTGTGTGCTTACCTTTGGAGCCAAGGTTATTCCTGTCAAACATCTTTTTGTTAACATGAAAATTAACAGGTTTAGAGTTGAATCTCTTTCTCGGATTCTGCCAACATTGAGCAGCAATGTGGCCAAACTTCCCACAACAAAAACAATTTAAATTCTGTCTCCTAGAAACATGATTTCTAGCATGAAATTCTTTAACATTCATATTACCATTTTTATGATCAGACAGAACTTTTCTAGCATGCTTTTTGTCATCTTGTTTCATCACAAAACACTCACTCATAAAGTGTCCATGCTTACCACAATAATGACAAGAATAAGAACCATTAGATTTATTTAAAACATGGCACTTATCAGATGAGTTTTTAGCATGCAGATTGTTTCTTTGAGTTTTTGGGGTTTTCTGATTTTTATTTCATTTTTTGAATTTCCTTAGCAGCAGCTTCTTTCAATGATTTATTTGAGGGACCAGCTACTTTAGAACTCGGCACAAATGTGGTGTATAGCAGGTTTCTAATACCATTCTTAACTCCAAAGCTACTTTCCACCCTTTCACTTTGACTACTCACTTCATCTTCCAGAAACATTTTCATTTTGCCTTTATCCTTGGCCAACTTAGATGAAGTACTATTCAGCTCCGTAATTTTATTTTCCAAGGAGATTATAAGATTTTCTGAATCAACTTTCTCCTTCTCATAACTAGCCAGTTTTTCTTTTAACAGACAAAGTTCTTTTTCCAAATCAGCAGTGTGTATTACAAAGCTAGTAATTTCTTCGTCACTGCAATTGATATACTCTTTCAAAATAGATTTTTCTTTTTCAATTGTCATCCATCTTTCAGAGAAAACAGTATTCAGAACCATCAACTTTTTATTTTGATCTTTCAAGTAGACATTTTCTTCTTTTAGAGATTTGATTTGTTCCTTTTGAAAACTGTCATCAGAATCAAAATCATTAATCATGTCTTCGAGAATGGCACATGATTTACAAGAATTATCTTCACTGATGAGTTTGTTTCTAAGATCTTCATTCTCAAATTTCAACTTGTTCAACTCATCTTTTTCTTTATTCATGTCAGATTTCAAGTTTTCATTTTTAGCTTTCAGATTTCTAACCTCATGCAACATTTCTTTTCTTATTTTTCTCTTTTCAGATTTTAGTCTATCATATTTATTCAATAAATGCTCATTCAATTCAATCATATTTTCCAGAGAAAAATTATTAGTATCAGAGTTTACCTGTGACGAAGTGTCCTCCTCATAATCTTCATCTTCTTCTGTTGCCATGAGACAATTCACTTTATCATGGGTTCTGCTGCTTGCTATCATCTCGACCACTTCGGAGGCACTACAGCAATTAACTACACATGGAAACTTGTCAGTGTTTATAGCCCTTTGAGTTAGCTCCAGGGCCTTCTGATTATCAGAGAATTTTTATCTGTCTGAAGTTTTCCATAAGGATTCATCCTTTGGAACTTCATAGGAACTGTGTGCAATGACTATCCACAGATCTGGATTAGTTTGCATCACATATTCTCTGAACTGATTAAACCAATTGTAGAAACCCGAACCTTCAAACTTCGGAGGATCAACAGTGAGTTCCATGCTTTAGACAGAATAAGAGTTCTAGGAAGAACACTAATCAAGCATAATGAATCAACTCAAATAACACCAAAAACAAATGAGCAAAGTAAAGCACAAGTCAATGAAGCAACACACGATTTCAAAAGACCCACTCTGAAATGCACCAGAAGCTAGCAGGATCCTCTACAGATTGTTAGATCTGATAAATCAGAGACCGCTCTGATACCAAGTGTTGGGTTCGGTGCAAGTATTCAGAGGGGGGATGAATGAATATGTCCTTTAAAAATTTTCGCTCAAACTAAATCTTAAGCAATCAGAGATGCGGAATTAAAAAACAATTGCAGATATATAGAGCGAACTTAAGCAAGTCTAAACTGTAGACTGTATCAAATCAAAGGAGCTTGTGCCTTAAAGCATTCAGACGGAAAACCCAATTGAGGCGCTCCTAGCATTCATCTAGCAAATTCAGATAAAAGAAATCAAACCACAGTCAAACATATAGTGTGCGCAGCAAATAGATGAACACTTATAGAACATCAAACCAAAGCGCCCCTAAGCAAGCATCTAGCGGAAGCAATAAAACAGATGAAGAAATCAAACAACTGCACAGAGGTTTTTAGGTGGTTCGGTCCAGCAGACCTACATCCACCCCACACTCAACCCGAGTGTGGCTTCCTGCTGACTCACAGCTTGAACAGCTGGGCATCACAGCTTGCCATATATCAGCTGGGCCTCACAGCTTGCCATCCACTGAGCATCACAGCTAACTTCCGCTGGGCAATACAGCTTAGCCATCGCTGACTCACAGCTTGAACCCACTGGGGATTACAGCTTAACCCGTCCGAGACCAAGTCTCGCCAGCTGAGGATTACAGCTTTACCTGTCCAGTGGAGACCTCCACTGCATCTGCTGACTAACAGCTTGACGAAATGATCAAAGATAAAACTAAAGATAGACAAAACAGCAACGGAAAGCTGAAATAATGAAGCACAAATATAGCTCTCGATGAGCACGTCTGGCTTGGATTTGATCCAAAAGCCAGACAACCTCAACCTCTCTCTCTTTCTCAACTCGAGCTCTCTATCTATCTCTTTCTCTTCTTTATCTTCTGATCTTCTTCTCTTTCTCTTCTCTTCTCTCTTCTTTCTTCTTCTGCTCTCTTCACTCTTCTTCTTCTCTTCTGCTGGATCGAAGTCTCTGCACTTCTGCTTTTTCTTTCTCCACTTCAATCACTCTTCATTTGAAGACGAAGACTCATATATATAGCAGCAGCAGCAGCAGCAGCTATGGCGTGTGCTCTCCACATCTCCCGCCCAAAAACCTTGGACCACGTGTCAGTCTCTCAGCCAGCTTCAGCACACGTGTCACAATCCTGTCTGCCCTTCCAACCTCGGATCACGTGCCCTTCATTAGCCTCCACGAGTAGAGCACATGTCAGACAGAGTATCGGAATATCAGCTTAAGCATAAACCCTGTACAGTCTTTGAAGAATGTAATGCATTGTATAGACTTCGTTGTATAGACTTGTGAAGGCGAAGCTAAATCAGTGTATATACTTCACAATGTATAGATTTCAGAACAGATGCATGCAATACACTTAACAATGTATGGACTTGGCCTATGCAGACTCGTCTGATGTATAGACTTTGCGAATGTCTAGACTTGCAGATGTGAACGACACAGTGTATAGACTTCAGAACATATGCACGATGCAGACTCGTCCAATGTATATACTTAGCTGAACAAGACACACAATGTATAGACTTGCAGCCATGAACAAATGCAATGTATAGACTCTTCAATCGATAGGCAGACAATGTATATACTTGCTCAGTGTATGGACTTTATTAAAAGAACATGCAATGTATATACTCTTTAATAGACAGGCAGACAATGTATATACTTGCTCAGTGTATGGACTTTATTAAAAGAACATGCAATGTATATACTTGCTCAGCCTTAAGCAATGTCTAGACTTCAGCTCAAAGCCAGTGTATAGACTTCAATGCCCTTCGTCAAAAGTGATGTACAGACTTGCATGAGATGCATGCTCCAGTGCAGTGTACAGACTTGCGTTCAGCAGCAATGTATAGACTTTGCAAACTGAGACGCAAAATGAGACGATGCTTAACCTGCACTGACTGTACAGACTTATGCATGAGACGCTGAGGAAGACGGTGGATGTACAGACTTCTAAATGTACAGACTTTCCACCGACCAATGTATGGACTTGCTCAGCCTGAGGCACTGTATAGACTTTATGCGTCTCTGCCCAATGTATAGACATCATATATGCAGTGCTGTGCAATGTACATACTTCATATATGAAGTCACTCGCTGTACATACTTGCTGAAGAGAATGCAATGTGCAGACTTTGACTCGATGTACAGACTTCGCAACTGATGAATGCAATGCAATGCAATGTATAGACTATGCCTTAGAACGAATATGCACACTTGAAGAGCAATCAGCAATGTGCAGACTTCAATGCATATGATGCAACTAATGTATGGACTTGAGCAGTCTGCTGCTGAACAACCGATGTATAGACTTCACAGTCTGCTAAGCAAGCAATGTATGGACTTGGCCGAGGCAGACTGAAGAAGCAATGTATAGACTATGCAATGTTCAGACTTCATCTTAAAGCCAAGAGAAACTCTGTACATACTTCCAATGAATGGACTTTAACCCAAGGATGCACAATGTATAGAGTTCGCCTTTGAAACAAATGTATAGACTTTGAGGCAGAAGCCACGGCTGTACAGACTTCAGAAGAACAATGCATGAGCAAGCCTAACGGATGTACAGACTTTAAGATGTGTAGACTTTGCCAAAGAGCTGGACGATGTACAGACTTGAAACAAGGCGAAGTCTGTACAGACTTGAAGATTCACAGTGTGTAGACTTTGGCAAGGCAACGTCGGTAAAGCTCCCAATGTACAGACTTTAGTTGAAGCCAACCGAAGAGTGTATAGACTTGTGAGATGCATAGACCACAGCGATGTGTGGACTTCACCAAGACACTGCATGAACAGTCCGATGTATGGACTTGGCAAGCCTAAGACGCTGAATGATACGGTGGGGTCTGTATAGACTTTGCTCAAAGCCTTAGACGCTAATAGAGACGGACCGATGTACAAACTTTAAATGCAATGTATGGACATTGCATAGACGATGCATGAGACACAGACACTGTGCATGAACAGTGCAGTGTATAGACCTATGGACTTTGAGTGCATGCATCTACAGTGCAAATGTATAGACTTAATGTAATGCACTGGCTGTACATACTTGAATGAGACGCTGCATGAGACGATGCAGCTACAGTGATGTACACACTTTGCCTAACGCAGTCCGTTGTACATACTTCCAATGCAATGCAATGTACACACTTCAGCTAAGCAATCTTCACGAAATATATTAGATATATGCATACACCACAGAGTATATCAGTTATAAACATCTCATGCATTCTCCACAGAATATATCAGTTATATGCATTCAAATCAATCATGCCATCATCAAAACATGGCATCATCATATAAAGGACATTTCATGACACTGTCTAAACAATATCCAAAGCACTCATTGTGTTGCTATCATCAAAACAAAACAGCATTGCTATCATCAAAACAACATAGCACATGCTTGTGCCTAAGGGGCACAACAACCTTAACCAGAGGAATAACCTTGTTCCGCAGGCACTGCTCACGTCGATCCTCAATGCGGATGAGGTACTTCGGTAGGGACAAGTCCGGGGTCACCTCGGGCCACATGGCATCCTCCAGAACGTAGGATCATCGGGCATATACCTCCGAAGCATAGACACATGAAACACATCATGCACAGAAGATAGCTCCGGGGGTAACTACAACCGATAGGCAACCTCACCAATACGCTCGACAATGAGGAAAGGACCAATGTAGCGGGGACTCAACTTCCCACGCCTACCGAAGCGCATTACACCCATCATCGGAGGAACTCGCAAAAACACCCAATCACCTACAGTAAAACTGAGAGGCCGCCTCCTCCGATCGGCATAGCTATTATGTCGGCTCTGCGCAGCCAACATCTTCTGCCGGATCAGATGCACCACCTCAGTGCACTGTCGCACCAAATCTGGTCCTTTCAAGACACGCTCTCCCTCCTAAAACCTATCAAGCGGAGTCCGACAAGGTCGGCCGTACAACGCCTCGTACGATGCCATACCAATGCTCGAATGATAGCCATTGTTGCAGGTAAACTCCACTAACGGTAAGTGGTGGATCCAACTCCCTTGCCACTCCAGGAAACACGACCTCAATATGTCCTCCAAAGTCTGGATGGTCCGCTCAGACAGACCGTCCGAGTGAGGATGGTACGCTGAGCTAAATGCTAAGTCAGTGCCTAGAGCCTTCTAGAAGCTCCTATAGAATCCAGAAGTGAAGCGGGGATCACGATCAGACACAATGGAGATGGGAACTCCATGCAACGGGACGATCCGCTCCACATACAAATGAGCCAAACGATGCATGCTCCAACTGACCTTGGCCGGCAGCAATCACGCCGTCTTCGTCAGTCTATTTACCAGCAACCAGATAATATCCTGCCCGCTGGATGTCCTTGGCAACCCAACCACGAAATCAGTGGCCACGTGGTCCCACTTCCATGCGGGAATATCCAAGGGCTGAAGTGTACCTCCCGGTCGCTGGTCCTCAGCCTTCACCTACTGACAAATCAAGCACCTGGCTACGAACTCTGCCACATCTCTCTTCATACCAGGCCACCAAACAACCTCTTCAGGTTCTGGTACATCTTCACCGATCCGGGGTGCACGACGTACCGGCTCCCATTAGCCTCTCGCAACACCGCACGCCTCGTCTGCTCCTCGGCTGGGACGTACAACCTAACTTGGAACCTCACAGCTCCATCCTCACCAAATTCCACCTCGGCCAATGACAAAATCCGGGGTAGCTCGGGGTCTGCACGCTGAGCCTCAGTCACCCGACGACGAATCGCTGGCGTGACAGTCAAGCTCGCAAGAACAACCGAACCCTGATCCTGAGGGATCTTGAGCGTAAAAGTCATGGCCGGGACCTGCTCCCACAACTTCCACTTCTTCAACAACATCTGACTGACCACCACTATCCTACTCAAGGCATCAGCCACGACATTCATCCTGCCAGGCTGATACGATAGAGTGAAATCATAATCCTTCATGTACTCCATCCACCTCCTCTGCCTGAGGTTTAGATCCTTCTGGGTAAACACATACCTCAAACTCTGATGGTCAGTGAACATCTTGAACTTCTCACCGTACAGATAGTGCCTCCAGATCTTCAGAGTGAAAACCACCGCCGCCAACTCAAGATCGTGAGTAGGGTAGTTCTCTTCATGTGGCTTCAACTGCCGAGACGCATACGCCACCACTCCACCATACTGCATCAGCACAACACCCAAACATACCCTGGAAGCATATGTACACACCATAAAACCTCCCGATCCAGAAGGCAACACCAACACCAGGACAGTCATGAGCAATCTCTTCAGCTCCATGAAGCTCTGCTCACACTCCTCCGTCCAGGCGAACGGCACATCCTTCCGCGTAAGTCTGGTCATCGGGGCCGCAACACGAGAAAAATGCTAGATGAACCTCCGATAATAGACTGCAAGCCCCAGAAAACTCTTAATCTCCGTGATGGAACTCGACCTCGGCCACAGCACCACAGCCTCGACCTTGGCCGGGTCCACGGAAACACCATCACCAGAAATCACGTGCTCCAAAAAGTGCACCTCACGCAGCCAAAACTCACACTTGCTGAGCTTGGCATACAACTGGTGATCCCGCAAGGTCTGCAACACCACCCTCAAATGATGCACATGCTCCTCAACAGACTGCGAATACACAAGGATGTCATCCACAAACACGACCACGAACTGGTCTAGATACGGACAGAACACCCTATGCATCAAATCCATAAATGCCGCGGGGGCATTGGTGAGCCCAAATGGCATCACCAAGAACTCATAATGCCCATACCTTGAGCGAAACGTCGTCTTCTCCACGTCGGACTCTCGAATCCACAGCAGATAATAACCCGACCTCAAATCAATCCGCGAAAACACCCGGGTCGACTGAAGCTGATCAAACAAGTCATCAATCCGAGGCAACAGATACTTGTTCTTAACAGTCGCCTGGTTCAACTGTCGGTGGTCGATGCACAGCCTCAGACTACCGTCCTTCTTCTTCACAAACAACACCGACGCACCCCAAGGGGAAAAGCTAGGATGAATATACCCCTTGGTCAGCAACTCCTGTAATTGCGCCTTCAACTCTCTTAACTCCGCCGGCACCATACGATAAGGGGCCTTCGACATAGGCGCCGTACCAGGTACCACCTCAATCACGAAATCAATCTCTCGCTGCGGTGGCAACCCTGGCAACTCCTCGGGAAAAATATCAGAAAACTCACACACGATCGAGATGTCCTCCACATCCGGACATTGTCGATCGACCAAAACCACAGAAGCGAGAAAACCTTGACAACCCGTGTCAAGCAATCTACGAGCCCTAATAGCTGAAATAAGGAAACGGGAGGAGGAAGACCGGATACCTTGGAAATAGAAAGTGGGTCCACAAAGTTGTCGGAAGTAGACCCTCTTTGAGCCGCAATCGACCATGGCATGATGGGCCTCGAGCCAATCCATGCCCAAGATCACATCAAAGTCCTGAAGCGGTGCATAACGGCCCAACTCAACGAACCTGGACCTGTACTGTACCACGGTCATGTCACCCTGGACCAGGTCCAAAAACTCACGCAACTTCTGCGACCTGAGAAAAGATGGGCAAAGGCACGCTCGAAAGCCGGGACGAACTCCTGCCACAAGATATGTCGAAGGGGACGGGACTGGAACACTACTCCCCACTCTGACGTCCACCAAGTCCGGGCTGGCCCCTACAATCGATATGTAGCCAACACCACCTTCTCTTCCTTAGGACACTCCATCGAACTGAACACTCGCTCCGTGTCATCTAACCACTCTCTGGCCACCTCTAGATCTGACTGCCCGCTGAAAGTAGACGGCTGGTACTGCAAGAAATCTCTCAGCGCACAGTTACTCTGAGAGGATGAGCCATCACAAGCATGACCGCCCTGCTACTGCTGCGGCGACTGCTAGTACTATTGCTGAAGAACATACTGATACATGCCCCGGAAGAACTCCTCGGGCCCGAGAACTCTCGCCCCCTCAGCTGCATCTGCTGGAAGCTCTGCTCTACTCTGCCCTTCCTGGCCCCCACCTGACTCTCCCTGCTGGGAACGAGTCGCTCTCCTGGGCACCATAACACTTGCTAATAAAATAATCAATGACGTTAACAAAAACACGCGGAGCCCTACGCCAGTCGCCAACCGTACAGGACATTCATGGACCTTCTCGACCACTGCAATCGTTTCAAGTTCTGATGTACCTCCACAACCTACGCTCTGATACCAACTATGACGACCCGAGATCCGAGTACCGGAAAGGAATCAGTGCGTCTCGAATCTCGGACTGCCAACCCACGATCCCGAAGACTCGGAAGGGTAAAAAGGGATGGTGTGGGAGTATAAGAGAAGCTGAAACAACTACAGAGATAGCACAATAATCTAAATATAATGCATAGCATAATATAAATAAAATAAACTGCTACAAGGTCCACAGAGTCTCATGTCCAAAATAAAGTACAGTCAACAGAAAGAGAAGAGTACAACTACATGGGGCATCCCCCGACGTACAACTACACGGGCCATCCCCCGGCTCTTGCAGACTGGCGACTAACCCTGGCTAGAAGAATCACGCTGAAACTCGGCCGCACCTCTCGACGACCCCACCTCACCTGAAAAGTAGGGGTGAGCCTCATTTTATTGGCCCAATAGGGATCCCCCGGACCCCCACCGCACAACGAGAAAACGACAGCAAGGCGCGAGCAACCACAGAAGGTAACACTACCTAGCAGAAGTACGGCAGAAATGACAAGCAGCAATAAATAAACAGAAAAGCTGTCTAACAACCGTACCGTATAATCGAACCTCGATCCGACAAAACTTGAGTCCGTACCTGCCAGAAGACAGGAGCACCACCCACTAGAAGAACGACCGGATGCATCTCTTGACGTCTTACACTGTGTCACAAGTGTCTAGCTACCACGCCCCGGGTGTGAGACTCAGACACACACATTAACCAGTTCCATAAAACAAGGACTAGCAGAGGTCGCGCTCGTCAGCGCGGGCCCGAAACCCTCGGCCCCGTGTGCACACTCAGACCATACGCCCTAGGCATGTCCTCTAGCTGGTAATTCCCCCTAAGCCCGGACTCAGCTGTATGTGGGGGCCCTACGGTAACCAGCCTACTCACCGTCTCTCTCGGGTCAGCCGCTCCACCACTCCCGGGTGGGTCAGCATCGCGTGCCGTAAGAAGGCTACGACTAGTGGACGTGTCACCGGAGGTGAGACTCGACTCACAAAAACCACCGACCACACATTAACACAGACTCTCGGTAACCGAAATGGGGTGTGCGGATGCCGGGGACATGTACGAGGTCCAATCGTCCCTCAAGTCACACGGCACCCCTACCGAGGCAACTGATCCCCCGGGGACCCCTGGGTGCCCCTATGGCTCACACTGGGTGCCCATGGCAACCCTCGGGCCACGCACCGCAACATGGCCCAATGCTCACTCAACTGGAGGCTAAACTACCGAAAATAAACACAGTTCGAAGGGGGAAATGAATGTGCTCGGGCCCCTGAGCGGGACACTGTCGCGCTCTGGTTCCCTAGCGCGACAATTGAAGATCGTGCTCGCCGAAGCGAGCGCATTCTTCAAGAACGTGCAAGCTAGGGCTAGTGCGACAATGGAGAACATGCTTGCCAAGGCAAGCGCGATCTCCAAGAACACGCTAGGCAACCTTGGCGCGACAACAACCGCCAAATTGCTCATCTTCCTTGATGAACGCGCTCGGACGACACAACGCGTTCCACCAGAATGCGCCCCTGGGACATAGCGCGACAACGAGCCGAGCCTGGTTCGCGCAGTTCGCTCGGAAAACTCGAAGCCACGCCCCATTCGCCCCTAGGTGAAGGGGAAACAAAAGGGGGAACCTCCCCCAACCACCTTAGCATGCATCTAAGCCCTTAGATTGGTCAAAAACTCCCTAAAATGGAAGATCCGGCGCTCAAACCCTGAGCATGGAAATAACCCTCTATTGCATCCCTACGGTTTTGATGATGTCTCACACTATAAATCAATCTTCTATCTCTAGATTAATTCATGCTATATCATGTAGGACAGTGTAGTTCATATGGTTGTTAGATAGATATGCACTACTTGATCATGTCTACACTCTGTCTGCATAGTCTGGACAATTGTGGGTCGACCCCCCCTTCTGATGGGTCTACCCCCCAGTTTCGCAAGTCAATACATTGGCCTTTGTTTTCCAAGTCCATACATTGATCTTCATATTCGAAGTCTGTACATTGGTATTCACCTGAAGTCCATACATTGGTCTTCATATTCAAAGCCTGTACAGCCATTCCTTGAGATCAAGTCCATACAACGGCAATGTAGGTTGCACATCTGAAGTCTATACATCCTTCAAGGGGCCAAGTCTATACATTCTCCCGTTCATTTCCAAGTCTACACATCGCCTCACATCTTCCAAGTCTATACATCCTTAGTTGAACCCCAAGTCTATACATCCTCAGTTGAACCCCAAGTCTATACATCGTCTGCCATTTCAAAGTCAATACATTGTCCTTCGTCTCACGCATCATGTCCCAAAGTCTGTACAGCTTCTAGTCACAAACCAAGTCCATACATCGCCTTCTGCAAGCATTACCTCAAGTATGTACAGCTTGTGCATTGCTTCATAACAAGTCTAGACATTCTGGTTGCGTTCAATGTCTACACATCTTGCTAGGTCGCACTTCAAAGTCTGTACACTGCGCAGCACTGTACAAGTCCATACACTGGCTGCACTACACAAGTCTATACATTGGCTTGGGCATCCAAGTCTAGACATTGATTCACTATTCATGCCTTGATTCGAAGTCTGTATAGCGAGCGGCGGTCATCAAAGCCTGTACATTGCTTGGCGCTCACCAAGTCTGTACATTGCTTCAAGCGTTCCAATGTCTATACAAGGCTTGCATCATTAAGTCTAGACATAGCACTGTAGCTTCCCTAGTTGAAGTCTATACATTGCTGATAGAACGTAAGTCTATACATTCCAACCTTTTCCTACGTTCGCTACTTTAGCTACACCCTAAGTCTACACACTGGCAAAGTGTATACATCGCTCAATCAAGTCTGTACAGCCAACGCTTTCATTGATTGCAAGTCTGTACACTGGTCCTCAGGCGTTCCAAGTATGTACATTGGCTCAGGTTTACCAAGTCTATACAGTGCTTCAATATTCTCCAAGTCTATAAATCCTGCCTTCACGATTCAAAGTCAATACATCATTCCTCAAAGGCCAAGTGTATACATTGTTCATGTGTTCAAATGTTTCTAGTCTATACATTGGATAGGCTCGTTAATGCATCAGATTTCAAGTCTATACACTGAGGACGCTGAAGGCCTTCATATGTATACTCTCTCACGTTGTTCATACTTGCCTATATGTTGTTTTCAAGTGTATACACTCTTTCATTTGACACACTTGCCTAATTGACATCTCTAAGTCTATACACTCGATGGCTTCATACATTTCACAGAAGTCCACACATTCCCCCTATTGTGATAATGCATTCTTCAGCAAGTATATACACTGAGGTCGCATGAAGACTCACAAGTCTATACACTCTCTCAGTGTACACACTTATTCAGTTGCTGCTTCTAAAGTATATACATTCGTTGATATATGACTGAACTAACTAATCACATTTCCTTGTCTCTGCCTGCAGATGATTCAAGTTAATGATTGGGCACGTGAACCGAGGATGATGCCTGGCACGTGATCCGAGAATGCTCTGGAAAAGGAGGGAACGAGATCCACTCGTGTGAAGGCCTGAAAGTCAGGTTGAATGCCATATAAAAGGTGTCTTCTGCGAATAGATGCATCGAACTGGAGAAAAAGCTGAAGAGAAGAATCCCTGAGCAGAAGAAGAAAAGAGAGAGCCTCCACGTTCCAGAAAGAAGATAGAGAGAAAAGATTTGAGAGTAATGCTGTGAGAGAAAAGTCTGAGTGAGAGAAGAGAGTCTAATTTGCTTCTTTGGAAGCTACATTTGATTTTGGTTTTCTGAAACGATTGTTGTTCATCGTTGGTCTTGTTTACATTTCTGTTTTTCCTTTCATTTCTTCATATATCTGATTCCGAGTTGTTACCCTCCAGTGTTTGGAGGAAGGGAGAGTTACTCCGGTTCCCCTCTGGGCTGCAGAGGAAGAGAGATCTGTGATCTCTGGTTTTGCTAGTGACGGGTTGTCATTAGTAGGTTCCCTCCAGGTTGGAGGAAGGGAGAGCCATCTCCGGTTCTGGTCTTACTGGTAGCAGGTCCAGGTGTCAAGCTCTGTGGGTAGCAGAGTTTGGTTGAGGGATTTGTTTCCCTTGGTTGTTCAAGCTGTGTGGCAGCATATTATTCGCAGACTGAGTCTGCAGTTTTCTAGCAGTGGCTAGTGGAATCCTCACTCTAGTTGGAGTGAGGGGTGGATGTAGATTGTGGACTACAATCGAACCACCTTAAAATCTCTTGTCTCCTCTGTGGTTTACTATTATCGTTTGTGCTCTCCTTCTGCTTGGCATTGTGTTTGTGTGTGGACGGCCTCTTCCAATCGCACCTTATTATTCTGTCTTAGTCTCTCACTGTGTTAGCTATATTGTTTAGCTATATCTGAAGGGTTGTATTTCGAAGTAGTGATTTTCCGCTGAAGTTTTCCAAATCGGGAGTGATCTATTCATCCCCCCTTCTATATCACTCTTCGCTGTGCTAACATTTGGTATCAGAGCAGGTTTGCATCATGTGGACGAACGGTCAGGGAAATGCTAATGGTCCTAGAAGCTTCATGGCTGAAGGTCAATCCATTAGTCGCCCTCCATTTTTTGATGGTAATAACTATCTCTTTTGGAAGAACAGGATGGAAATGTTTATCAGGGCACAGAGCCACAAGCTGTGGAGGGTAATTACTGTTGGGCCGTATGATCTGCCACCGAACGAGGACGCGTGGACAGATGATCATGTCAAGCTATCTTCACTCAACTGGACGGCGTTGAACATCATCCAGTGTGCTGTTCACCCAGAGGAATATGCCCGTATATCTGCCTACAAGACTGCCAAGCGAATGTGGGATGAGCTGCAACTAATCTACGAAGGTACAGCTCAAGTGAAAGCCTCGAAGGTAAACCTTTACACCTCTAAGTATGAACTATTTAGGATGAATGCAGAGGAGAACATTACAGAAATGTATGCCAGGTTGTCCTTGATCACAAACACTCTTAAGGGGCTAGGGAAGGATCTAGTTGAGGCAGATATAGTCAGGAAAATTCTTAGATCTTTATCCCCAGCATGGCACACTAAGGCCAACGTGATTGAAGAGTCAAAAGATCTGACGACCTTGACAGTGAATGAAGTCATAGGATCCCTCATGACCTATGAGATGAATTTCAAAGGAGGTGGTGAAGGAAGTGATAGGAAGGCTAAGAATGTAGCTCTCAAGGCATCCCGCAACAAGAGTAGCTGTAGCAGCAGTAGCAGCAGTAGCGGTGAATCTGATGGCTTCTCCGATCTCGACCAGAAGGAGCAGGCAATGCTCACTCGTCAGTTCAGTAAATTTTTAAGGAGAAAGGGGAAGACCTTTAGGAGGAAGAAGCCATACTCCTTTAACAAGAATGTTGAATCTACCAATCATAGGGATAGAAATCCTAAGAGACTGACTTGTTATCATTGTAACAAATAGGGACACATGAAAGGCGAATGCCCAGATCTCCAGAAGAAGGGTCCCTACTTTCAGAAGAAGAACACAAAGGTGCAAAAGAAGAAGAAGCCACAGGCGATGGTTTGCACATGGAGCGAGGAGGAAGAAGATCCCGAAGACACTTCCTCAGAGGAGTATGAAGAAGGAATTTGCCTAATGGCAAACAGTGAAGAGGAGGTAACCAATGTTTTTGAAAATTTTACGATTGATGACTGGGAAGATGCATATGCTGAGTTATTAGATAAGTTCAATTCTCTTAGTAAAGAGCATAGGGTTCTGAAAAGAAAATTTAATACTAATGTTGAAGAACAAACCCAGGTCTGTGAGGAAAATCAGAAACTAAAAGAGCAACTAGAAGAAATGACCTCACTAAGAAAAGAAAATGATAAGCTCAAGGGAGAAAACCAAGAGAGTCAAACCCAGCTTAATGAACTCAAAATGAAAATGGAAGAAAGCCTGAAAGAAAATGGAGTAACCTCAGCGAAGTATGAAGCTGTTAAGAAAGTGAATGCCGAACTCTTAAAAAACTCTGAGTCTCTGCAAAAAGAGCTGGAAGACAAACAGAAAGTGTTGGAAAAGTTTGTCCAAGGAAAACTAGTCTGGATGCTATACTAGGGACTAGGGTTAACTTCAATAAGGAGGGTCTAGGCTATGACCCAACTAACAAGAGACCCTTACAATTCAAAACCATTACCTTCTGCCCAGAGAAGGGGAAAGAGAAGCTGGACACACCATCCAGCTCAAACAGCAGTAAAGGAACTCAAGGTCCGAAAGAAAGTTCTAAAAAACAGTGCTGGTCAACCATTTAAAATGGGAATAAATTTTGTGAAGAATTTTACTAAGCCTACCAATCAGAACATAAATGGTAAATGGACCAAGTAAGTACATCAGAAGAAAAGTTGGAATTACTACAATCAGTTGGGTCCAAAGAGGACCTACTGGAGAAATGATCGTCATCTTCAAAAATCTGTTGATCAACAAACTTACAGGAGATATCCTAGGAATGGCAAGCCTAATGAATAGAATAGAACTTACTTCTCCAGACCAGCTGGACTTAATTTCAATAAACCAGAAGTAAAGGTGCCAGGGAAATCCATGCTGAAGCAAATTTGGATTCCTAAACATTTGATTAGAGATTTGAATAATGTCCTTGGACCCAACTCATCTTGGGTTCCAAATCACTCTGCTTGATGTTATTTGTGTAGGTCGGCCTGGCAGCTGAAGACAACAAGTGATACCTCGATAGTGGCTGCTCCAGGCACATGACAGGAGATCGATCCAAGTTCAGCAAGATAGAGATGAAGGTAGGGGTCTGGTCAAGTTTGGAGGAAAGAACAAAGGTAAGATAATTGGAGTTGGTACAGTAGGTAAGTCTTCCACAAACTCCATTGAAAAAGTTCTACTTGTGGAAGGTCTTCAACACAACCTGATTAGCATTAGTCAGTTATGTGACAAGGGTCACAGGGTTGTGTTTGATGATAATTCATGCAAAATCTTTGAAATAAATTCTGATGTGGTTAAATTTGTAGCCAACAGGATTAATAATGTCTACATGGTAGACTTAGATGAGGAATCTGAATCTAATATTTGTTTATCTGCCAATTCTGAAAATGATGCTTTTGAATGGCATAGACGTCTAGGTCATGCTAGCTTTACTACTTTAAATAAATTGGTCAAGCATGATTTAGTGAGAGGCATGCCTAGAATTAAATTCAATTCTATTTCAAAATCATGTGATGCCTGTGCTCTAGGCAAACAGACCAGGAATTCTTTCAAATTAAGATTTGAGCCATTGTCCTCTAGACCAATGGAACTTCTCCATATGGATCTCTTCGGTCCTACTAGGACTCAGAGTCTTAATGGGAAAAGGTTTGGCTATGTCATCATAGATGACTTCTCTAGATATTCATGGATCTTTTTTTTAGCAAATAAAAGTGATACATTTTAAAAGTTTAATCTGTTTTTCAATAAGGTCAAACAAGAAGGAAAACACAAGATCTGTTCTATTCAATCTGACCATGGAGGTGAGTTTAAAAACTCCATGTCTTCTGATCTTTGTGAAAGAGAGGAACTAACACACAGATTTTCTTCTCCGAGGACACCTGAACAGAATAGAATTGTGGAGAGAAGAAATAGAACTGTGGTGGAGATGGCCCGAACCATGCTAATTGAAAGTTAATTATCAAGGAAGTTTTGGGCAAAGGCGACCAATACAGCAACTTACATAATCAACAGGGCCATGGTAAGACCCATTCACAAGAAAACACCCTATGAGCTTCTAAAAAATAAGAAACCAAACTTGTTTCATTTCAGAATTTTTGGAGCAAAATATTTTATTCATAACAATGACAAGAAAGATTTAGACAAGTTTGAAGCTAAAAGCTCCCCTAGAATATTTTTGGGATATTCAGAAGTGTCTAGGGCATATAGGGTCTTTAACATAACAGACAAAAAGGTTGAAGAGTCTCCACACATTATTTTTAGTGAAAAGAAAGGTGTTTCTAACATTGGAAATTTTGACAAGGATTTCAATCATGATGGGGAATTCCTAGAAGACCAAGAAGAAGAGAAGACTCAGCCAAGTGGAACAGCAAATCCTCCCAACCAGGAAGAGTCAAGAGAAACATGTGAGTTTTCAATAAATGTTAGATTTTTTAAAGATCATCCGATAGATAATGTCATAGGCAATCTTGAAGATCCTCTTCGGACTAGGTCTCATTTTAGGAATGTGAATAATGAAGACTTAATTGCTTTAGTCTCACAAATTGAACCCAAATCAGCAGAAGAGGCCTTAGCTGATCAAGCTTGGGTCAATACTATGTGTGAAGAATTGGGCCAGTTCGAAAGAAATAATGTCTGGGAACTTGTTCCAAGACTAGATAATGTTAATATCATAGGAACTAAGTGGGTGTTCAAAAATAAAATGAATGAAGATGGAATCATTTCTAGGAATAAGGCCAGATTAGTAGCCAAGGGCTACTGTCAGGAATTTGGTGTAGATTTCGATGAATCCTATGCACCTGTTGTTAGGATGGAAGCTATAAGATTGTTGCTTGCGTTTGCATGTTCAAAGAACATAAAACTCCAACAAATGGATGTTAAAAGTGCCTTTTTAAATGGAGTCATTAAAGAAGAGATTTTTGTTGAACAACCCCCTGGATTTCAATTTTCTCCTCAACCTAACCAAGTTTTCAGGTTAAACAAAGCCTTGTATGGTCTAAAGCAGGCTCCAAGAGCATGGTATGAAAGATTGACTGAATTTCTGATCAGCAAGGGCTACAAAAGAGGTAAAGTAGATCAAACTTTATTTACCAAGGGTACAAATAAAGATCTCCTCATAGTTCAGGTATATGTAGATGACATTGTGTTTGGATCAACTAAGCATGAACTATGTGTTGAATTCTCTAAAATGATGTCTGCTGAATTTGAGATGAGTTTGGTTGGTGAACTAAAGTACTTTCTTGGCTTGCAGGTACAACAGCTAGAGGATGGGTGCTTCATCAACCAGACCAAATACACAATGGAACTGTTCAAGAGGTTTGGTATGGAAAATCTGAAGCACATTAAAACACCCATGGATACCAATACCTCATTGGATGCAGATGAGACAGGTAAAGAAGTAAATGCCAAGCTCTATCGAGGTATGATTGGATCTCTTCTTTAATTAACAGCTTCCAGACATGATATACAATTCAGTGTAGGAATGTGTGCAAGGTATCAGTCTAGATCCACTGAATTACATTCAGCTGCAGTGAAACGAATTTTCAGATATTTGTCAGCTACTCATTCTCTTGGTTTATGGTTTCCTGCATCACACACATTTAACTTAGATGCATACACAGATGCTGATTATGCAGGATGTAAACTAGACAGGAAAAGCACTAGTGGTCATTGTGAATTTTTGGGTGGGTGTTTAGTGTCTTGGGGTTCCAAGAAACAACATTCTGTGGCCCTCTCCACTGCAGAAGCTGAATATGTGGCTGCAGGGAGTTGTGGAACACAAGTCATTTAGATTAAACACCAGCTTCAGGACTACCAAGTAGACCTGGGGTGCACACCTATCTATTGTGATAATACCAGTGCCATAAATCTTGCCAAAAATCCTGTTTTGCATTCACGCACCAAACACATATAGATAAGGCATCATTTCATAAGAGATGAGGTTTCTAAAAGCAATTTTGAACTGATTCATGTAGGCACAGATAATCAGATTGCTGACATCTTCACTAAACCTTTGGATAATGAAAAATTCACAACACTGAGAAGAGAATTAGACTTATACAAATTGTCTTAATTGTGTAGTATGTTCTTTTTGTGAGGGGGAGTTCTGTATGACTGTTGGTTAGCTTTCAGGAATGTTGTGAGTGAGGGGGAGCTGGTTGAGCTGTGATAGGAAGTGTTCTTTGACAGATTCAAAAAGATTGACCAGATGTGTGTCTTTGCTAGTTTTCATGACAGATCTAGTGTGGTTCTCTCAGATAGTAGAATGTCACTTAATTCTTAAGTCTATAAGTCAGTGATACTTAAGTCCAGTTAGAATCTTTCCTCTGGTATTCCTTCAGAGATCTGGATTAATTGTAAAAAGTATATCTTCCTAGATTGTCAATGATTCTGGTTCAGGCCAAAACCTGTATATCTTGATATCTGACCCAATCAGCTTGAAATCTAGACTTCAAGATTCACTTCAAGTAATAGTCCTTCTGGTATTGTTTTCAATCATTCCATCTCTTCAACACAAGGGCTTAACTAAACAAACATGTCTTGTTTTGTTCACTGAGAAACTGGGAGCTTCATCAATGAAATGAATATTTCTCCTATGTTATGAGGTGTCAAATGCTTAAAATGAATGAAAAAGACATGACAGAGCAATGGTAGCTTGCTGGTGAGTAACTGGGGACTCTAGCCTGTAATCAAGGTGTTTCCTCATGTCAAAAGCCACAGTTACTAACTCTGTTCCTTTAATAAAAAAAAAGAGGAAGTAATGAGGTACTCACTTTGAGTAACTTGGGATTCAGGCCTCTAATCAAGGTGTCTCCCTAATGTCAAAAGAGTGAATTACCAACTTACTCATTGATCTTCTTGAAAATCATCTCAAAAAATTCCTTGTTGTTATGCAACTAATGGATTGCTTGTCTTTAATACCTTGAGAACACCTCTCTGACTTTGTCTCTTACTGTCTTTTGGGATTGTTGACTGTTCAGCTATATCTGGCCATACTTGTTAACTCCTGCTCTAAATCATACTCTATGTATGCTGATAAACTTTTCTATCATTCTATTTCTCTAGTGTGTACTGGAGTTCAAGAATCTTCACTTGAGTTTAGCACTTCACTTATTTTCTTAAGACTTGCTCGTGCCTTTCTACACTAAGAAGTTACTGTACTTCTTCTTCATGTCTCCAGCACTTTCATATATTCTGCATTTCCTTTTGCTGATGTCAAAGGGGGAGAGAGGTTTTGCAATATCAGTAGATCATGTATTGTCATGAGTTTTGGGGGAGTTTTGTTCATGAGCTAAGGGGGAGATTACCTTGCCATGTGATGGCTTTATCTGAGAATGGGTTGTAGGGGAGCTGAGAGTGAATTATGGGGGAGTGGTTTTGGAGGAAGAAGTGCTTCTGCAGTAGTGTTTAATTTGGCTGTGCTTGCACTTGCTTTGAATTTGTTTTGATTGTTGAAACTGCAGTTAATTTCTTGTTAAGCTTTGATATTGCTTGATTCATAGTGTTGCCATCATCAAAAAGGGGGAGATTGTTGCATCCCTACGGTTTTGATGATGTCTCACACTATAAATCAATCTTCTATCTCTAGATTAATTCATACTTCATCATGTAGGACAGTGCAGTTCATATGGTTGTCAGATAGATATGCACTACTTGATCATGTCTACACTCTGTCTGCATAGTCTGGACAGTTGTGGGTCGACCCCCCCTTCAGATGGGTCGACCCCCCAGTTTCGCAAGTCAATACATTGGCCTTTGCTTTCCAAGTCCATACATTGATCTTCATATTCAAAGTCTGTACATTGGTATTCACCTGAAGTCCATACATTGGTCTTCATATTCAAAGCCTGTTCAGCCATTCCTTGAGATCAAGTCCATACAACGGCATTGTAGCTTGCACATCTGACGTCTATACATCCTTCAAGGGGCCAAGTCTATACATTCTCCCGTTCATTTCCAAGTCTACACATCGCCTCACATCTTCCAAGTCTATACATCTTCAATTGAACCCCAAGTCTATACATCCTCAGTTGAACCCCAAGTCTATACATCGTCTGTCATTTAAAAGTCAATACATTGTCCTTCGTCTCACGCATCATGTCCCAAAGTCTGTACAGCCTCTAGTCGCAAACCAAGTCCATACATCACCTTCTGCAAGCATTACCTCAAGTATGTACAGCCTGTGCATTGCTTCATAACAAGTCTAGACATTCTGGTTGCGTTCAATGTCTACACATCCTGCTAGGTCGCACTTCAAAGTCTGTACACTACGCAGCACTGTACAAGTCCATACACTGGCTGCACTGCACAAGTCTATACATTGGCTTGGGCATCCAAGTCTAGACATTGATTCACTATTCATGCCTTGATTCGAAGTCTGTACAGCGAGCGGTGGTCATCAAAGTCTGTACATTACTTGGCGCTCACCAAGTCTGTACATCGCTTCAAGCGTTCCAATGTCTATACAAGGCTTGCATCATTAAGTCTAGACATAGCACTGTAGCTTCCCTAGTTGAAGTCTATACATTGCTGATCGAACGTAAGTCTATACATTCCAACCTTTTCCTATGTTCACTGCTTTAGCTACACCCTAAGTCTACACACTGGCAAAGTGTATACATCGCTCAAGCAAGTCTGTACAGCCAACACTTTCATTGATTCCAAGTCTATACACTGGTCCTCAGGCGTTCCAAGTATGTACATTGGTTCAGGTTTACCAAGTCTATACAGTGCTTCAATATTCTCCAAGTCTATACAGCATGCCTTCACGATTCAGAGTCAATACATCATTCCTCAAAGGCCAAGTGTATACATTGTCCATGTGTTCAAATGTTTTTAGTCTATACATTAGATAGGCTCGTTAATGCATCAGATTTCAAGTCTATACACTGAGGACGCTGAAGGCCTTCAAGTGTATACTCTCTCACGTTGTTCATACTTGCCTATATGCTGTTTTCAAGTGTATACACTCTCTCATTTGACACACTTGCCTAATTGACATCTCTAAGTCTATACACTCGATGGCTTCATACATTTCACAGAAGTCCACACATTCCCCCTATTGTGATAATGCATTCTTCAGCAAGTATATACACTGAGGTCGCATGAAGACTCACAAGTCTATACACTCTATCAGTGTACACACTTACTCAGTTACTGCTTCTAAAGTATATACATTCGTTGATATATGACTGAACTAACTAATCACATTTCCTTGTCTCTGCATGCAGATGATTTAGGTTAATGATTGGGCACGTGAACCAAGAATGATGCCTGGCACGTGATCCGAGAATGCTCTAGAAAAGGAGGGAACGAGACCCACTCGTGTGAAGGCCTGAAAGTCAGGTCGAATGCCATATAAAAGGTGTCTTCTGCGATTAGATGCATCGAACTGGAGAAAAAGCTGAAGAGAAGAATCCCTGAGCAGAAGAAGAAAAGAGAGAGAGCCTCCACGTTCCAGAAAGAAGATAGAGAGAAAAGATTTGAGAGTATTGCTGTGAGAGAAAAGTCTGAGTGAGAGAAGAGAGTCTAATTTGCTTCTTCGGAAGCTACATTTGATTTGGGTTTTCTGAAACGATTGTTGTTCATCGTTGGTCTTGTTTACATTTCTGTTTTTCCTTTCATTTCTTCATATATCTGATTCCGAGTTGTTACCCTCCAGTGTTTGGAGGAAGGGAGAGTTACTCCGGTTCCCATCTGGGCTGCAGAGGAAGAGAGATCTGTGATCTCTGGTTTTGCCAGTGACGGGTTGTCATTAGCAGGTTCCCTCCGGGTTGGAGGAAGGGAGAGCCATCTCCGGTTCTGGTCTTGCTGGTAGCAGGTCCAGGTGTCAAGCTCTGTGGGTAGCAGAGTTTGGTTGAGGGATTTGTTTCCCTTGGTTGTTCAAGCTGTGTGGCAACATATTGTTCGCAGACTGAGTCTGTAGTTTTCTAGCAGTGGCTAGTGGAATCCTCACTCTAGTTGGAGTGAGGGGTGGATGTAGATTGTGGACTACAATCGAACAACCTTAAAATCTCTTGTCTTCTCTGTGGTTTGCTATTATCGTTTGTGCTCTCCTTCTGCTTGGCATTGTGTTTGTGTGTGGACGGCCTCTTCCAATCGCACCTTATTATTCTGTCTTAGTCTCTCACTACATTAGCTATATTGTTTAGCTATATCTGAAGGGTTGTATTTCGATGTAGTGATTTTTCGCTGAAATTTTCCAAATTGGGAGTGATCTATTCATCCCCCCCTTCTATATCACTCTTCGCTGTGCTAACACCCTCTAGGCACAAATTTAACCCCTCTCGACCTCTCCACGGCCTAGAAATCGCAGGGAATGCTGTAAAGAGGGCAAGGATCCGTCCCCCTACCTCAATGAAGCTCGAAATCTACCGGGAAGCCACCGATCCACAAATCTTGTCCGACAAGAACACCGTGCCACACGCCGCGAAGAGGGCACCGTCTCGATCACCTCGCCGCCGCATTGGTCCGCCACCCGTCGCCGGAGGAGGAGGGAGCGTCGCGAGCTCAAGCGGAGAGAGGGGGTTGCAACGGTCGGCCGCGGCTCACGGGGGAAAAGAAAGGAGAAGAATGAAGAAGAAAAAGGAGAAAAGAAAAAGGAAATAGGGGGGTTTATATAGAAAATCCAAAAAATGCCAAAAATATCAAAAAATAGAAAAATACATATTCTCGATCCTCGGAACGCACTGATCACAACGGTACCACCCGCAGGTAGGTGAACGACCCGGTTCACCCGCTACGGGGTTCTGTAGGTTTTCTTGAAACACACACGCGGGAATCGGAAAACACACGGGACACGTCCCGCGGCCTCCGAAACTGGCCCGAATCGCACGGATCCGAGCACAGAAGATGTCCAGAAAATAATTCCGGACATGATGAAAAGAAATCCTCCGAGAAAGCAGATCTGAGACCGAAAATATGTCCAAAAAACTCGGGACATCACATTGGCCATCCCTTAAGCTTAACACTGATGGTGCCTCTAAGCAAACAAGAGATTCTGAGGGAGGTGGTGTTATTAGAGATCACAGAGGAAACATTCTCCTTGCATTTTCTCATTTTTATGGGAAGTCCAATAGCATCATAGCAGAGGCCCAAGCTCTCCATGATGGTGTTAAGTATTTGTGCACCATGGATTCCAAGCCCGCCCTCATTGAATGTGACTCGAAAATTCTTGTACAGATCATCAAAAGACAAACCCAATGTCCATGGTCCATCCTCACATACGTCAGAAAAATTTGGAGTATTCTTTAATAGCTGGATACTATCACTCACATCTACAGGGAAGGCAAGACTTTGGCGGATTCTTTGGCTTCTTTAGCTTGCACCTTGCAATGTAATTCTTTCTATTCTTCCCATGAGCTTCCCTCTAATATAAAGGGTGTAGCTCGTTTAGATAAGCTAGGTATGCCTAGCATCCGATCGATGTAAATGTAATTCTTTCTCAATAGTAATAAACTTCCCCCTAGTGATATGATGGTGGAGTGGCATCCCCCTTACCTCTGGTAAGGGCTGCACTCTCCCACCTATCCCTAGGCAGGGTTTCCCCCCCAAAAAAAAGTATGAATAAAAAAGAACAAGTTGAAACTTGAAATGAAGATCAAGGTTTAGAAGCTCCCTAAGATGTTGTGTTGACCTTGCAACTTAACATATCAATGCATGAAGGGAGAGTAAAAAAGGGGGAAAAGAGAAGAAATAGAGAAGAGGTAAGAAGTTAAAAAGAAAAAAGAGATGTAATAAAGATAATTATAATAATTATAACAACAACAAACAAAAAACCAAAAAAAATAAAAAAATGATTGAATTAATAAAGATAATTATAATAATTTTAGGCTCTGATACTACCTTCTGTCACGCCCTGAACCGATAGCAGCGGAACATGTTGTTTGCTCGGAACGTGGAAGATAAATAATCGTGCCAATTAGAACATAGTCATAAGACAAGATATAATTGAACAAAATATAATTTCATTTCAAATATAAGTTTATTACAATTTGGACTCAATAAAAGAAAGACTCAATAAAGAAAAATTACAATGGACTTTCTAATTAGACTTGAATTGAACATAATGACATAGACCATGAGGTTCATCTAAGTTGTCGGAGCACTCTTCACTCTTGCCCTTGCCCATCTTGTTCGGTCTCGTCATCACTATGGCCATTTCCTGAAAAACATTGAAAAACACTAGGTGAGCGAACGCTAAGTAGGTCTTAATATCTCAAGCTCCAAGCTAACTTTAAGTAATTAACAATTTAACATGAACATGCAAATTATGCAAGGTGTCATATCAAGAACTATAATGGCACGAGCTAGATTAATAAATCAGAGGCAATATAAAGGAATGTAGACATGACAATAGATAATTTCAAGTGCTATAAAGACAATAGATAGACGGGACAATAATTCCAAGAACATTCATGATGAGATATCAAGCTTTTAAATAAGGGTTTCAAGAGCGTTCATGAGGTGACAATAACAATCGTTTCAATAAGGCGTTCACTTCCACTAGAGCATGTCACGTAACTAACACTTTGTAAGATTGGTCATATACATTTAGGAGTTCAATATTTGAGTAACAATCACTTGTGGAATGTCATAGATCAATCTTGCTTTTGGTTGGTGCAATGCCACACCCGATGAATCATGATACCGGTACACGTTTGGACTTTGCCTCGCCCCTAGGATCTGATCTGGACCTCGTCACTTTTATGTTCTAGCATTGAGTATCTATTTTGTAGACCCATATCCCCTTTTTGTGTCTAGACCAATTCCACTTAAAATAATGGCCAAGAGTTCCAAGGATCAAGGATGTAGGAACATTAAGGTAGATTCATGGAATAATGATTTCAAGAACGGACTTTTGACAAGAATAGTATGACGATACATGAAACCAAGACAATCGTGAAATCTGGGTAATTGGCGTCCACTCAGGTTGTCACAGATTACAGAATAGGCGTCCATGGCATGGTCGCTCATTCTGAGAACAGGAACAACCTTGAAGAAATATCGTCCATATCCAAGCCGCTAAATCAATAATTTCGGCCCACTGATTGGCCGCCAATTCTATTTGGCATTCATGTCTAGGTCGCAAATTCCAGACAGAACACAGACTTCTCAAAGAGGTCAGAAACATCACTCTATGATGGCTAAGCATCACGTTTCTTCAAAGTGACGTGACAAACAAGGGTTCTAGGGTTTTTAGGGTACAACTTGCTCGGCTACCTTGAGGGAATGTAAGGCTAGTGTAGACTTATGGAGGTCTCAATGAAGAAAGTACCGGTCTGAAAGAAGGAATATCCCACGGAGGGTCCAATCATCACCAAGAGTTGTGGGTGTAAACGATAAAGTGAAACAGGGACCATGTCTCGGATATGAGACAGTGGTGCCAAAGATCCGGTGGTCAATGGATCAAAACACGAGTGAAAAACTGTCACAAGCAAAATGGCGCCCTGGCAGTGGTCACTATTTAAATTAGCGCCTACTATTTAGGCGTCCATTCATGCAATTCCAGAATGTTAAATAAATTTTCAGAAATTTGTGACTCTTCGGAGAGGGGCAGTATCTTTAATCTGCGCCCTGAGATATGGCGCCAATTCCTTTGTTTATTTCTTTTCATATATATTGTTTCAGAAAATACAGGAAATATCACCTTTTCAAAGGGACGCATGCAGGTTCTTTAATGTGCGACATAGGGATGGTCGCTAATTGTAGAAACAATTTCTTTTCTATATATCAACTTCAGGAAATAGCGCCTGCTTGCACGGGCGCAGGTTCAAAATAGGCGACAAGGTTCTGGTCGCTCATTCCTTTTAACGTTTTATGCTGCAACGCATCACATGGATGCGTTTGCAGACTCAGGGAACTATTCATTTCTAAACATTACTGCTCATTAGGGAATGGACAGTGCTACTTTCAATTCTGATAGAATTTTGGAAAACTAAAGACATGACAATGAAGAGAAAATTGCAGGGATTCTAAAAATATGCATATCATGATTTTTAGATACATGATTCCATAGTTATTAAATTTTAAACTTGCTATAATTATTAATTATCTAAAAGAATTAGCAGCAATCTTACTGTTGCTAATTAATTAACGTCCGTTTGGACGTGTGCAGGTTCTTGGAAATAGCGGCCACGTAGTGGTCGCTAATTACTTTCATGCAGTAACGATTTCCAGATGTTCAAAACCACGTTTAGGCATGCTATATACGAGCAGGAAGATTCATGGAGGATTAATCTACATGATGTAATGATCTAACATGATAATTACTTGGGTTTTGCTTGGGAGATTGCCTACCTTGCAAGGTTGAACGGTTGAAGATGAAGGAAGAAGAACAGAAAGCAGAGGAAGCAGTCAGACGACGCAACAAGAAGAAAAAGTCAGAGGAAGAAACCGTTTGCTCCTTCATGCTGCAACGGCAGCAGCCACCCTTCGTACGTTCAGGATGAAGAAGGAAGGAGAGAATGACGTTGACGCAGCACGAACAAGCCTCTTAGAACATCAACAGAACCCAGCAACTATAGAGACGCGAAGGCTCTGCCATCATAGGGTGGGAGCTCTATATATAGTGTTTAAGGGCCTAAAGAGTTCGTCGAGGAATCAGAAATCTTATTGGGACTTAATTTCCTACGTTCAATCCTAATGGGGTTTAAGTTTCTTTGTTTGATCTCACCCCTTTCCACATCACCAACCGCTTCCTTGTTAGTCTACAACCCTCAATCTCCCATGCACATCGTCGAAAGTGATATGGCTTTTAAGAACACCCATTATGTGTTTAAGCAAGAAGCCCATTGTTGGCCCAGACTAGATGGCGGACAAGAAGGGGGGTTGAATTGTCCCCCAGCCGAGATGTCAAATTTTAAAAATAATCTAAACTAATTACAGCGGAATTAAAATAAACTGTGTTAATTATCTAAACTTGAGTGAGATTAAAATGTTCTCTCGATCTTTCCGATCTCACACGGATTGACAATGCAAATAATAATTGAATTTAAGCCTAACACGGATAATGGATGAAGCTATATGCGATGATGTAGTGAAGAAAAACCTATAAAATTGACTTGTGAACGGAGAAATAAGAAATGGACAATCACACAAGCATTCACAATGGACACAGAGATTTTTAGGTGGTTCGGGACCACGACGGGCACCCTACGTCCACCCCTCACCTAAACCTGGTGAGACTTCACTACACGCTACTAACGTAGCAACACGGGGACGAACCCCAACACCACACACGCTGCTTCTGCAGTAATGTGTGAGCGACGTCACGTGGCGAGGAGAGAGCGGTTTCTTCTTTTGACGCGCGCGTTACAGGATGATACAAGAAAAGGAGGTGGAGAATACGACCTGAAGGAAACACTCTAGTGGATTATGGGAAAACTAGACTTATCCAATCTCCGATACGTGGCGGAGATAGGGATCTGAAGATCCTCTCATGCAAGCAAACTACCTTCTCAGTAGGCATGGCCTATTTTTCCGGGAGCAGCTTTTAATGTACCAGGTACTGGGATAGAATATACTGGGACTCTAGGCAACGAAGGAATGCAAGAGGTTGACACGAATAGCGACAAAGATGCGGGTGGCGTGACAAGAACAGAGAGTGGGGGGTGGATACAAGTTGGGTGGTGAAACATTGGGGGAAAATACCCGGCGAGGATCGCCTCTACCGAGTTTAGGAACAAAGGAACAGACAAAACGAGAATATGAAATTATAGCGGGATGTCACTCACCACGAGACCATAACAGCAATATAAGCAAAAGCACACCACCGCGAGACGCTGGTCTTTGCGAAATTTTTATAGAAATATAAATAATAGTAAATATAAGTACGTAAGTAAACCATAGCGAGAAGTTGGTCTTTGCGGGATTTTTGTAGAAATATAAACAATAGTAAATATAAGTACGTAAGTAAACCACTGCGAGATATTATTCTCTGCGGGATCTTTATAGAAATATAAATAACAGAAATGTAAAGGGGATCAAATAAACCGCCGTGAGATTTCATTCTCCACGGGATTTTAAAGCGATGATAGGGGTATGCTGAAATTAAACGGTTAGGGGTTAGGGTTAGAGTTAGAGTACAGAAATTAAATTGCTGAAATAAAAGCGATAGCAGGAGGTGACCCACCGCAACTTGTTAGAGTTAGAGTTAATGTACAGAAATTAAATTGCTGAAATAAAAGTGGTAGCGGGCGGTGGCCCACCGCAACCTGTTAGAGTTAGAGTTACAGTTAATGTCCAGAAATTAAATTGCTGAAATAAAAGCGATAGCGGGAGGTGACCCACTGCAACATGTTAGAGTTAGAGTTAGAGTTAGAGTTAATGTACAGAAATTAAATTGCTGAAATAAAAGTGGTAGCGGGAGGTGACCCACCGCAACCAGTTAGAGTTAGAGTTAAGGACCGCCGCGGGGAATAATCCTCGACGCGGGCGAGGACAGAAACATAAGAGCAACCACTGCGAGAAATGACTCTCCGCGGGTGTTATAGGAACAAAATAAAAGTAAGAAGAAGCGTGTGTTTGATGTTGTGATCGCCAGGGGCTAGGGGCCCCAAATTGAAAGGATCGCCTTCGCCTCAGACAGGGGAGATGATGTGGACTCTTTCTTTCTCTTCTTTCGACAGGCCGAAGAAGAGGGCGTTCTAGTTGGTTACCCTTACAAAAAAAGAACAAACAAGAAACAACGACTGAATCAGAACGACGGCGATGTAGTATCAATCTTTTTAAAAAAAAGATGGTGAAAACGTGAACAACACGCACCTGGTTGGTGCTGTTTAGAACCCCTTTTGGAACTAAAGGGTAAGGGAATGATATGATAATGACACAAACGTGAAGAAATTTCACAAATGGGGCCTTCTCAAGGAGAGAGGCGTGGCACAGACGATGAATGATGAATGCAAGAGAACTAACAAAATAAAAATACAACAGAACAAAAGGGATAAGAAAGCTTATTAGGAGGCCAATGACGGGCTTCATCACGAGTTTCAGTTGCGTGAGGACGTCACGACGGAAGGGTCCTCCTCGTGTACGCGAACACCCGGGAACTCAGCTTCCTTTATTTCACGAACTTCAAACAGGTTGGGCCGAAGCCTCGCTTTTCTCTCCAAATTTTGAAAAGTGAAATCTAATATAAATCAAGAAAATATTTACATATATGTAAATATACACACATATATATATCTAATTATATACATATATATATATATAAGTATACCTATATATGTATATATTTATATAGATATATATATATATATTCATATAGATATAGATATATCTCTCTCTATATATATAAAAGTGGAGGGAACAAAAAAAAGTAAATAAAAATAAAAATATACGAAAATGTGTGTTGGGGAGAGGAAGAGAAAGAGAGGGTTAGAGAGAGAAAAGGAGAGAAGAGAGAGATCGTGGGAAAGAGAGAGAGAGAGAGAGAGATAGAGAAAGAGAGAGATCGTGGGGGAGAAAGAGAGATAGATCGAGGGGGATGGAGAGGGTATACGTGAGAGAAAGGGCTAGAGAAGGGAGAGGAAGAGAGAGATAGAGAACGTGGAGAAAGAGGGAGAGAGACCGTAAGAGGGGGTGACATCGTGAGAGGGTTAGAGAGAGAGGGAGAGAGAGAGACCGTGAGGGGGAGAGAGATCGTGAGGAGACCGGTGGCGGGGTTGCCGACGGGATGGACGACGGCGGGACGGAGGTGGCCGGCGGGATGGACGGCGGCGGGAGGGAATTGACCGGCGGGATAGATGGCGGCGGGAGGGCTCGCGGTGGCGTGAAGGTGGCCGGAGGGAGAGAACGGCGGAGGTGGCAGTGACGGCGGGTGGACCGGGAGGGAGTTGGCGGGGAGGCAGGAGGTGGTTCGCGGCGACGAGGGAGGTCGGCGGAGGTGGGAGAGGCGACGTGGAGTTTGCGGTGGTGGGGTGGGGGATTGCGGCGGAGAGGGAGAGAAAGCGAGGTGGTCGGTTGGCAGTGAAGATTAGAGAGGGAGAGAGAGAACGTGAGGAGGGGAGGGGGCCATGCATGCGGTGGTGGTTGGAGAGAGTATGTGGTGAGGAGGGCGAAGGCGGGGTTCACGGCGAGGGTGATGGGGTGGTGCGTGGGAGACCTGCAGTGGTGGTGGGTACAGAGAAGGTGAGACGGGAGGTGGAGGTGGGCTGCGGCAGGTGGCAGGGTGACGGCAATGGTGGGGCGAGAGAGGGAGTGAGAGATGAGAGAGTGGGAGAGAAAGAAAGTGAGAGAGATAGAGAGGGTGGCGACGGGGGTCTCGCGTGTGGGGGCGTGGGAGAGAAAGAGAGGGTGAGGGAGATGGCTTGCATCAGAGGTGCAACGGCGGGGTGCTCGCAGCGGAGATGGGAGGCGTGGGGAGGTGAACGACGGCGGAGGTAGAGAGGGGAGGGTGGTGGAGATGGTTGCGTGGGAGTGGGAAGATGATGGCGAGGGGCAGTGAGAAAGAGAGGGAGAGATGGGAGGCTCGCCGGCGGAGGGGAGGTGGGGCGGCAGCGGCGAATGCCGGCGGCGGGTGCCTGGGAGGTGGCTAGCAGAGGGTGAGAGAGGGAATGAGAGATTGAGTACGACGCATGATGTCAGAGAGAGGAAGCAATTTGGGTGGTGGAGATGTTAAGGCACAGGAGGGGGATTGGGAAATGTTATCAGATGAAGAAGGCTGTGCGGGTGATGATGTTGAATTAGGAGAATGAGCTATTGGGGTGGAGGGCGGGTGGTCCTCAGAGGGGGGAGATATAGTGGGCGATCCTAGGCCTCGTTCAACACCACTAGCAGCAGACTGAGTAGGGGAAATGGATGTGGAGATGGTGGGAGGGGTTGTAGCAGGACATGATTGCAAGGATGACCCAAAATTGGGAACAGTGAGATATGTGGGGTTGGAAGAAGAAATAGTGGAAGCCGAGGAGGTAAGAACACTATATGGAAATGAGCTTTCGTCAAAAATGACATTGCGCGCAATGTATGTGCGACGAGTAGCAGGAAGAAAACACCGGTACCCTTTATGAGAAGAGCTGCAACCAAGAAAAATGCAACATTCAGACCGGTAGCTGAGTTTATGAGAGTTATACGGACGGAGATGAGGATAGCACGCACACCCGAATGTATGTAGAAGCGAGTAATCAGGTGGACGAGAGAAAAGTTTTTCAAAAGGAGAAACATTGTTAAGGACCGGGGTGGGGAGACGATTAATAAGATATGCAGCACATAAGACGGCGTCATCCCAAAAGGCGAACGGCATATTGGCACGACTGAGTAAAGCTAACGCTGTTTCGATTAAATGACGATGTTTTCGTTCAGCGACACCATTTTACTGGTGGGTGTGTGGGCATGAAATGCGATGGGATATGCCGCATGTAGAGAAAAATTTGGAGAGCCGTCTATACTCGCCCCCCCAATCGCTTTGGAAATATTTAATGGAAGTAGAAAATAAATTTTCAACATTACGCTTGAAATGTAGAAAAGTAGGGAACACATCACTCTTAGAAGCTAATGGATAAAGCCAGCAAAATCTACTGTAATGGTCAATAAAGACAACATAATACCGGTAGCCATTATTACTAACATGGGGTGATGGTCCCCAGACGTCGGACATTACAAGTTCTAATGGGAAATGAGATTGGAAATCAGAAGACGGGAAGGGAAGTTGATGACTTTTGGCTCTTTGGCAATGAGAACAAACAGAGCCTGTGGAAATGTTATTGAAGGGAACACCAATAGAGTGAAGAACCTGACGCACAGTTTGCAGAGCAGGATGCCCCAGCCGGTCATGCCAAGACTCACAAATACTGGTGAGAGCTTGAGGTGGAGAGTCAGCTGCTGTGGTGAGACGGTAGAGGCCATTGATGTTGGGACCGCGAAGCACTGCTTTCCCCGACTTGAGATCCTTAACAACAAAGGAGGAGGGATAAAATTCAAATGAAACATTATTCTCTTTTGTAAATTGGGAAACAGAGAGTAAATTCTTAGATAATGAAGGGACATGTAAAACTTGAGATAAAGTAAATGGGGAAATGTGAGAATGACCAATGTGATTTATGCGTAAACCTGCCCCGTTGCCAACCTGCACCTGTTCAGCACCCATATATGCCTGTGGAAATGTTATTGAAGGGAACACCAATAGAGTGAAGAACCTTACGCACAGTTTGCAGAGCAGGATGCCCCAGCCGGTCATGCCAAGACTCACAAATACTGGTGAGAGCTTGAGGTGGAGAGTCAGCTGCTGTGGTGAGACGGTAGAGGCCATTGATGTTGGGACCGCGAAGCACTGCTTTCCCCGACTTGAGATCCTTAACAACAAAGGAGGAGGGATAAAATTCAAATGAAACATTATTCTCTTTAGTAAATTGGGAAACAGAGAGTAAATTCTTAGATAATGAAGGGACATGTAAAACTTGAGATAAAGTAAATGGGGAAATGTGAGAATGACCAATGTGATTTATGCGCAAACCTGCCCCGTTGCCAACCTGCACCTGTTCAGCACCCATATATGCCTTTGGAGTCTGCAGAAGGCCCAAGTCCGGTGTCATATGATTGGTAGCTCCGAAATCCGAATACCAATGGGGATCAAAATTAGGAGGAAATGCTGATGTTTGGGCATCGAAAGCCTGTGAAGAGAGTGAACTCTTCTCATTACGAAAAGAAAGATCGAACCGCCGACGACATGACTGTGCTTCATGTCCCGGAAGATAACAGAGTTGACACAGTTCTGAGGAGGATTGAGAAGAGACATCAGACGATCCTCGGTTGTTGCGACCTCCACTGTAATGACTGCCAGAGGAACTCCGATGTCGTTCTCCATTACTGCGACCACGATTTCCACGGCGGAATCCAGAGAAAGTGCCCCTGTTATTGTCAGTGCGGTTGTCAGTGCGGGTATTGTTAGATCGATTCCCAGTGTGAGCTAGATTTGCTGAAGGCAGCATATCACCCATAGGTTGGTGATGTTGCTGTAGGAAAACCTCATGGCTGAGCAGCATTCCTTGTACATCTTCAAATTTCAGGGAGTCGGCATCCATGCGGGTTGTCACAGCAGTAACAAACGACTCATATTCCGGGCCAAGACCACCCAGAACATATAGAAGCATGTCATTAGACGAGACAGGATCTGATACTGCAGCTAAAGAGTTTGCAAGGTGTTTAGCCTTTTGAATATAATCAGTAATGGATAATGCACCTTTCTTTAGTGTTTGGAGTTGCAGTCGTAGCTGAAGAATTCATGCCCGGGAAGGTGAGCCATAGATCCTGGAGAGAGTATTCCATACTTCAGCAGAGGTGAGCAGACCAACAATCTGAGGAAGGACCGATTCTGAGAGAGATGAGATGATCCAACTTAGAACTAACTAGTCGTACTGCTTCCAAGTATCAGCAGCGGGGTTATTGATGGACTTAGTTTGATCATTTGGATCTGGAATGAGAGAGGGAGGACACGGCAGACTTCCATCGACTAGGCCCATAAGTTTGTATGTGTTGAGGACTGGTAAAAACTGAGTTTTCCATACCATATAGTTGTCTCCAGTTAGTTTGACAGGGAGAGAGTGGGTAATGTTGGGCAGTGTGGAAAATCCAAATGAGAAGGGAAGGGAATCAGAGATAGTAGAGGAAGCATTGGCTGAGTTGGAGGAGGCAGAGGAAGAGAAGTTTGAAGGAGTGGCCATCGTCCTGCTTTGATACCAAGTTAGAATACCAGAGATGAAGATAGAAAACAGGGGATCGTACTCAGAACAGGAAGCAGTGGAAGAAAAGGATCTCGTTGCTAC
Organism: Amorphophallus konjac; assembly: GCA_022559845.1. Classification (NCBI taxonomy): domain Eukaryota; kingdom Viridiplantae; phylum Streptophyta; class Magnoliopsida; order Alismatales; family Araceae; genus Amorphophallus; species Amorphophallus konjac. Next base: position 170,591,882 of record CM040129.1, on the reverse strand, counting down.
AGCGAGTCCTCTGATAACTTGGTATTTATAATGACACGTTTTGATACAACAGTCCCCGCAATATTCCAGGGGATAAGTGTGATTGTTACAACAACAGTCAATGTGAGTTACGCTAACACGCGTAAGACTCGGGCTATACTAAACTACACAGGATAAGAGGGACCTTACCCAGCTTGGGCTGGGCGAATAGTATGTGTTCTGTTACAGAGAATGGGATGGGGAGTGCGGGGAGAATGAGTGGGATGGGGAGTGGGAAAGAGAGTGCCGTGGGTAGTAGAGGGTTAGAAAGAGAGTGAGAGATTGGGTTGAGGAGAGGTTCAGGTTTCGATGGCAGTGGGGAGAGATGGGTGAGAAGGTGAGAGAGGAGTCGGTGGTCGCTGGCGACGGTAGTGCAACGCGGAGGTGACCAGAGGTGGCTCGCGGCGGGAGGGTGGCGACGGTGGTAGTCTCGCGGGCATGCAGTGGGATGGGTTCGCGCGAGAGAGGAAGTGAGGGTGTGAGAGGAGAGATGGTGAGTGAGAGGGGCGCAACCGGGGGTGCTTCTGCGGCGGGAGGTGAGAGGGGTGGAGAGAAAACGCGTGAGAGAGAGGGGTTGGCTTGCTGGGTTTCGAGTATGAAGTGTGCAGCAGAGGGTGAGATGGGGCAACGATGGATTGGTGAGGAGGTAGCGTGGGAGAGAGGGAGAAAGAGTCGTGTGGGTCTGTGAGGTGTTACAGGAAGAGTGAAGGGAGAGATTGGCGTGGATTGGAAAAGAAAGTGAGCGATGAGAGAATGGGATGGGAAGGGGCCACGGAGAAAATGAGGGTGCGTGGGTTTCGATGATTGAGAGAAGGGTGATTGTGGGGTCAGAGTGATAGAGAGAGAGAATGAGAGAAAGATAGATAGAGACAGAAGGAGTTGCATGAGAGGAAGGAAAAGAGAAGGTGGGGTAGGGAATTATTTAACATTATTTTTTGTTAGTTTGTTATTTTTTTGTTATTTTGTTATTTTTTTATTTTTGGTATATATATATATATATATTTGTTTATTATATATATATATATATTAGCCTCTTATTTATTTTTTTATATTTTATGTAAAAAACAAGATTATTTTTAAAAAATAATTATATCATTTTTATGTAAACACAACTATATACGTATATATTTGGGGGGGTTTGTATTTATTTCTCTTTTGTTGTTGTTGTTGTTTGTTTTTTTGTTGTTTATTATTTTTTTTCTTTTTTTGAAACCTTTTCTCATTTTTTTTAAATTTCATATGCTACAGGGATTATGAAAATCGCTCAAATAATTCAAATGTGTAAGCCACTTTAGAGTATTATTGTATAATATGAGATTTGTTCGCGTGAGTGTCAAAATGGCGTGTCTACAGCTGTCCTGCCTTGGCGTCCGCTTTATAGGGGAAAGACATGTAGTGGAATGAAATGAAGTGTATTGGAATGAAATGGAGTAGACTGAAAAGCGGACGTCAAGGTATGATGAGACACGCTTTCCACATTTCATGATTGAAAGTTTTCCCGAGTTTCAACGAAGCAACCCTGAAAAGGGTCCTCCGAAAATCGACGGTTGTTTGGATGGTGAACTAAGAAGGAGATAGTGTGCGCTCGGGCACAAACAGACAAAGGGACCAACTTCACTGCGTGGAAGTACCTGGGTCGTAAACCTACAGGTTTCACCATTGGGGAGCATTTACCAGCCATTGTGGAAGTGCTGCGGCCAAGGTGGGTCCAAGGGAAATAAAAAGGAATAATTGAAGACAATTCCAAACAAGGGTCTTTTTTCAGAGAAACAGCTCGAGGTGACTTTAGTGAAATTGAGTACTCAACTCAGCATGGAATATCTCATATTTAAAGTGTTTAAGCATAGTGGCTCACACAATGAATTAAGTGAATGATTTTCACAGTGAAATCAAAGTCCTACATGAATGCATACTGGGTTTAAAGGGAAAAGTTAAAATAAATTAAAATAGAAAATAACCAAGGATAATATTATTAAACTGTGAAGACTGGGTCAGGATATCGATTCGGTGAGGCGATACTGAGCCGGAGTCCGTTTATCCACCCACCGACACACCGAACAGAACCGTCATCCCCATGCCATCACGACTCAACGGTCTATCCGTACGACCCAAACTCTTCTGAAATCAGCACTGTTTTTGTTGAAGGGGAACTCAAATTCTAGATTTATTCAGGCCGTAATATCCTTGACAAACTCTAGTAGTGTAAATATCATATAGTATAAGGCAGGACAAAGTGCGGAGGTGGTACACGGTGGGATGGTGATGATCCATTCTCTTTTTTTCTTTTTTTTTGAAACCTGCATTCACCAGTAAGCATAATAAAGCAGAAGTATTTCATAAGAAATTAAAAATGCACTCACCTGTACAGAATATCAATCAGCCACAACAATTCACAAAAGCAGGGAAAAAAATACAAGGCAGGATTCATTTGCCAAAGCATGTAGTGGCAACTTCTTCTTTTTTATTTTATTTTGTTTTGTTATTTTTTTTATATTTGTTTGTTTTTTAATTTTCGATCCCTGGTGTTCAGTCACTACTCGACGTTTGTCCCCTTATTTTCAACGTGCCTAGGAGGCGGTGGTAGTGGGGATGGCCGGCGGAGCCTCTTCTAGTTCCCAAGCTCCTCTTTCGGAGGTCATGTCCTTCCAGGAGTAGCTTCCCGGCACGGTGGCTTGTGCCAAAGGGGCCGAGCATGAGCTCGCGGCTCTAGTGAGCGTGATTTGGTTTGAAATTCGATTACACACTCCACTCACTTTTCCTGACCTTGTGAGATGATTGGATGTGGAAAGTAGTGGAGATCCAGGGCCTGCTAGCCCGTGCGGTCTGAGCGGAGAAGGAGTGCATCGCTCAGTTAGAGCGCGATGCTCCGACAACGGAGCTGGCAACACAACGCTAAGGAGCTGCCCCGAGACGTCTTGGAGCTGAGGGTTTCTCTCCGGGTGGCGAGGAGAGATGCATGGAGAGAGGGAGAGGCAGAGCAGCATCGTGATTGGGACGGAAGGAGGGCACTGGAGGCCCAAGTGATGGAGCGAAGGACCAGCCTTGTGGTTGCGGAGCAAAGGCGGAAGGATAGCTAGGAGCGCCACCAGAGGGGACGAGTGCGCGCGGCGCGCCTTCGTTACTATGGCTCCTTATCTGTTGGTAGCCTTCTAGTCTCCTCGGCCGAGGAGCATCGTCGGGCCACCGAGGCTGGTCAGGCGCCGCAAGGTGAGGAGAGTACCGCCTCCTAGAGCTCCAAGAGGCCTCCTAGTGACTCCCGTCTTAGGAGAGAGGAGAAATGACCAGGATGGCGATGGTGAGAGTTAGTGACCCCCTTGTGATGTACATGATAGTTTATATAGACACATGAATGGAATGACTATGTTCGTGTTACATGTCTTCCCTTTACGCGTTCCTTCTCCTCTACGCTTCTTCTCTTCTGTTCTCAATGTTCGAGAAGACCTCACCCCAAAATTGGAAATCGTGTCTCGCCGTGGCCATTCTTTTCAAAGGGAATCCACCACTGATTTCAACAATGCCGGCCCCCAGTCTCCCACATGACGTGTTTGTCAAAACTTGCCCTGAAATGGTGGATCGTGTCTCCCATGTGTCCTTGTTGCCATTCTTTTCAAAGAAGATCGATCATCAACTTCAATGACGACGACCTCTTGTTCTCTTTTCCCATGTGAATGTCTCTCATGCTAAAAATTATTCGCAACATGACAAGTTGCACGGGGACTTTTTAGACCATATAAGAGTGGGGAGTCAACAAATCATGCCTCTGAATCTTTTACTTCACGCGGCAAAATGACACACGAGAGTTCCCTGGCCATTATTTTTAGAAATCCGCCACCAATTTCAATGATGTTGTCCTCTAGTCCTCTTTTCCCATGTGAATGTCTCCCATGACAATGGGCACGGGGAATCTTTGGACCGTCTAGGGATGGCAAGTCAATAAATCACGTCTCCGAATTAATCACTCCATATGGTGAAGTGACGTACGAAGGTGAAGGGAGGGTGCCTCGTTACAAGGGCCGCTGCTAGGGGTGATGGTGATAGATCCAGATCGCCGCCCTTCCAATCCTATAAATACCTCCCCTTTCGCTCGACTTGGAAGCACCAGAGTCGTGAGAGTTAATTTGAAGGGTGAAAGTTTGTAAGAAGGGGAGGTAGTGAGAGTTGCTCAATTTTCAAGATGGAGGGTGAATCAAGTTTCAGGACGGAGGGTGAGTCTTCCCGCTCCTCGAAGAGGAGTAGATCCTACAGCAGTTCCAGGAGACTTTCAGAGATCGAAGGGCACCTCAGTGAGAGGACCCAATCACAGCTCGTAAATGAATCCTTTCATTTCCTCCTTTATCCTTTCCTCTCTTTTTCTTGGCAATGTACCTCTTTCCCACTTCTTACGTTTTCATAGAATATGATGAGGTCACACATCTCCTGGGAGTTGGTGGTGGCCGCATATCGAGGTCTTCCGGACTTTCAGAAGGCCAGGCTAGACGTGATGGGGTTTGGGGCCTTTCTTCGGATCGAGCCAATCAAGCTCGACCTCGTCCTCATCCAAGCATTGCGCGAAAGATGGGACCCAGAGAGTCGGGCTTTCCTAATGCACTGGGGGCACATGGTGCCCAGCCTGGAAGATGTGGTCCGAATCATAAGCCTCAGGGTGGATGGCGAGGCAGTGACTGGTGTCACCTACGCGGATTACCGAGAAGGTGCTCAGAAACTATTATAGTCGAAAGAACAGGTCAGTAGCCATGGGATCCATCATGGAGGCATTGGGGCTTACTGACACTCGTTCACGTGATGACGAGTCCTTGGAGGAATTCATGGAGAGAGCTGAAAGAGGGGCCCGTGCTATATACTGTGTGGATGCCAACAACTGGGAGAGGACAAATATGGATTTGAGGAGGTTCCTCCTCTTTCTACTGGGAAAGTTACTACTGGGCTCCAAAGGAGACAACATCCATTGTCGTTTCCTAGAGCTCCTAGTAGACCTTGAGAGAGTAGGATAGTATGCCTGGGGAGCTGTCGTGCTGGCACATCTGTTTGCAGGTCTGTCCCAAAGGATAGATCGAGAGGTGACTGTGAGTGGCTTCACACCATTTCTCCAGGTAATTTAATTTTTTTATTTTATTTTATTGAATCCAATTAATCTCCTCCATGAGATGGGAATGGTACATGATGATGCAGCTATGGAGTTATCACTATATCCCGATGGGGAGGGCTCGACATTGGCGTCCGACCGTGGATCCGCTAGCTCGTCGGTGGCAGCCTATCGTGAGCACAGCCCCTTTACCGTACCAGCTGATGGTGCTAATGCGTGAGCTGCAAGAGTTCCCTGCAACAATGGTGGGATTTTTTGTTTTGTTTTCTCTTTTTTGGGTTTTTTTTTGACCAAGAAGACATGTGCATGCTATCGTAGGTGATATGGAGACCTTATTCGGGCATGGTCGATACTGACCAGTCGTGGGTTATAACAAGCCGTGCCCGGTTCAGACGGGACCTTTGGATCCACTGCTTGAATGAAATCGAGCCGCTTCGGCTACGATTGGCTATGAGGACCCTAGGGCTGGCCCAGGAATGGGTAGATATGACTGCGCCACCTCGCGTCGGAAGAAAGACACGCGGGCTGGCAACCTGCATTGATTGGCGTGTACGGTTCCTCGAACAGTATGAAGACTAGCAACGGGGTGGCAGATCATGGAATCGTATGCATAGGATAGTGAGGACTATCTGCGCCTCTATAGGGCAATGTATGCATAGCGACTCCAACTCGGGGGACTTGTGGAGGTAGATTTCCCTTTCTTCTCTTTTCTTCTTCTTTTATATTTTTTTATGTTTTTTCTATTTTTATTCTTGTTCTTATTTATTTATTTATTTATTTTTATGGAAATGTTGACTCCTATAACATGGCTGCAAGATGTCCGTGATACCATGATAGCCAACTTGCGAGCTCGCTTGGTGGACACGGAGGAACAGTTAGGTGACACCCGTGCAGCTTTGCATGCCACAGTGAGTATGTATGCAAATGCATGATCCTAATTATCGCCCTAGATTCATGGTGCTCAGCCACTAATTATCACCTCATGTTGTTATAACGCGCCCAGATCGACGCAGCCTCATCAACGATGGGAGCAGATGGCATCTCTTCAAGCTTATGGATCCCTACCTCAGAGCTTGATTTGCTTCACGAGCACCTTGCTTGTGACACGCAATGTGCCGCGGAGGCAGAAGGAATACTCTCTATACAGGTAAGGGTTTCGCTGTTGAATTTTCCTTGTTCATGTCTCGCCACATATCTAAGACGGTATATATGGCAGGCAAAAGAGACGCCAGAGGCACTTGCCCATGCCGCGTAAAGGGAGGTTGGAATAGCGGAGCTGGAGGAGGAACTGCGGCGTCGTCCAGATGATGAATCTTCTAGGGACGCCGGGTAGCTGAGGATCACCCTTTAGCTGGAGAGAGAAGATAGAGAGAGAGAACGAGTAGAGAAAGAAAGGCACAGAGAAAGAGAGAGAGCCGATAGGTTGGTTGAGAGAGAGGAGCGAAGGGCCATGGAGGCCCTGTTGTTTGACCTCCGAACCAGCCTTGGTCTTGCTGAACAATGGCTGAGAGATGGTGAGGAGAGCTACCGAAGAGCACGAGAGCGTGGCGTTCGTGTTAATAGCTTCTTTGCTACGCCCACAGATCAACGCCAGGGTGTGGAGATGGGAATGGGACTACAGAGCGGTAGGAATACCGCTTTTCGTAGTTGGATAACACCCTCTAGAACGTCTTGCCGGGAGAGCGGCGAGACGAGTAATGCAGAGAGAGAGGGTGGAACTTGATGTAAACTTTTTTATTTTTGAATGGAATAAAATATTTGGTTGTTTGTTCTTATCTCTTCCTTGCTCTCTCGAATCTCTGCACACATCACTTAAACAAACAAGTTAGAATTTCTGCTCTGACTTGGCCCCTTGCTCAATAAGCAGATGATCATTTTGAGCTGTCCTTGACAACGAGTCAAGGGGCCAAGCCTTTGTTAATAAAGGCAATGGTAAGACATGATGATGAATGCGGCACACAAGCACACGAATACAAACGAAAATTTATAAATGAAATGTTGTATACAAATGCGATCATGCGAAATGTGATTTTTTAATTTTTATTTTTATTTTTTATATTTTTTGTTATTATTTTTTTGTTTTGCATATATGTACATTTTCTCTTTTTGGGGGTATTTTTTGTCTTTTTTTTTAATTTTTATCTTTTTTTACTTCTTGGGACTATTTTGTTGATAATGCCTGATGACCACTCCATATGACACCTAACCTTCATTAGAATAGGGGTTTCTTACTAACCTCCCAGGTATCTTAAGTGCACATCTAGGTTGATTTGAGCCTCTAGACTCCTCGAATGATATTCCTACCGGTTAAGACTTATCCTGATGACAATATTGTGATGCCATGCTTAGGCTCCCAGTCGCTTCCGACCGCAGGGATACACCCAAAAAGTGTTCGAGGTAAATGATTGCCCGACCCGGGTCTATTTCCTCACAACTCTAAATGGTATATAATGGAACACCCCGGAATCCTAACGGCCAACTGCGCGACGCTGACCCGGAATCAGACGTCGTCGCACCCATAGGTGACGCGCTTGCATTGGCCTAAGCCCAAGGTTAAATAAGAAGACATAAAGGTGATATACAAGGGTCTTGACTGCCCAGAAACATAGAGACTCCTTCGCAGCGATAGCTTTTGCTTTTCAAAGTAGACAACCATATGTGTGTGTTAAAACAAGGTCACAGGCCTTGACAGGTTTCACCCTTCGGAAACTCCATTGAGCTTCCATCTTCGGAGGAGAAGAAAGAGTGTAGGAGGTAAACCTTCTGAGAGTACCGGCAAAACTGTTAACCCGGCGAGCTAATAGGGGCCCACTTAACTCTCCCCTTTCAGGCAACTTCGGAACAAATCTCGAGCATTTACATCTCATAGCCCCCCTTTTTTGTGGATCTTGACTTTTGCTTTGAGGGGTTTGGTTTATTGGAATCAGGCACGGTTACGACTAGGCTTTTTCTTTTGACTTTGGTTTGTCTTTTTTTTTTAGGGAAATATAGTCATTTGACATCATGGAATCCCTCTTGTATGCCTACGGGGACACTGCTCTCTTCTTGTGCTCTGACCCATGCTCGAGAAAATAGATCCTACTCTTGCCTTAAGGGGATTGAGTTTTTGTTTCTTATGCTCGGCGTTTTAGGAGCGCCGACTGTCTCATTTGGTCGAAGAGAAAGAGAATAAAGATTATAGCTTCTTGGAGACCTTCTGGGTGAGGCCCCACCATAGGTGATGCTACCAATTTTTGGACAAAACCCGTGTGTATGTGCATGTTGGCTTCCTTTGAGTGGGCATAGGCCGACGTGGCTGGACATGGATCTCCACAATTTTGGCAGACCAAGACCTGAGACCTACCAAGTTTCAATGGGCCCTATCCTAACATAGGGGTTAGATGGAGTGACTTGACTCCATAGTGGTCTCCAGGCATTGGCATTTTGAATTTTCTATGTTTTTTTTATTTTTTTTGTTTCTTCCTTTTTTTGTTTGACTTTTTTGTGTTGTTTTATATTTTTTTTCTTTTTTATTATTTTTAAATTTTTTTATTTTACTTGCTCTTTTTTTGACAGTATGCACACCTATCTAAGGGTAGTACTATTTAAGATATAGCCCATTCTAAGGGTGAGATAACTCAACCCCCTCAGCATTTACTAGCCTGTAGGCGTTGCCAGGATGCACATCCTGAATCACGTACGATCCTTCCCAATTGGGTTGGAGTTTCGAACGTGGCCCACCAGGTTTTATAAAGATTCTTTTCACTACCATCTCACCGACTTTGAATTTTCTCTCAATAACCTTCTTTTGATAAAAACATGCGAGTCTATTTTGGTATACACGAGCATGCTCGGCAGCGGCTAGGCGCTTCTCGTCTAAGAGTTCCAACTGGGTAAGGATGGAATCATGACGTTCGTCGAGGGAAAGTTCCTTGTCCAATTATACTCTAAGAGAAGGGATCAGAATCTCGTACGGGACTACCGCCTCCATCCCATAGGTAAGGGCGAACGGAGTTTGCCTGGTGGGAGTGCGGATTGAAGTGGGATAGGCCCATAGAGCTTCGATAAACTTTTTTGACTAGTCTAAAAACTTATTAGACTCACAGGTCTTTTTTAGGATCTTAATCAATGTTTTATTAGTGGCCTCTGCTTGGCCATTGCCTTGTGGATAATATGGTCATGAATGATGCAATGCAATTTTATACCTTTTGCAGAGGTCCTGAAGGTCTTGAGAAATAAATTATGGCCTGTTGTCGATGATGATAGTGCTTGAAATACCGAACCTGGCGATGATATTCTTCATGATGAACTTGCAAACTATTGACGCCTTGATTTCCACGTAAGCTTCAGCTTTGGCCCATTTGGTGAAGTACTCCGTTGCAGTGAGGATGAAAGATTTTTGCTTAGTGAGGGAGTTGGGATCACCGAGAGGACCAATGATGTCAAATGCTCACATGGAGAAAAGCCATGGGGAGGATACTGGATGGAGAGAGGAAGACGGAGAATGAATCTTATCGACGTGAAGTTGACACTTAACACACCTACGGACATAGACAACACAATCTTCCTCCATGGTAAGTCGATAAAAGCCTTGCCGAATGATCTTCTTAGCAAGCATTTGGCTATTCACATGGCCACCGCACACACCTGAGTGTGCTTCCTCTACACACTTCCAAACCTCATTGTCATCAAGACATCTTAGAAGAACACCAGTGAGGCTTCTCTTGTATAGCACTCCTTCAACTAGTGTGTATTTCTGGGCTACTCTCCTTATGGCCTTCTTATCTTCTAGGGTGGTTTATCTTAAAGGAGTGGTGACAAGACCAAAATTAGGCGGAAGATGCCTAGAAGGATTTACAGGGTGATAAGAAATCAAAGAAAAAGGTGAGGACTAAAGCCTCAAAAGCAGTGTGAGAACGGGCAGATGCCCGAGGCAGTTGATGTGGCAAGAATCGGGTCAGACTCGGGATCGAGATCGAGAGGAATTAGAAATTGATGAATCGAGAGAGGCGGATCCAGAGGGTCTGGAAGTAAAGGAGGAAAATCATGGGGGAAAGGATCCAGAGGTTCCGAAGGAACATAATGATGAGGGACACGATGCCATGGGAGAGGGTATGAAAAAAGGTAATTCAAAGGGAGGAAAGGAACGAAGGATGCGATGCCCTGGAAGAACAAAAGGATAAATTGGAAGAAGGGAAGGTCCGAAGGTTCCGGACGGATATGAAGAGGGAGGGAGCGATGCCCTAAAGGGAGAGATGGACAATGAAATGAGAAATCCAGAGGTTCCGAAGGGGGTGGGGATGAGAGATGGATAAAGATAGGGAATTAAACAGAGAGGGGTCCGGAGGCTCCGGACTGGGAGGAATATGAGGGTCCACGGACCATAGAGAAGAGGAGGAGCTTGATTGCGTAGATTTAGATGATGGAAAGCGTCCCCTCAGCCAATGGATTGCCCATAAAAAGAAGCTGAATAACAACACGAGCAGTGATGGAATGAGATATGAAGTGGATGGGCTACAAGATGGCCCCTCAACATGGGATTTCTTGCCCTTAAGCTTCACTTTATGCCTTCCCTTTTTTTGGGTAGATACTCTCTTACAATGCAGCCCTTCAACCTTCAACACAAATTCTTGGCCTCTCGGCTTCGCAGGTCGCTCCCAATGATGTGCCCAGACAGACGGCCTCGTCTTTATCTGACCAACTGGCTCAATCGGTGCGGTCAGGGCCCACCGGCTCTCATTTGATGGACTTTTAATAAGACCCTTTAGACATTCGAAAATGAATGGTAACTCTCTTGGCAAATGATCATAGTAAAAATTTGAGAGTTCCGCTTGTGAAGCAGGGATCTTGACATGGAATGGCTCTTTTGGAAATAGCTCTCTTGATAGATGGATGGTATCTATCATTGGAAGTTTGACCTTTGACATAAGGAGCTTCATATTTGATGCACTGCTCAGGGCCATTGGAATATCACGCGTGAATATGCTTAGTAGCGTAGGCGTTCGCCCCTTGCATGGAAGTTGGTAGGGAGTGGATGAGATGTCAAAAGCTTCCAACAAGGACTGCCCTGACCCGCTCTGGAACATAGAGTTCATCATCTCCTCTGCAGTGGAATGTGTCATCACTATGCTTGAGAAGAACCCCTTCTTTTGATTAGCCATTTGGACTACAACTGAACAAGATGTAATGAGAGCCGTGAAAGCATGTTGGCCAATGAGTAACGTGACCGCTATTGTTTTGGTCCCTGATTTACTCGACACCAATTCTTGAGAGTCCTTCTTGATGGGCATTGGTGTAGATGGAGATTCGGCCTTCTCAAAGGTGCCCGGCACAAGAACCCAAAGCGGCATTCGGCAGGTGAAATCTTGGATTTTGAATGGGATAGCCGTGGCCAAATTCTTCTTGTCCGGTTCTTGAACATCATCTTTGGCACATGTATTTGCAGAAAGACACCCACTCCGAGAGGTGGTGGAAGGAGGTGAGTCGGAGGCAACAGGCTCAGTGGGTAATGGAGGTTTAATGGAAGGGGTTGTAGGAAGGGTGGGCGGAGGTTGAAACACGGTGAGCTTCTCCCCTTGCTCAGAAGCAGATGAGGTTGGCTCGGGTGCAAAAATAGATGGGCCCTGCTCAGGATTAATCACGGGTTTGGGTAAGGGGTCGAGTGGAGGAATATGAGTGGGTTGGGGACAAGGGCTAATGGGAGGCTCGGTAGAAGCCGACAGTATGAAGGTTACTTGTATAGTTGGAGGGGTGACGGTAGGAGGCTTGGTACGTAGGAAGCGTTGGATTTTGGTGGTGCGTGAGGGGTCCAAGGTAGGGGGTGATTCATGGTGCATTGATGTGGGTTGTTGGAGCATGGACCCATCATCGTAACACCATGATGTCTCATAGACAGGGGTAAGGATAGTGGCTAATTCATGGTATGTTGACGTGGGTTGCTGGAGCATGGACCCATCATCTAACACCATGATGTCTCATAAACAGGGATAGGGACAGTGGTTAATTAATGGTGCATTGACGTGGGTGGCTGGAGCATGGACCCATCATCGTAACACCATGATGTCTCATAGACAAGGGTATGAATAGTGGTTAATTCATGGTGCATTGACGTGGGTTGCTGGAGCATGGATCCATCATCGTAACACCATGATGTCTCATAGACAGGGGTAGGGACTGTGACTTCGTTCTGAGCAAGGGGGTCTTCCAGTAGTGGTGGAAGGGGGAAGCGAAGAAAACTGGGAGTGGGTACATCTTCAAAATCTTCACAAATTTCATCATGCGCCATTTCCAATTCTTCATGGTCATCAAGTTCAAATGGACGCCGTGGTGGAGGCATGTTGATGAGGTGAGGTGGTGTATATTGGCATGGAGAGTTTTAGATATATGGATGTGGATGTGGAGGTGGAGGGCCGTGTGAATTAGTGTGATGAGTGAATGGCGGGTCGGCAGCGTCCACTTGATCGTAAAGACTTGGAAGAACATCTTGCTCACTCATATCTTAGATGCTATACTCATCTCTTCCCTCCTTCCAATCTCTCTCAATTTTATTAATATTATTCATGAAAGCGTGAAGGGGATTGATTTGAGGAATATATCCCCTCTCAATGACAGCCTGGAAGGCTTCAATTTGAGAGCTGAGAGAGTCGATGTGAGAAACCAGGACATCCAAGACATAAGAAACACTAGTGGAGGGGGAAGCTCCCCTAGCAGTGGCCTGCACTCCATATGAGGACTCATAAGACGGACCAACGTCCATGGGATGGACCTGTGGCTCGCGCTAGTAGCCCCAGTCCGGGTTATACTCTTCATAGGAGTCATGACCCGAGTCATGCATTTGGGACTCATAGCTGAGGGCCTCGGCCGCGAAAGCATTGTAATTGTATTCAGCCATTTTTTAGTGCTTTTCCTAAACATTGTAGCATACACAAGCAAATAAATAGCAGAGGTGAACACACAAGTGAATGCTTTACATCTAATTTTTGTTTTCTCCTTTTTTTATTTTTTCATTTTGCTAAAAAGAATTTTTTTCTTTTTTTTAACAAACCTGAATTTCACACAAAATAGGAAGGACCCTAGTTACAATTTGGTTCACCGCCGTGTCAACTAGGGTCACTTGTCTCATCACGAGTGGGTCAACTAACTTCGGGGAGCTTCAATGGTACAACCAGCCCAGTGAACGAAGAGGGAATCCTTCGCTATCGGGGATTTATGGAGGTCCCGATGGAGGAGATCCTAGTCCGTCGAGAGGAATTCCCGACGGAGAATCCTTCCTTCACCGAGAGAGGGTGATCCTTAAAATAAATAAAAAAGGGGTAGATGACATGCAATGCAGTGCTGAACAAATATATATAAAACACACAAATAGAACAGAGAGAACAGAGCTATACCAAAACCAAACAGATAGAACAACATATGATCGTTCTCCTTTCCGAAACAAACGCAGACCTCTCGAGGAATCACAAGGGACTATAGGAGAGTGCATGTGGTGGACGAGGGGAGTGCAGTAGCACACCTGGGCGCAATAAGGAGGGGCACACGTGGGTGCTGAACGGAGGGGGGCACATGTGGGTGCCGAACGGAGGGGCACACGTGGGTGCCAAGGGTTCACATGTAACAAAAAAAAAAAGCAAAAAGTACGTCCCACCGTGATCGCCAAGATGTGAGCGACGTCACATGGCGAGGAGAGAGCGGTTTCTTCTTTTGACGCGCGCGTTACAGGATGATACAAGAAAAGGAGGTGGAGAATACGACCTGAAGGAAACACTCTAGTGGAATATGGAGAAACTGAACTTATCCAATCTCCGATACGGGGCGAAGATGGGGACCCGAAGATCCTCTCACGCAAGCAAACTACCTTCTCAGTAGGCGTGGCCTATTGTTCCGGGAGCAGCTTTTAATATACCAGGTACTGGGATAGAATATACTGGGACTCTAGGCAACGAAGTAATGCAAGAGGTTGACATGAATAGCGACAAAGATGCAAGTGGCGTGACAAGAACAGAGAGTGGGGGGTGTATACAAGTTGGGTGGTGAAAAGCTAGGGGAAAATACCCGACGAGGATCGTCTCTACCGGGTTTAGGAACAAAGGAACAGACAAAATGAGGATATGAAATTATAGCGGGATGTCACTCACCGCGAGACCATAACAGCAATATAAGTAAAAGCACACCACCGCGAGACGTTGGTCTTTGCGAGATTTTTATAGAAATATAAATAATACTAAATATAAGTACGTAAGTAAACCACCACGAGACGTTGGTCTTTGGGGGATTTTTGTAGAAATATAAATAATAGCAAATATAAGTACGTAAGTAAACCACCGTGAGATATTATTCTCCGCGGGATCTTTATAGAAATATAAATAACAGAAATGTAAAGGGGATCAAATAAACCGCCGCGAGATGTCACTATCCACGGGGTTTTAAAGCGATGATAGGGGGTATGCTGAAATTAAACGGTTAGGGGTAACGGTTAGGGGTTAGGGTTAGAGTTAGAGTACAGAAATTAAATTGCTAAAATAAAAGCGATAGCAGGAGGTGACCCACCGCAACATGTTAGAGTTAGAGTTAGAGTTAATGTACAAAAATTAAATTACTGAAATAAAAGTGGTAGCGGGCGGTGACCCACCGCAACCTGTTAGAGTTAGAGTTAGAGTTAATGTACAGAAATTAAATTGCTGAAATAAAAGTGGTAGCGGGAGGTGACCCACCGCAACTTGTTAGAGTTACAGTTAGAGTTAATGTACAAAAATTAAATTGCTGAAATAAAAGTGGTAGCGGGAGGTGACCCACCACAACCAGTTAGAGTTAAGGACCACCGCGGGGAATAATCCTCCACGCGGGTGAGGACAGAAACACAAGAGCAACCACTGCGGGAAATGACTCTCAGCGGGTGTTATAGGAACAAAATAAAAGTAAGAAGAAGCATGCGTTTGATGTTGTGATCGCCAGGGGCTGGGGGCCCCAAATTGAAAGGATCGCCTTCGCCTCAGACAGGGGAGATGATGTGGACTCCTTCTTCATCTTCTTTCGACAGGCCGAAGAAGATGGCCTTCTAGTTGGTTACCCTTGTAAAAAAAGAACAAACAAGAAACAACGACTGAATCAGAACGACAACGATGTAGTATCAATCCTTTAAAAAAAAGATGGTGAAAACGTGAACAACACGCACCTGGTTGGTGCTGTTTAGAACCCCTTTTGGAACTAAAGGGTGCGGGAATGATATGATAATGATACAATCGTGAAGAAATTTCACAAATGGGCCTTCTCAAGGAGAGAGGCGTGGCACAGATGATGAATGATGAATGCAAGAGAACTAACAAAATAAAAATACAACAGAACAAAAGGGATAAGAAAGCTTATTAGGAGGCCAATGATGGGCTTCAACACGAGCTTCAGTTGCGTGAGGACGGCGCGATAGAAGGGCCCTCCTTGTGTACGCGAACACCTGGGAACTCGGCTTCCTTTATTTCACGAACTTCAAACAGGTTGGGCCGAAGCCTCGCTTTTCTCTCCAAATTTTGAAAAGTGAAATCTAATATAAATCAAGAAAATATTTACATATATGTAAATATACACACATATATATATATATATCTAATTCTATACATATATATATATATAAGTATACCTATATATGTATATATTTATATAGATAGATATATATATATATACATATATATATATTCATATAGATATAGATATATCTCTCTCTATATATATAAAAGTGGAGGGAACAAAAAAAATAATAGTTAATACAAATAAAAATATACGAAAATGTGTGTTGGGGAGAGGAAGAGAAAGAGAGGGTTAGAGAGAGAAAAAGAGAGAAGAGATAGATCGTGGGAAAGAGAGAGAGAGAGAGAAAGAGAGAGAAAGAGAGAGATCGAGGGGGATGGAGAGGGTATGCGTGAGAGAGAGGGCTAGAGAAGGGAGAGGAAGAGAGAGATAGAGAACGTGGAGAAAGAGGGAGAGACATAACGAGAGAGAGAAAGAGAAATATAACAAGAGGGAGAAAGAGAGAGAGAGAGACCGTGAGGGGGAGTAAGATCGTGAGAGGGTTAGAGAGAGATGGAGAGACCGTGAGGGGGAGAGAGATCGTGAGGAGGCCGGTGGCGGGGTTGCTGACGGGATGGACGACGACGGGACGGAGGTGGCCGGCGGGATGGAAGGCTGCGGGAGGGAGTTGGCCGGCGGGTTGGACGATGGCGGGAGGGCTCGCGGTGGCGTGAAGGTGGTCGGAGGCAAAGAACAGCGGAGGCGGCAGTGACGGCGAGTGGACCGGGAGGGAGTTGGCGGGGAGGCCGGAGGTGGTTCATGGTGATGAGGGTGGTCAGCGGAGGTGGGAGAGGCGACGTGGGGTGGTTGACGGCGACGAGGAGTTTGCAGCGGTGGGGTGAGGGACTGCGGCAGAGAGGGAGAGAAAGCAAGGTGGTCAGCTGGCAGTGAAGATTAGAGAGGGAGAGAGAGAACGTGAGGAGGGGAGGGGGCCTTGCATGCGGTGGTGGTTGGAGAGAGAAGAGAGATGGAGAGAGTAGGTGGTGAGGAGCGCGATGGCGGGGTTCACGGCGAGGGTGATGGGGTCGTGCGTGGGAGACCTGCGGTGGTGGTGGGTGCAGAGAAGGTGAGACGGGAGGTGGAGGTGGGCTACGACATGTGGCAGGGCGACGGCAGCGGTGGGGCGAGAGAGGGAGTGAGAGATGAGAGAGTGGGAGAGGAAGAAATTGAGAGAGATAGTGAGGGTGGCGACGGGGGTCTCGCGTGTGGGGGCGTGGAAGAGAAAGAGAGTGTAGCACCCCGTATAAAAAAAAGATAAAAAAATTATTAATAATATTTCCCAAATAAGAAAATATATTAGATAAACTCTAGAGGAAGCTTAAGTAAGAAGTTGGAACACGGAGTTATCATATGTAAAGATTATTCACTTAACAAGTGACTTCTTAGTGTAGTTGGTTAAGTGATGTGC
The DNA here is from genome assembly GCA_022559845.1 of Amorphophallus konjac. Taxonomy (NCBI): domain Eukaryota; kingdom Viridiplantae; phylum Streptophyta; class Magnoliopsida; order Alismatales; family Araceae; genus Amorphophallus; species Amorphophallus konjac. The sequence goes on along the minus strand of CM040129.1, from coordinate 170,574,837 downwards.
CTTTCAACCTAGTGACCAGGGTTCCAATCCCAGCATCCACCATTTACCTTTTGTGCCAAATAATTATACGTTATAGGCTAGCAAAACTTACATGAGGCAGAAACCTATATGCAACACAATGTACAGACTTGGTAAATTGATGCACGAACACAACAACAAGCAATGTATAGACTTTGCCTGAAGGATTGCACAAATGCAGATAGTAAGGTATGTACATTGGAAATGGATGCTCAGACATGCCATGAACGAATGTATGGACTTAATGTGCTTGTGACAACAATGTACAGACTTTGAGTAATGATGTACCGACTTATCAACCAGCCAATGTACAGACTTTGTGTTGTAGCAACCAGCCAATGTATAGACTTTGAGTTGTAGCAAATGGACAATGTACAGACTCTGCGTGTGTGCTAGTAGACAATGTATAGACTTTGAGCTAGTGAACGTAGATAAATATAGGAATGTATAGACTTTGAATGCATGGAGCACACGGGCTGTACAGACTTGGTCCGAGAGTGTATAGACTTTGAGCTGGTGAACGTAGGTAAAAATCGGAATGTATAGACTTTGAATGCATAGAGCACACGAGCTGTACATACTTGGTCCGAGAGTGTATAGACTTTAAATCAGTGAACGTAGGTAAAGATAGGAATGTATAGACTTTGAATGCATGGAGCACACGGGCTGTACAGACTTGGTCCGAGAGTGTATAGACTTTGAGCTTATGGATGTATAGACTTAGTGTGCATGCAACAGAACGTAGGTAAAGATAGGAATGTATAGACTTGCGAGAAGAGTGTATAGATTTTGAATGCGTGCATGCTACAAGGCGATGTACAGACTTTCTATAATGATGCACAAATGCATATATGAAAGTATGCACATTGAAGAGGGATGCTCAGGCATGCGATGTACAGACTTTGAAGTGAAAGATGTATAGACTTAGTGTGTGTGCAACCTTGACAGAAACCTGATTGACCTATACCTACGCTTGAACATGTTTTGCACCAACCTTAGGTACATGAATAGTGTCAGTTTTATTTAAAGAAAATTTTGAGAAATAAATTTTATGAAAAATAAGAGAAAAATATAAGGATCCTAGCCATGAAAATTCATAAACTGATTCCATCAATATTTAAAGATAAAAATCTTTAAAGTTAGATACAGAGTTTCGGGTTAAATTTTATTCTGGCATATTTTAATAAAATAAAAGTTTGATAAATATCAGAAAAATCTAGGGATCATAAAAATATATAATTTACTATTTTTATTAACACGGTTCATTAGATATAAAATTTCTAAACGTTGTAATCATTATAGTGGTGTGCCCAGACAAACCATAGTTGGCACCCCATTATCATGTGTCCTTTCCGACACATACAACCCCTTTTTGTTGGCATCGCACTATAGCATGGCTATGGGACGCTATGATTTCGGATCTTGTTCCCCTCCTGTCTACCCAAAACACTATAATATTCTCTATATTGAGGCTCCCTCCATTCTTCCGAAGGCCTGCTGCAGAGAAGGGGGAGCATTCTCTGAAGTTACAGAGGTTGCAGAGGAGGGAAGAAAGCTGCCATTTTCTTTTGCCTGTATCTAGTGGTCATCTCAGAAAGGTAGGTGTTCTCATCTTTTAACTAAACCAGTTGCTAATTATCCAAGTAATCTAGGTAATTAGGCTCATCTCCATGAGATATTATTGTCTATATAGCACGTTTTATCCTGACTTGTAGAGATCTATCATGCTTTTGTAATCCATAATCAATCATCTCTATAGCCAACATGTGAGAACATGTTAGTTACCAAAGTTAATCGAAGTAAATCTTCATATTAAGTGTTTTAGGCAGACATGTCTGATCCAAGGCATGTTTAGAAGTATATTTGTGTCACGTCTCTTATAAAATAAGAGCTCGCATCTGTTATGCAAACAAGAGCTCACGTCTGTTATAACAGACGCTACCATAAACTTGTTTAACACAACATTACAATTGAATCAAATAATACGCTACAAAAGTTAACTTTGAGTCATTTCCATTGTGTAGACAAGTATTAAACTTGTTAATGTCATATCTAGCAACATTTGTATTCACTGTTTAAACATCTTAAACCTGTCAAAGACTATTCACTGTTTAGACAACAAATTTAATGTTTAGCCATCTTAATTAAACGTGTTTAGCCATGTTATGTGTATAACATCATATTAAAATATTCTAAGTTAACCTCAAAGTATATTTCTATATTTCAGATATTATAATACTGAAAAATTATTTTTGTATGAATTAATTATTATTTTTAGTAAATTAATTTCTGAAAGCATAAAAAAATTAATTTAACCCCAGGGCGGACCTGCTGCCTTGGTATATATTAGAATATATATCAATCAGAATATGCTTGAAAATGTTATTAATAGTTAGCCAACCTGTAACTCTTAATAATTAGAAAAGTGTTAGAATATATACCAACATGTTAGACTAGTTACCAACCTGCAACCTGTTAGAAAATGTTAGAATGTAACCTGCACGGACATGTTGCCTTGATATATATTAGAATATATACCAACCTGAAATCTGTTAGAATATGTTAGAATATATTACTAATTAGCCAACCTGTTAAACTGTTAGAATATGTTAGAACATATTAACCTGTAACCTGTTTGACCATGTTAGCGATCCGGCTAACAACCTGTTTAGTTAGCCAACCTATATGTTAGAAAATGTTAGAACATATTACTAGTTAGACCACTTGCAACCTGTTAGAATACCTTAGAATATATTACTAGTTAGCCAACACGTTAGAAACATATATATGTTAGAACATATTACTATCCATTTTTAAGTGTTCTAACGACCTATTAGAATGTGTCAGTTACCAAAGTTAAGTAGTAAATCTCCATATTAATTGTTTAACCCATTCAAAATCCATAACTATTGAACTAAATCATGAAAATCTTACAATTTTTATACCGAGAAATAGTAACCCCCATCTAAAATGACGCCCTTGATCGGGGTGCCAAATTCAGAATTTAAGACGCCTGATGGCATCGTCAAAAAAAAAATGAAATTTCAAAAAATTACACCAAATCACCCACTTGTAAACCTGTTTAGCCCAAGGGCGCCAATTTGGTCTAATAAAATTTCTGATTTGAACCTGTCTCATAATTTGCATCTATTTTACCCTTTAACCTGTCGCATGATTTACATTGATTTTCCTACATAATGTGAGTTCTTGACTTCCATTCCATAAAATCTACCTTATATCTCCTACTGGTCAAACCTTGAAATTCTATATTGGCTATAAATGAGAGTGGATGTTAAAACATGACTAATGTTGTGCATATAGGGCCCGGTCTGGTCCTTGGAGGAGCACCGGAAGGTACTTGTGCCCATGGGAGTTTATTGACCACATTGCGGTGTCTAGCATTACACCGGAGTACTTGATAGATTGGAGACATTCCACCCCCCTCTCTCTCTTTACTTGACTTGACTTGAGTGGTCCGAATGGGCAATACATGACTTGAGATATTAATTGCTTAATTGAAATAGCCAATTCTTGTATACATGATTGAATTACTTGTTCACCATTGCTTGATTGATATAAGATCTTTATTGTTATCCCATTTGTTACTTTCCTGCTATTACCTCTACTTTGTCATCTCCATATTGTTCTTATCGATTTTATAATTCCTTGACAACTACCTGTCTGCATGCATTATTTACATTAAATGAACTTGTAATTTACTTAAAGCATGTTGAAATGTGAGATGTAAATCCTACTGAGCGATTCGCTCATCTAGTTGTTTTCTAATATTTTCAGATAATTTGGATGTCAACCAACACTCGGAAGGGAATGGGTCATAGTGATGAGTGTAAGATTGGAGTTGTATGTTAATTGTGTTATTGTAATCCTGCTTATGTCGGTTGTATTCCTTTTGTCAAATGTCAGTCTTGTGGATTCATTATGTCAGCTATACCAATTGATTAGAGTTAGGGCTTGGAGCCTCGTTGTATGAATTGTAACATGTCGTATTTTCTTCCAAAATCAATAAAGTAGGTGTATTTGGCAAATTGAGTTGTTGAAATACATCAGTGGTTGAAACTATTGTAAAATTCTAAGTTAAGTCTTAGTAAATTGCGCACTTTGTAATTTGTCTAAGGAAAGAAACTCCGCAATCTAACTCGTTTGCTTTGGTTCTATATAAAGGATTGTCGCGCAGCGGGTATGCTTCCGCGCTCGGGACGTGACAGCTTTCTTGGTATCAGAGCCTAGGATTTCAATTTCCTAGGTAAAAACCCGAGTCCAAAGATAGAAATGTCTAATAGAATTATCTATGGATAGGTTTAGATCTTACCTGATGAGATGGGTAAAGCGAAGGGTTAAGTTTAATAATGACAATTGGCCGCATAATAACGAAACCCAATATTTATTGCACCTTAATTCTTTTGTAGGATTATGGCCGCTAAAAGAGCACAATGGCGCGAGATGCAGCGCACTGTGCAAGGACTTATGCAGGCGCTGCAGCAAGTGGCGCAAGGCGGTGCTGGCGGTGCTCACCGTGGAGGTGGTGACCTTCATCGGGATTTTCGTAACTTGAACCCACCAAGATTCACGGGTTCGGTGGACCCCGATGATGCCGAGAATTGGCTGAAGGAAATTGAGAGGATCTTCCTGTAGATTATGAAAAAATCCACTTTAGGAAAAAAACTAGGAAGAATTAATGGAAAAAGGATGGGAAAAGGGGAGAAAATGGGAGCATGCGAGGATGCTAAGGGGAATGTGATCGCCAGAGGGGTTACCTCAAATAAGAAAAAGGATGATCGCGAGTACCTTGTGTTGAGTGGGGGAGATTGTGAACCCTTTCTTCCTCCTTCTACCGGCCGGCCGATGAAGGGGGTTCTTAGTCTTGATTACCTTGCAAGAACACACAAATCAAATAAAAAGAGTGGATTAGCCAAAGAGTGTAGTATCAAAGTTCTAAGATTATGAAATTGATCAAATTGAACATGAACATGAACACACCTTGTGTGTTTTGGTTTTAAACCCCTAAGAGGAGTAACAAGGTTTGAAAAGTATGGATGCAATATGCTAAGTAACAATATGATATGAGGTCTAGCAAGAGCTAGAGAAAAAGGATGTAAGATGATGATATGCTAATGAAACAACTAAATAACTAAAAAGGGAGGAAGAGAGATTCTCTCTGCTGTGTGTGCAGCAGTAGAGGGGAAAGAGCTTCAATATGCACGATGGAACAGCAGCAAAGGATGAAGCCTAGAATGGATGAAGAACCGCCGAGAAGAGGCTTTGGAAGAACAACCTGCAATCAAGAAAAAAAACTCTTCTCTCTGTTAGCTTTCTTCTGTTCTCTTCTCACTTTTCTCTCGGCAGCTCTGCTCTCTTGCTGTTCTCTCCTCTCTCGCGGAAGAGACCCAGGAGGGGTATTTATAGGGCCAAAAATCCTTGCTAAGCAAGGATTAAAACAAGGTAAAGATCCTTCATCAAGAAACACCCTTCCCAGTCGAACACAAGGCTCAAAATGAGGAAGGAACCATTACTGGAAAGAAGGAGGCGAAAGGGAGGCGGAATTGAAAATGACGACCGAATGAAGGGCGTCACTTGAAAATGACGACACAACCAAAGGCGTTACTTAAAATAACGACTCCCATCAAGTCGTCAATTTCTGAATTTATTTATAGAAACAATTAACTTTCCTTATTTAAAATGATGAATTGAGGCCTGTCGACAAGGCGTCACATAATAAACGCCTTCAGGAGAGACGTTAATTATACAATTTTCATTTTATTTGAAATTCGAATTTTCAGTAAATCCAGAAATTGACGCCCGTATTGGTAGTCGTCCATTGTTAAAAGAGGCGCCCTTGTACATGCCGTTAATTTAAATAGCGCCCCTGATCAGGGCGTTAATTCCAATTTCCCAAGAAAAAAATAAGAAATCACAATTAATTTATAAGAAAATAGAAAAACTTCATATTAAATCAATATTGAAGTCCGCTTTGGGGCGTCACATGGTGACATGAGATTTACTCAACATAGCATCAATTTTAGCGTGTCTACAGTTGCCCCACCTTGGCGTCTGCTTTGCGAGGGAGTGAGACGGAATGAAGTGAAAAATGAAACAAGCGGAATAAGGTGGAACGAACTGATAAGTAGATGCCAAGGTGTGATGTGACACGCCTCTGACACTAAGCGTTGGAAATCTTTCCAAGATTCTGAATGAAACAACTCCGGACAATTCCGAGAAAGCACCGATCAGCTGGATAAAGGGGAGTAAACTAAATAAACAAAATGTGCGCGAGGGCACGATAGGGAGGCACCATTGGAGAGCGGTTACCAACCAATGTGGACGTGCTACAACCAAGGTAGATTTGCAGAAAAGTAAAGTGAATTGAGATAAGGATCCGGCAAATGGATGATTTCAAGAGACCAGCCTGAGCGATTTTAAGGAGAATAAAGTACTTGATTTGGAATAGAATATCTCATGTCAACTCAATTAAGAACGAGCGACCTTCATTATTGGCGTAATATGAAGATTTTCATCATTAAGCTCAAAGTCCTACATGATGCATGCTGGGCTAAAGGAAAAATCAAAACAAACTAAAATAAAAGATAATCAAGGATAATATTGTTAAGCCATCCAGATTTGGTCAAGAATCCAGATCTCTAAGCTGACACTAAGCCGAAGCCCGTTTGTCCACGCATCAACTCAGAAAGTGGAACCATCGTCCCGAACCTTGAATGACTCAACTGCCTATCCGTGTGATCAAGATTCCCCTGAATTATCACTATTTTTGATGAAGGGGAACTCAAATTCCAGGTTCATCAGAACCACAAGGTCCTTGATATGTTATAATAGCGTAGATAACATATAGTAACAATGCATACAGGAGAAATACAAAAGTGAAGTGATGTTACCAATAGAACAATCCAAACATTTCCAGACTTGCACAACCTGCACTCAAAGCTCATTACCTCAAAAGATCATTAGCTCAAAACAGCTCAAAATATGATCATAAGTGCTTGACATAAATAATTTGATCATGATATAATAGCACTTAAGTTCATGAGAAATCCAACAATTCAAAAGCATAAGTTTAAAAATGACGACCCTTCTGATAGGCGTCAAATTAAGAAATGACGACGTGCTCGGAGGCGTTAATTGCAATTGAGGTTTAACTTGGAATTGGAATGCAAATGACGCCCTTCATGGAGGCGCTGGATAAATGACGACCCTGAGGATGTCGTCAATTTAACAAATGACGCCAAACAGCGCGTCGTCAATTACCTATTTTTGTTTCTATCTCGGAACTAAACTTCCAGCAAACTGTTCGATTCAAACTCAAACCATGATACTCATTAATGTTCAAAACACTATAAAAAGGTAACTGCTGGTGTTTCCAAGTATGAAAACCATCGAAGCATAGAGACGAAGCTACCTTCTGTAATAGACAGAAAGAACCAAGCAGAAGCAGAACAGAGCATTTGAAGCTATTTTTCTGTCAAGCAGACAGAAGAACAGAAGCAGAAAAACCAGCAATACTATCAAGATGATGAATCAACTGATGCAGCAAAGGCTTTTTAAAAAGCCAAGGATGAATTTCCAAGAATTTCTGAATTGCCAGGCCATATAAGTGAGAAAATCACCAAGGGCCAAGTAAGTGTTCTCGATGTTGAAGCTTTTATTTTGGTACTGTCTTTCTTCCTGTTCAAAATTTCTGATTATTATTTTCTTCTTCTTCTTTTTTTTCTTTTATGTTTTCAGGATTACCCCATTATTCCTGGTCCAAGAAGGTTTCTAAAGATTAAGTGGTTTCCTTTGCTACTCTCGAAGCTCTCTCTAGACATGAGATCCTTCCTTGCTAAGTAGAACCTCCTAGGCCTCATCACTCATGCTACCCATTATAATGATATCCATCTTGATTGGGCTTCCATTGGAGCTCTTATAGAATTATGGCACCCTCACACCCATACTTTTCTATTCCCAACCTTTGAAGCAACCATCCTCCTAGAAGAAGTGGAGATGCTCTTGGGTTTGAAGAAGATGAAGCAAGGAGAGGAAACAAAGATGGCCCATATGACTAAGCCCATACAAGCCCATGATATGCTCATGAGTCTTGTCCAAAGCTCAAATTTGGTGAATCAAATGAAGGCCAACAAGGGAATCAATCTTTTGAAGTTGGCTTCTTGGGTATATAAAAACATGGATAAGGCTCAAGGAGATGAAGCCCTTTTGGAGAGAGTGATGAAGGGGTTTGTCATATGTGTAGGTGGAGTTTTATTCTTCCCTTCATTGGAGGATCATTTAGAGGAACAACACTTGAGTGCAATAGCAAGCATGTGGGAGGGAAAGAGAATAGGTGGGGCAATACTAGCCAACCTATACAATGGGCTCACCTCGGCTTCACTAGGACGGCCCTTATTTGGATCAATGCTTCTTCTAGCATGTTGGATAGATTTACACTTTAAGTTCGATCCATGTCAAGCAAACCAAGCGGCCTCCAAAATCTTCTCCAAGAGTCCACTTCGGTATATGACAAGCTCATTGGGCTTATGTGAAAGAGTTACTAATAGAGTTCCCAAGCTCAAGAATAGGAATGAATGGAGAGATTACTTCAAAACAATGCCAAAGAGCAATTTCACATGTACACCGGGTTTTCTCAAAACCCAAGAACTTCGCTCAAGGTTATCCTCCGGCATCGAGCTCCGTTTGGTTGGCGGGACCGACTTCATCCTTTACAACGCACACCGATGCCTCCCACAACTCGGACTTCCCCGACATCTTTTCGAAGGGCCTTCTCACCTTCCTCCAATCAAAAAAAGGGAGCTATGCTCAAGTGGTGACCATGAAGAAATCAGGACCATAATGGCTCAATGGAAGGTGGGACTTCTCCACAGATCCAAGACTCATGTTGAAGAAGAAGAGAACAAATGTAAAGCTTATGTACTGGCTCTCAAGAAGATAAGGCCCACAGTGGCTTAGAATGTAATCAAAGATTTTCATGAATGCAATAAGAATTCCTCTTTTATCTGAGCCAAAGCAATGTATGAAAGTGATCAATTCTGATATTTCAAGCAATTCTGTCTGATAACAAGGAGTTCCGGTCCTTCTGTTCTGAACAGTGCCCCTATCAACGGCGTTAATTACTTAAGACACGCCTCAGTTGAAGCCGTCCATTATATTTCAAACTCATAATTGACGCCCAAGGCACTGGCGTTTCTTAACTCACGTCTTTAAACAGGCGTTAATCAATTCAAAATTTCAAATAATTTTGAAATAATTCCTTAAATAAATTTTCACAAATAACGCCTTTACTCACGTCGCGTATTAAAGAATGGACGCCCGCTCTGTTCGTCGTCAAATTTAAAGGGGTAATAATTACACCCTCTCTCGTCAATCAAATCCCATTAATGCGCCTGGCGACGATTTTACAAATTCCCATGCAAATCAGAATAACGTCCAGGTTCAGGGCGTTAAAACTTGAAAACACGCCTTTGATTAAACCGTTAATTAAGAGATACACGACTTGTATCAGGGCGTCAATTATTCTCGACCGCTAAACCCTACTTTCCTCCTTTCTTCTCCTTCCTCCGTTCATTCCCTTTCTTTTCTCTGTAGAACCCTAACCGCAAACCCCCTCTTTCTCAACTTCCCATTCTCTCTCTCTCTCTACTCTCTCCCTCTCACAACCCAATGGCGGGCGGAGGACAGAAACGGCAAAGGGTTATGGCCCCCGACGTGGTGGACCTAGAAGATGAACAAGCAGCTGTGGAGGGGGTCCCTCCCGCGGTGGCCGAAGAGACACCGGCGGCGGCTGCCGGTGACGCAGAAGAACAAGAAGAAGACGAAGGAGACGACGAAGAAGAAGGAAATGAAGAAGAAGAAGGAGAAGGTGAAGGAGAAGAAGGAGGAAGAGATGGTGAGGAAGAAGAAGGAGAACCGGATGTGGCGGCGGCGGTGGCCCGTCGGCCCGGCCAGCTCCGACGACCAGGGCAACCAAGACAACCCCTCCGTGGGGGGTTGATCGGTCCCAAATGTCAAAAGGTAGGCCCTCATACCCCTATTCTCCATTTTTTTTATTTTATTTCCATTATTTCCCCATTTCCATAGCCCGCGGGCATGACAAAACCAGAGACAGTAAAATGACGCCCCCAGGGGTGTCGTGAATTTAAATGACGTTCTAGAGAGGGTCGTTAATTTCTTTTGTTTTCTGAAAATTATTAACACGCATGAAAAACACGCCCTGAAGCATGTCGTTAATTTTTAATTTATCATGTTTTTACACCATGCTATTATTTCCCTGTGATTTCATTTAAATTTAAAAAAGCATGTGTTTCTGTTATTTCAATTTCGCACATTAAAACCTTGAAACCCCAGGAAAACCACGCCCCCCATCGAGACGTTAATTAGATAAGTAACGACCACAGGGTGGCCGTCAATTCAACATTTTCCAGAATGTAATTTAGGATAGAAAGTTACTTCATGAACCGCGCCCTTCCTCAGGGGCGTTACTTAGATAACTGACGACCCAGGGTTGGGCGTCAATTCCAAATTTCACTGAATATTAGAATATTTCCTTCAAAACAATGTGCTCCACAGGGGCGTCACTTGGATAAACAACGACCATGGGTAGGTCGTCAATTAAATGAACGTACAGTATCACCTGAAACCTATTTGGAAATAACGTCGCCCTCAGGGGCGTCAATTATAAAAACCACGACCCTAGGTAGGTCGTCCATTAACCAAACAGCAAATATCTTAACAAATGAACTTCCACATGAAAACTTAAACAAAATGTTCTCTTTATATGCATGCAGGGGTTGATGAGGACGCGGATTTCTTGGGTCCAGGTCCGAGCAGCTTACTATGGGCTTCCCGAGTTCCAGAGAGCTAGGATAGATGCCATGGGGTTTGGGGCCTTCCTTAGCATTGAGCCAGTCAGACCCGACCTACCCTTGATCCAGGTGCTCAGAGAGAGGTGGGATAGGTCTAGCCGGGCATTTCTGATGCCGTGGGGTCACATGGTCCCTAGCCTAGAGGATGTGGCTAGGATTACCGGGCTGAGGGTAGATGGAGAGGCGGTGAGCGGGATCACCCTACCCGACTATAGCGAGCTTACCCAGAGGCTGTTAGGGCTAGAGACGGTCTACGAGACACCTAGCGAGTGTAGGACCATCTTCCGCACCGACCTTACCATAGCTATGGGATTGGGGGACTCTAGGCAGAGATCTAGGGAGTCCTTAGAGCAGTTTTCACAGAGATTGATAGATGGGGCTAAGGCTGCCTATTGCCAGGATCCAGCTGACAGAGAGAGAGCAGACAGAGATTTGAGGAGGTTTCTATTCTTGATGCTCGGAAGGCTGCTGCTCGGCACGAAGGGCGATGTTATCAACTGCCGCTTCCTAGGGATACTCGAGGACTTAGAGGGCGTGGGCAGATACGCCTGGGGAGCAGCGCTGCTGGCGCACTTGATAGCCGACCTGTCCACGGGGACAGGTCGAGAGACGACAGTCAGTGGTTTTTCACCATTTCTTCAGGTATGCATTTTTTTGTTTTCTTGTTAGAATGCATGTGAATGTTTTGCTAATGCAATGCATGAATGCAGGTTTGGAGCCACTTGTACATGCCGATGGGACGCGTCGACTCACGGCCTGGAGATGAGGGGTCCTTCCCTCTAGCACGGCGCTGGCTACCGGTGGTGATCGGAGCCCCACTCGCCTACGAGTTGCGAGTGCTACGACGGGAGTTCCGAGACTTCCCTGCCTCACTGGTATGCATGCTTGATGTGATGAATTTTTTTTATTTTTATTATAGAATGTGATATGATATGAGGATTGATATGCGTGCTTGCAAATGCAGGTGAGGTGGAGACCCTATGAGGGGATGACCGATGAAGGCCAGCCCTGGGTCGTAGCGGGCCGACCTCGCTTTGGGCATGAGCTTTGGGTTCATTGCCTGAACGAGATTGAGCCGTTACGGCTTAGGCTGGTGATGAGGACCCTCGACCTACACCAGGAGTGGATCGAGGTAGGAGAGCCGCGAGGGATAGGCAAGAAGACGCGCGGTCGCACGAAGGCGATCGACTGGAGAGTGCGGTTCTCCGACCAGTACGCAGACTGGCAGCGTGGCGGGACCCGGGTCACTTCACAGGCGACCGACAGCTCCGAGTACCTCCGACGCTACTGGGAGGTTTACGCCGACCGACCCTAGATGAGGGTCCTAGGGGTATGTATGAATGCAATTTATTTCTAATGCAAATGCTTTGTATATCTATCATGTGACTAATATGTGATGAATGCAGGATGCGCGGGACATAGTGGCGATGGATTCACAGGCCCACCTACACAGCCTAGAGGCACAGCTAGCCACCACACAGGCAGACCTTGAGACCTTGGTGAGTGTTTATCTTATTCCTATATGCATATGAATTTTTTTTATTGATGATTAGCCACTGATAATCTCAATTAATACAGCGTGCCCAGCAGGGAGCAACAGTGAGAGAGACGGGAGAGGCCTCTAGCTCGAGAGGGCCTAGTGCAGAGGCGACTGCACTAGCAGAGCAGCTAGCAGGGGCAGTTGCACGGGCCGAGGCAGCAGAGCGCAACCTCGCCTCACGGGTATGCCTTAAATCTTAAACTGAAAAATTATTCAATTGTTTATATGATATATTCATGAAGATTGTTTTCTTACAGACCGAGGAACTCCGGGCCGCTCTTACTTGCATCGAGGAGGGACAGCGAGCGATGGCCACGCAGGTGAGTTATTTATTTTCAATTGTATGTTGCTTATTCCATGAATTATTGAATTATTGCATTAAATGTGGAACTGATGATTTGTTTGAATGTTTGCAGTCTTCACAGTTACAGGCGGCACATACCCGGGCTGCCCTGGCCGGGACAGAGTTGGCGATCCGCGAGCAGCGGGTCACAGAGCTGGAGCGAGCCTTGAGGCGGCGAGAGGAGCTGCCTCAGGACGTGGCGGAGCTGCGAGTCGCCCTCGAGATGGAGCGGAGAGAGCGTGCTCGGGAGCGCGAGGAGCACCAGGCGGAGCGGGCCCGGGACCGTGAGCAGCACCAGGCGGAGCGTGCCCGGGACCGTGAGGAGCGGTCAGCTTGCGATCGAGAGCTTACAGCCTTGAGGGCCCAGCTAGCCGTTGCACAGGAGCGGCTACGAGCGACCGAGGAGCGACTTCAGCGAGGTCGGGAGCGGGCGCGAGCTGCAGGGTACAGCTTCACCAGCTCTACTTTTGTGGCGGGTTCCTCTCTCCGGCAGAGGAGCGAGGCAGAGGAGCCGGCTCGAGCTCCAGCTACTTCCCGGGGGCCCATGCCCCCTCCACCAGCGCCTCGTCGGGAGGACGAGAGTGAGGCAGAGAGTAGGAGAGAGGAGGGTGGAGGCGAGAGCTGAGAGACTTTACTTGTACTCCTCCACCCTCACACCTGTACTCAGATAGTTATGTATATATATATATGAGATTTGTTACCTGAGCACTTATGTAGTTGTGTACTTGTGTCTTCTTTTCCTTCTCGTCTTTTACTTTTACCCTGCGCTTGTAGCTGTAGTTCACACTTAAACAAACAGGTTAATCCATCTGTTCGACTTGGCCCCTTGCTCAATAAGCAAGGGGTGTCTTCACTTTGACCTTGATAACGGGTCAAGGGGCCAAGCCTTTAATCAATGAAGGCAAATCATGGAAAAATACCCAAGGGAATGCAACACGCAAGCAAACATATGCCAACTTAAAAATAAAGATGGGCACATAAATATGCAATCAAACACATGAGCAGGATTTTTATCATTTTTATCATATAAATGTTTTGAAAATGACGCCCTAGAGAATGGCGTTAATTGTTAAATTGACGCCGCCACTGGAGGCGTTGTATTCAGAAAATCATTTTTTATTTGATTTTAAAAAATGACGACATGGAAGAAGGCGTTGTTTATGAAATGACGACTGCCAGAAAGGGCGTCTTATTTTAGAAAAACATTTTTTTATTTTTATTTTTAAAAAAAAGACGACCCAGGAGGAGTCGTGATTTATGTAAATGACGTCTGCTAAGAGGGCGTTATTTAAGGAAAACAATTTTTTTTTTTTTGAGATTGGGCACAACGTAAAGGCCTTAAACCTTATTCAATCACCATCTTAAATTCATTAATCTTTCTTGAAAGACTTAACAAAAGGTCAACGTGATTAAATGCTTGCTTTTACTCATATTCTCTCATGGCCCATCCTTCTTAGTCGGTCTTTTGCCGTGCTTCGAGCTTATAACCTACCATAGAGGGGGAAAGGGAAGAATAAGTAAAGGAAGCTCACGGGAGGTTGCTGAGATCAAGAAAAACCTTCTTCCCCCGCCCTAACGCCCGTTGGGATTCGGTCTTTGGCTTAGGGAGATTTTGTTGCTCTTTTTGCCCTTATTCATGCACGCTTACGACCAGGGTTTTCCCTGCGGGGACTTTGCCCTCTTGACATGCTTTTTTGCGAATTTCTCTTTTCTTTTCTTTTCTTTTCTTTTCTTCTTTAATAAATAAAAACCTAATTGTACTTGGGCTTTTAAGCATTTTGCTCCCTTTTGGGCCTTGACTTCCACCTACTTGGGCGGCGGGCAGGTTCAGTTAGTATTCCCTGACTCGAACTCCCTCTCGCGAGCCGAAAAGGAGAGAATAGGTAAGGTTTGTACACTCTCCGTTTGGATCTGACTTTCTTCGAATTCTGGGCCGCTCAAGTTTAGGAGTAAAGCGTGTAGTGTGTGAGTTGACCTTAGAGTTAAACCATTAAGACTGAAGAATGAATTACAGATTTTGATTTTTCAGGTTCGCGTCCATGTATTGCGCTAATCTGTAAAATTTTCTTGATTTTTTTATTATTATATTATATATATATATATTTGACTATTTTTTTGTTTTTGTTTTGTTTTTCTTCTTTTTCTTTATTTTTTTTGTTATTTTTAGGGGTAGTATTTCTTCAAGTAAAGACCATTCCAAGGGTGAGCAAGCTCTTCGCCTTCAGCATTAATCAATTTATAAGCGTTGCCAGGATAAACATCTTTTATAATAAAGGGGCCTTCCCAATTAGGTTGGAGTTTTGAACGTGGCCCACCTAGTTTTACAAAGATTCTTTTAATTACCAATTCACCAACTTTGAATTTTCTCTCAATCACTTTCTTTTGATAAAAACGTAAAAGCCGGTTTTGATAAACACGCGCATGCTCGGCGGCGGCCAGACGCTTCTCATCTAGGAGTTCCAACTGGGCAAGGAGGGATTCACGACGCTCATCAATAGGGAGCTCCTTGTCCAATTGTACTCGTAAAGAAGGAATAAGAATTTCATAAGGGACTACCGCCTCCATTCCATAAGTGAGGGCGAAAGGTGTTTGCCCTGTAGGGGTACGAATGGAAGTACGATAGGCCCAAAGAGCTTCAACCAATTTTTCTGGCCAATCCGCAAATTTGTTAGCCTCACACGTTTTCTTGACAATTTTAATCAAAGTCTTATTAGTTGCCTCTGCTTGGCCATTGCCCTGCGGATAATAAGGAGATGAATGATGCAATGCAATGTTATACCTGTTGCAGAGGTCCTGAAGTTCCTGAGAGATGAATTGGGGTCCATTGTCGGTGACGATGGTACTTGGGATGCCGAACCTTGCGATGATATTCTTCATTATGAATTTGCATACGGTTGACGCTTTAATCTCCACGTATGCTTCCGCTTCCGCCCACTTGGTGAAGTATTCTGTCGCCGTCAGTATGAATGACTTTGGTTTTGTGAGGAGGGTCGGATCACCAAGAGGTCCAATGATATCGAAAGCCCACATGGAGAAAGGCCATGGGGAAGATACGGGATGGAGTGAAGAAGCAGGAGAATGAATTTTGTCGGCGTGCAGTTGGCACTTAACACACCTTCGGACATAGATAGAACAATCCTCTTCTAGAGTGGGCCAATAGAAACCTAGCCTAAGGATCTTCTTAGCTAGCATCTGGCTATTGACATGACCACCACACACTCCCGAATTGGCCTCTTCCACAACTTTCCAAGATTCATCGTCATCTAGGCATCTTAATAAAACTCCAGTGAGACCTCTTCTGTAAAGCACACCTCCAATCAGGGTGTATCGCTGGGCAACCCTTCTAATGGCTTTCTTTTCTTCCGCTGTGGCTTCTTCAGGATACGATTGGTCCTGGCAATATTTAGCAATTTCATAATACCACGACTTTTCTTCATCATCCAATTCTTCCTCTAAGTCCAATAGCATGACCTCCTTATTCTCAATAATTCTGCCTTGCTCAACCTTCCTAAGCACCTCCTCCTTAATCCTAAGAAAAGATGGGTCTTGAATGGCGGGAATGAGCCGCTTACGAACAGTGATGGAGTGGGAATCCCTTTCGGGAAGGAGAACCAAGGAAGATGCGAGAGAAGCAAGAGCATCAGCTAGAATGTTATGGTCACGAGGGACGTGAACGAAGATCAATTTGGTGAAAAGCTTGGTGTAAGCAGAAGTCAATTCTTGGTAGGGCTTGAGTTTAGGATTGAGCGTGCGGCACTTGGAGAGCACTTGGCGAAGAATAAGCTGACTATCACCTACAATTCGCAATTGGGTAACACCGAGTTGATGAGCGGCCTCCAGTCCGGCCAAAAGAGCTTCGTACTCAGCTATATTATTTGTAACTGGAAATGCAAGCTGAGAGGCGAGCGGAATGGTGATACCCTCAGGTGATAGAAGAATAATACCAATCCCTTTCCCTTTTGAATTCAAAGCTCCATCAAAATGTAACGTCCACATCGAATCGGATTGATTGACGGACATTAGTTCCTCATCTGGAAACTCTGAGCGAACAGGGTCAAATCTGGGGAGGGGATGGTGAGCAAGATGTTCTGCTATGGCGTAGCCTTTAATTGCTTTTTGCTGAATGTAGATGATGTCGAACTGAGAAAGGAAGCTTTGCCATCGCGCCAATCGGTCAGTGAGAACAGATTTTTCAAGAAGGAACTTGATTGGATTCATACGAGCAATGAGATGAACCTCGTGAGCTAAGAAATAATGCTTGAGTTTCTGAACTACCCAGACTAAAGCTGCACAAGTCTTCTCTATGGTTGAATACCTCTGCTCACATGGGTTGAGAAGTTTCAACAAGTAGTAGGTTGCCCTCTCTTTTCCTTCTTCGTCAACTTGGGCTAGGACAGCGCCTACAGAGTCATCCAGGACAGAAATATAAAGAACAAGCGGTTTACCTGGAACTGGCGGCCTCAGGACAGGAGGATTAGACAGATAATCCTTCAATCCGTCAAAAGCCGCCTGACACTTGTCATCCCAAAGAAACTTGACTCCGGCTTGGTAAGCTCGTAGAACGGCCTACATCTTTGTGAATGCTGGGAAACAAATCGGCGAATAAATTGCAACCTCCCGATTAATCATCGAACTTCTTTCAAATTCTTGGGAGGAGGCATTTCTCTTATGGTCTTCGCCTTGTTGGGATCAATCTCAATACCCCTCTTACTAACAATGAATCCAAGCAACTTCCCTGATGAAACACCAAACACACACTTCTTGGGATTCATTTTCAAATGGTACTCATGTGCTCTTTGCAAGACTTTAGCTAGAACCCCGGGATGCTCAATCCTTGTTCTTGATTTTACTACCAGGTCGTCAACATACACCTCAATATAAATGTGGATCATATCATGAAAAATAACCATCATGGCCCTTTGATAGGTGGCTCCAGCATTCTTAAGTCCAAAAGGCATGACCATATAGCAATAAGTTCCCAATGGTGTAGTGAACGATGTTTTCTCTTGATCCTCCTCAGCCAAGTGAATTTGATTATAACCTGAAAAGCCATCCATAAAGGAGAGAGTCTCAAATCCTGCCGTGTTGTCAATTAAAACATCAATATGAGGGAGGGGGAAGTCATCTTTAGGACACGCGCGGTTGAGCTCCCGGAAGTCTATACAAATTCGAACCTTCCCGTCTTTCTTCATGACTGGGATGATGTTAGCCACCCAGTTGGGATAGATGACCACTCTAACAAATCTAGCCTTATGAAACTTGTCGACCTCTTCTTTCATCTTTAAAGCCATATTAGGGTGGAAACGTCTCAACCGCTGTTTGACCAGGACAGACCTTGGCTTAAGTGTAAGCCGATGTTCAACGAGCGCAGGGTCTAGTCCGGGCATATCTTCGTAACTCCATGCAAACGTGTCCTTGTATTCTTGAAGTACCAAGATAAGCGCCTCTTCTTCGGATGGCGGCAAGTTCTTTGAAATGAGGACAATCCTAGGGTCTTCTTCCGTACCCAGATTTATTTCTTTGGTAGGTTCTTCTACTGAGGCTAATGGTTCATCAAATCTCCTCATGCCACTAGCAAAGGCATCAGCCTCGTCCTCATATTCTTCATAACTTTCATCCCCCTCTTCAATAGGGTCTTCATCATTCATAATCTCATAGACACCAAAACCCTCATTAGAAGCATAAATATCCTCATATTCTATCTCTGGCAGGATGATCGGATTTTCCACAAATTCTGGGATGGCTAGGCAAGCTTGACATCTTTTGGCTAACTCCAACAAGAATCTACGGGGAATCTGCTTACCCTTGGATTTCTTATGTGAAGCTACCCCATGAGTTTGAAAACTAGAGGAAAAAGAACAACTAGCTTGATCACTAGAATTCAATAAAGGTGAAGGTGAAGGAGAAAAAGCGGGTACAGAAGGGGATACAGACGAAGTCCCCTCACCGGAGGGGTAGGGGAGGTCACTTAATGAATCTGGGAAGAGCGGCCCCGGAATCGAGACACACTCAGGAAGAAGATAGGAGGTCTCCTCAACGGAGATGGATTGGGAAGTTTGAGTTTTGGCATTTTTTTTTTCGTTTTCAAGGAGAAAGCAATGGGAGGTGGAAACAGGGGAGAGTGTTGAAATTGAAAGTTTGGTAAAGGATTGAATCAATGATGACCCACGCGGGGGTGTAATGGAGAGTTTGGAAAACTGCTCGAGGAGGAAGGGAGGAATTGGAAGAGAAACTTGTAGTGAACTTGGAGAGAATTTTATTAAGACCGCAGGCGGCCTAGGGATATCTGAAAAGAACACCCGATCAATCAAACGGACAACAGCCGTCGGGTGAATGGATTTGGTAAAGAAAAGGCCGGCCCACAGCCTGTCTGCATCGAAACCCTCTTCAAATGGCACATCGGGTTCTCCAGTATCTGAATAGTCACTCAGAAGCTGCCTCTTGTCTGTAATTGCTGCTGGTTTTTCAATCAACTCATGAATCAACGGCGGCCATTCTGGATCAGTCGGCATGAACAAGCGGCTCAGAGCAATAGAGATATCATTCATGTCAAACCACCTATACCAGTCACATTCAGGATCATCCATTTTCCTTCGCTTATCTGGCCTTAATGACTCCAAAGCTTTATATGTGGCTAGTGGCGCTATATGGCGAGCAAACTGCCGTGCATGCACATCCTGACAATCCAGCATAGAAGTGATTACTGTAGTATGCTCATCATCATTCTGAATACCTCCTGTTACAAAATGTGTTTGAAGGGTCCATGTAAGAGGTTGCCGGTCAGTCTTGAGAGTGGAAGTCATAACGGCCCACGGTTCTTTTTCATTTTTGCTTGGTGCTTTGTATCCGAGGCCACCTCGGAGAATCATCTTTTGAGGCTTGACAGGCTTGATTCTCCCTTGGAAATTGGCACCCAAGCCTTTACCAGTTCGGTACCCCATCTTCATTAAAATGTTCCATCTGGGCGTATTCATCAAACCTTTCTTTTTCTTGCCCTTGGATAGCTGTGTGGTGAAAGGGGTTGAAGGAGATGATGACCTCATCGGGTCTTGCCGCAGATCGGCAACATCCAACACTGAGAGCAAAGGCATATTGGAAGGCCACATAGAGGGCACTGATGTTGCAGAATGTATGTCTTCGGTCGGCAAGATGGGCATGCTAGTCACTTTAATGATACGTCCTTTATGTGGAAATTTGATGCATTGATGGTTCGTGGAAGGCACGACATCCAGTTCCTGAATGTAAGGGCGGCCCAAAATGCCATTAAATGTCGGGTCCATATCCAAAATGTGGAAATCTGCCGTGACTGAGACTGGACCCAAACCGACTTTTAGAGTAATCATTCCTAGTGGTGGCTTTCTTGTGTTATCATAAGCTGTGACTGTTATAGTGGACGGCCGAATCTGACTCTCCGGAATGCCGCACATCTTTAAAGTGCTTGGTGGCAAAACATTGATGGATGCCCCAGTATCAACCAAACATTGCTTCACGGCTATTTTGTTGATATCAATGGTGATGCACAGTGCATATTTCCTGGCCGGCTGCGGGGCCAACTCATGTTCATAAAAAGTAATAGCCGGCTGATTGTTAACTGGGTTTAAGACAGTAGTAACCTGTTCGGCCGGGATATCTACATTCACCATTACTTTTTGCAGGTATTGTTTCAAAGCTTGCTGATGTGTGACAGATCTTTTAATCAGTTCCAGAATAGAAATACGGGCCGGTGTTCTGTCCAGATGCTTCAATAAATCATACTCCGTGCCCTGTGTAGATTCTTGTTCTTGCTCTCCTTGTTCCTGTGGTGGCTCCTGCTCCCGCTGGGGAAACACTCGTTGAAACATCCGTCCACTACGGAGCACCATTGTTCTTTGCGCCTCTGTCGGGATTGGTGTGGGTAAAGGGGTGGAGGAAGTAGAGGGAGTGGTGTTGGGTGTAGGCGCAGGGTTGGTGGGAGGAAGGGTTCTTATAAGGGGCCTCGTCGGCCGTGGATTATTGGAATGAGGTGATGGTGATTGTGTAACAAGAAGGGGCCTTGGAATCATGGTGGCGGTAGATGGAGGTGGAACGGGAGGGACGATGGCTGCCGGCGAGGTACGAATAAGAGGAGGTCTGTTTGGTGGAGGGTTTTGGGGTGATGGAGAATTTGTGGGTTGGCGCAAAAGAAGGGGACGTGAAGGGACGATATTAGCATTGGATGGCCCAGGAGTGAGGGAGCGTATAAGGGGACGTTGTGGTTGGGAAGGAGGGATAGGCTGGTGCCTTCTTATCAATGAGGGTGGTGGATTAGAATTCTGATTAATAGCCCCGATAGAGGCGTTTTCATTGTGCCAAATTTGTCCTCTCTCCACTTCATGGATCGAGGTGACAATATTCACTTGCTGATTTGGGACCGGATGCTCCGTAGTGGATTATTAACAATCCCCATATTGGGTTGGGGAGCAGGAACCTGTTGTCATTGAAGGGCTTGTGGTTGTCCTTGTTGCTGATGTTGTTGAGCTGCTGGCTGCCGGGGAGGTCTTCGGACTTTTAAAGAAGCAATGACCTTCCTCATTTCATCCCAATCAATATCACCTTGATCATTCATGTCATGTATGTAATCTTTGAAGTGAAAGCAATGATCGATATTGTGCCCCGGTTGTCGGTGAAAGATGCAATACCGGGATGTATCCACATGTTGGGGCCATATGGCTCTTTCCTTTGGCAACGTGAGCAGGTTAGCAGCCATGAGGGCATTAAAGATATCCAATAAGCTTTCGGGAAGAGGGGAGTACTGTGCCCTTCGGGGACCCAAAGGCCTTCTTTGTTGAAATTGTTGTGGTGCATAATTGGCCGGTGGGGGCACTTGGTGATATTGTGGGGTTTGATTTGGTGGAGCAATGTGGGGTTGTTGTTGAGGGGGTGGAGGAGGCCGTAAGGTCTGAGGAGGGTTGTTATTTGGCTGGTGGACTTGATTATGGAAGGCGGGCTGTTGTGGTGGCGGCCCTTGGTTTGGAGGGTGGCGGAAGGGTGTGGAATTGCCAAACGCGCTCACCTGCTTGTTGGTAACGGTGCCTTCAGTGGTTGCCCCAGTATTGCCAATATTAACATTCCTCTTTATTACCTTTGGCCTAGGCTCAAACATGCCCATGATTGGCGAATCCTTCATTTGCGTCTGAATATATCTAGCTCTTTCATAGAGCTCTTCCATAGTGCTTAGTTTATTCATGGCCAGGATATGACGGAATTGTGGAGTAGAATTTGAAATAATCATTTTGACTTGCTCCGTCTCTGACAAAGTGTCTTTCAATTTCTCGGCCATGGCCCTCCACCTATCAGCAAATGAAGTGAAGTCCTCCTCGGACTTCATCTTTTCAGCAACTAGGTCTGTAACGGACAATGAGGGACCCACACGGTCCTTGTATTTCTGCAGGAACTTTCTTTGGACTACATCAAAATCACCAGCGTCAGCCGGCTCCAAGGAATAAAACCATTCAAGCGCGGTGCCATCCAAAGACCGCCTAAAAAGATAAGCTAATGAAGTCTTATTGCCCTGCCAGAAAGATGCTTCATACAAAAAGTCTTTCAAATGGATGTGCGGGTTGCCTGTGCCATTATACCGCCGAAAATTTGGCATCTCGGACGGCGAAAGATGGAAAACTGGCAAAGGAGGAAGCATTATTTCAGGAGTAGCATTTGATGTGGTGACTTTTCTAAGCTGCTCCTCCATACTGGCCAGCCTTTGGAGGAGCAAAGTATGATCATCAGATTCGGCTGGGGCCGGTCGGAAAGAATATGGATTTGGCATAGGTGGCGTAGGCCTCCTCAAGATTGGGGGAGCAGAAGGTTGCTGAGGCCTAGCAATAGAATGACTTACCGGTTGGGCCGGCATAGTCATGACCGGAGTAGGGGGGCGCGAGGGCACCCTGGACGCGACCGCCTGGTCGTTAGGAAAATTGGTAGAATGACCAGCCATGGCCTGGGGAGGATTGGAGGATGAGGGGACAGACTTTCCCTTCAAAGCGGCTTGAACCGCATAGCGCTGGGAATCATCCAGCTGGGAAAGGACCTTGAGAACATCATTAAAATTGAGGGAGGAGGGAGTATCCCCAGAGGTGTTCAAAGTGGCAGGCTGAGCCTGGGAAGGAGGGTCAACCTCCGGAAGAGTAGAGTCCATCATGTGGACATGTGTAGGAGAGGGAACATAGTTCCCATCACAGTAAAGAGGATTTTGAGACGGATTCTCATTAAACGAGTCAAAATGACCCTCCTCATAGTCGTCATATGTGTACCCGTAGTTGGCCATGTTGACGATTTTACCTGAACGCAATTTCATGCTTAAGGAGAAAGAGATGAATGTCTCACAATAAGATATAACCCAAAAGATATCACCTTTTCAAAAAAAACACACAAGTTGTAATGAGCGCAAGATTTTAAGATTTCTCTTGGAAATTAGGGTGGATTCAATATTAGGTACTTTCTTTCGAAGGTGGATCCTGGTTGAAAATTTGGGTATAATCTCCGGGTATCTAGATTTTCTCTCCTTTCCAATGAATGGGTCAACTATACTCCGGGTACTTCAATGGTACAACCTGCCTAGCGTCCGTGAGGGAATCCACGGGTGCGAGGACTTACGGAGGCTTGGCTTAGGAATTTCGGTCCAAAGAGACGGAATGCTCAATGGAGGGTCCTTCCTTCACCAAGAGGGGTGAAAACTCCTAACAAGTGTGGGGAGAGGAGGTCTCCCAAACCGTATGCCAAGATGAATGCAAACAGGTGATATCAATCAACAGATATGATAATCAGATAATATCAGCTAAATAAATAGACAGGAGCAGCAGTTCTGTGGGCACAGAACAAAATGACGACTCAGATGGGGTCGCCAAATAAATAAATAACGCCTGGGATGCAGGCGCTAGTCACTGCAGGCAGTGAAATAGCAAATGACGCCTTGGGGTAAGGCGTTAAATGATGAAGAGACGCCTCTGTAAAGGGCGTGAATCACAGTGAACAGTAACCAGGAACAGTAATAATGCAAATGACGCCTTGCTGTAAGGCGTCCAATTATAAAATGACGCCCGGGAGTTAGGGCGTCAAAACCAATGAACAGCGATCGGGGAGCGGGGACAGGAACAGTAATAATGCAAATGGCGCCTTTCGGTAAGGCGTCGAATGAAGAAATGACGCCTCTGATAGAGGCGTGAATTGTAAAATAACGGCAGCAACGAGGGCGTTATTTCAGCTCAATGAACCGAAACCCTGATAGTCAACAGAAAATGGATTTCTCATTAAACAGATGATATGGGGGCTCTAAAATGGCCTAAACAGTGGGAGGTGTGCATGAGGTGCACAATAGGAAAGGTGCTACGTGGAGCACAAGGGAGGGGTACGCGAGGGTACCAAAGGAGGGACACGCGAGGGTGTCAATAGGAGGGTGCTACGTGGAGCACAATGGAGGGGTACCGAGGGTACCAAAGGAGGGACACGCGAGGGTGTCAATAGGAGGGTGCTACGTGGAGCACAATGGAGGGGAACCGAGGGTACCAAAGAAGGAACACGCGAGGGTGTCAATAAGAGGGTGCTACGTGGAGCACAATGGAGTGGTAATCAAACTAAAAACAAAAGAAGTCCCACCGTGATCGCCAATTTGTAGATTATGAAAAAAATCCACTTAAGGAAAAAAACTAGGAAGAATTAATGGAAAAAGGATGGGAAAAGGGGAGAAAAGGGGAGCATGCAAGGATGCTAAGGGGAATGTGATCGCCAGAGGGGTTACCTCAAATAAGAAAAAGGATGATCGCGAGTACCTTGTGTTGAGTGGGGGAGATTGTGAACCCTTTCTTCCTCCTTCTACCGGCCGGCCGATGAAGGGGGTTCTTAGTCTTGATTACCTTGCAAGAACACACAAATCAAATAAAAAGAGTGGATTAGCCAAAGAGTGTAGTATCAAAGTTCTAAGATTATGAAATTAATCAAATTGAACATGAACATGAACACACCTTGTGTGTTTTGGTTTTAAACCCCTAAGAGGAATAACAAGGTTTGAAAAGTATGGATGCAATATGCTAAGTAACAATATGATATGAGGTCTAGCAAGAGCTAGAGAAAAAGGATGTAAGATGATGATATGCTAATGAAACAACTAAATAACTAAAAAGGGAGGAAGAGAGATTCTCTCTGCTATGTGTGCAGCAGTAGAGGGGAAAGAGCTTCAATATGCACGATGGAACAGCAGCAAAGGATGAAGCCTAGAAAGGATGAAGAACCGCCGAGAAGAGGCTTTGGAAGAACAACCTGCAATCAAGAAAAAAAACTCTTCTCTCTGTTAGCTTTCTTCTGTTCTCTTCTCACTTTCCTCTCTGCAGCTCTGCTCTCTTGCGTTTTTTCCTCTCTCGCGCGAAGAGACCCAGGAGGGATATTTATAGGGCCAAAAATCCTTGCTAAGCAAGGATTAAAACAAGGTAAAGATCCTTCATCAAGAAACACCCTTCCCAGTCGAACACAAGGCTCAAAATGAGGAAGGAACCATTACTGGAAAGAAGGAGGCGAAAGGGAGGCGGAATTGAAAATGACGACCGAATGAAGGGCGTCACTTGAAAATGACGACACAACCAAAGGCGTTACTTAAAATAACGACTCCCATCAAGTCGTCAATTTCTGAATTTATTTATAGAAACAATTAACTTTCCTTATTTAAAATGATGAATTGACGCCTGTCGACAAGGCGTCACATAATAAACGCCTTCAGGAGAGACGTTAATTATACAATTTTCATTTTATTTGAAATTCAGAATTTTCAGTAAATCCAGAAATTGACGCCCGTATTGGTAGTCGTCCATTGTTAAAAGAGGCACCCTTGTACATGCCGTTAATTTAAATAGCACCCCTGATCAGGGCGTTAATTCCAATTTCCCAAGAGAAAAAAATAAGAAATCACAATTAATTTATAAGAAAATAGAAAAACTTCATATTAAATCAATATTGAAGTCCGCTTTGGGGCGTCACATGGTGACATGAGATTTACTCAACATAGCATCAATTTTAGCGTGTCTACACTTCCGTGTAATGCAATGCACGGATACAGAGAAGGTTCTATTGGCTACGTTCCAACTGGAACGAGATGCTCGATGCTGGTGGGAATCCGTAGTAGCAACACTGCCCGACAACCATGTCACCTGGGCGGAGTTTGTTGAACACTACAACAACAAGAATTTTCCTGACCGTGTTCAAGAGAAGAAGGCCGCGGAATTTGCCGCGTTAAAGCAACGGAGCCTGAAGGTGGCCGAATATGAGGCCCAATTCTCAAGAGTTTCCCGTTATGCACCCCACTTGGTGGGTATGGAAAAGATGAAAGTAAGGAGATTCCTCAACGGGCTACGGCCCCAATATATTACACAACTTGCGCCAATGGACATCCAAGTCTATTCAAAAATGGTTCGGCGTGCTTAATTGCTGGAAGATGCCACTGAATTCTCTGAAAGGATTCGAGGCAAGGACAAGAAGGAACCCGTCCCTAGTCCGGGAAACTTCAAACCACCATTTGGCAAGAAGCGATTCTTCAATGGAGGAGAATTTTCCAAAGAGAAGAGGTTCCAGAAAAGCAACAAGCCCTTCTCCACAATCGACAATAAGCCTTCCTCCGCCATCACACCTTCCAAGGAAATCTGCAAGTATTGTGACAAGGCTGATCATAAGACTGAGGAATGCTGGAGGAAATTGGGAGCGTGTCTCCGATGTGGGAGTCGAGAGCATTGAATCCCCGACTGCCCCTTTATGAAGGAACAAGCCAACAAAGACGAGAAGCGTCTGGTAAAGAAACAAGGCCGTCTACAAGCTCTTCAAGGGATGGAACCCATGGAAGGAAAAATCGTGGAAGGTACATTAACTGTTTGCTCTAAACCTGTTAAAGTTCTATTTGATACTGGAGCAACTCATTCATTTGTTTCCAAGAGATTTACTGCCTCGTTTTCTAAAGAACCTGAATGGTTAGATTTAGTAATATCTACACCTCTTGGAAACAAGTCTGATATCATGCATCACTACCCAAGTTGTGAGGTTATGGTCCAAGGTAACAATCTGCCAGTCGACCTGATATGCCTTGATATGGAGCATTATGATGTCATATTAGGAGCTGAATGGTTATCCACCTACCAAGCAACGGTAGACTGCCGGCACGGCAAGATAACTTTTACGGATTATTTCGAGTTAGTTTATGTTAGCCCTCGGAATAAATCCCCTCTCATCTCAACTCTTCGAGCTAGCAAACTTGTGAATAAAGGATGTGTGGCTTTCATAGCTTTTGTGATTGCCATGGAAGTCGAGAAGACTGAAATTGAAGACATCCGTGTAATTCGGGACTTTTCAGATGTTTTTTCTGAAGAATTACCTAGTTTACCCCCGGAGAGGGAAGTGTCGTTCACTATCAACATTATTCTTGGTGACGGTCCTGTGTCTAAGGCACCTTATAGAATGTCTCCCGTCGAGTTGAAGGAGCTAAAAGAGCAGCTAATGGATTTACTGAAAAAGGGATTCATTAGGCCTAGTACTTCCCCCTGGGGAGCACCCATGCTCTTTGTTAAAAAGAAGGATGGAACATTGAGGCTATGCATTCATTATCGGCAGTTGAACCATCTTACAATCAAGAACAAGTACCCGCTGCCGAGAATTGACGAGCTGTTCGACCAATTATCTGGAGCTAACTATTTCTCCAAGATTGATCTTCGGTCTGGTTACCACCAATTGAGGATCAAAGAAGAAGACATATACAAAACTACATTTTGAAGCAGGTATGGGCATTACGAATTTACTGTTATGCCTTTTGGACTAACAAATGCCCCCGCAGCTTTTATGTAGTTAATGAACAACATCTACGGGCCTTATTTAGACCAATTTATTGTGGTCTTTATCGATGATATATTGATCTATTCAAACACTGAAGAAGATCATGAAGTGCATCTCAAGAGGCATTACAGATATTGCGAGACAACAAGCTATATGCCAAATTCAGCAAATGCCAGTTCTGGCTTGAAGAAGTGTCATTCTTAGGCCATGTCATATCAAAGAATGGAATTTCTGTTGATCCTGCGAAGGTCGAAGCTGTACAAAATTGGGGACGACCAACGAATGCAACGGAGATTCGTAGCTTCTTGGGTCTAGCTGGATACTACCGGCATTTTATTAAGGACTTCTCCAAGATTGTTGTCCCTCTTACCAGATTGACTCGCAAGGAAGTGCCTTATGAATGGAGTGAAGACTGTGAGAAGAGTTTCCTAACTTTGAAGGATCTCTTGACTACTGCTCCGGTCTTATCTCTACCAATTGAAGGAGAGAAGTATGAGGTATATACCGATGCATTTGGTATCGGCCTCGGATGTGTATTGATGCAGAATGGAAGAGTCATTGCATACTCTTCCCGGCAATTAAAGAAGCATGAAGAAAACTACCCTGTGCATGATTTGGAACTAGCCGCAGTGGTATTGGCTTTAAAGATCTGGAGGCACTATCTCTACGGAGAGCAATTCATCGTATACTCCGATCATAAAAGCCTTAAATATCTATTCTCTCAGAGGGAGCTGAACATGCGACAAAGGCGTTGGCTCGAGTATCTCAAGGATTTCGACTTCACTATACAATATCATCCTGGTAAGGGTAATTCTGTAGCAGATGCCCTTAGTCGGAAGCCGAGAGCCCTAGTAACCAACTGTATGGTTCAAGAGTGGAAGCTGCTGGAAAAATTCTCTGAACTCAATATAAGCATGGATGAGAATGACGGGTGTATTACTCTATCTCTCATAAGTGTACATCCGGATTTGCTAGCTAAATCAAGAGGTTGCAAGAAGAAGATCCTACCCTAGTGGAAATAAAAGAAAAGCTGGACGAGAAATCTGATTTCAAGTTGGCACTCGATGGCAGATTATTATACCATGAACGGACATGTGTACCAGACAGTCCTGAGCTGAAGAAGAGGATTCTTGAAGAAGCTCACCGATCGAGGTATACGATCCACCCTGGAGCCACTAAGATGTACCAAGACATAAAAAGAACCTTTTGGTGGCCCAACATGAAAAGGGAGATAGCAGACTTCGTGTCTAGATGCTTGACATGCCAACATGTGAAGGCGGAACATCAGAAGCCCGCTGGAAGATTACATCCACTAGATATCCCCAAGTGGAAATGGGAAGACATTGGTATGGATTTGCCCAAGTCTAGGGGCGGATATGATGGAATTTGGGTAATCATCAATCGCCTTACTAAATCGGCTCATTTCTTGCCTATCAAGAGTCAATGGTCGGTTGATGTTCTTGCTGCCCTATATATCAAGGAGGTTACTAGATTGGATGGAATTCCTGTGTCTATAGTATCTGATCGAGACCCGCGCTTTACTTCTTATTTTTGGAAGGGTCTACAACACTCTCTGGGGACGAAACTTAATTTCAGCACTGCTTTCCATCCCCAGACAGATGGTCAGACTGAAAGGACAAATCAGGTTGTTGAAGACATGTTAAGAGCATGCATTATAGATTTCGGCGGAAGCTGGCATGACCACTTACCCCTAGTCGAATTTGCCTACAATAACAGTTATCAAGCCAGTATCCAGATGGCACCTTTCGAGGCACTTTATGGCAGAAGTTGTCGATCTCCAATATGCTGGGATGAAGTCGGTGAAAGACAACTTCTAGGCCCAGATATGGTTAGAGATTCAACTGAAAAGATACACCTTATCAGAGAGAGACTCAAGGTAGCTCAGTGCAGGCAAAAATCTTATGCTGATAACAGAAGGAGAGATTTGGAATTTCAAGTGGGTGATCATGTATTTCTCAAGGTATCTCCCGGCCGAGGTATTAGAAGATTCGGTGTTAAGGGCAAGCTTACACCAAGGTTTATCGGTCCATTTGAAGTATTGGAAAGAGTGGGCGAGGTGGCTTACCGCATTGCCTTACCTCCTCAACTCTCGAAAGTGCACAATGTATTCCATATTTCTATGCTGAAGAAGTATGTGCACGATCCTCTCCACGTCATCGATCACACTGACTTGGTGATACAGAAGGACCTTACCTATGAGCAAAGGCCAGTAAAGATCCTCGACCAAGAAATCCGAGTTCTAAGGAACAAGACGATCCCTATGGTTAAAATTCAATGGAATCGATGCTTAGAACAAGAAGCTACATGGGAAACCGAGGAGTCTATGAGAAGGAGATTTCCAGAATTATTCTAGTCCGTAAGTAATTCTCACCCTCCTTGTCTCCATATATGCAATTGAATTTGGGGGACCAAATTCTTTTAAGTGGGGGAGGGTGTAGCACCCCGTATAAAAAAAAGATAAAAAAATTATTAATAATATTTTCCAAATAAAAAAAATTAGATAAACTCTAGAGGAAGCTTAAGTAAGAAGTTGGAACACGGAGTTATTATATGTAAAGATTATTCATTTAACAAGTGACTTCCTAGTGTGGTTGGTTAAGTGATGTGCCTTTCAACCTAGTGACCAGGGTTCCAATCCCAGCATCCACCATTTACCTTTTGTGCCAAATAATTATATGTTATCGGCTAGCAAAACTTACACCGAGGCAGAAACCTATATGCAACACAATGTACAGACTTGGTAAATTGATGCACGAACACAACAACAAGCAATGTATAGACTTTGCCTGAAGGATTGAACAAATGCAGATAGTAAGCTGTGTACATTGGAAATGGATGCTCAAACATGCCATGAACGAATGTATGGACTTAATGTGCTTGTGACAACAATAATGACTTATCAACCAGCCAATGTACATACTTTATGTTGCAGCAACCAGCCAATGTATAGACTTTGAGTTACAGCAAATGGACAATGTACAGACTCTGCGTGTGTGCTAGCAGACAATGTATAGACTTTGAGCTGGTGAACGTAGATAAAGATAGGAATGTATAGACTTTGAATGCATGGAGCACACGGGCTGTACAGACTTAGTCCGAGAGTGTATAGACTTTGAGCTGGTGAATGTAGATAAAGATAGGAATGTATAGACTTTGAATGCATGGAGCACACGAGCTGTACAGACTTGGTCCGATAGTCTATAGACTTTAAACCAGTGAACGTAGGTAAAGATAGGAATGTATAGACTTTGAATGCATGGAGCACACGGGCTGTACAGACTTGGTCCGAGAGTGTATAGACTTTGAGCTGATGGATGTATAGACTTAGTGTGCATGCAACAGAATGTAGGTAAAGATAGGAATGTATAGACTTGCGAGAAGAGTGTATAGACTTTGAATGCGTGCATGTTTCAAGGCGATGTACAGACTTTCTATAATGATGCACAAATGCATATATGAAAGTATGCACATTGAAGAGGGATGCTCAAGCATGCGATGTACAGACTTTGAAGTGAAAGATGTATAGACTTAGTGTGTGTGCAACCTTGACAGAAACCTGCACCAACCTTATTGACCTATACCTACGCTTGAACAGGTTTTGCACCAACCTTAGGTACATGAATAGTGTCAGTTTTATTTAAAAAAAATTTTGAGAAATAAATTTTATGAAAAATAAGATAAAAATATAAGGATCCTAGCCATGAAATTTCATAAATTGATTCCATCAATATTTAAAGATAAAAATCTTTAAAGTTAGATACGGAGTTTCGGGTTGAATTTTATTCTGGCATATTTTAATAAAATAAAATTTTGATAAATATCAAAAAATCTAGGGATCATAAAAATATATAATTTACTATTTTTATTAACACGGTTCATTAGATATAAAATTTCTAAACGTTGTAATCATTATAGTGGTGTGCCCAGACAAACCATAGTTGGCACCCCATTATCATGTGTCCTTTCCGACACATACAACCCCTTTTTGTTGGCATCGCACTATAGTATGGCCATGGGACGCTATGATTTCGGATCTTGTTCCCCTCCTGTCTACCCAAAACACTATAATATTCCCTATATTGAGGCTCCCTCCATTCTTCCGAAGGCTTGCTGCAGAGAAGGGGGAGCATTCTCTGAAGTTGCAGAGGTTGCAGAGGAGGGAAGAAAGTTGCCCTTTTCTTTTGCCTGTATCTAGTGGTCATCTCAGAAAGGTAGGTGTTCTCATCTTTTAACTAAACCAGTTGCTAATTAGCCAAGCAATCTAGGTAATTAGGCTCATCTCCATGAGATATTATTGTCTATATAGCACGTTTTATCCTGACTTGTA
This sequence comes from Amorphophallus konjac, assembly GCA_022559845.1. NCBI lineage: Eukaryota > Viridiplantae > Streptophyta > Magnoliopsida > Alismatales > Araceae > Amorphophallus > Amorphophallus konjac. Next base: position 170,542,885 of record CM040129.1, on the reverse strand, counting down.
GAGATCTATCATGCTTTTGTAATCCATAATCAATCATCTCTATAGCCAACCTGTGAGAACATGTTAGTTACCAAAGTTAATCGAAGTAAATCTTCATATTAAGTGTTTTAGGCAGACATGTCTGATCCAAGCATGTTTAGAAGTATATTTGTGTCACGTCTCTTAAAAAATAAGAGCTCACATCTGTTATGCAAACAAGAGCTCACGTCTGTTATAACAGACGCTACCATAAACTTGTTTAACACAACATTACAATTGAATCAAATAATACGCTACAAAAGTTGACTTTGAGTCATTTCTATTGTGTAGACAAGTATTAAACTTGTTAATGTCATATCTAGCAACATTTGCATTCACTGTTTAAACATCTTAAACCTATCAAAGACTATTCACTGTTTAGACAACAAATTTAATGTTTAGCCATCTTAATTAAACGTGTTTAGCCATGTTATGTGTATAGCATCATATTAAAATATTCTAAGTCAACCTAAAAGTATATTTCTATATTTCAGATATTATAATACTGAAAAATTATTTTTGTATGAATTAATTTTTATTTTTAGTAAATTAATTTCTGAAAGCATAAAAAAATTAATTTAACCCCAGGGCGGACCTGCTGCCTTGGTATATATTAGAATATATACCAATCAGAATATGCTAGAAAATGTTATTAATAGTTAGCCAACCTGTAACTCTTAATAATTAGAAAAGTGTTAGAATATATACCAACCTGTTAGACTAGTTACCAACCTGCAACCTGTTAGAAAATGTTAGAATGTAACCTGCACGGACCTGCTGCCTTGATATATATTAGAATATATACCAACCTGAAATATGTTAGAATATGTTAGAATATATTACTAATTAGCCAACCTGTTAAACTGTTAGAATATGTTAGAACATATTAACCTGTAACCTGTTTGACCATGTTAGCAATCCGGCTAACAACCTGTTTAGTTAGCCAACCTATATGTTAGAAAATGTTAGAACATATTACTAGTTAGACCACTTGCAACCTGTTAGAATACCTTAGAATATATTACTAGTTAGCCAACATGTTAGAAACATATATATGTTAGAATATATTACTATTTATTTTAAAGTGTTCTAACGACCTATTAGAATGTGTCAGTTACCAAAGTTAAGCAAGTAGTAAATCTCCATATTAATTGTTTAACCCATTCAAAATCCATAACTATTGAACTAAATCATGAAAATCTTACAATTTTTATACTGAGAAATAGTAACCCCCATCTAAAATGGCGCCCCTGATCGGGGTGCCAAATTCAGAATTTAAGACGCCTGATGGCATCGTCAAAAAAAAATGAAATTTCAAAAAATTACACCAAATCACCCACTTGTAAACCTGTTTAGCCCAAGGGCGCCAATTTGGTCTAATAAAATTTCTAATTTTAACCTGTCTCATAATTTGCATTGATTTTACCCTTTAACCGGTCGCATGATTTACATTGATTTTCCTACATAATGTGAGTTCTTGACTTCCATTCCACAAAATCTACCTTATATCTCCTACTGGTCAAGCCTTGAAATTCTATATTGGCTATAAATGAGAGTGGATGTCAAAACATGACTAATGTTGTGCATATAGGGCCCGGTCTGGTCCTGGGAGGAGCACCCGAAGGTACTTGTGCCCATGGGAGTTTATTGACCACATTGCGGTGTCTAGCATTACACCGGAGTACTTGATAAATTGGAGACATTCCACCTCTCTCTCTCTTTACTTGACTTGACTTGAGTGGCCCGAATGGGCAATACATGACTTGAGATATTAATTGCTTAATTGAAATAGCCAATTCTTGTATACATCATTGAATTACTTGTTCACCATTGCTTGATTGATATAAGATCTTTATTGTTATCCCATTTGTTACTTTCGTGCTATTACCTCTACATTGTCATCTCCATATTGTTCTTATCAATTTTATAATTCCTTGACAACTACCTGTCTGCATGTATTATTTACATTAAATGAACTTGTAATTTACTTAAAGCATGTTGAAATTTGAGATGTAAATCCCACTGAGCGATTCGCTCATCTAGTTGTTTTGTAATATTTTCAGGTAATTTGGATGTCAACCAACACTCGGAAGGGAATGAGTCTGAGTGAGGAGGGTATGATTGGAGTTGTATGTTAATTGTGTTATTGTAATCCTGCTTATGTCGGTTGTATTCCTTTTGTCAAATGTCAGTCTTGTGGATTCATTATGTCAGATGTACCAATTGATTAGAGTTAGGGCTTAGAGCCTCGTTGTATGAATTGTAACATGTCGTATTTTCTTTCAAAATCAATAAAGTAGGTGTATTTGGCAAATTGAGTTGTTGAAATACATCAGTGGTTAAAACTATTGTAAAATTCTAAGTTAAGTCTTAGTAAATTGCGCACTCTGTAATTTGTCTAAGGAAAGAAACTCCGCAATCTAGCTCGTTTGCTTTGGTTCTATATAAAGGACTGTCGCGCCGCGGGTATGCTTCCGCGCTCGAGACGTGACAGAGAGGGTGAGGGAGATGGCTTGCGTTGGAGGTGCAACGGCAAGGTGCTCGCGGCGGAGATGGGAGGCGTGGGGAGGTGAACAACGGCGGAGGTAGAGAGGGGAGGGAGGTGGAGATGGTTGCGTGGGAGTGGGAAGATGATGACGAGGGGCAGTGAGAAAGAGAGGGAGAGATGGGAGACTCGCCGAGGGAGGGGAGGTGCGGCGGCAGCGGCGAATGCCGGTGGCGGGTGGCTGGGAGGTGGCTAGCAGAGGGTGATAGAGGGAATGAGAGATGAGAGAGTAGGATGGGGAGTGCAAGGAGAATGAGTGGGATGGGGAGTGGGAAAGAGAGTGATGTGGGTAGCAGAGGGTGAGAAAGAGAGTGAGAGATTGGGTTGAGGAGAGGTTCAGGTTTCGATGGCAGTGGGGAGAGATGGGTGAGAAGGTGAGAGAGGAGTCGGTGGTCACCGGCGACGGTAGTGCAACGGGGAGGTGACCAAAGGAGGCTCACGGCGGGAGGGTGGCGACGGTGGTAGTCTCGTAGGCATGCAGTGGGATGGGTTCGAGAGAGAGAGGAAGTGAGGGCGTGAGAGGAGAGATGGTGAGTAAGAGGGGCACAACCGGGGGTGCTTCTGCGGTGGGAGGTGAGAGGGGTGGAGCGAAAACGCGTGAGAGAGAGGGGTTGGCTTGCTAGGTTCCAAGTATGAAGTGTGCAGCAGAGGGAGAGATGGGGCGACGGTGGCTTGGTGAGGAGGTAGCGTGGGAGAGAGGGAGAAAGAGTCGCGTGGGTCTGTGAGGTGTTAGAGGAAGAGTGGAGGGAGAGATTGGCGTGGATTGCAAAAGAAAGTGAGAGATGAGAGAATGGGATGGGAAGTGGCCACGGAGAGAATGAGGGTGTGTGGGTTTCGATGATTGAGAGAAGGGCGATTGTGGGGTCAGAGTGATAGAGAGAGAGAATGAGAGAAAGATAGATAGAGACATAAGGAGTTGCGTGAGAGGAAGGGAAAGAAATAGGAAAAGAGAAGGTGGGGTAGAGAATTATTTATCATTATTTTTTGTTAGTTTATTATTTTTTTGTTATTTTTTTCTTGTTTTATTATTGGTATATATATATATTCTGTTTATTATATATATATATTAACCTCTTATTTATTTTTTTATATTTTATGTAAAAAAGAATATTTTTAAAAAATAATTATATCATTTTTATGTAAACACAACTATATATGTATATATTTTTTTGGGAGGAGTTTGTATTTATTTCTCTTTTGTTGTTGTTTGTTTTTTTTGTTTATTATGTTTTTATTTTTTTTGAAACCTTTTCTCAATTTTTTTTTAAATTTCATATGCTATCAAGATTATGAAAATCGCTCCAATAAATCAAATGTGTAAGCCACTATAGGGCATCATTGTATAATATGAGATTTGTTCGCGTGAATGTCAAAATGGCGTGTCTACACAATGCACACACAAGGCCTGGCCCCAAGACGCTGTTACTGCAGCACACACACACACAACGTTGGGGAACACATCCCGGACTCGAAAACCACACAGAGACGTAGCTCCCTCTTCACACAACCAAACTCGGGGAAACTTTCCCCATAATAAATCTACACACACGCGGAGACACAGCTCCACTCACACACAAAAATATCTCAAATTCAATAAAACGAATGGATATACAAGAACCTCCCAAATAACAATCTATGCTCAAATGAAAGAATAGAAATGAGAGAAGAAGAAATTTCCCTCAGGTCTGCAGTATATCCCACTCAATGGAGTGATGGGGTGCGCTGGAAGCATTTGTCCGCGGAGTGGAAGTCGTCCAAGCTTGTCGGAGAAGTCACAGGTATAGTCTTCAACAACCACGCTTGAAGCTGGATCAAATCGGCAGATGAAAGCTGGTGGATGGCGTTCTCCTCTCCTTCCTCGTCCTCCTCCAGGTGGTGGCGTCGCCCCTCTCTTCCACGTTCTTCTTTTCCTGCAAGCAGATGGGAAAAATTAGCCCAAAGTTGTTTCCCTCGATAGATTTCGCAACATACATATACCCAAAGAAAGCCAGATTAAAAAGACATGAATGCCCTTCTAAAATCCTAACAAAACCACTCTAATATGTTCATTAATAACCTAAGGGCATTAGGGTAAAATTTTAGCCCATTTGGCGTCCATTTGTTTGGGCTTCGGTGGCCCACGGTTTTCACGCGCGAACTTGCGAAACTGGGGGGGTCGACCCATCTGGACAGGGGGGTTGACCCATCTGGCCAGCCAACTTCTGTCTGGCCAGCTAGAGTTGCAGGGGTCAACCCACTTTCAGAGGGGGGTCGACCTATCTGCAGACAGAACCTGTTTTGAGGTGATTTTAGCCCAGGGGACGACCCAATCAGTGGGGGAGGGGTCGACCCATTGATCTTGAGACCTTAGTAAATGATTTTTAATACATTCCCAATGACCTAAACATGCATTCTAATGTAACCAAACATGAGTTACATTAAAAATAAATTCTTACCCTTGATTCAATGCATTGTGGGCAATATGAACCTGCACTTTCTGGAAGTTTAGAAACATGTAAATTTTGAGTCAATACAAATGAAATACTCAATCACTTTTTCATAGTTCCTTCAGCCTGCTATTAGAGACATGTAATACATTAACTTGTGAGGTTAAACCAAAGTCCTTCAACTCATTCACAGCACAAGCTCTCATTTGAAAGATTAAATCATGCATGAAAGCCTATTAACAAATCAATCATACCTTGGCCACCTAGATATCATATTGGTTCACACATGAGTCATGACTTTAGTCCAAGCCTAACTGAACTCACCCAATCTATTGTCAGCAAGGATCAAAGTAATTCCATGGTAAATACATGACAATCTTAGTCAACATATCAAATAATGAATCAATCAACCTTTGTCAGAAGTAGATCAACCTGCATATGAATTCTATTTCAGACCAAGACAATCAAGTTCAGTCCAAGATTTCCAAATCCAGTCAAATGAAAAACTGAGCCATTCTGATGAGGACATCTCCCGGCATTCCCTATGGCACGAGGCGACTCCGACTTCGTGACCCCTTGGAGATGTGGTCCTCATGGCTATCTTTATTTGTTGCTTATGTAGTTTCTTTATTTGAGTCATATCATGTGTAATTTTCCTTTATTTGAGTCCATTATCTAGGTCTTAGAGTTAATTATCCAAGTCTTGAGTCATTTGGACCCTTAGTTGAGGACATTGGGCCCAGTTAGTGGGCTTGGCCCATGGGCGCCCCCCCCTGTCTCTTGGTCTTTTGCATTTATGCACTTTGTTAGGGGGTTTTGTGCAAATGGTCCAACTCTATATAAGGACCCCCCCCTCTCCCATTTGTAACAACTTTTGATGAATTGAAAAATTAAACCCTCAAGTATTCTCTCTCCCTCTCTCTATAGTTCTCTCTCTCTCTCTCACTACTTCTCCCTCTCTCTCTCTAAATTTCGAAATCCCCTCTCTCTCCTCCCTAATCACCCTTCTTTAAGACCCCTCCCCCTTCCCTATACACTCATTCAATTCCCCCTCCAACCCCTAGGTGGAAACCCCTTCTCCTAGGCACCCTTTCATCTTCCCAGGCACCCTTTCACCTTCCCAAGGCCACTCCCCACCCTTCCCAAGCCATATTCCTCCACCCAAGACCCCTTTCCCCTCTCCAAGGGACCCCTTCACCTCCCTAGGTCGTCCATCCCCTTCCCCTCCCTCCTAGGGTCGCACCCCCCTCCATCTCCACCCACATACACCACCACCACCTTAGCCTCCCCTCCACAAATCCATTCCAGCCCGCAGGCAGTTTCTGGCCCCAACTTGCAGAGCATTTTCCAACCCGTTCCAGGAGGATTCGGCATCCAAGCGCTTCAGCAAACTTGTGCATCCACGAGTCTTCTCCGCAGGCGAGTTGGAATCGCTCCGTTCCAAGATCGTGGCCGGCCGGTAGCTCCGTTCTACCGCGACTGCGCACTGGGGGCTCAACCAGAAGGCCATCTCTGTTCGACCTTCGTGCAGCGGCCAAGACTGGAGGAATCGGTCATCAAACTCTTCATCAAAATTCTTCCTCCCCCTGTCAGCTTTCAGAAGCCGAAGACGGAGCATCGTTTGAACGCCGTAAGTGGAAGTTACCATTTTTATACCGCCGGGCGTTCGTTCTGCCTCCTGTCTGTCTTCCCCGACCTGTCCCCCTTCAACGGGACCATCCTGTCCACACGGACTTCAGACAGTGGCGAGGCCGGCTCCGTTGGAAAGTAGACCTCCCCACGCTTCCATCGACACCGGCCGTTTGCAAAACAGAGCCCGGGAGCGTTCGTGGCGTCCTCGGCAATCTGCTGTTCAGAAGCTGAACCTGTGCAGGTCCTGAACAGGGACCCCGTTCGGTCGATCGTGGCAGCCCGGCTCGTGCAGAACGAAAATCCATAAAATTTGAGGCGTACCCCTATTCTGTTACGAAGCCAACGACACCGACCGCGCCTCCGGAAAAATTCCAGAAAGTGTTCTACGGCTACATCAGTGACTGCTGGTCCAGAATCCCAGAACCGGACAGGTTTCGGTATCGACCGCCGGTGTGATAATTAACCAATTTTCCCCACCCCGCTTGGCCGGCTGAAGGCCCCACCCTGCGTGGTGGTAGTGTTTGGTGTAAACTCCATAACCCCCACCCCGAGATCCCCCCTCCTGCGAGAGGCGTAGTTTTGTAATTAACTAACCAGCAGGTCAAGCTACCCCGCCGCGGCGTTCGGGTGCATACCCACGCCTCCCGGCGCGCCCATCGTCTCCGGCCGGGATCGGTGTCTTCACACCGATCAGGTGAGCTTCTGGTCCCTCTCCTGGTCCTCATTTACTTTGCTTAGCTAGTATCGTTTCCTTAGCTCGTTGGCGGTAATTGAGTGCCCGGACTTGATTGTTTGTGAAACCACGAGCGCACCACCGTGGCAAGTGAGAGAGCGCCACCCAAGCCCACGCCCCAGCGTGCTAGCCCGCCCATAAATTGGGTATCCCAGGCCCATTAGGGGTCAGCCATAAGCCCACCAACCGGTGGAAACCTTAGGGTCCCACCCCGGATCCTCGCCGGCATCACTCGGACCCACTGGGAGCGCATGTGCGTCGCGTGAGATAGGTCGCACGGTGAGCCGAATTGAGAGCTTGTATGCTTGTGGATGCATAGGTCTAAGGGTCATTATCATCCTAGGTAGACCGTGTCACATCAAATGGTATCAGAGCAAGTTTTAGACTTGTCTCTACTAAGTCTAGTCCTAGGGCGCATTGTCATCTAGTTCATGAATCATGGCTACCACATACCCATCCCACTCGGCCCACTACCGGGATCCGATCAACCCAATACTTTGGGACATTATTCGAGATGAGGGTGTTACCTTTGATGGGTCGCATGCTAGTGATTACCTCAAGTGGGAGGCTGCAATGGAAAGGAACTTTGAGAGGAATCGGGTATACGGACACACAAGAGTTTGTAGGGCCAAGGGACAAATTCGGGGTCAAGCCAAGATAGAATTGGAACACATAGAGGCCATAAGAAGGATTGAGAGGCAAGAGCCCATTCACTCGTGGGAAGAGATGACGAGAGAACTTAGGAAAATCTACATTCCAGAACCCTCCTACTCTTCCTACTCACACACCCCTAGCCCGAGGAGCACCACCACTACTCAATCCCAACCCGGCCAACCTAAGACCATCCATAGGACTCCGCCCCCACCACCCCTAACCGATCCCCTGTCCACATTTCGCCACCAACTCCTCTCCCTTAGAACCCAACTGTCCCAACTACCCACCCCTCCACCTAGGCCCCCAAAGACCACCACCCTCCAACCCACAAATCCCTACCAAACCCCTCCACCCCAAAGAGTTGAGAAAGTGATTGAAGTTCATGAAGCTCCCCTTGAATGGGAGGAAGAATTTGAGGCACAATGCCAAGAGTCAAGTCAGGAAAACCCAATCCCCACCAACCTTCCCCAATTAAAACTCACTTCCATAACCCTCACCGTTCAAACCCAAGTGGATCCCGTGCCCACCCCTCCACCTAGGCCCGCACCGGTCACCACCCCGCAACTCACTATTCCCCATGAGACCCATACTCCCCAAACCCCCGTAGCCCCTACTACTACCCCTCCATTATCCCCTATAAGGGATGCCCCACCCAAGATCGACCAATCCAACTGTCTTCACCCAACCCACCTTCCACTTCCAACTACAAACCTACCCCAACCTAGACTCCCACTACCTCCACTTCCAACCCCAACCCAATTCCGACCTTGCTCATCACCTTGGGGGCGCCATGCACCTACCATCACCACCCCACCCCGAACATACTCTCTCACCTCTTTGGAGGAGGAACCCATACCCGACCCCAAAGTGGTGAACACCCCGGACCCAATTCCCAACATGGAGACCACACATGTCCAAATTGAAGAAAAAAACTCACATGGTAACCTTCACCCTACACCACCCTCTCTAGATGGGACCGAGCTTATTTTAGGAGAGACCCTTGTTAGCTGGTTGATGGGTAGCCCAATTAGAGAGATAATGGCCCATGCCTACCCTCCCATGGAACAACACCTCCCCATAGTCCCTCTCTCCTCTTATCACACCACTATCCAATCCTCCTATGAGGTTGAGAGTTGGGATGACCTTCTTAAGGGCCTAGCATGGCAAATAGAGTTGACCGACATGTTGGCCACAATGGCTGACCAACCTAGGAGCGTTGACCTCCTACATCTATGTGTCGGATCCATCACCACAGCTTACACTGTAGGTTGCTACACTAGCGACCTCCTTCTAATCCTCCCTACACCGGATGAGCCTGCTGCTCTCCATGAATTAGAATTGCTTATCTCGGGTAGAGTGTCAAACCATCCCTTCCTGGCTGATCCACCCACCAAAGACTTCGGCCCAATTATTTCTTTAGAGAAGGATGACTCACCGCTACATGAGGACCTGGAGTTCCTCTCCCTAGGGGACCCTTACCATGACCCCTTTGACCCCTTCCTATGGGAGTCTAGACCCCCATGCAACCCACCCCCCTTACCCACCACCCACCCTTTCCTACCCTCACCCACCTTAATAGACCAGGCCCACTCTATTTTCCCAGACCCATTTGACCCCTATGAGAGGAAACTCCCACACCAAGCCATACACATTAGGGATGCCATTTGGGAAGGAATGCATGTGTCTAGACACACCACACCGCTTGACATGATTCATGAGTCGGGTCCATTCATTCAAATCACCCACATGACATGTAAGAAGTATGAGTGGTCTATGTACGGATGTAATGGCCCACCCTCGTTCGTCGCAAGTCTTAGGCATGAGAGAAATATTCAAGGAAGTTCGGGTTCCCCGGTAATTATCACCACCATGCATGATAGATCCATCTATGGTTGTCCTGGCCCACCTAGGTCTATTAGGGCCTACATGGCATGGCATGATAGGTCCCTTTATGGGTTTTCCGGGTCTTCCATCCCCACCCCCTTTGACAAGACGCATAAGCCTCCTAGGTCTACCAAAGTCTGTGTAGCACCACTGCATGATAGGTCCACTTTTGGTTGTCCAGGACCCCCATTATCTCCTAGTGAGTCAACATCCACAAAGATACATGAAAACATCCGCAAGCATATAGGCAAAAGCAATGAGGCTTACAAAAGGCAGGCCGATGCTCATCGTCGTCACTATGAATACCAAGTGGGAGACCATGTGATGGTGAGAACGGAGCGGCTCCTCCCAGGGCCCGCCTCCAAATTGAGGACACGGGGTTTGGGACCCTTTCGGGTTCTAAGACGGGTTGGTACCAATGCTTATGAGCTCGACTTACCTAAGGGCTTTGGGGTTCACCCCACTTTCAATGTGGCGGATCTGGTTCGCTATAAGGGCCCCACGGTGGAACCCAGTCAGGATCTCGAGCCTTTACCCCCCCTTGTGAGTGACCCTCCCGGAGCGAAACTACCACCCCGATTGAGAGGCCGACTTGAGCAAGTGGAGGCAATACTGGATGAGCAGAGCACACTTACCAGGAACAGGGTCTACCAGCGCTACCTCGTGAGGTGGAAAGGCCGTTCCCCGACCGAGGATGCTTGGGTAAGCCGAGAGGACTTGATGCGCCTAGACCCGGACCTGCTGGTGCAGTACGAGAGCCGATTGGACCCCTACTCGACGGGGTCGAGTTCTCCCCACCCCGGGGGATTTGATGAGGACATCTCCCGGCATTCCCTATGGCACGAGGCGACTCCGACTTCGTGACCCCTTGGAGATGTGGTCCTCATGGCTATCTTTATTTGTTGCTTATGTAGTTTCTTTATTTGAGTCATATCATGTGTAATTTTCCTTTATTTGAGTCCATTATCTAGGTCTTAGAGTTAATTATCCAAGTCTTGAGTCATTTGGACCCTTAGTTGAGGACATTGGGCCCAGTTAGTGGGCTTGGCCCATGGGCGCCCCCCCCTGTCTCTTGGTCTTTTGCATTTATGCACTTTGTTAGGGGGTTTTGTGCAAATGGTCCAACTCTATATAAGGACCCCCCCCTCTCCCATTTGTAACAACTTTTGATGAATTGAAAAATTAAACCCTCAAGTATTCTCTCTCCCTCTCTCTATAGTTCTCTCTCTCTCTCTCACTACTTCTCCCTCTCTCTCTCTAAATTTCGAAATCCCCTCTCTCTCCTCCCTAATCACCCTTCTTTAAGACCCCTCCCCCTTCCCTATACACTCATTCAATTCCCCCTCCAACCCCTAGGTGGAAACCCCTTCTCCTAGGCACCCTTTCATCTTCCCAGGCACCCTTTCACCTTCCCAAGGCCACTCCCCACCCTTCCCAAGCCATATTCCTCCACCCAAGACCCCTTTCCCCTCTCCAAGGGACCCCTTCACCTCCCTAGGTCGTCCATCCCCTTCCCCTCCCTCCTAGGGTCGCACCCCCCTCCATCTCCACCCACATACACCACCACCACCTTAGCCTCCCCTCCACAAATCCATTCCAGCCCGCAGGCAGTTTCTGGCCCCAACTTGCAGAGCATTTTCCAACCCGTTCCAGGAGGATTCGGCATCCAAGCGCTTCAGCAAACTTGTGCATCCACGAGTCTTCTCCGCAGGCGAGTTGGAATCGCTCCGTTCCAAGATCGTGGCCGGCCGGTAGCTCCGTTCTACCGCGACTGCGCACTGGGGGCTCAACCAGAAGGCCATCTCTGTTCGACCTTCGTGCAGCGGCCAAGACTGGAGGAATCGGTCATCAAACTCTTCATCAAAATTCTTCCTCCCCCTGTCAGCTTTCAGAAGCCGAAGACGGAGCATCGTTTGAACGCCGTAAGTGGAAGTTACCATTTTTATACCGCCGGGCGTTCGTTCTGCCTCCTGTCTGTCTTCCCCGACCTGTCCCCCTTCAACGGGACCATCCTGTCCACACGGACTTCAGACAGTGGCGAGGCCGGCTCCGTTGGAAAGTAGACCTCCCCACGCTTCCATCGACACCGGCCGTTTGCAAAACAGAGCCCGGGAGCGTTCGTGGCGTCCTCGGCAATCTGCTGTTCAGAAGCTGAACCTGTGCAGGTCCTGAACAGGGACCCCGTTCGGTCGATCGTGGCAGCCCGGCTCGTGCAGAACGAAAATCCATAAAATTTGAGGCGTACCCCTATTCTGTTACGAAGCCAACGACACCGACCCCACCTCCGGAAAAATTCCAGAAAGTGTTCTACGGCTACATCAGTGACTGCTGGTCCAGAATCCCAGAACCGGACAGGTTTCGGTATCGACCGCCGGTGTGATAATTAACCAATTTTCCCCACCCCGCTTGGCCGGCTGAAGGCCCCACCCTGCGTGGTGGTAGTGTTTGGTGTAAACTCCATAACCCCCACCCCGAGATCCCCCCTCCTGCGAGAGGCGTAGTTTTGTAATTAACTAACCAGCAGGTCAAGCTACCCCGCCGCGGCGTTCGGGTGCATACCCACGCCTCCCGGCGCGCCCATCGTCTCCGGCCGGGATCGGTGTCTTCACACCGATCAGGTGAGCTTCTGGTCCCTCTCCTGGTCCTCATTTACTTTGCTTAGCTAGTATCGTTTCCTTAGCTCGTTGGCGGTAATTGAGTGCCCGGACTTGATTGTTTGTGAAACCACGAGCGCACCACCGTGGCAAGTGAGAGAGCGCCACCCAAGCCCACGCCCCAGCGTGCTAGCCCGCCCATAAATTGGGTATCCCAGGCCCATTAGGGGTCAGCCATAAGCCCACCAACCGGTGGAAACCTTAGGGTCCCACCCCGGATCCTCGCCGGCATCACTCGGACCCACTGGGAGCGCATGTGCGTCGCGTGAGATAGGTCGCACGGTGAGCCGAATTGAGAGCTTGTATGCTTGTGGATGCATAGGTCTAAGGGTCATTATCATCCTAGGTAGACCGTGTCACATCACATTCTCAAATATTGAGTGCAAAATAGAACCCATTACAACAAGAGTAAATGGTATGCCAAGCTCATTAAGAGCCATTCGTTGAGTGCAAGTTCAGTCGAAAACACTCTGAACTCACACAATTCATTAATGACACAAGCTTGCATTCCAACAAATGCATCACAGATGTAAGGGCCATTTCCAATTCAAATCAAGCACCCATACATGAGTACCAAGTACAGTCCAAAGCATGAAATCAGGCTCAGGGAGCCAGGGGTCAACCCATGGGGTCAACCATTGCAGTGGGAAAGAGAGAAACTGCCTAAAGGCAGTCCAATTCAACCAAAAGTAAAACACCCAATGCCATTCAACCAAATCAAGGGCCTTATGACCCTCTATTAAGACATGATTTCTCCAGGAGTAACATGCATTTGAAAGCTCTGAAAACTCCATTAATCACACATGAATGTTATGCATGAGAACATATTTATAATTTTGAAGAATTAAGAGGATATGTCCATGAAACATATGGAGATTTCCACATAGCAAGATGAAGTCTATGCACATTCAAAAATAGGTCAGTGGACATTATGAAAACATCAAAAGTAATGTCGATGCATGTAATGAAAAGGGGACGACTCCTCAGTGTATTGAGGTCGACTCCACAAGGCTAGGTTGCATCTGTAGATGTTATCCACCAAGCATTTCATACCTACAAAACAAGATATCAACATTGAGCTCCAAAATGATCAATGAGCATTTTAACAATGCTTGCACACAATATATTGTTATCATCAAAACCATCACCAAGGACAAAGAGGGAGCGCAGCGAACCCAACAATCTCCCCCTTTTTGATGATGACAATATATTGTGGCAATCCAAAACTCTCCCCCCTTTGGCATTATCAAAAAGTGGGGGACTAGAAATGAAAAGAGACAAAAATATGAAGTAAAGGTGCACGAACCCAGCAATAACCTACCATAAAAGAAGGTGTGTGGACCATGAACATCAAGCAAGAATTTGGAATTTGATGAGCAATGTGCAAATAGTTTGAAATATGTTCAAATGCTCGATTTGTGAATTATATGCAAATGTATGACCGAACTACGCACAAACTGTATGACCAAACTGAACTCTATGCAAATGTTCTACTGAAAAGCACATTATTCTCCCCCTGTGTCATTAACAAAAATTGACTGACAACGGGTTATTTAAGCTGATATGTACGTGTATGATCTAAAGATGCATCAATATGAAATGATGTATGGTATGAACAAAAAGGATCAAGCAATCAAGCACTCAGGCATGCATAATAAAATATATACTCAAGCAAGTCCCTTCGGACATGTGTAAGAATTATGCAATTGATTGTTGAACATGATGAACATGTGCAATACTAAGAAGGTCGTGCTTACATAAAGAAGGTACTACATTAACTATGAAAGATGACTGATTCATAAAGAACATTCACACAATCAAACCCAAAGTGTATATGTGAAAGATTGAGCAATGAATTCAAAGTAATATGGATAATCAGATTTTTAAAGAACACTAAAAAGAACTTATCATCCATACACTTTCATACACAATGCTCGAATATTGGTAGCTACGTATGACCCCATTTTTTTAAATTACTATAAATGGTGTGACTAACTTTTTGACACGAGTTGTATCCTTTGTCTCAGGGATACTTCCTGGTTACTCAGTTTTGTCACTTATATTAACTATGGATTTTATCACTTTTCGGCGCGAGTTGTATCCTTTGTCTCAGGGACACTTCCCAGCTACTCGGTGAAAATCACACTTATTCTAGATGTAGATTTGTTTCTCCTTTGACACGAGTTTCCTCCTTTGCCTCAGGGGGGATTCCAGTTACTAGATCCATGTTCCACTTATTCACTTTTGCTGGGGTAAACAGGTTTTTCCTCACGAGATATGCGACTTCCATGTAGGGAATCAAGAGCCCTTAGAGTGTTAAGTAGAATAACTGCAATCCTTATTAGATTGAATCATTTATCTAAAAAGGTGTAAAGTGTGTGGGTGGTTATTTGAATGTAAGACATGAATTAGTGTAATCACAGTTATGTCTCCCCCTAAGTGTATGCACATTTATGAAAAAATTCCCCCTTAATATATGCCATGTAACAAACATATCTAAATCAATGTAATTTCATTTAGCATGGTAAAAGGTCATAGAAGGATATCAAGAAGTGGCTGTATAAAGTATATACATGCAATCAAGGTAGGACCTTTCAAAATTTTCAAGCAAATTGATTATCGGTACTTGGCGGAGACGTAGGTCTGATGATCACCATCACGCATGAGGAAAGCTTCCAGTTGGACGTAATCCAACCTTCCACTATCGCCATTTGATATACCAGATAATCATGGCATTCAGGCACATAAGTATGTAGCGTATATGCAAGTATATGCATGTAAATGGAAAATGATTGAAATATTCTATCCTTATTTACAAGTATGCAAAGATGTGTATGATATGTGCATAAAGTTAAGTGTAAATGCTATGTATGCAAAACTAAATTGTTATATGCAAGACTCTATATGTGCAGTGTTAAGTAGTTCAAAACTAAAATTATTCATAAGATGTGCAAAGAGATGTATTCAAGTCATCTGATCAATGAACTCACAAAATCTCAACATTTCAGAAGTTACTAAAATCAATGAAGCAAGAGTGCGACAGTTTAAATGCAATCATTTTTCTCCAAACTCAAATTTTACATTTTCAAAATTTTCAAAATGAACCTAAGCATAATAAACTCACAGAACCAAGCCAATTTTCTTTCTCGTCTTGAGAATCCTTTATTTATCAACATTCCTTGTCCTCAAGGCGTCCCTGCAAAATAGATTCTCATTTTAGACATTTGGGTATCCAAGCCATCTTGGGTCCCGAGGGGTTAGTGTTAACACGAATAGATGAATTCCTATATCTCCTAGCAAACCGATCACCATCAAATCTCATTGTGAAACAATCATCCATAGAATGACCATTCTCACCACAATAATAACAATAAGAAATTTTTCTTTTCATGGACCATTTTTCATCATTTTTCATTGAAAATCAATTATTCATCATATGTCCAAATTCACCGTAATAATGACAAGAAAAATTCTTTTTGATAAACCACTCATCATCATTTTTCTTTGTAAAGTAATCATACATTTCATGGCTAAATTTCCCACAATAAAAGCATGAAACATTCATTCTTTTTCTTGATGCATGAACATGTTTAACAACTGAGGGTTTTGTATACATACAAGAATGATCATTGACATTTTTCTATTTGTGATTTTCTTTATCACACAAATGTAAGGACTCATTCAAACTCATGATTTCATTTTTCAAAGATGAAATGTGCAATTCGGTACTAATTAATTCCTCCTCACATGACGTAATTTTCTCATTCAACAAAGAATTAACAGTTTTGTGACTTTCAATTTCTTGTTCAATAATATGTAATTTATCACAATCATCATCAATCATACATTTTTCTTTTTCAAAAATTTTAAGACTTTTCAATCTACTTTCAAGCAAGAAAATTTGAATTAACAAAGCACTATTTTCGTTTTGGAGTTTTTCAAATGAATTTCCCTTCATGGAAGTGTGTTCAAGTTCGTTCTTTTGAAAGCTCACTTTTTCATCAGGGATTGCATTCATGGTTTCATTGGAGTCGACAGACTTAGACAAATCATTCTTAAGATTTCTCAACTCCTCTTCCAACTCAACAGTTTTATCATTCATGTTCTTAAAACTTTCTATCTCATGTCTTAGCTCATTTAGCCTTTCAGATTTATCAACATTCAGAGTAGCTTTCCCTTTTTCAAGAAGGAGCAGTTTTTCAGATATAGCAGTATTCAACTCCTTCAGATTCTCATTATCTTTATCTATTTGTTGAAGTTCTGAAATTTTAGCCATTAAGATTTCATTTTCATTTCTCAAGCATGAAATTATTTCTTTGTAGCTATCAACCTCAAGCATGGAAGATTTATTTAATTCCTTAAACTCGACACATTTTTAACATGAGGAATTATCAACACATGAGTTTTCATTTTTCTTTTTCAATTTTCTGTTTTCAGATTTCACCATTTTATATTTTTCAAACAGTTCATCATAAGCATCCACCAATTCATCGTAGCTAAGCTCATCTTCTTCATCAGAATCGGAGTTTACCTTAGAGCTTTCCTCGCTTTAACAATTGCTCTCGTTGTTTGCCACGAGACACTCACTATTCCAACTTTCTTCTTGGGCTTCGCTTAGCCCATCCCAGATCACTTTGGCTAACCTACAGGATGAAGCAAAAGTAACTTGATCAGTGTCCACAGCAGCCTTAAGAGCATTCAATACAAAAAGATTATCAGAATTCTTTTTCTTATCCTCCTCGGTCCACCTTGACTTATCTTTTGGTAAAACATGAGGACCGTGAGTAATTAAGTTCATAAGCTTCGGATCAATACTAGAAATCCAAATGCATAGTTTTCCAAGCCAAGATATATAATCTAAACCATCAAACATTGGAACCAAATTCAAATTAGCCATCATGAACAAATCTTTACTCCTAGACCACAAGGTCCGCAAAAAAATCAGAGACTGTGCTCTGATATCAATTGTTGGCCCAGACTAGATGGGGGACAAGAAGGGGGGTTGAATTATCCCCCATCAGAGGTGGCAAATTTTAAAAACTTTCTAAACTAAACACATCGGAATTAAAATTAATGATGTTAATTAGCCTAAACTGACGTGAGATTAAAATGTTCTCTCAAACTTTTCGATCACACTCGAATAATCTAAGCAATGAATGATAGAACCTACGCTAAACACGGATAGCAGAAGAAGCAATGTGAGATGGTGTAGTGAATAAAAACCAATATAATTGACCTGTGAATGAAGATAGAGAAAGTGGACAATCACACGGGCATCCACAAGGAACACGGAGATTTTTAGGTGGTTCGGGACCACAACGGGCTCCCTACGTCCACCCCTCACCTAAACTCAGTGAGGCTTCACTACACGCTACTAACGTAGCAACACGGGGACGAGCCACAACACCACACACGTTGCTTCCGCAGCAATGCACAACCATGGGGCCTAGCCCCAAGACGCTGCCACCGCAGCACAAACACACACATACATCAGGGAACACACCCCGGACTCGAAAACCACACGGAGACGCAGCTCTGTCTTCACACAACCAAACTCAGAGAAACTTTTCCCACAATAAATCCACACACACGCGGAGACACAGCTCCGCTCACACACGATAATATCTCAAATTCAATAAAACGAAAGGATATACAAGAACCGCCCAAATAACAATCTATGCTCAAATGGAAGAATAGAAATGAGAGAAGAAGAAATTTCCCTCAGATCTGCAGTATATCCCGCTCAATGGAGTGATGGGGTGCGCTGGAAGCATTTTTTCGCAGAGTGGAAGTTGTACAAGCTTGTCGGAGAAGTCGCAGGTATAGTCTTCAGCAACCACGTTTGAAGCTGGATCAGATCGGCAGATGAAAGCTAGTGGATGGCGTTCTCCACTTTTTCCTCTTCGTCCTCCAGGTGGTGGCGTCGCCCCTCTTATCCACGTTCTTCTTTTCCTGCAAGCAGATGGGAAAAATTAGCCCAAAGTTGTTTCCCTCGATAGATTTCGTAACATACATATACCCAAAGAAAGCTAGATTAAAAATACATGAATGCCCTTCTAAAACCCTAGAAAAACCACTATAATATGTTCATTAATAACCCAAGGGCATTAGGGTAAAATTTTAGCCCATTTGGAGTCCATTTGGTTGGGCTTCGGTGGCCCACGGTTTTCACGTGCGAACCTACGAAACTGGGGGGGTCGACCCATCTGGACAGGGGGGTCGACCCATCTAGCCAGCCAGGTTCTGTCTGGCCAGCCAGAGTTGCAGGGGTCGACCCACTTTCAGAGGGGGGTCGACCCATCTATAGACAGAAGCTGTTTTGAGGTGATTTCAGCCCAGGCACGACCCATTTAGTAGGGGGGTCGACCCATTAATCTTGAGACCTTAATAAATGATTTTTAATGCATTCCCAATGACCTAAACATGCATCCCAATGTAACTAAACATGAATTACATTAAAAACAAATTCTTACCCTTGATCCAATGCATTGTGGGCAGTATGAACCTGCACTTTCTGGAAGTTCAGAAACATGTCAATTTTGAGTCAATACAAATGAAATACTCAATCACTTTTTCATAGTTCCTTCAGCCTGCTATTAGAGACATGTAATACATTCACTTGTGAGGTTAAACCAAAGTCCTTCAACTCATTCACAGCACAAGCTCTCATTTGAAAGATTAAATCATGCATGAAAGCCCATTAACAATTCAATCATACCTTGGCCACCTAGATATCATATTGGTTCACACATGAGTCATGACTTTAGTCCAAGCCTAACTGAACTCACCCAATCTATTGTCAGCAAGGATCAAAGTAATTCCACAGTCAATACATGACAATCTTAGTCAACATATCAAATAATGAATCAATCAACCTTTGTCAGAATAGATCAACCTACATATGAATTCTATTTCAGACCAAGACAATCAAGTTCAGTCCAAGATTTCCAAATCCAGTCCAATGAAAAACTGAACCATTCTCAGATATTGAGAGCAAAATAGAACCTATTACAACAAGAGTAAATGGTATGCCGAGCTCATTAAGAGCCATTCGTTGAGTGCAAGTTCAGTCCAAAACAGTCTGAACTCACACAATTCATTAATGACACAAGCTTGCATTCCAACAAATGCATCACAGATGTAAGGGCCATTTCCAATTCAGATCAAGCACCCATACATGAGTACCAAGTACAGTCCAAAGTATGAAATCAGGCTCAGGGAGCCAGGGGTCGACCCATGGGGTCGACCCTTGCAGTGGGAAAGAGAGAAACTGCCTAAAGGCAATCCGATTCAACCAAAAGAAAAACACCCAATGCCATTCAACCAAATCAAGGGCCTTATGACCCTCTATTAAGACATGATTTCTCCAGGAGTAACATGCATTTGAAAGCTCTGAAAACTCCATTAATCACACATGAATGTTATGCACGAAAACATATTTATAATTTTGAAGGATTAAGAGGATATGTCCATGAAACATATGAGAGATTTCCACATAGCAAGATGAAGTCTATGCACATTCAAAAATAGGTTAGTGGACATTATGAAAACATCAAAAGTAATGTCGATGCATGTAATGAAAAGGGGTCGACTCCTCAGTGTATTGAGGTCGGCTCCACAAGGCTAGGTTGCATCTGTAGATGTTATCCCCCAAGCATTTCATACCTACAAAACAAGATATCAACATTAAGCTCCAAAATGATCAATGAGCATTTTCACTATACTTGCACACAATATATTGTTATCATCAAAATCATCACCAAGGACAAAGAGGGAGCGCAGCGAACCCAACACCCATTGTGTATTCACAGCCTTCGTGAAACCCATTAGCCTTGGGATAAGGTTTTTAAGTTTTAATAGGGTTCAGCCACTAAACTAATTGTTCGTAACATTAAAGGCCCATTAGTTGACTTAGTAGGGTGTGGCCTTTTTAAGATTGATTAACTGGACTTTTATCTTTTAAAGATTTATTTGTAACCCACTTGTTAATATCTAGGCCCATTATCTATTTGAACTATTTTCACTATCAAAATTTTATTTTCCATAATTGTATTATAGTTATTATATTTTATTTCATACTTAAAATTCCCAAGTGCTACAGCTGACCCCTTTGGCCCACATAAAAAACAATAATAATACAATAATAAAAATAGATAATAATACTAATAATAATAGGCAAAAAGAAAAAAATATACAACATATATATATATAGTGTGCTAAAAATAAAAGAAGCTAATGATGGCATTAAAGTAAAAAAAAGATGAAATGAACAAATAAAAACATCACCTTAAGAATTCAACAATGTTTGGTTTTGCGCGTTTCCCCGGACCCCTTCCAAGGGAGGGATATGAAAGTTACCCCACAACATGGGCTTGGACTTCGGGGGCTTCCACGTCTTGGCCATGGCCTCATCTTGCTCCGGGCCAATAACCTATCAGATTGGGTTCATCCCTATCGAGAATTGATCCCATTTCTCTTGGCCTTAAATAGGGAGCTTGTCGTTCCCACGGCATACATTTATACGCGCGCCGTGCATATCTCATGTGTTTTCAATCCGGATTAACATCCGAATCTTAAACGGTCTGTGGACGACCAAAATGATCACACCCTACGTTTTCTCTTATTTTTCTCCCCTTTGACTTGGGAGGGCTTTCCTAGCAATTAAAATCGTCTGTCTACACCATTCGACTTGTTTTACATGAACATTAGTTATCCCATATAAAAAAAGAGCACGATTAAATAAGTGAACAAAAGGCTTTTAATAAACAAACAAATGAGCGTATGTATATGTCAACTTAAGTTTTCGTTCTCATTTTGTTAGCTTATGTATGTAGCACAATTCTCTAGGCCGTACGACCCTTTTTTCTGGTGATTAATCAAGGGTGTTCTCCCCTCCGGGGAGATATAATTAACGTTTTGACCTTTATGGCACGGTGGATTTTGGTCCCGACATGATACCCACTATTGTCTGATCATCCAGACGGCGCACCAGTGGCTTCCGCGGAGCCTGAATAAATTGTCACTTTGTGACTGGTACGTCCACGCACTTAATAAATAAAATAAAAAAATAAATAAATGAACAAATAAAAGGAATCCCAAAAGTGCATTCACACCCTATCACCTATCAAGGAGGGTTCTAGCTCCTCCCCCAATTAGGGGAATTCTAACTATTTTTCTAACGAGGGGAGCTCCAGTTCTTCTGGCGAGGGTGTTCCAATTCTTTTTCCAGCGAGGAGGGCTCTTGTTCTTCCTCTGATGGGGAACACTCCTTGACTTCCAAGAGCTCACTTGAGATGGCTAACCTTAGTGGTTTGAGAAGCCATAGGTTTGGAGATTTGGGGTTGGTTGACCTTTGTAGTTTAGAAGCCAAGGATTTGGAGTTTGATATTGGCCAACCTTTGTGGTCTGAATAGCCGAAGGATATGAAATTTGAGATTGGCTGACCTTTGTGATTTGAATAGTCAGGAATTTAAAATTTGATCAATGAATGGTGGGACAGAGAGGGGAAAGTTCTCCTTAGGTTGAATGAATGGGTTTGGTAATATGGGCTCCTAGAGTATCTCATTTCTACAAACGTCTTATTAGCCTTTTGTGGTTTTAGAATCTAGATGTAAGGTTGTTTGTTAGGTGGGATGACCTTTATGGTTTGTAATCACAAGCTTGGGGTTTAGGAGGCATACCTTTTTGGTTTAGGAAGCTAAATGTTAAGATTCAAAGTTGGCTGACCTTTGTGGTTTGATAAGCAAAGGGTTTGAAGATTTTGGGGATGACTAACCTTGGTAGTTTGAGAAGTAATAGATTTGGAGATTTTGGGTTGGCTGACCTTTGTGGTTTAGAAACCAAGGATTTGGAGTTTCATATTGGCCAACCTTTGTGGTTTGAATAGCCGAAGGATATGAAATTTGAGATTGTTTGACCTTTGTGGTTTGAGTAGCCAATAATTTGAAATTTGATAACGACTGACCTTTGCGGTTTGAATAGTCAAGAATTTGAAATTTGATATTTACTGACCTTTGTGATTTGAATAGTCAAGGATTTAAAATTTGATATTAGTCGACATTTGTGGTTTGAATGACCAAGAATTCTACTTTGAGGTGTACAGTGACAAGGAGGCCTCTAGTTCGTCCTTAAGTGACTCCTTGACAGGTCACACACCAAATTTCTTGTCTTCCCATAAGGGTGTTGAATAGCTCCTTGATGTCTTCTTTTGGGAAAGGAAGTGACTCCAAATCTTGCCACAACTACCAATTAGGAAACCACAAAGTGGGCTTGGCCTGGCTAGAGCTAGCTTCTTCTGCCCCCAACTCAGGGGACATACAGGAAGCTGATGCATGCACCATATTCACAAAAAACCTTGGTTAATTCCAAGTATGAGGTTGGGAAGGGCTTATCAAGTGATCATTCATATCTATCGCTCCCTGAGCGATCAGGTCCTCTACAATGTCTTTAAAGACATGACCTACTTACTGGTGGTATAGACAGTAGCCATGCTAATGCATCGTGCTCATTTGTTCGTCATTTTCTGGTGTCGGGATATTTACTAATCCCTCCCAATAACAAATGTGGAAGATTTCTAGGATCTTGTGATGAGGGAAAGAATATGGCTTCTGGTGCACCTCTTCGGCAGATGAGTCTAACGACTCCTCTAACAACTATCCTCCCAATCTTGGCGACATTTGGATGCCTACTCGACTCTCTGAGTTTTGGATATATGCCAGGCTAGGTTCCCCAATTAATGGTATGAAGGGAAACATTGCCAACTGTTCATCAATATGCTTTAAGAACTACAATAGCTCCTGTTGCTCTTACTGTAGTCGCATAATCTCCCTTTCAATCTTTCGGATGCTTTCTCTAACAACCAAACATTCGGCCATTTTGGAGAGGGTGCACCTCGACATGGCATTATGCCGCCAGTTTGACAATCTGGCCTCCGAGGCATCGATGTTGCTATGGGCAGCTAGGATAGGTTTGTTAGCCAGCAATCTCATCCTCTTTCTTTCAAAGATTTTATGAAACACATTGACTGAATGATAGATTACATTGGCTGATTGGTTCGGCCTATTCCAGGCATGAGATAGTTGAGGGATTGATCAGACAACTTTGCATCGTAATCAGGCCATCCTGAATCATCTTTTCTACAACATTTTTGAAGATGTTGCAATAGTCAATTACATGACCCAAAATGTGATGATACATGTAGTAGTTGGGCTCATTTGTCTTGCTTGCATTGGTTGGCGTACGTCCATGGTTTAGGTAGAACAATGAGCTTCTACTTCATGCATAGCTCAAAAAGCTTCTTTATGTGCTCTTTCTTAAGGAGTATGACGTCTTTATGTGCTCCACCAATGTGGTGACAAATACCTTACCTTCGGGCCTTTTGTCAGAACTACTAGAGCTTCCTCCCCCATTATTTCCATTGTTCTGGGAGAAATCCACTCCATTTACTTCCTTGATGCTAGTATTGTGGTCTTTGGACGCTCTGCCTTTGGCATGAGTGTAATGTGTAATTTGGGTTATCAGCAAAAAAATATTTCAATTTCGGCCACAACCGAGTTGAGTTGGTTAAAGTCATTGATGTTTGCTCCGAGGAGCCTTTCACTTTGCGGCTAAAGACTTCCAGCATATAGTGATGTCATCTTATGGAGCTGGGGTGATGTAGGAAGAGGACGGGGTCTACTAGATTAAAAGGCGTCACTATAGTTGGACGCTATTTGAGGATGGTCCAAAGTAGTGTCACCACGGTTAGACACTCTCCAGGGTGGCGTCACAGTGTTGAGACGTATTTTATGAGAGCATGGTACCTTCATACATGCCGCGTTTAAAAGGAAATTGCCGCATTTTGAAGCTTGAGCACGCCTAATCGGGAGGCCGCATTCAACAGAGAACATTGTTCTCCTTCTTTCCCACAATGCTCTGTTTTTTGCTTTTTGTTCGCCGGTGAAGGTGATGGCCAGTGGAGAGAGGCTCCTTGACGGTGGTGGGGTCGTGCTGTAGGGTGACAAAGGTGTGGTGGAGCGGTGGGGGGCTGGTGTAGGCATTGGCAGACAGTAGTGGACCTTTGCTCGTCGGACTGGGAGAGAGGGAGGGGGACGAAGCTGGGGTTCAGGGAGAAGAGTTAGGGGGTTTGAGGAGACAAACGATCACAGGAGATAGCAAAAGGTAAGGGAAGCACATAAGCCAGCTGGGGAGGGTGAATAGCAGGAGGGGGTTTGTAGAGGGAGAGAGAAGGGAGGCTGAACTTGGGGTTCGGGGAGAAGATAATGGGGGTTCAAGGAGACAGACGATAGCAGGAGGTAGTAGTGGGTAAGAGGAGCACAGAAGCTAGCTGGGGAGGGAGGAATGTAGATGATACTCAGGGTTCGGGGAGAAGAGTTTGGAGGTCGAGGAGATAGACGATAAGTAAGCTTGATGTATGATTGGGAGCAAGGAAGGTAGAGAAATATGGGGTTCAAGGAGAAGACGACGGGTTCGAGAGAGACAGACGTGGAGAGGAATGGGTTTGGAGGATATGAGCTCCTCAGAACTTAAAAACTCACAGGTTATACAAATTTCATCTTCTCCTCACATGACCAAGGCACAAGACCCCACCAAAAAAAGCACAAAAATTGGCCTTTTATACTCGTGAGTAGTGATAATAAATTCCTTTGGATATTTTGAATAAAAAAAAAATTCCTTTGGATATTTACTTTCTGTGTGCAAAAGTATTTTACTTCATGCCATGTTTCTGATGAGGGTTTGCAGGACTCGTATTTGACCCCATCTTATGACGGCTCCAACTTCATGCCATACTATTTTTGTTTGTTTTTATTTATCTCAATTTATTCAAGATAAATAACGAGCTCAACCGTCCATCAACAGGCTGCATAAAATTAAAAATGATGTTAGAGAAATAAAAATAAGGTTGTACACGATTGGTGCAGCTCTTAGCTGGAAGTATTTTTAGGCTTCCATAAACTTTGCCCCCAGTTATTTTGACAGGAGGATGACGAGTCTTGGAAGTCATTTAGATAGTTTTGGAGACACGGAAAAGTTGGAATTGTAACTTCTTAGGTGAAGTAAAGTAAGGCAGTTAGAGAAGATTTGTCTTTTGCAACTATCCAAAACTAGTTACAGCCATCTTCAACTTGTATTTTTTGTGTTTAAAATAGAAGTAAAAAATGACCTCCAATCAAAAGTTTTACCAAACATGTCATAAATGAAGTTATTTTTGTTTGTACATATGACCACATCCATCACCAGATTGCTCGAGTCATTGTCATGATAGACAATCTTCACCGTATACAGAGAGAAAATGTCGAGGAGGTAAATATCTTTATGCTCTTGAGGTCGTAGGAACATGAATCACGCCCACGGTGTCGAGATGCCGTTGTGGGGCTTATCCCGACGAACACTGAATCACACCCACGGTGTCGAGATGCCTGCCACGATCGATGTCTTTCCTCAGAGAGCGGACGAGTGGATAACGGATGATCCCCACGATCAAGTAGGACACCACTCCACTAACCACACCATCCCTAAGTCGGGGAATAGACGACGTCTTGGCAACTAGTATAAATAGGCTCCCAGATGGACCTAGAAGGACACACGGCAGACACACGAACATACATAGACACAGAGAGAGGGAGAGATGTGCATTTACGACCCAGAGGGTGAGTAATACAGACAGAAGAGAAGATAGAGATCTCTCCACCTAGTTCTCCCAATCCCAACTTTACCTCGAAGCACTCTCCACGTCGCCGGACAATTTTCACGTCGTCGTGCATCATCTTTACTCTACAAGCTTTTGATTCTCTCTCTCCCTAGCTCTTTCTTAACTCTCTTGATCAGGTCTGACTTAAGTATTAGATAGTTATCCCGTGGAGTCACTCCTAGAGCTCATATGGACTCTCTGTCTATTGGTTGTAGGTTTTCTCGACGTAGTCGGTTACTCTTCTCCATCAAATAAATCTTAAAGATATAGTGTGAGATGGAGATAATGTTTTTTAAACTCTACAATATGTAAATATAAATATAAAAATAATAAATCTATAATTTTTATTGTAACAATGATTTATATTCACCCTCTACTTAATAAAAAAACTATAGAATGCTTCTTACCATGTCCCAGCATCATAAAGAGTAAGAGTGAGCATTTGTTTCTCATGTTTGCCGAGGACCTCTAAATAAGGCACCCAAAGAGATGTTTACCTCCATGAAGTGGCGAGCAGACATAAACTATGTGACTGCTGGCCGGTATTTCTATAGATTGGCCTATGAACCCAAGCCCATTAAGGTGCTTGTCCTATTAAAGCGAATCCGTGTTGGATAACGCCGTCCGGTTCAAGTTGGAAAGAAGAATAAAGATGCTTCCACTCAAAGGAATCGTTCGATTGGGTGGATAGGGGGAACAAAAAGAGAAGAGATCCCCCGACATCCCTTGTCTTGCCCACCACCTGTTTCTCGTCAGACGTTCCGCTGGTAGCCCACTCGATCTCAACCGTCAGATGATCAGTTGACGGCTTCTGATCAAGTTAAGCTACAAGATTGCCTTGCTGGCTTCTGAAATGGATTTGGGTCTCTGCAATTGCAATGGGTCTAATAGGGTGGTTGGGAGCTTTTTTTTTTAAAGAAAATTATTTCTACTTAAAGAATTACGTGACGTCAATTTTTAACTTAAATCAATAAAAAATGATAACTAGTTATTTGATAAAAATGTCATAATTTTTAAATTTTATATAGACTTGTTTGGCCGACACTTTTCTTTTTTTTTTTGTTCGTTAAATGATGTAACCCATATTTACCGTGGGGACTTGCCGTGACTTTCGTTATCTGATAAAAGTACACTGACTTTATAAAGGGAAAGTTGCCCTCATTAACCTAAACATTGGCATCCACAGACCAAAAAATTAACAGATATGAAAATAGTTGTCTTTTATGAACTGCAGAACTGGGTGAAGCTCAGAGATGATCTCTCCCCTAATTACCAATATTGTTGTATAGATGGTATGATTAACGACGTGGCTTTGTGGGTAGGCGGTTCCCCTTCCATGTGGCGAGTTATATTCGCGCCGGCACGGTGATAGCCAGTGTCGGGAGTAAACGACGAGGAAAACAGATCAAGGCACAGAGTTGATGATCGAGGAGAAGGATAAGAGTTGCCTTTACTTTAAGATTCCTTTGATTTGACGTAAAAAATAATCTCCTCGTGTAAACAGAATTTCTCAAAGCATGCATGCCATCGGATAAGTCCTTTTGGGAAGTTAACGTCTACTCTATTTATTATTTTATAAAATCATGAGTTGAATGGTCTAATAAATTATTATGATATCAGAATTATTTAGAGTTACTAACTAAAGTGTATGTGCAAATGCATATTAAGGAAAGTATTATCCATAAATTAATAGATAAGTATTTATGTAAATTATTATTAAAATAGAGGAACTTGTTAATGCATGTTGGAGGAGAGAAGTTGGGCATAGATAGAGAAATATATGAGTGTTGCGGTAAAATTTCTGCGGCCCTTAAAGGGCTATTGTTCCTAGCGATGTAACACGTTACCTTAAAAAGGGTCCTCGTAGAGTTTAGGGATGAAGACCAACCTTATTAGTATATAATTATTTTCAACAACCAATGTGAGATTAATTATTCTTCACTCTATTTTACGTCTCGACATAAGCCACTTGAGAATACGGAGTGTGTGCTTTTGGGTTAAGGTTCTCACGTACGGAGTCAAGGTTGGGAGAAAATATTTGCAGCCCAAAGAAATATTGTCTCCAAAGTGTAGGTGGAGTTTTTTTTTTAAACGACTGTTTTAAAATAAGGGGTGAAATTGACCTTATAACTGCATGATTCTTTTCTAAAAAAATAAATGTGTGATTAATCTAGAGCCCCATTTTAAGCCACTCCACCGAGTATAAAAATTAGGTTTTTTTACATAAATATTCCTCTAAATATTGATTATATCAAATATACCTCTGATTTGAATATATTATCAAAAATATCCTCTATTTAATCTTAAATGCTGTAACTATGCCTTCGTAATTTACTGACGTCGACGGGAGACGAATATTCCGTGAAATATCCTATCTATCATCATTAATTACAGTGAAATGAGAGATATATTTGACATAACTAATATTTAGAGGGGTATTTATGTAAAAAATCTACATAATTTTATTGCTTAACTCATGTTTAACTGAAGTTAAATCAACAAAGATTACGGTAGAGATATAGTGGCAATATTTAAGATTAAATAGAGGATATTTTTGATAATATACTCAAATGAGGAGTATATTTGGCATAATCGATATTTAGAGGGATATTTATATAAAAAAACCATAAAAATTATCTTTTAAAAAAAATTCACTAATGAAAGATATTGTGTTGCCAGCCAGCTGCATATGTGGTGTGGGTGTATTGGGACGTTGAGGAGAGAAGAATGGTATCTTTGGAGAAGGAAGGAAGAATCGTTGGTACCTTTTCTCCTAAGGCCACATTTGGAAACGCGGTGGGAAGAGATTTTTAGCAGAGGAGAGAGATCGAAACATTTGAAGTATGCGTTCGAAATCCCCAGAAGCTTGTAGGGGACAGCTTTCAGGTCACCGTGGATGGATTTCGGTAGTCATTTTCCAAAAATGCCATGCTCGCCTTCTCTCCCCCGCCCCTACACTGCTCGCCATCGCCATCGCCATCGTCATCACCCCCCCTTGCTCGTCGGATTGCTGTAGAAGCCTGCTGCGCTCACCGCAGTCACCCGTTGCCTCCCCCTTGTAGCCGCAGAAGTCCGCCGCTCTGCCCCTGGCCCATCGCAGAAGCCACCTGCCGATCGCCACCTGTGCGCCAGGCGCCCGCCTACGTCGCCCCGCTTGTTGCTCGCCATGGAGAAGACGTGGAGAAGATGAACAGTATCAAACAATTATTGTTCATGCTAGCGTGTCGCCATTTTAGCTTCAAGTTACTGTAGCGTTCCCCCATCTCATCACACAGAGACAACGGTAAAGAAGGGCAAATTTGTCATTTTGAATCTTAACCCTTTTACAATGGGACCATGTGCTAGCCCTCTGCCAAATCAAAATTCTCACATTTACTTTTTTATTCAAAATCTCTTTCTTGACTTCCTCTTCTCTCTACGAGAAAAAGTGTGATTAACGATAAATATTTTACAACGAAATTTTTCGTCATAAAATAGCGATAGATCCACGACAGATCAGCGGTAAATAAAAAGACTCGTTACTAAATGAGGTTTAGCGGTGGATTTATGACATAAATTTATTTATCGCAAAGTCGTCTCAAAATAATATGGAATTAGCGACGAAATATTGTTCCATCACAACATGAAATTCATATGTGATGGATTTGCGACCAAAAAAATTTGCCATAAAGAACTGAATATATGCTTTTGCGAGAGATTTATTTTCGTTATTAATCTATCGCAAACGACTTAATCTACGATGAATTTGCGATCGAAAACTATTCGTCACAAAAAAAATTGAACACGTAATTTTACAAGGGATATTTTCCGTCGCTAATTCGTCACATATTAGAGTTGGACTTGTGACCAAAAAATAATCCCTCGTGAATCTGTCACAATATCCTCTTTTGGCGATGAAGTAGCGACAGATTAGAAATGAAATTTCTGTCACAAATCTTATTATCAATTCTAATCATCGGCAAATATAATTAATTACACGGCTGGCTATTTTTTATTCTTCTTTAATTCATACGAGGCAAAAAAATTAATAAGAATCGCTTTCAATTCTCATGTCTACTAGATCTGTCGTCACAACTAGATCTCTCATCATTAGTATCTGCCATCGCCGATGTCCCCATCTCTATTTCCTCCACTACTCCACCTCGCCTTCGTAGTAGCTTTCGTCAGTGACTGCTATCTCCCTTGCACGTACGTAATCTGTGTGTCATTGTTATCCTATAATGAGAACCCTAAAATAAATCATATCGATGGTTAAGGGAAGTATATATATAGTTGTTGATAGTTATACTAAGTGATAAGAGCGAGTCATATGATAAGACTGAGTTGGGTATCGTTTCATAATATTGTCAACTAATAAATATAACGAAGTACAATATAGTCAGTATTTGAAAAATATTTCTTTGAAGATCAATGTAACATGAGGCAAGTCGAAAGATTGCATCCTTGCCTTTTTTGTTTATTTTTTTAATTTTTAATGCACATTAATTTTAGGTGCTATAACAAGTATTATACTATAATAATTATTAAATTTTATTTATATTTCTATAATAATTTTAAATAGTGGTAATTAAATTTAGACTATTGTATTTTTATTTATTTTGTTTCTTTATTACTTTTATAGCATATATATATTATAATAATGAATGTACAAATTTTACACTATTACCTTTATCTTTATTTCATTTATATTGTTAATTTTTAAAAAATGTTTATTTGTATAATTATTATTAAGTCAATAATAAATGATACATATTTAACTTAAAATTATATTTATTATTATAGTTAGTAATAAATGCCATTTGGTTTATTTTGTTAAATGTTAATGAATATTTATGTGTATAATACATTATATAATTATTAAATTATAATTAGATTTATTATGATAGTAATTATTAAAAAGTGAGAACAAATTTTTAAAAAGGTTTTAGAGATTGATTTAACAAATTCCGAGATGGATTTGCGACGGATAATTTCCGTCACAAGTCAAAGTTCATTTAGCGCCAACTTTGTGACAGAATTCTAATGGACTTGTGATGGAAGATTTAGTCGAAGAAGCCCTAATTTCTCCCGACTGCCTTCTCATCTCATCTCTCTCTCTCTCTCTCTCTCTCTCACACACACACACACACACATGCACAGTCTCTCTCTTTCCCTCCCTCCCTCCTTGACGGTCCCTACCATCCCTGTCGCACCCGCTGGTGCCCTCTGTTGTCACTGTCGCGCCTCTGTGCCGCCGCTAGTCCCCTACCACTGCCAAGCCCACAGGTGCCCCCTTTGACTTCCTCTCCTCTTCCTACCACCATCATCGCCGCCCCCTTTGTCTTAGTCTTCCACCAGAGCTGATGTGATACGCCCTAAGGAAATGCATCAACTAGCCCGAAGAACCTTAGACCTATCAAGCAAGCACACTTCACAAGAACGCAAGACTATCGTCGACCGCCGACAACCAATGCGCACACCGAACCCTGGGTGACTCGGGGATGCCACGTAGAGGGTATGGAACAAGACCCTTGCTAGTAGAGGGCCAGCAGGGCTAAGGTTGCCCTCCCAAGGGCACAATGCCCACGTTCAAGGGGCTGACTGGGTGCCAAAGGGGCACTGGATCACTCTCTCACACTCCCACGGCGGCCACTGGTAAGCGAGGGTGCTTCGGGGCCAGGCGCTCTCACACTAACCAGCGGAGCAATTGACGAATATTAAATTAAACAAGTACTGAAAATTTGAGCAGACGTGTTGAGCTTACCCAGTCGGTCTGAAGAAACCGACTCCGTTCGGAGACGTGGGCGAGCGGGGAAGCGTGGGTTCCCCGCACGTTGCGTCGGTGATGCTTGGACCTGAAATGAAAATTACAACACAACTTCCTCACGCAGGAGGGATGGACTAGGAGTGGGGAATTTAGAATTACACACAAACACTACCTCCGCACAAGGAGGGGCCTTCAGCCGGCCAAGCGAGGGGAGGGGAAAAGTCGATGAGCCCGAATCTGCCCGATATGACCAGCCGGGGTAGAGAGTGGATGTTGAGCTGCTGCGGGCGTCTCCCGGTGCTGCAGGAAGGCGGGATTGATGTTGAGTCGACTAGGGGTGAGGTAGAAGCCGGTCATAGGAGCTGGTAGTAGTCCGGAGGTCGAGCCGAGGTGCTGCGCCGTCATCTTCACAAGTTGCTCTGTTCTGCCCGGTCTGGGACTGCAGGACAGGGTGTCAGTGTCGGGACAGCCACGAGCTCGTCCAAAGGTTGCCAGAGATGGGATCAGTGCTGAGATGATCGGGACTGACCAGGGAACGGACCGTACGTGTTCGGTGCCGTTGGGGGACGCGGCGGTCGCTGTAGTTTGGAGTACTCGGCTGGTCGGACTAAGTTCTGACTGATGCAGAACTGAAGGGTACTGATGTCGAAGCTGCCCCGGGTGTTATCGAACTCCGATGGAGACGAAATTGGTGGCGTCGCGACCAAGGATGAAGTAGCTTTGAATGACAACTGACGGGACTGCAATCGGAGGTTGGAGAAGAAATCTCTGAGCTGAAGAGTGGGGGTAGGTCCAATCTGGACAGACAGGAGCAGTCTGCGACCTTCAACGAGAATGGCCGGAACCGGGTGCTCAAACATGTGAATCACCTCCTTCTTTCTGGTACTGAAAGAGGACTGGACGTAGTTCTTATCCTCCGAAGATCGCACCAAGAGCTCAGACGAGCTGGTCGAGGGAGCCTTTACACTCAGCTTTAGGTCACCGGTCAGGGTTTGGCTGCGCAGTCCGGCGAGATTTGTTCCTCCGATCAGCTCCGAGCTTGGATGCCGGCAGGACCACCTCCGTTGAGAAGCTAACTCGATGAGGTTTCCGCCGGCGTAAAATACGCCACCTGAAGCTTGGAGGTAAGGTCGTGTATGCCTCTACAATCCGCTGAAACTCTGCTGCCTGTGATCTAGACTGGGTCTAATGGTGAAGGGGGGGTATGGAGGGAGGGGGGATGGAGGCTGACCAAGGGTTGGGATGTGGATGGGTTGGGCGACCAAGGGGTTAATGGGTGGTGGAGAGATGGGATGGTACAGCCCAAAGGGAAGGAAAATTTGAATTTTTGGCCTAGGGTGGCTCTCTTTCAGCCTTGGGAGATGGAAGGTTGCTTGGGGAAGATGAGTGGGTGGTTGGTGGTTGGAGGGTGGAGTGTGGAGTGGTGGAGTATCTCTTGAGGATGGGTTGGAGTAAAGAGAGGGGTTGTGAGAAGTTGGAGTGGCTTTTAATGGAGGGGGAGAGGAGAGAGAAAGTGGGTGGGAGGGGAGGAGAGAGAATAGGGTGCAGCCCCCCTTAGAGAGAGAGAGAGAGAGAGAGAGAGTTAGGGAGAGGGAGAGAGTGCTTCTCACAAATTTGGTAGATTTCAAAATACTTCAAATATTCATTAGTTCTCCAAAGGAGGGAGGTGAGGTCCTATTTATAGAGACCCAACCTTTTACATGACAAAACTAACCCTGGCTTTATAAGAAATGTCCAAGCTGTCCAAAAAGTAAACATAGGGGACTAATGACTCGAACATAGGGAAATAACTCAAGGAACTAAGGAAATGACTCAAATAAAAGAGAAATTACATTGATATGACTCAATTAAAATAAGAAAATGGCATATGAGACTCAAAACAAACGACTAAACCATGCTGAGTGCCTCCCGGGCATGGGTGATGGGCCGTGAGTGTGGGAACGGACGGTGATGACCCCATCATACCCCCATGGTGTAGAGAACTCGACTCCGTCGAGTAAAGGTCCATCATGCGCGGAGGGAGCCACGGTGGTGTCGCCCACAAGCCTTCCAAAGGTAGCCGATTCTTCCACCTCGTGAGGTAGCGTCTGTACACCTTGCTCCTGTTGGCAGTGACATGTTCATCCAATATCTATTTAACTTGCTCATGCTGGTCTCTCTCGGCTGGTGGATTTCTCTCAAGGGTAGGTGCTCTCTCAAGGGAGGGAACAAGCTCAACTTCCTCACTGGGTGCCACCGTGGGATCCCTATATATGGCATAAGGTCAACCACAATGAAAGTGGGACTTACTACATACTACTCGGGGAGGTCTAACACATAAGCATTAGCGCCAATGCGCCTCAGAACCTGGAAGGGACCTGTTCCATGAGGTCTCAATTTTGAGACATTACCAGGGAATAGTCTCTCAGTCCTCACCATCACAAAATCACCCACGCGGAATTTTTGGTGGCGGTAGTGGGAGTCGGCCAGTCTTTTGTATGCCTCATTGTTCTTATAGCTGTGCTTGCGAAGGTTGCCATGCAGTTTCATGAATGATGATCCTCTAGAGATGAAGGGAGGGCTCGGACAACCGAAAGTGACCCTAGCATGCTTTGATTCTATTTCATGGACCTCGGAGATTGGGGGGCCGGGGCACCCGAATGAAGCTCTACCAAGCATGACTCTCCTATTCAAGGTGGGACCAACAAATATAGAACCTCTAACAAAGGTTGGGAAAGTGGGGTGTCCAAGTGTGGTTGCAATGCATGTGGAGACCCGACTCTCTTGGAGGGATAAGGGAGGACCCATGTACCCAAATGCTTTGACCCTCAGTGATTCTATATGTAGGGAAGCATGAGACTCCATCCCTTCATGCCTTTGGGCGACCTTAGGGTGGTTGACTTGGGCAAGACTTTTGATGTCTCTAAAGGTTGGGGATAAGGTTTGTGGGTTAATGGGCTCCCAGAATGAGGGGTCAAAAGGATCTAGATAGGTCGAGGGGTGGGTGAAGTGGAGGTGGGCCTCAATCCAAGAGATGGACCCGGGGTCCCTAGCGCACATGGGGAAGTGGAAATCATGAACCCGGTGGGACCCAACGCAATGCTCCCTGCAAAGGGACGAGGGGTAGGGAAAGGTGTAGGAGGACAAGGGGGTGGGTTGGTAATGAGGCGCCAGCGGGAAGGGATCATGCGGATCTAGGAGGACTTGAGTTGTGGGGAATGAGACTTCTTCCCATCCTAGACCTTGAGCACTCCAAAGCATACACCCCCTAGTGTGATCTAGGCATTCAACTCCTAGTGGGGACAGCACCAAGGTTGACTCCCTATGTAATATCCCGGACCTTTCGGATCCTTCTTCGTGGGTCCCGGATCTAGTTTTCGGAGTGTCCGGCTCCGTTGTGTCCGAAATTTCGTTTCGGACATCTTTCGTGTTCGGATCGGCGCGATCCGGAGTCGTTTCGGAGGCCCGGAGGCGTTCCGCGGCTTTTTCCGCGCGTGTTTTCCGATTTCCGGTGTGTGTTTCGGCTTTTTCTTCGGACGCTCGCTGCGGGCGAACCGGGCAGTTCCCCGAGGCACGAGTGGTACCGTTGCGATCGGTGCGTTCCGAGGATTCCGGAAATGTATTTTTCTAATTTTCGGTATTTTTCCGAAAAATCGGATTTTCTATATATTCCCATTTTCTTTTCTTTTCTTTTTTCTTCTTTTCTCTTTTCTTCTTCTTCCTTCCTCTCTCTCCCTCCTTCTCTCCCGTTCGACCGTGCCGACCCCCGTTCCGGCTGCAGACGGCGGCGGTGCGACGGCGCGAGGACGTGGGTGACGTGGTGGCGATCGTGCGGGCATACGGCGAGCGTGGGAGGCGTGGAGAGGCGAGATTCTAGCGGCGTTCTTCGCGACTTCGAGCTCGGATCGGAGCGTTTCGTCGCGGACCGGAGGTAGGGTGACGTTCCTTAGCCTCATGTCTTCCGTCCCCGTGAGTTTCAGCTCGAGACGAGGTCGAGAGGGGTTTATTTTGAGCCGGGAAGGGTCGATCATGCCGCGGGGTGAGTTCGTCCGATCCATCGTTTTGAGCCCCGATTTCACGGTTTAAGGGCGTAGGAGCATGCTAGGGGGCTTGGGGGTTCTTCTCTCGCCATTTCCCCCTCCGTGGGGTTTGTTTTGAGGCCGATTGGGCGATTCCGGTGAGGTTCGCCATTTTCTCGCCGGTGAGCGATGTGCGGTCGAACCAGTGGCCGCACAACCCCTATGCGGTTCCGTTCGGACCGTTCATCGGCTCGGCGCGCTTTGGGTGAGGCTTGGCGCGCAGTGGGCTTGGGCGGTCTATCGTGGGACCGCATATCCTAATGTGCGGCCCCACAGCTACCGCCCAACCCCAAGGGTTTTGACCGTTGGTTGTGACCGTTGTGCAGTGCTCTGGGATGTGCGGCCAGGAGCTGACCGCATAACCCCTTGCACGGCCAGGTGCTGGCCGTACATCCCCTAGCGCTATGGTTGGATGTGCGGTCTGGCCCTGACCGCACAACACCTGAACGGCTAAGCCGTAGCCGCCCTTCCCCAAGTGCGGCTAAGGACTAACCGTCCAGGCTTTTTACCGTTGGGAGACGAGCGGCCAGGAGGTGACCGTTCTTCACCCACGTGCGGTCAAGAGTTGGCCGCACATCTGTTTGAACGGTCCTGTGTTGGCCGTTTATCCGTCGTTTGGACCCTGGGTGGAACGGTCCTGATATGACCGTTCTAATCCTTGTGCGGTCCCTGTGTGACCGTACTTCCGTGGGCGGCCCAGTGTGGACCGTTCAAGGGTACGGGTTGCGTCGGTGTGTCTCTCGTCGTACAGAGTGTACCGGGAGATGTTGTTGTCAGCTGGTCACCGTGCGTCGGTGTTGGTACAAGGAGCGTTCCTCGTACCTGCAGTTGCACCGTTGTTTTCCGAGACTTGAGAGTCTACTCCTTCTGTGACCCTCCACTAGTCGTAGCCTACTAGTACGCGTGTGCTAGTCGCACCAGGGAGTGGTGTACGGGCTGACCTTTAGAGACGGTTTGTGGACCGGTTACCGTTGGGCCCCACGTCTTGCAGCCAGAGTCCGGCTGAGGGGAAAACCGGTCAGAGGGCCAGACCAGGGACGCGCGGTCTGTGTGTGCACACGTGGTTGGGGGCGGTTGGACCCACGTCGACGGGCGTGACCCCAGCTAGTCACTTGTTGTAGTTACTTGTACGGTGTTTGCGCCTCGGGTAGGACCTACCATGTCAGGCGGTTCACCTGCGGTGCGGTGTAAGACGTCAGGGGACGCTACCGGCTGTGCTTCTAGTGGGTGGTACTCCTGTTGAGTACGGAGTGTCAGACTGTCAGTCGTGTGTTTCCGACCTTCGGGTTTTGACGGTTCGACCGTTGAGTTTCGGTCTTCTCGTACCGTGGCACGTGTGTCGGTTTGCGTGCCATTAGGGTCTAGTTCTGTAGAGTACAGGGCTTTCCTTTCCGAGGTACCTTCCTACCGCTAGGGTAGTGGTTTCTCGTTTTACGAGGTAGGGTTCGAGTGATCCCTACTGAGTCTTGTTCCGAGACTCATTCCCTGCGTGTTTTCACCGTGTTTCAGGTGAGGCGCCACCTTCGGGGAGCGTGTCAGGAGCGCAGCGGAAGCGTGGTGCGGGTGTCCTGAGGTAGTGCCAGAGGTCAGAGCCGGGGGATGCCCCGTGTAGCTGTACTTTTCTTTCTTGTCACTATACTAGTCGTGGACTACTGTTGCTGTTGTTGTTATTTTATTGTGGACCATGTAAAATGTTAATTCATTTCCTGCTTAATATCATAACTGTTTAATTTCTGCAATTATTTGTGATGCTTGTGTAGTTTCCACACCATCCTTTTAACCCTTCCGAGTCTTCGGGCTCGTGGGTGGCGGTGCGAGTCTCGGGTTATCGGGCCTTCCCGGTAATCGGATTCTCGGGTCGTTACAGCTGGTATCAGAGCGCGGTTGTGGAATTACATGAGAATCATAGGTAATTGTATTGGTCCACTAGTCCACAACGATGATGTACATGTGACGCTGGCATGGGGCACCGCGTGTTTTATTCTGACCTTCCGTTTCTGTGTTTTCTGTCTTGTGCTTAAGGAGCGAGGATGGCGCCGAGGAGGAGTTCTCGCTCTCAGCAGGGGCAGTCGGCTGGAGGTCAGGAGATCCAGCAGGGGGTCCAGAGGGACCAGGAGGAGCATAGCAGAGTTCCGGGAGCTACCGAGGCCGCGGATGCTGCGAGGGCTCCGGGGGCCGAGGGTTTTCTCCGTGGCATGTACCATCTCATGGCCCAGCAGTTCGGCGGAGAGGCCGGTGAGGGCTCGTCAGTCAGGGGTGGGCCAGGCCGAGCAGTGAGGGATTTCATGCAGTTCCATCCACCTTACTTTAGCGGCCAGGCAGACCCTGATGCGGCTCGTGATTGGCTTGATGAGATGGAGCGGGTGTTCAGTTCTGCAAAGAGTGCTGTCGAGGACAGAGTGGTGTTGGCCTACAACCAGTTGCAGGGTACGGCTCGGAGGTGGTGGTCTTCCGAGTGGAAGACGTCCTTTCAGCTTCGTCCGCTTGAGCAGATCGAGTGGGATGACTTTGTCAGTGCTTTCGAGCGTACGTACTGTCCAGATATTGTTGCTACGCAGCGGATGCGGGAGTTTCTGGAGCTGGTGCAGGGTGACATGTCCGTGTTGCAGTACAGGGCCCGATTTGTCGAGCTGGGTCGGTACGCACCTCATATCATGGAGCATGAGAGGGTGAGGACGACGCAGTTTGTGCAGGGCTTGAGGCTGGAGCTGAGGCACCATCTGATCGCGAATGGGGCCACTGATCTCGAGACGGCGTCTCGTGTTGCGATTTCCTTGGAGATGGATATGCCGAGGACTCGAGGACCGATCAGCCAGGGGCAGTCTGTGTCAGGTCGCAGCCAGCAGTCGGCTACTCAGCAGCAGGGTTTCTTTCAGTCTGCGTCGGGTGGTTCAGGAGTACCGGCATCGGCAGCTTCGGTGACAGGATCTGCGTCCTTTGGCACGAAGGTCAAAAAGTTCTTCAAGAAGGGGTTCGGCAAGAAGAAGTCCAAGGATCAGGGGCAGGCTTCATCGGGCAGTGTGCAGCAGCCGTTTCCTTTGCAGCGACAGGGATCGGTGGGTGGATCGCGAGGACCTTGTCCACGGTGTAGTGGGACCCACCCAGGCAGGCAGTGCACGGCGCCGATCATCTGTTTTCGGTGTGACCAGCCAGGGCATATGGCGCGCGACTGTCCTCAGAGGCCGCCGCAGCAGCAGGTTTCCCAGCAGCAGCAGCAGCAGGGACAGTATCCGCCGCTACCCAGGTCAGCTAGTGTGGGAGGCAGGCAGAGAGCTCGTGGCCAGATCACGCACTTGACCAGGGCAGAGGCAATAGCGTCGCAGCTCGTGGAAGGTACCGTTCAGATTTTGGGTTGTGCGGCTCGGGTTTTATTTGATTCTGGCGCGTCTCATTCGTTCATTTCGGAGGATTTCGCGTCGAACGTCGAGGAGCCGGTGACCCAGTTGTCCTGTGATTTGGCTGTGGAGTTGCCTTCGGGTGACTTTATGGTCACTCCGTATTGCTTCGACCAGGTTCCGGTGTGGATCGATGGGCGGAGTATGCCAGGCAGGTTGTATGCGTTGCAGCTTTGGGATTACGACGTGATTCTAGGCATGGATTGGCTCGAGACTCATGGAGCGGTGGTGGATTGTGGGATGAAGAGGGTCTACTTCCAACATCCGAGCAAGAGGACCTTCTATTTCCAAGGTATCCGTTCCGCCTCTTCTCGATTTCTTATCTCTGCTATTCGAGCCCGTCGATTGCTTGATTCAGGTTGTCAGGGTTTTCTCGCGTCAGTGGTTGTGTCTGACCGGATGGAGCCGAATGTCGAGGACATTGCGGTGGTGTGCGAGTTTCCCGATGTTTTTCCTGAGGAGTTGCCTGGATTACCTCCCCAGCGGGAGATCGATTTCGTGATCGAGGTTGTACCTGGTACGGGACCTTTGGCGAAGGCTCCCTACCGTATGGCCCCCGCGGAGTTGAGGGAGTTGAGGGCGCAGTTGCAGGAACTGTTGGCCAAGGGGTACATTCGTCCGAGCTTTTCCCCTTGGGGTGCGCCCGTGTTGTTCGTGAAGAAGAAGGACGGTAGTCTGCGGCTATGCATTGACTATCGGCAGCTGAATGAAGTGACCATTAAGAACGAGTATCCATTGCCGCGGATTAATGACTTGTTCGACCAGCTTCAGTCTGCGCGAGTGTTCTCGCGGATTGATTTGCGGTCCGGTTACTATCAGCTGAGAATTCGCGAGTCCGATGTGGAGAAGACTGCGTTCAGTACGAGGTACGGGCATTATGAGTTTCTGGTGATGCCGTTTGGGCTCACCAATGCCCCAGCAGCCTTCATGGACTTGATGCAGAGGGTGTTCCACCCGTATTTGGACCAGTTCGTGGTCATTTTCGTGGATGACATCCTTGTTTATTCGCGGTCTGCTGAGGAGCATGCGTACCATTTGGGTGTGGTGCTGCAGACGTTGCGAGATCACCAGTTGTTTGCGAAGCTCAGCAAGTGCGAGTTTTGGCTCAGCGAGGTGCACTTTCTGGGGCACGTGATTTCTGGTGATGGTATTTCCGTGGATCCCGCCAAGGTCGAGGCTGTGATGCAATGGCCGAGGCCGAGGTCGGTGACGGAGATCCGGAGTTTCTTGGGGCTTGCGGGTTATTATCGCCGGTTTATCCAGGATTTTTCCCGCATTGCGACCCCGATGACGAGGCTCACGCGGAAGGATGTGCCTTTCGTCTGGTCCGAGGAGTGTGAGCAGAGCTTTAGGGAACTGAAGAGATTGCTCACCTCGGCTCCGGTGTTGGTTTTGCCTTCTGGATCGGGAGGTTTTGTGGTGTGTACAGATGCTTCCGGCGTCGGATTGGGTGCTGTTCTGATGCAGCATGGTAGAGTGGTGGCTTATGCATCTCGGCAGCTAAAGCCCCATGAGGAGAACTACCCTACCCATGACCTTGAGTTGGCGGCAGTGATCTTCGCGCTGAAGATCTGGAGGCATTATCTGTACGGTGAGAAGTTCGAGGTGTTCACTGACCATCAGAGTTTGAGGTATGTGTTCTCGCAGAGAGATCTGAACCTCAGACAAAGGCGTTGGATGGAGTTCATGAAGGACTATGACTTCACCCTGTCTTATCAGCCGGGCAGGATGAATGTCGTCGCCGATGCCTTGAGTAGGAAGGTCGTGATCAGTACCTTGATGCTGAGGAAGTGGAGGCTCTGGGAACAGGTGCCCGAAGTATCTTTCAGGCTCAAGATTCCCCAGGAGCCAGGGTTGGCAGTGCTTGCGAGTCTGACTGTCACTCCTGCTATTCGTCGTCAGGTGACAGAGGCTCAGCATGCGGACCCTGAGTTGCCCCGGATTCTTGCGATGGCTGATGTGGAGCTTGGCGAGGACGGTGCTGCGAGGTTTCGTGGCAGGCTGTACGTCCCAGCGGAGGAGCAGGTTCGTCGTGCGGTGTTACGCGAGGCTCATGGGAGCAGGTACACTGTGCACCCGGGTGCGACGAAGATGTATCGGAACTTGCGGAGGCAGTTCTGGTGGCCTGGCATGAAGAGAGATGTGGCCGAATTTGTGGCCAGGTGCCTGATCTGTCAGCAGGTGAAGGCGGAGCATCAGCGACCAGGCGGTACTCTCCAGCCCTTGGATGTTCCTGCTTGGAAGTGGGACCATGTGACCACGGATTTTGTGGTGGGGTTGCCCAGAACCCCGACTGGGCAGGACAGTATTTGGTTGCTGGTGGATCGGCTGACGAAGGTGACGCGGTTGCTACCGGTCAAAGTCAGCTGGAGCGTGCCTAAGTTGGCTCGTCTTTATGTGGAGCGGATCGTTCCGTTGCATGGGGTTCCCATTTCGATCGTGTCGGATCGGGATCCGCGCTTCACTTCTGGATTCTGGAGGAGTTTCCAGCGAGCTCTTGGCACGGAGTTGGCATTTAGCTCGGCGTATCATCCACAGTCAGATGGTCAGTCTGAGAGGACCATTCAGACTTTGGAGGACATGCTGAGATCCTGCTGCCTGGAGTGGCAGGGGAGTTGGATTCATCACCTACCGTTAGTGGAGTTTGCCTATAACAACAGCTTTCATTCGAGCATCGGCATGGCTCCTTATGAGGCATTGTATGGGCGTCCTTGTCGGACTCCACTTGATTGGTTTGAGGTGGGTGAGCGTGTTTTGACGGGACCGGAATTGGTGCAGCAATGTGTGGATGTTGTGCACCTG
Source organism: Amorphophallus konjac (assembly GCA_022559845.1). Taxonomy (NCBI): domain Eukaryota; kingdom Viridiplantae; phylum Streptophyta; class Magnoliopsida; order Alismatales; family Araceae; genus Amorphophallus; species Amorphophallus konjac. The sequence goes on along the minus strand of CM040129.1, from coordinate 170,500,648 downwards.
GTTCGTCAGAACATGTTGGCGGCCCAGAGTCGGCAGAAGAGCTATGCTGATCGTAGGCGGCAGCCCCTCGAGTTCGCCGTGGGCGATCGTGTGTTCTTGAGAGTTTCTCCGATGAAGGGGGTGATGCGTTTTGGACGGCGTGGGAAGCTGAGTCCCCGCTATATTGGTCCTTTCGCGATTGTGGAGCGCATCGGTGAGGTTGCTTACCGGTTGCAGTTACCCTCTGAGTTGGCGTCGGTGCATGACGTGTTCCACGTCTCTATGTTGCGGAAGTATATGCCCGATGACTCTCATGTGCTCGAGTTTTCCGTTTGGCCTGAGGTGACTCCAGATCTTTCTCTCCCAGAGTTTCCGATCCGCGTGGAGGATAGGCGAGAGCAGCGCCTGCGGAACAAGGTCATTCCCTTGGTAAAGGTCGTGTGGCAACGACACTCTGGTGGTGAGGCTTCGTGGGAACGTGAGGACGAGATGCGTCAGCAGTTCCCGTACCTGTTTGAGTGAGTCTTCCTCTTCTTTCCCCTTGGGTTGTTCTCAATTTCGAGGACGAAATTCCTTAAGGGGGGAGGGCTGTAATATCCCGGACCTTTCGGATCCTTCTTCGTGGGTCCCGGATCTAGTTTTCGGAGTGTCCGGCTCCGTTGTGTCCGAAATTTCGTTTCGGACATCTTTCGTGTTCGGATCGGCGCGATCCGGAGTCGTTTCGGAGGCCCGGAGGCGTTCCGCGGCTTTTTCCGCGCGTGTTTTCCGATTTCCGGTGTGTGTTTCGGCTTTTTCTTCGGACGCTCGCTGCGGGCGAACCGGGCAGTTCCCCGAGGCACGAGTGGTACCGTTGCGATCGGTGCGTTCCGAGGATTCCGGAAATGTATTTTTCTAATTTTCGGTATTTTTCCGAAAAATCGGATTTTCTATATATTCCCATTTTCTTTTCTTTTCTTTTTTCTTCTTTTCTCTTTTCTTCTTCTTCCTTCCTCTCTCTCCCTCCTTCTCTCCCGTTCGACCGTGCCGACCCCCGTTCCGGCTGCAGACGGCGGCGGTGCGACGGCGCGAGGACGTGGGTGACGTGGTGGCGATCGTGCGGGCATACGGCGAGCGTGGGAGGCGTGGAGAGGCGAGATTCTAGCGGCGTTCTTCGCGACTTCGAGCTCGGATCGGAGCGTTTCGTCGCGGACCGGAGGTAGGGTGACGTTCCTTAGCCTCATGTCTTCCGTCCCCGTGAGTTTCAGCTCGAGACGAGGTCGAGAGGGGTTTATTTTGAGCCGGGAAGGGTCGATCATGCCGCGGGGTGAGTTCGTCCGATCCATCGTTTTGAGCCCCGATTTCACGGTTTAAGGGCGTAGGAGCATGCTAGGGGGCTTGGGGGTTCTTCTCTCGCCATTTCCCCCTCCGTGGGGTTTGTTTTGAGGCCGATTGGGCGATTCCGGTGAGGTTCGCCATTTTCTCGCCGGTGAGCGATGTGCGGTCGAACCAGTGGCCGCACAACCCCTATGCGGTTCCGTTCGGACCGTTCATCGGCTCGGCGCGCTTTGGGTGAGGCTTGGCGCGCAGTGGGCTTGGGCGGTCTATCGTGGGACCGCATATCCTAATGTGCGGCCCCACAGCTACCGCCCAACCCCAAGGGTTTTGACCGTTGGTTGTGACCGTTGTGCAGTGCTCTGGGATGTGCGGCCAGGAGCTGACCGCATAACCCCTTGCACGGCCAGGTGCTGGCCGTACATCCCCTAGCGCTATGGTTGGATGTGCGGTCTGGCCCTGACCGCACAACACCTGAACGGCTAAGCCATAGCCGCCCTTCCCCAAGTGCGGCTAAGGACTAACCGTCCAGGCTTTTTACCGTTGGGAGACGAGCGGCCAGGAGGTGACCGTTCTTCACCCACGTGCGGTCAAGAGTTGGCCGCACATCTGTTTGAACGGTCCTGTGTTGGCCGTTTATCCGTCGTTTGGACCCTGGGTGGAACGGTCCTGATATGACCGTTCTAATCCTTGTGCGGTCCCTGTGTGACCGTACTTCCGTGGGCGGCCCAGTGTGGACCGTTCAAGGGTACGGGTTGCGTCGGTGTGTCTCTCGTCGTACAGAGTGTACCGGGAGATGTTGTTGTCAGCTGGTCACCGTGCGTCGGTGTTGGTACAAGGAGCGTTCCTCGTACCTGCAGTTGCACCGTTGTTTTCCGAGACTTGAGAGTCTACTCCTTCTGTGACCCTCCACTAGTCGTAGCCTACTAGTACGCGTGTGCTAGTCGCACCAGGGAGTGGTGTACGGGCTGACCTTTAGAGACGGTTTGTGGACCGGTTACCGTTGGGCCCCACGTCTTGCAGCCAGAGTCCGGCTGAGGGGAAAACCGGTCAGAGGGCCAGACCAGGGACGCGCGGTCTGTGTGTGCACACGTGGTTGGGGGCGGTTGGACCCACGTCGACGGGCGTGACCCCAGCTAGTCACTTGTTGTAGTTACTTGTACGGTGTTTGCGCCTCGGGTAGGACCTACCATGTCAGGCGGTTCACCTGCGGTGCGGTGTAAGACGTCAGGGGACGCTACCGGCTGTGCTTCTAGTGGGTGGTACTCCTGTTGAGTACGGAGTGTCAGACTGTCAGTCGTGTGTTTCCGACCTTCGGGTTTTGACGGTTCGACCGTTGAGTTTCGGTCTTCTCGTACCGTGGCACGTGTGTCGGTTTGCGTGCCATTAGGGTCTAGTTCTGTAGAGTACAGGGCTTTCCTTTCCGAGGTACCTTCCTACCGCTAGGGTAGTGGTTTCTCGTTTTACGAGGTAGGGTTCGAGTGATCCCTACTGAGTCTTGTTCCGAGACTCATTCCCTGCGTGTTTTCACCGTGTTTCAGGTGAGGCGCCACCTTCGGGGAGCGTGTCAGGAGCGCAGCGGAAGCGTGGTGCGGGTGTCCTGAGGTAGTGCCAGAGGTCAGAGCCGGGGGATGCCCCGTGTAGCTGTACTTTTCTTTCTTGTCACTATACTAGTCGTGGACTACTGTTGCTGTTGTTGTTATTTTATTGTGGACCATGTAAAATGTTAATTCATTTCCTGCTTAATATCATAACTGTTTAATTTCTGCAATTATTTGTGATGCTTGTGTAGTTTCCACACCATCCTTTTAACCCTTCCGAGTCTTCGGGCTCGTGGGTGGCGGTGCGAGTCTCGGGTTATCGGGCCTTCCCGGTAATCGGATTCTCGGGTCGTTACACCCTAGCTGAAGTACTCTTTCCTTGAGGTGGGTGGGGGTCATAGGGCTAGCCTTGGCCAAACTCGTCGGGCTCGGGTAGAAACAATAAGAGCTCACTCGTGCAAGGGCCCCTGGTGTAATGCCCCGGATTTTTTTTCGGATATTTTTCGGGTCATTTTAGTGGGTCTCGGAGTGTATTTTGTGCTTTACACATGTTTTTCCCTGATGTGTCTTCGGAACTCTGTGCAGGGTGAATCGTGACATTCTCCGACTCCGGGACGTTACCACTGCGTTGTGTTCCTCCCGAGGATCGCGGAGGTAATTTTTCGTACTTTTTTGAATTTCTATAATTTTGGGTTTTTCTATATATTAACCCTTTTTCTCTCTCCCCCTCTCATTCTCTCTTTCTCACTCTCTCTCATCTCTTTCTCTCCCCCTCTCCTCGGGCGGCCGACGGTGGCGGAGGAGGGCAAGGCGGCGATGGCGGGAGGCGAGGAACGGGGAACGGGTCGAGGATCGAGGGCCGGTGGCGCGTGGAAGCTCGGCCGCGGGTTCGTGGAGCGGCGAGGGTTTCCGGGCGTTTTCTTCGTGGATCGACGTCCCCGGCGCGTCTTTTCTTCGGTGGAGGTAGGGAGATGGACCCCCAGCTCGTGCATTCCCTTTTCCGTAAGTTTTGTAGGCCGTGGTGAGCCGAGCGGGCATATTTGGGATTTTTGAAAAAAATCTATATTTTTGGGAGAGTTCGCCCGATCTATGGATTTGATCCGCGATTCGGCGTTTTGATGGCTTAGAATCATGTTGGGGGTCCCCAGGGGGCTTCTCCCTTGATTTCCCCCTCTCCCATGGAGGTATGGGGGCGTGGTTGCTGATACGCGGAAAACGCACGTCGTTAATATGCTCCGCTACCAAATTAAAATATCCGGCCCACAAATTAAATAAATGGAATAGTTAAGTGATGAGACCGAGTCGAATCCACAGGGAGAAGTAGATTAGAAAGTTGAAAACCTTGAGTTTTTAAGATTTAAAAATCAAGAGAATTGAATTTAAACCGCCTTAGAAAGATTGGGATGCAATTTAGAAGGGTGGAATTGATAGAAGAACAAATAGACAACTATAATGAAACTAAGGTGAACTAGGAAGAGAAATAACTTTTAAACCAGACACAATTAGATAAAGTGGAATAAATGAAAGTTGTAGAGAATGAAAAGATGAAGAAGTTTGATGAAGAACACAGAATCAGAAAATGAAAGGACGATAGTGAAAAATATGAAAAACCAAGACCTATTGGTGCGGATGAACAGTAAAATAGCAGAAATCCGAACAGTAACAAATTAATTCCAACTCACAAAATAAGAAGAATTTGGAGAAGTGGTAGAAGAAGAAAACTTAGATCTATAAGTTAGGAACAACTTTCATGAAGAACACAGAGTAAAATTATGACTGGAAAGTCTTCAAAATGAATAAATGGCAGGAGGTATCAACTCGGATGAATAGTAACCACGTAGAATAGCACTTAAGAAAATTGGAAATAACTTTCAATTTAAAAGGAATTGAGGGAAATACTAGAAAGAGAAGTTGAAGAACACTTACAGATTTGACAACTTTGTAGAAGATAATAAATTGAAATAAGGATCACACAAGCTTGTAAATTGACTATGAAGAGTCAAAAATGGCTAAGAGTACAATGAAAGTATTCAATACAAACTTAACACAAACTTCAAAACTTAAACATAAAGCTCTCAAAATCTATCCCTACCAAAGTCACAAAGGAAGAACTTCAAGAACACTTACAAATTTGATCAATCCATAGCTTACTACTCCTAGCTAATCTCTCTCTTCACCCCCCTTTCATTACAATTGAACCCCTTTATATAGGGTAACACAACAACCCTTTAGTTAATATGAACACTTCTTGTTTCTTTTGTTGGCAATTGCTGCTCTTGTTGACTTGGAATTGTGTGCTAGCATGTGTTGCACACTTTTCTAATTTTTCTGATTTTTCTGACCTTTTTTCTCTTCTTTTCCTCTTCCTTTCTCTCTCTTTCTCTCTCCTAGCCGGCCGCGTTGCGCCGCCCCGTGCGCCGAGTCTTCCTCTTCCTCCTCTCTTCTGCCGCGTGGACCGCGGTGCGCCGCCGCCTTTCCGCCTGATGCGTGGGCGCCGTGTGCCCGCGTGCGCCCGCGTCGTCGACTGCGCCAGCAGGCGCGTTGACGCGCGCCTTCGCGTGGTGGTTTGATCGCCTCCTCTCCCGCGTGGCGCCGACCCCTTCTCGTCGCCCGTGCTCTGGGCGAAGGCGGGGGCGGCTTCTGCTGCTGCCGAACACACACACACACTTTATATATATATATATATATATATATATATATATATATATATATATATATATATATTGATATATATCATATATATTATGTATATAGCTTAGAAAAAATCTTAAAAAATAGTAAATAAATTTATTTTTTTTTCTTTTCTTTTTGAACAAGTCCATGGGCTTTTGGCCCAGTTCAACATATAATTTTATTTTCTTTTTTTTCTTTATATTTATTTCTTGTCGCTTCCCTCGTTCCGAATGCCTGCATAAATAAGTAAAAATTGTTATTAAAATTATTTAATTTTAGAAAATTAAATATTTGACTCATAAATTAACAGTAAGTGTGATACGTGCATATTTATTATTATTTAAGCTCATAAAAATATGTATAAGCATGAATTAATATGTAAAAATACACACTTATCACACCCCCCAACTTACTCATTGTTAGTCCCTTAGCAATGTAAATAATTAAAAATTTTTAGGACCAACAAGAGTGTAGAATATTCATGCTACATTTCGAGATCATCTTTCATATAGTCAACTAAAGATCAGGAATCTGGAATAATTACCACAGATTAGCCTTATGTAGGAAATTCAGGTACATGATCAAGAATTCTAATCAAAATTCAGTAGCACTCGTGCATGTGTAATACGAAATTCACAGTAGAGACAATTGCGTCCTCCAGTTGCTATTCCGAACAAATGTCTTTCAATTCTACACTTCTTAATTAGAGCGTTCAGTATAATAACTTTTTATCTGCCTTATTACTATGTCCCTTTTGGGATCTTTTGTATATATTTCTTCTCTTTTTTTTTCTATACACACATGATGTCGTACTACCCTTCACTGTTTTATGCGAACCTCAACACGTCTTAGGTGAAGTAGGCCCGGTGACACAGATCAAAGTTTTCTTTTCCTTTTGACGCGAACCTCAACACGTCTTAGGTGAAGTAGGCCCGGTTACTCAGAATCAGAGTATTTTTCATGGTATTTTTCTCAAAAAAAAATTATTTTCAATTGTGCTTTTGCACTATTTAGCATGGCAGAAAGCTTATAAAAGATCTCTTCTTCAAGAAGTGCAGAATATCAGACAACATATCCAAAATAGCAGAAAGCTTGTCCTACTTGTTTCATTAGCGTGCAAAGTGTTTTCATTCTTCTAAAGTGCACATGAACTTTAAAGAGATTCTTAAATCAGTTTTCCATGGCTAGTTTAAATAAATGTTCCATCATCCTTCTCCTAGACTTTTCTATTCAAGAATTACTTTTCATGAGAGCATAAATCAAGAAAACTCAATTGGGTGTTATTGTGGATTTAGGAAAAAAATTGTAGGCGAAATAAGGTTGTATAAGATAATATGATTTCCGGCCCCCCAACTTAAATGACATTGTCCTCAATGGCATGAACAATATAGAATAATGAACAATGTAGTCATAAAATTTGTGAAGGAACGGGACAACCTGACGTGTACTTCGACGGCCTTGGTGTTTGAGAGGCGGTACTTGGCGTTGAAAATCGGAGCAACAGAGTAAGCAATCAGCTTTCTCCCCCCAACTTATCCTTTATTCAAATCTGCAAAATAAACACAAAATCACAATAAAAACTTGGGTTGCCTCCCAAAAAGCTATTTATTCTCACACAGAAATCACAAAAATTTTGGGTTGCCTCCCAAGAAGCGCTTAGTTTAACGTCTTCAGCCAGACATATTACAGTTCACTAACCAACGGGTGGCATTCAGAATGAGCCACCAAATGATCTTATCCTCAGATGAATTCCAGCCCGTGTACCATTGGAGGAAAAGATTATGCCTCGATGCATGTGGGCTAGAAGCATGCCAAGGTGGGTCTAGGAATTTGGATGGACCCCCTCGGTCAGAGAATGGTGGAGGAATTATCATATCTTCAATTACAAAATATTCCTCTGTATGTTTAAGGTCCTCATAAGTATTAAACACATCAATGCGGACCTTAATTTCTCTCAACTTTTCTCATTCATCCTCACTTTTAAGATATACTTGCGTATTGTTTAGGTGAGAGAGGATAAGGGTGTTATGGATTTTTGGGGAATCTACCATATGGCCAGTGTCAAGGAGATAAGGAGGATTAGGTATGAAATCAGTGCGCTCCTCAACACAAGAATTCTCAGAAGGCTCATATGGATCTATCCAGTTGGTGAGTTGCAGAATATTTGGAATGATTATGGATTCACCAAGGTTAGGGGTGAGTAAAAGATCCACATCCTCCCCTAAATCAGGAGATGCCCGGCTAGAGTGAATTTCAATTGGAGGACCTGGTTCCTCAATTACCCAAGAAGATAGATCTATGGCCATACTCAAGTCTTTCTCCACACTCACATTTTCCTCGTCATTCTCTTGAAAGGAGGACTTATCAAATTCAGGAAGGGAAAGTAATGGAATTTGATCATTGACGGGCAAATCATCTTCCTCTTCTTCTCCCCCCGACTCAAGATCATCATAATCATCTTCACAAATGGAATGGATTTTAGGCTTCTCAGGCTGCTCTTCCTTTAAGTCCTCATCATAAAATTCCCCCATTACCCTCTCAAGATCAAAATGGATATAATTATTAGATTGGGGAATCATAGATTGATCGTATGGACTTTTATTGTCATCAAATACAGGAAGTTGGTCCTCGAGACTTGTAGTGGAGTTGCTAGGCATTGGATCCACTTCCATTTCTATGATATTTTTAGCAACCCGACTCACATGAGCCTCAAAGTTTTGTAGTTGTTCCTGGAAGGCTTGTTGTTGAGTCTGGAAGAGCCGTGTCAATTGATCAAACATCTCCTCCTTATGCAAATCTATGTATGGAGGAGATAGATAAGTGGGCTGAGAGTCAGATTGTGATGGATAGTAGTTTGAAGGGCACTCAGTCCGAGAATGAGATGGTGGAGAGTGTATGGGATGTCCTCCATAATAGGGTTGATCGTAAGAATCATTTGGGTATGGTTCCCAATTTGGAAAATCTTGTTCTTGAGGATTTTGGCCTTGATCCTGATAAGACTCCCAAGAAGAATCATGTTGATCTCTCCAACCAGAATTAAAGTTGTTTGGACATGGGTCAAAATAAGGTGTGGAGAGTTCTGGAGACATTTGAGTTTGCCTTGCTTGGTCCATCCAAGAGATTATTGGTTGATTTTTCCAGCTAGAGGTATAAGTATCTGGAGATGATTCGTAATCGGGCTGAGAAAACCGTTGATCATATTGGCCTTGCTCCAGGGTGAAAGGTAGATCATGGCCCCCAAACTGAGTGGTTGGAATATGGTCTTGGGTAAACGATGGAAACTGGGCCATCATAGGTGACGGGATCTCATTTTGGGCCGACCACGAATATGGACTGTCATAAGAGGTCGGGTTGTTTTGGGTGAGAAATAAGTGTGGATTTGGACAACCACCTACATAATGGGCCGAGTTATCCCACATGTGATCATTATCATGGTGACTAGGTGGTATGAAGGGGTCTTGATCCATGGCTAAAAATTGATCAAATTTATAAGCCAATTGGTCAAACCTAGCTAAGTTGTGTGCCCAATCCATAGATGAAAGTTATGATCTCACCATTTTTTGTAGATTTTATGTTTTAGATTTTTTTTTTGATACAAACAAATTATCAAATAAAGTTCAACTTAGATTCACCATCAAACTTATCCACCAGCCAGGTAACAGGTGTGGAAGTGGGAGGCTCTCCTTGCTTTCACAAGGTCCTAATTAAGTAACCACGTTCCCGCTTATAGCGTTTGCCGTTGACCTCTAGCCTTAGACACCAGTTTCGAAGATGATAGTGAGACCAAGTTATACTTTTTTTTTTGACTTTTGATTTTCTATTTTTTTGTTAGTGAACTGAGCTAATCCACCATATTTTTTATTTCTTCTATTTTTTTCTTTTTTTAAGAGCATTTCTAAGCATGAAAACAAATTACATATTGAAAGTAAAAATAAAGAAACTAAATATATGGAAAGAGGGTAAGAGTACTAACCTTAATCGCATTCCCCATTCTTTATTTGGTAAATAAAAAATAACAAGAGTAGAAGATAAAGAAGACTTACTTTGGGGAGACACAATATTTTTTGACATTTTTTAAATATTACTATTTTTTTCTTTTGTTGATCCTTTTATTTTTCTGTAAAAATAAGAGTGAGCACCAATATATATACAAAAGAAAACACAAAGTTATCAACTTCAAATTCAAACTCTCCCCGGCAACGGCGCCAAAATTTGATGCGCGAAAAACGCACGTCGTTAATACGCTTCGCTACCAAATTAAAATATCCGGCTCACAAATTAAATAAATGGAATAGTTAAGTGATGAGACCGAGTCGAATCCACAGGGAGAAGTAGATTAGAAAGTTAAAAATCTTGAGTTTTTAAGATTTAAAAATCAATAGAATTGAATTTAAACCGCCTTAGAAAGATTGGGATACAATTTAGAAGGGTGGAATCGATAGAAGAACAAATAGATAATTATAATGAAACTAAGGTGAACTAGGAAGAGAAATAACTTTTAAACCAGACACAATTAGAAGAAGTGGAATAAATGAAAGTTGTAGAGAATAAAAAGATGAAGAAGTTTGATGAAGAACACAGAATCAGAAAATGAAAGGAAGATAGTGAAAAATATGAGAAACCAAGACCTATTGGTGCAGATGAACAGTAAAATAGCAGAAATTCGAACAGTAACAAATTAATTCCAACTCACAAAATAAGAAGAATTTGGAGAAGTGGTAGAAGAAGAAAACTTAGATCTACAAGTTATGAACAACTTTTATGAAAAACTCAGAGTAACATTATGACTAGAAAGACTTCAAAATGAAGAAATGGCAGAAGATATCAACTCGGATGAATAGTAACCACGTAGAACATCACTTAAGAAAATTGGAAATAACTTTCAATCTAAAAGGTATTGAGGGAAATACTAGAAAGAGAAGTTGAAGAACACTTACAGATTGACAACTTTGTAGAAGATAATAAATTGAAATAAGGATCACACAAGCTTGTAAATTGACTATGAAGAGCCAAAAATGGCTAAGAGTACAATGAAAGTTTTCAATACAAACTTAACACAAACTTCAAAACTTAAACATAAAGCTCTCAAAATCTATCCCTACCAAAGCCACAAAGGAAGAACTTCAAGAACACTTACAAATTTGATCAATCCATAGCTTACTACTCCTAGCTAACCTCTCTCTTCACACCCCTTTCATTACAATTGAACCCCTTTATATAGGGTAACACAACAACCCTTTAGCTAATATGAACACTTCTTATTTCTTTTGTTGACAATTGCTGCTCTTGTTGACTTGGAATTGTGTGATAGCATGTGTTGCACACTTTTCTAATTTTTTTGATTTTTTTTCTGATTTTTCTGGCCTTTTTTTCTCTTCTTTTTCTCTTCCTTTCTCTGTCCTAGCCGGCCGCGTTGCGCCGCCCCGTGCGCCGCGTCTTCCTCTTCCTCCTCTCTTCTGCCACGTGGACCGTGGTGCGCCGCCGCCTTTCCGCGTGACGCGTGGGCGTCGTGTGCCCGCGTGCCCCCGCGTCGTCGACTGTGCCAGCAGGCGCGTTGACGCACGCCTTCGCGTGGCGGTTTGACCGCCTCCTCTCCCGCGTGGTGCCGGCCCCTCCTCGTCGCCCGTGCTCTGGGCGAAGGCGGGGGCGGCTTCTGCTGCTGCCGAACACACACACACACACACACACACACACACACACACACACACACACACACACACACACACACACACACACACACACACACACACACACACACACACACACACACACACACTTTTTATTTATATATATATATCATATATATTATGTATATAGCTTAGAAAAAATCTTAAAAAATAGTAAATAAATTTATTTTTTTTTCTTTTCTTTTTGAACAAGTCCATGGGCTTTTGACCCAGTTCAACATATAATTTTATTTTCTTTTTTTTCTTTATATTTGTTTCTTGTCGCTTCCCTCGTTCCGAATGCCTGCATAAATAAGTAAAAATTGTTATTAAAATTATTTAATTTTAGGAAATTAAATATTTGACTCATAAATTAACAGTAAGTGTGATACGTGCATATTTATTATTATTTAAGCTCATAAAAATGTGTATAAGCATGAATTAATATGTAAAAATACACACTTATCAGTTGCCATTTTTTATGCTTGTTCGTCGTTTTCACCGCCGAAGCGCTGTGGCGGTCGTTCCAGTGACCGCCACAGGGTGTAACGCGCCCAAGGTGGTGCGTTACACTTCGTTGGCTTTTGGGCATGGCGTTCGTGGGCCTGATGGTCCCACGATCGACCGCCACAGTGCTGTGACGCCCTGGTGTTAGACCGTTACAGTGATTCCGACCATTGGTTTATGACCGTTGGGGGTCATAGACACCTGACGCACCCAGAGTGGGGCGTTAGGGTAGTGTGACGCCCCTGGGTAGGAGCGTTAGAGTTAACGCATCCACCCCTCTCCCTAACACACTTGGGTAGGTGCATTAGAGAGCGTGACGCACCGAGCGGCATGCGTCATGGCATGTGTTATCCCGTGGCCTAACGCACCAGCGTGATCCGTTAGGTTCTGTAACGCCCCTAGAGGAGTGCGTTACGTTCAGTTTTCACTCGTGCCTTGACGCACCTGTTTAGATCCGTCAGGTGCTGTGACGCACCAGCGTGGGCGCGTTACAGTTCATTTTACACCGAGTGTCTGACTCTCTTGAGTTGGACCGTCAGGGTGCTGTGACGGCCTACCTTTGGACCGTTACGGTCTATGATGGCCCAAAGATAGACCGCCAGGCACTGTGTTATGCAGAAGTGGTTCTTCGTGCTTGCCGTGATCATTTCGCATTGTGTAGGTCCCTAGTCGACCCGGTTGCGACCCAGTGGTCGACTTGCGGTCTCTTGGATGTCCCAGACACCCTGAGGGTTCTGTGTCCGTGTCTTGAGGGTGTCGGGAGGACCGTGCTACCTCGTTTAGCATGCCCGTGGGTTTGAGAGTCTGGGTGACTCCTCATGTTCCGGGCTTTTGGTGTTACGCTTGATTGAGTCACCGTGCGTCGGTGTGAGTGCGGTGAGGGTTCCCCGCACGTCGTGAGTTTCTTCGGGAAGAGGTTTCCGAGTGGGCCATGAGTAAGGCCTTGGATTGGGAGTCCAGATGCCCATCCTGGGGCTGGAGGGTTCCCGCTTTTCCCTGAGAGTGGGATTCGGTTTGGCAGCCTGTGAGGTGCCTTGGGAACCATGCTTCTGCCTTTCTGCGTGGCCGGGTGCGTGGCCCATGGACTGTGAGTCCCGTTTCTTTTCCGATAGTGGTCACCGTGCGATGGTGCTGGTACGTGGGACGGTCCCCGTACTTCGTCAGGTTTGGACGTTGTTTTGCAGACTCATACCCTGCTTTTTAGGTGTGGCGGTTCTTCCTCGAGGTTCGAGGGTGCTGTTCGGTGGTCCTCAGTTGCCAGTTCGCCGGGCCGAGTGTTCACTTGGCTTGGGGTACGTTTTACTGCTTTAGATTGTTCTTTCTGTTGGACTGGACTCTGTTGTAGCTGTAGTTGTTTATTTATTTCTGTTAATTATTGAATTGTCCTACTTTATTTCCTATTTCTTTGTGCCTCCACACTCCTTTTTAGCCCTTCCGAGTCCTCTGACTCGTGGGCGACGGGCCAGGATTCGAATGGTATCGGGTCTTTCCCGGTATCCGGATCTTGGGTCGTTACACTTGGTGTAGATGGGGGTGATGGACCCGATAGAGGGGTGTGAGAAACTAAGGTACCCCGTGTCGCTTGCTCCTAAGGCCAGTAGGTTTGTCACCTCTATTGGCCTTAGTATACCTTTAATCAAGTCCCTTAGGGTTCCTACAAAGTAGAACGATTGGTAGGTTGTGTGGAGTGGTGGGGTGGGCACGATTGGGTTATGGTTTTCCATGGTGGGGCGCAAGATGTGGAGGAGGAGGTTTTGCTTTAGCCACTCAATGAGGGGTTCCCCTAGTATCATAATGCTCGTGGAAGGCCGGGTGGGGGGACGTGGCTGGTCATCCTGTAAAACTCGGAGGAGGATGCACCTAGTTAGGTTCAACGGGGTCTCATGGGGTAGGGATGAGTTCTCTTGACCCAACTCTCGGCATTGGACTTCATATTCCTCTTCCCAATCTAGGGAAGCCTCTTAGACTTCGGTCATCTCCTCAAGTTCCCCTTGGGTAGGGGTAACTATTTCTTCAATCATTAAGTTGGACATGCCTCGTGAGGGGTATTGACTGATGAAGTTTCCAAAGCCTTTACACTTAAAGCATTGTTGTCTATTTCCCAGAGTGATACCACCCACACTTTGTCCCGTGAAACTCTCCTCTCGCCGGGGCATGGGTTGACTAGGGGTGACTCTTATCGGAGGAGGGGTGGGAGGGAGATTAGAGGGCCGAAATGGGGACCGAGGTGGAGTACTTCCACTTGGACTTTGCATGGGGGTCTTCAAGAGAGGGGCCGGGTTGTGGGGGTGTGTGAGGCCCGTGCCTTGTGGATCTTTAGTGATTTGGATCTGGAACTTATTCTGGAATTTTTGGCTATTTTCCTGGATTTTTAGGATTTTTTCTGGTATTTTTTCGGATTTAATTGGATTTAATTGAGGTTTAATGGGAATATTAAGGTTTATATATATATATTAAGGTTTAATATATATATATATTAACCTTTTGTTTTTTTCCCATTTCCCCTCACCCTCTCTCTCTTCCCCTCGTCGATCTCACGCTCTCTCCCTCTCTCGTCCGATCACCCCCCCCCCTTCATAGGGAGTTCAGGTGTTTCGGCGTCGGATCGAGGCGTGGAGCACACCGGTGGAATCCTCGCGTCGAGTGGAACGCGTTGATGCCCTCCTTGACGTGATTCGTGGCCCGTAGTCGCAAGACGAGGCGTGGAAGCCCGGTGAACCCTCCTCGGTGCATGCGGTTTATTCGGCCGTTTCGGCTTGAACGAGGTAGGGGGATGGAATCTCAATCTTGCTAGGATCATTTCCTATAGCTTGTTTGCTTAGTTAAACTCCTGTGGCATGCATAATGGTTATTTTCCATTTTTGGGGTTTAAGCTTCGTTCTTCATGTTTAATCCATTGTGGGTATTGCATGTGGTTATTTTTGTTGGTATTATGTTGTTTAGGACGTGTGGTTTGGCAGAAAACCGGTTGTTTCGTCGTTACCCGGCGATTTCGGTCGCCCGGGAGGGAACCCGTTTTTAGATATAACCTGTCCGAATCCCAGTCGGTGTGACGGTCCGACCAGAAACCGTCACACATGTAATGGCCCTCACGGGACGCGTTACAGAACTGTAACGGCCCTTTGAAGGGGCGTCATAGTGTGTGTAACGGTCAGGCTCCCGACCGTTACACTTCTGTTGATTTCCATTGACCGGGTTTGGCGGTTGGCCTGACGGCTTGTCGGGCGACCGTCAGGGTGCCGTAACGCGCCTGCGCGAGCGCGTTAGACCGCTTTTGAACGGCTAGAAAAATTGTGGATTGATTTTTGGCCTCGGGTGGCTCTAACGGCCAGGGGCGGACGTGTCACAGTTGATGTAACGCACCCTTCCCCGACCGTCAGGACGCCGTAACGTGCCTTCGGGAGCGCGTTACACTTCGTTTGATCGATTAGAACTAGGGTTTCGGGTGGTTGTAACGGCTAGGGGCGGACGCGTCACAAGTGATGTAACGTGCCAACCCCCGACCGTCACCCTCTATGACGCGCTGGCAGTAGACCGTCACACCCCTGTTAGTTTCCAAAAGCCGCTTGCCTATTCTTTAATGCTTTTCAGAATGATTGCACGCCATGTATGGGTTATTTTATGAAATAATGGCATGTTTTTAGATCCCAATAGAGTTTTTTTACTTTCCTTGCTATGGAACCACTGTAATAGCCCTAAGGTCTTTGAGTACCGACCTGCCTGGGGATGGCGGAGGGGTGTTCCCGTTACACGGTTTTTAAGCTAGTACTGTGGGCTCCCCGCCAACGGTAGCGTCTATCCGAGGGAGAAAACTAGCTAGAGGGCCTGGATCAGGCGAGAGTCAGTGTGTGCACACGTAGTCGGAGGCTGTGGACTGACACTGACGAGTGTCACTCTGACTGGTCACTTTGTTTGGTACTGTTTACGCGCTCAGTTTGTCGTGTTACTGACTGCAAGTGCTTGAGACGTAATATAAGTCGTCAATGGACGCGTCTGGTTTCTGCTCCCGGTGGTTGTCCTGTTCCCTGTGGCTTGGCTAGTTGAGGCACATTCTATTGGTAGATTTAGTTTCTGTCGATTAGATTTAATTGTTATTGGCATGTTTTAGCAGTGTATTTAGATTTACAGCTTTATTGTGATTAGTTTATTCATGCCAATGCCTGTTAATTTAATTAAATGCATGTTATAATTGCTTTATTTTCGCATGATTGCTTGTTTAGTGCGAGGTAGGGATACGCGTGACCCCTACTTAGTCTGGCTGTGACTCACCCTTCTCCTTTCAGGTGAGCCGCGCCCGTCGTCTCCCGGAGTTTCGCGTGTACTCGGAGACCGTTCTTAGCAGCCAGCAGTAGTCGGGTCGTCTTTTTGGGCTTTCTGGTGTACTTTTGCCGGGGTATGCCCCGTGTAGTTGTACTTTGGGCTAGCACTTTTGTGCCTCTGGACTAGTTATATATTTAGCACTCTGTTTATTTTGAATTGCTTCCGCACTCTTGTTATATTTTATTACTTAAATCTAGTATGCGCGCTTGTGATTGCAATTCATTATACATCCCCTCGACAACACTTCACTAACCCTTCAGGGGCCTCATCAGCCACTTGGGTGGCTTCCCCAGTTCTTGGTATCGATATATCGATGTTATCGGTATATCGGTATCTGAGCTCTAGGTCGTCACAGTTGGTATCAGAGCGGAGTTGAGGATTTGTATAAGGAATTAGAATTTACACTTGTCCAGAGTTAGTCCTTTAGGTTTATTGCTGGCTTCGGATGTTTTTTCCGTATGATTGATGGATTTGCTGTTGTTTTATGTTTTCGACAGTTGTAAGATGCCACCTCGTCAAGGAAGACCTCGAGCTCCTAGGCATGCACCTAGAGAAGAGAGTGGTTCTGCTCAACCTCCTGTAGTTCCTGCTGTTCCTGCTCCAGCGCCAGTTGTTGCTCCTCATGTTGAAGCGCCTGGTAGTCGAGGCAAGGCTCTGAAAGAGTTTCTTCTATTTAATCCGCTTGCGTTTGACGGACATGCCGATCCCGAGGTAGCAAGACAATGGCTGGATGCGATCGAGCGCGTGTTCCTATCGATGGAGTGCGCAGAGGATGAAAAGGTTATGTTAGCAGCATTTCAACTTCAAGGTACAGCCATTACGTGGTGGAAAGCCGAGTGGCAGATTGCTTTTGGTTCCAGGCCCCTTCGGTAGATCACTTGGGTAGAGTTTGTTGCAGCTTTCGAGCGTGTCTATACTGCTGCCTGTTTACAAATGGCGAAGATGTACCAGTTCATGGAATTGTCTCAGGGCGGTATGACCGTGCTTCAATATCGGAACAAATTTATGGAATTGGGTCAATATGCGCCCCATGTGCTGGCTAATGATGCTTTGAAGACTCAGCAGTTCTTGCGAGGATTGAGGCCAGAGTTGAAATTGCCCTTGATCGTGAGTCGTGTTGCTGATTTAGATGGTGCGTGCCAGGCAGCTGTGGCACTTGAGCTGGAGATGGCGAGACCAGGAGGATTTTCGCAAGCTGGGTCGGTTCAGCCGACTATTCAGTTTCCGTAGACTTATCGACCAGTAGTGTCAGGAGTTTCCTCTGTTCCGCCAGAGGTTAGCAGTGCTTCTTCCCCTTCTAAGCCCAAGTTTAAGAAGTTCAAGAAGAAGAAGAAGTTCTTTCAGCAAGAATCGCCCGGTACGGGTACTGTTCAGCAGCTGACAATGCCTTCTTCCCAAAGTCGTCAGAGTTCTGCTATTAGTCAGCCGTGGACTTGTAGGAGATGCGGTGGTCACCATAAGGGTCAGCTATGTTCTCTTCCTGTTGTCTGTTTCAGTTGTGACCAGCCTGGTCACGTTGTTCGAGATTGTCTGTTGAGGCCGAAACCGGTGCAAGCACTTCCGTTTCCTCAGCCTCAGTAATCGCAGTTTAGACCTCCTTCTGTACCTCAACCTTAACAGCAATTTTATCCACAAGCTTTAGCGTCTTCCCAATAGTCTTCTGCCGTATCTAAGAAGCAAAAAGGGCAAGGTTTCTCACATTTCTCGAGCTGAAGCGATTGCATCCCATCTGGTGGAAGGTACGATTATACTTTATGGTCATTCAGCTCGTGTCTTATTTGATTCTGGTGCTTCTCACTCTTTTATCTCTGAGGATTTCATTGCATGTATTGAGGAACCAACATCAGAGATAACTTGTGAATTGTATGTTGAGATGCCCTCTGGAGATTTTATGATCACGCCTCTGTGTTTGGAAGAATCTCCTGTTATGATTAGTAATCATCAGTTGCCGGCAAGATTGTATGCGTTGCAGCTGGCAGATTATGACGTCATTCTGGGTATGGATTGGTTGGAGCAATATGGAGCTGTGGTTGACTGCAGATCGAAGAAAGTCTATTTTCAACTACAGGGAAAACCTGCATTTTATTTCAAAGGTATTCGATCCCGTTCTTCTTGTTTGATTATTTCTGCTATTCGAGCATGTAGATTGCTTAGTGCAGGTTGCCAGGGATTCTTAGCTTCTGTGGTTGCTGTTGAAAAACCACGATAGGACGTCAGTGATGTTCCTGTTGTCTGTGAGTTCCCTGATGTGTTTCCTGACAAGTTGCCAGGCTTGCCTCCAGAGCGAGAGATAGAAATGGTGATTGAACTGATTCCAGGTACAGCCCCGTTAGCAAAGGCACCGTACCGAATGGCTCCAAATGAACTAAAAGAACTGCGAGCACAGTTGCTTGAATTGCTGGAAAAAGGCTATATTCGCCCTAGTTTTTCTCCATGGAAGATGGAAGCCTGAGGCTTTGTATTGATTACAGATAGCTGAATTAGGCGACTATCAAGAATAAATATCCGCTTCCCAAGATTGATGATTTGTTTGACCAGTTACAGTCTGCTACTGTCTTTTCACGAATTGACCTCCGGTCTGGCTATTTTCAATTGCGGATCCGGGAATCTGGTGTAGAGAAGACAGCTTTCAGTACTCGTTATGGTCATTATGAGTTTCTGGTAATGTCGTTTGGTTTGACTAATGCCCCAGCAGCTTTTATGGACCTAATGCAGCGTATTTTCCGTCCATATCTGGATCAGTTCGTGGTGATTTTTGTTGATGATATCCTGGTTTATTCTGCTTCCGACGAAGATCATGAGCAGCACTTGAGGATCGTTCTGCAGACTCTGAGAGATCACGAGCTTTATGCAAAGTTCAGCAAATGTGAGTTCTGGCTTCAGGTGATTCATTTTCTTGGCCACGTGATTTCTGGTGACGGAGTAGCAGTGGACCCTGCAAAGATTGAAGCTGTTCTGAATTGGCAGAGACCGAGAACTGTGACAGAGATAAGAAGCTTTTTAGGTTTGGCTGGGTATTATCGCAGATTCATTCAAGACTTTGCAAAGATTGCTGCCCCAATGACTAGACTGACTCGTAAAGATGTGCCTTTTGTCTGGTCGGATCAGTGTGAGGATAGCTTTGTTGAATTGAAAGGGCTCTTGACTTCTTATGCAGTGTTGGTTTTGCCGTCCAGCTCGGGTGGATTTGTGGTTTGCACAGATACTTCTCCAGTAGGTTTGGGTGCAGTGTTGATG
Organism: Amorphophallus konjac; assembly: GCA_022559845.1. Taxonomy (NCBI): domain Eukaryota; kingdom Viridiplantae; phylum Streptophyta; class Magnoliopsida; order Alismatales; family Araceae; genus Amorphophallus; species Amorphophallus konjac. The sequence continues at coordinate 170,481,414 of CM040129.1, read as the reverse complement.
CAACATGGAAATGTGATCGCATATGCGTCTCGGCAATTGAAACAGCATGAAGAAAATTATCCCACGCATGATCTTGAGCTAGCTGCAGTTGTTTTTACCTTAAAGATCTGGAGACATTAGTTGTATGGTGAGAAGTTTCAAATTTTTACTGATCATCAGAGTTTACAGTATATATTCTCCCAGAAAGATCTGAATCTCAGGCAGAGGTGATGGATGGAATACATGAAAGATTATGACTTTACACTCTCCTATCAGCCGGGTAAAATGAATGTTGTGGCTGATGCTCTGAGCAGGAAAGTACAAGTCGGTCATCTGTTGCTTCATGAATGGAAACTATGGGAACAGCTTCCGAGCGAGGCGTTCAGCGTGGATATTCCTACCGACCCGAGGACAGCAGTTTGTGCTACCTTGACTTTGGGTTCTTCTTTATATCAGCAGATTAAAGAAGCTCAGCAAGCTGATTCTGATTTGGCTCGTGTTATATCAAGGTTTGATGTTGAATTTGATGACGAGCTGGTTGTCAGTTTTCAGGGCAGATTGTATATTTCCGCTGATGATGCTTTGAGACATGCGGTTCTGAGTGAAGCCCATGGATCCCGTTTTGCTATTCATCCAGTCACCACTAAGATGTATCAGAATCTGAAAAAGCAGTTCTGGTGGCCAGGCATGAAGAAAGATGTGGCTGTGTTTGTTTCTAAGTGCTTGACTTGTCAACAGGTTAAAGTCGAACATCAAAAGCCAGGTGGATTGCTTCAGCCGTTAGAAATTCCAATGTGGAAATGGGATCATGTCACTACAGATTTTGTGGTGGGTTTGCCTCGGACTTCTCAAGGTTTTGATGGTATCTGGTTGCTTGTTGACAGATTAACTAAGACTGCCAGATTGTTGCCAATAAAGGTTGCTTGGAATGTGCAGAGGTTGGCCGAGCTTTATGTGCAAAAGATTGTGCCGCTGCATGGAATTCCTGTTTCACTTGTGTCAGATCGTGATCCACGATTTACCTCCGACTTCTGGCGCAGTTTTCAAAAAGCTTTGGGCATTGAGTTAGCATTCAGTTCAACGTATCACCCGCAGTCAGATGGATAGTCGGAAAGGACTATTCAGACTCTGGAAGATATGCTGAGGTCGTGTTGCATTGATTGGCAGGGTTCGTGGAATCAACATTTGCCACTTGTTGAATTTGCTTATAATAATAGTTATCATTCCAGTATTGGTATGGCTCCCTATGAAGCACTATATGGTCGTCCTTGTCGTACTCCCTTGAATTGGTTTGACATTGGGGACAGCCTTTTGACGGGACTTGACATGGTGCAGCAATGTTCTGATGTGGTTCGTCTGATCAGGCAGAGGTTGTTGACAGCTCAGAGTCGACAGAAAAGTTATGCAGATCAGCGCAGGCGTCCACTACAATTTGAGCCTGGGGACATGGTTTTTGTCAAGGTGTCTCCGATGAAAGGTGTTTCCAGATCTGGGAAGTGTGGAAAGCTTAGTCCGCGTTATGTTGGCCCGTTTCCTATTATAGAAACTGTGGGTCCGGTGGCTTATCGATTGCAACTACCAGCGGCTATGCAAGCTATTCATGATGTGTTCCACGTCTCTTAGCTGAGGAAATATGTGTCTGATGCATCCCATGTCCTTGATGACTCTGTTTGGCCCGAAGTGACTGCTGATTTGTCTACGCCAGAGTTTCCTATTAGAATTGAAGACTGTCGTGAGCAGCGGTTGAGAAATAAGGTTATCCCTCTGCTAAGAGTTGCTTGGCAGCGCCACTCCGGTAATGAGTCTACTTGGGAACGTGAGGATGAGATGCGTCAGCTTTTTCCTTTCTTATTCTAGTGAGGTATAATTCTGTTTCTCAGTTTCCTCCTTTCCGTTGTTGTAAATTTCGAGGGTGAAATTTTTATTAGGAGGGAGGGACTGTGAGGTCCGTGCCTTGTGGATCTTTAGTGATTCGGATCTAGAACTTATTCTGGAATTTTTGATTATTTTCCTGGATTTTTAGGATTTTTTCTGGTATTTTTTTGGATTTAATTGGATTTAATTGACGTTTAATGGGAATATTAAGGTTTATATATATATATATATTAATATATATATATATTAACCTTTTGTTTTTTTTCCCATTTCCCCTCACCCTCTCTCTCTTCCCCTCGTCGATCTCACGCTCTCTCCCTCTCTCGTCCGATCACACCCCCCCCTTCATAGGGATTTCAGGTGTTTCGGCGTCGGATCGAGGCGTGGAGCACGCCGGTGGAATCCTCGCGTCGAGTGGAACGCGTTGATGCCCTCCTTGACGTGATTCGTGGCCCGTAGTCGCGAGACGAGGCGTGGAAGCCCGGTGAACCCTCCTCGGTGCATGCGGCTTATTCGGCCGTTTCGGCTTGAACGAGGTAGGGGGATGGAATCTCAATCTTGCTAGGATCATTTCCTATAGCTTGTTTGCTTAGTTAAACTCCTGTGGCATGTATAATGGTAATTTTCCATTTTTGGGGTTTAAGCTTCGTTCTTCATGTTTAATCCATTGTGGGCATTGCATGTTGTTATTTTTGTTGGTATTATGTTGTTTAGGACGTGTGGTTTGGCAGGAAACCGGTTGTTTCGTCGTTACCCGGTGATTTCGGTCACCCGGGAGGGAACCCGTTTTCAGATATAACCTGTCCGAATCCCAGTCGGTGTGACGGTCCTACCAGAAACCGTCACACGTGTAACGGCCCTCACGGGACGTGTTACAGAACTGTAACGGCCCTTTGAAGGGGCATCACAGTGTGTGTAATGGTCAGGCTCCCGACCGTTACACTTCTGTTGATTTCTGTTGATCGGGTTTGGCGGTTGGCTTGACGGCCTGTCGGGCGGCCGTCAGGGCGCCGTAACGCGCCTGCGCGAGCGCGTTACACCGCTTTTGAACGGCTAGAAAAACTGTGGATTGATTTTTGGCCTCGGGTGGCTCTAACGGCTAGGGGCGGACGCGTCACAGTTGATGTAACGCGCCCTTCCCCAACCGTCAGGATGCTGTAACGCGCCTTCGAGAGCACATTACACTCCGTTTGATCGATTAGAACTAGGGTTTCGGGTGGTTGTAACGGCTAGGGGCGGACGCGTCACAAGCGATGCAACGCGCCAACCCCCTACCGTCACCCTCTGTGACGCGCTGGCAGTAGACCGTCACACCCCTGTTAGTTTCCAAAAGCCGCCTGCCTATTCTTTAATGCTTTTCAGAATGATTGCACGCCATGTATGGGTTATTTTATGAAATAATGGCATGTTTTTAGATCCCAATAGAGTATTTTTACTTGCTATGGAACCACTGTAATAGCCCTAAGGTCTTTGATTACCGACCCGCCTGGGGATGGCGGAGGGGTGTTCCCGTTACACGGTTTTTAAGCTAGTACCGTTGGCTCCCCGCCAACGGTAGCGTCCTACCGAGGGAGAAAACTAGCTAGAGGGCCTGGCTCAGGCGAGAGTCAGTGTGTGCACACGTAGTCGGAGGCTGTGGACTGACACTGACGAGTGTCACTCTGACTGGTCACTGGTTTGGTACTGTTTACGCGCTCAGTTTGTTGTGTTACTGACTGCGAGTGCTTGAGATGTAGTATAAGTCGTCAGTGGACGCATCTGGTTTCTGCTCCCGGTGGTTGTCCTGTTCCCTGTGGCTTGGCTAGTTGAGGCACATTCTATTGGTAGATTTAGTTTCTATCGATTAGATTTAATTGTTATTGGCATGTTTTAGCTGTGTAGTTAGATTTACAGCTTTATTGTGATTAGTTTATTCATGCCAATGCCTGTTAATTTAATTAAATGCATGCTATAATTTCTTTATTTTCGCATGATTGCTTGTTTAGTGCGAGGTAGGGATCCGCGTGACCCCTACTGAGTCTGGCTGTGACTCACCCTTCTCCTTTCAGGTGAGCCGCGCCCGTCGTCTCCCGGAGTTTCGCATGTACTCGGAGACCGTTCTTAACAGCCAGCAGTAGACGGGTCGCCTTTTTGGGCTTTCTGGTGTACTTTTGCCGGGGTATGCCCCGTGTAGTTGTACTTTTGGCTAGCACTTTTGTGCCTCTGGACTAGTTATATATTTAGCACTCTGTTTATTTTGAATTGCTTTCGCACTCTTGTTAAATTTTATTGTTTAAATCTAGTATGCACGCTTGTGATTGCAATTCGTTATACATCCCCTCGACAACACTTCACTAACCCTTCAGGGGCCTCATCAGCCTCTTGGGTGGCTTCTCCAGTTCTTGGTATCGATATATCGATGTTATCGGTATATCGGTATCCTAATCTCTTGGTCGTCACACGGGGTCCCATGTCCTTGGGATCGGTCAATCGTGGAGTGAATCTAGGAGGCCTAGAGAATCGCTCAGCATCCCGGGCTATTCGGTAGGCTTGTGCAAGGGTTTCAACGTCCCTCATGAAGAGTTCCTTCTTGATGTGGCTTTGGAGCCCATTTCTAAATCTAGATAGGGTAACCGCGTGCTCCTCTCGGACTCCACACTTTAAGACATAGTAGTCAAATTTCTCAATACACTCGCTCACGGTCCTACCTTCCTGGGTGAGACTATGCCATTCATCTAAGAGGGTTTGAGTGTAGGAAAGGGGGAGGTACTTGGTTTTAAGGTGATCCTTCATGCCTTGCCAAGTATCAATGGGTTCTTGACGTCGGGCCACCCTCAAACTTTCTAGGCTCAGCCAATATGTTTTGGCTAGCTTATTAAGTTGCATCTTGGCCAATCTTACCCGCCTTTCTTCACTCATGGGGTACCAATCAAAATATTGGTCCATGGCGGTCTCCCAATCTTAGTAAACACTTGGGTTGTGGGATCCATCAAAGTTTGGTGCCTCAACCTTGATCATTCTTAAAAGGTGGTTATCCGGGTTTTCCCGGGGGTGCCTTTCATCACGCCCATAATCTCGGGGCCTCTTATAGTCGTAATAAGGATCATAGTCCAATCCTTCCCTATCAAACTCATCCCGTGGAGGCCGAACTCTAAGGCCATGGTTCCTAGGTGGGGGTTCATTGACTTCCCTCTCAAATTCATCCCGTGGTGGCTGAGCTCTAGGACCGTAGTTCCTAAGTGGGGGTTCATTGACTCCCCTCTCAAATTCATCCCGTGGTGGCCGAGCTCTAGGACCGTAGTTTCTAAGTGGGGGTTCATTGGCTTCCCACCCAAATTCATCCCGTGGTGGCCGAGCTCTAGGGCCGTAGTTCCTAAGTGGGGGCTCATTTGCTTCCCTATCAAATTCATCCCGGGGAGGCCGTGCCCTTGGGCCTAGGTTCCGAGGTGGGTCATTTGCTTCTAACCGGTCAAGCCAGGTGGTGATGGTCTCTAGCCGACCAAGAATGGTGGTTAGTGTCTCATGCATGGGGTCAATGTGTTGTTGGGGTTCCTCCCTAGGGGCTTCATGATCCTTTCGGGGATTGGGATCCATGAGAGGGGCTGAGGATGAAGGATCTTGCCGGTAGATGGTTCCCCTACGGGTGGACATGCAAAGGGACGATGGAAAGCACTATGCAAGGGAGACTCCAAATATAAATGCCTTAGGACTAGACTCATAGAGATAAGTCTAAAACTTGCTTTGATACCATTTGATATGATACGCCCTAAGAAAATGCAGCAACTAGCTAGAAGAACCTTAGACCTATCAAGCAAGCACACTTCACAAGAACGTAAGACTATCGTTGACCGCCGACAACCGATGCGCACACCGAACCCTGGGTGACTCGGGGATGTCGAGTAGAGGGTATGGAACAAGACCCTTGCTGGTAGAGGGCCAGCAGGGCTAGGGTTGCCCTCCCAAGGGTACAATGCCCACGTTCAAGGGGCTGGCTGGGTGCCAAAGGGGCACCTGATCACTCTCTCACACTCCCACGGCGGCCACTAGTAAGCGAGGGTGCTTCGGGGCTGGGCGCTCTCACACTAACCAGCGGAGCAATTGACGGATATTAAATTAAACAAGTACTAAAAATTTGAGCAGAGGTGTTGAGCTTACCCAGTCGGTCTGAAGAAACCGACTCCGTTCGGAGACGTGGGCGAGCGGGGAAGCATGGGTTCCCAGCACGTTGTGTCGGTGATGCTTGGACCTGAAATGAAAATTACAACACAACTTCCTCACACAGGAGGGATTGTGACGACCCCGGGATCTGAGTACTGAAAAGGAACCGACGCGTCTCGAATCTCGGCCCGTCAACCCACGAGCCCGAAGACTCGTAAGGGTAAAAAGGGGTGGTGTGGGAGTACAAGAGAAGCTAAAACGACCGCAGAGATAGCATAATACTCTAAAATAAAATGCACAGCATAATATAAATAAAATAAACTGCTACCAGGTCCACAGAGTCTCATGTCCAAATAAAAGTACAGTCAACAGAAAGGAAAGTACAACTACACGGGGCACCCCCGGCGTACAACTACACGGGGCATCCCCCGGCTCTGGCAGACTGGCGGCTAACCCAGGCTAGAAGAACCACGCTGGAACTCGGCCGCACCTCTCGAAGACCCCGCCTCACCTAAAAAGCAGGGGTGAGCCTCATTTCATTGGCCCAATAGGGATCCCGCGAATCCCCACCTCACGCGGAAAATAAGGCAGGAAGCCAGAAAGCAGAAAAGCAACCCTACCTAACAGGAGTACGGTAGAACTAACAAGCTAAAGTAACTAAACGAAAAAACCATATACTCTAATAGCACGCACTACTAAACCTCGGTCCAACGAAACCCGAGTCCACACCTGCCAGCGAACAGGAGCACTACCCACTATAAGAATGACCAGAAGCGTCCCCTGACGTCTTACACCACGTCACAAGTGTCTAGTTACAACGCCCCGGGCGTGAGACTCAGACACGCAACAAGTACCACAACAAGGACTAGCTGGGGTCACGCTCATCGGCGCGTGTCCTAAGCCCCCAACTACGTGTGATGTGGCACAGCCCAAAGACCACTAAATATGATGAGATGACCCTAGGACTTAGACCCGCAATCATACAAGCGCTCAATGATTCTCACGATGACGATTTTTGCTCACTCGGCTCACACGTTCACCCGGTGGGTCCGGAAGATGATGGTGAGGGTCTGAGGTGGGACCCAATTGTCATAATGGACTTACAATGCTAAGGCTGACCCCCAATGGGCCTGGGAGACCCAACTTTGTGGGTGGCTGGCCCGCAAGGTGGGGTGTTGGGTGGCACTCACTCACGGGCCGCGGTGGGCACGATATCGCTAAAAATTGAGTCCGAGCTCTCTCTTACCGTCCGACGGGCATTCAAGACAATACTACACTTGCAGAAATGAAGCAACCTAGGGTGATATCAGTGGCTCACCTGATCGGTGTGAAGACACCGATCCCGCTCGGAGACGAGGGCGCGCCGGGAGGTGAGGGTATGCACCCGATCGCCGCGGCGATGTAGCTTGACCTGAAAATGCAAATGGTACAGCACTACTCCTCTCACAGGAGGGGTGATCTTGGGGTGGGGGTTATGCTTAATACATCCAAAACTACCTCCACGCAGGGAGGGGCCTTCAGCCAGTCAAGCGGGGTGGGGAGATACGCAAAGAGAACCGACTTTCCGAGCTTTGCCGATTCTGCCTAGCTTCTATATTTCTGGACAGAGGGTCGATGTCGATGCTGCCAATAATTCCACCGAACTCAGAATCTGACGAGACTTGCGCCAAAAGCTTCCTAACTGGAGAGGGGTAAGGCCTGAATTTTTGGGCGGCGTTCCGATCTGGGGGCTGACTGCTCCGGTGACTGGAAGGTGGCTGCAGTTCTGGTCTCTGGACGAACACGATCTGAAACAGCACGTTGCAGAAGCTGCCACGACCGATCCTGAGCTCCAAATCTGGCACTGCTGGACTCGTTGGAACCGTGGACGAGTCTACTTTACAGAAAAACAAACGGGGAAGTCTTCTGATGTCGGAGATGAACTAGGTGTCCAGGGGAGTGGACGGTGGTCGGTGCAGACTGTGAGGAGGCAGATCGGCGTGGTTGTGGTAGAAAATGAGGACATCTACGTGTGCACACACAGACCATCTGCTCTAGGTCAGGTCCTCTAGGTGGTTTTCCCCCCCACCGGACTCTGGTGGCAAAGGCAAGGGGCCCTACGGTGACCAGCCTAAAAACCGCCTCTCACTGGGTCACGATCTCCACCACTCCCAGGTGGATCCGCACCCGCGTGCGCAGGAAGCTGCGACTAGTGGACAGGTCACTGACAGTAAGGACTAACTCACGGAAACCACAGCCAAAGAAACGGGACCGCACACACACGGTGCAGCATAGAGCCTGACGGTCCACCCTTGGGCCGTCACAGGCTGTGACGCACCTACACTGGGGCGTCACAAGGCTCTGACGGTCCACCCCTGGAGCGTCACAAGCCAAAGCGGAAACCGGCCCTGATGCACCCACCTAGGCGCGTCACAGGCTGTGACGCACCTACACTGGAGCGTCACATGGCCCTGATGGTCCGGCCCTGGAGCGTCACAAGCCAAGGCGAAAATAGGCTCTGACGCACCCACATAGGGGTGTCACAGCACCTGACAGACTAACCCTGGTGCGTCAGGGGAGGTTGGTTCGCCTGCTCTGACGCACCCACCCAGGGGCGTTACAAGGCTGTGACGCGCCAAGCCAGGTGCGTCACAGGCCTTGACCCCCCAACGGTCAAAACCAACGGTCGGCAGCCAATGGTCGAACGCAGCCTGACGGTCCAACCTAGGTGCGTCACAGGACTGTGGCGGTCTATCGTGGGACCGTCACAGCCCACAGACCCCATTGGCTACACACAGGGCAGTAACGCACCCATCCAGGCGCGTTACACTGTGTGACGGTCACTGGAAGGACCGTCACACCCGCCCGAGGGTGAAACGGCGGGAAACGCCCAAAAAAATCTAACCACGCTCCGATGCCTCCATAGGAGAGGGGGAAATCAAAGGGGAAGACCCCAGGGGACCCTTGGCATGATTCTAGGCCATCAAAACGCCGAATCGCGGCATAAATCCATAGATCGGGCGAACTCTCCCCAAAGCATGATTTTACCCTAAACCACTCAATTACACCCCTCTCGGCTCCCATTCGGCCTACGAATCGCGGGGTATGACGGGATGAGCATAGGGATTCGTCCCCCTACCTCAATGGAGCGAATGCTCTGCCGAATCACCGCCGAAGTCAAGGAAGAAGCTTTTAGAATGCCACGCGCCCCGCCTCCCGCCGCGAGAAGGGCACCGCCGGGACCACCTCATCGCCGCCACGCCATTGCCGGAGTGGAGGAGGCCGCGTCTCGGTCGCCCGGGGAAGAAGAATGGCGCGGTGGGGAGGGCGCTCTCCCACGGTTGGAAGGAGGAGGAAGAAGAAGAAGAAAAAGGTGAAAAAGAAAAGAAAAAGGTTTGGTATTTATAGAAAATCTAGAAAATCAAAAAAATCCTAAAAAATAGAAAAATACACCTCCTCGATCCTCTCGACGCGCTGATCGCAACGGTACCACTCGCGGGTAGATGAACAACCCGATTCACACGCTACAGGGTTCCGTAGGTGTTTCCGAGACACACACGTAGGAATCGAAAAACACGCGGAAAGGCCACGGAACACGTTCCGAGCCTCCGAACTGACCCGAATTACACGGATCCCAACATGAAACATGTCCAAAACATAATTCCGGACACAACGGAGTCAAATTCACCGAAAACACAGATTCAGGACCCAAGAAGAAGGATCTGAAAAGGGTCCGGGACATCACAGGGATGGACTAAGGGTGGGGAATTTAGAATTACACACAAACACTACCTCCGCACAGGGAGGGGCCTTCAGCCGGCCAAGCGAGGGGAGGGGAAAAGTCGATGAGCCCGAATCTGCCCGATATGACCAGCCGGGGTAGAGAGTGGATGTTGAGCTGCTGCGGGCATCTCCCGGTGCTGTAGGAAGGTGGGACTGATGTTGAGTCGACTAGGGGTGAGGTAGAAGCCGGCCGTAGATGCTGGTAGTCGTCCAGAGGTCGAGCCGAGGTGCTGTGCCGTCTTCTTCACAAGTTGCTCTGTTCTGCCCAGTCTGGGACTGCAGGATAGGGTGTCGGTGTCGGGACAGTTGTGGACACCAAAAAAAAAATGCATACCTGGATATCCTGCTCGGCCTCGCGTCAGCAACGGCGCCGAGTGAAGAAACCCCGGAGAAATCAAGCACAAAAGGCCCCACAGCCTGTGGGCCTCGAAGAGAATCAAATGGGCCATGGCTCATGCCCACAATGGGCTCAGAACGGGCCCCGGATACACACACCCCCTGGGGAGCCCTTCAGCGGCACGCCCAGCCCCAAGGGGCCTCAACGGCACACCTTGGTGGAGCCCCAGCGGCACGCCCTGAAGAGCCCCCAGCGGCACGGCCCCAAGGCCCTTCAGCGGCACGGCCCCAAGGCCCTTCAGCGGCACGCCCTGGAGAGCCCTCAGCGACACGGCCCCAAGGCCCTTCAGCGGCACGCCCAGCCCCAAGGGGCCTCAACGGCACACCTTGGTGGAGCCCCAGCGGCACGCCCTGAAGAGCCCCCAGCGGCACGGCCCCAAGGCCCTTCAGCGGCACGGCCCCAAGGCCCTTCAGCGGCACGCCCTGGAGAGCCCCCAGCGGCACGGCCCCAAGGCCCTTCAGCGGCACGCCCAGCCCCAAGGGCCCTCAACGGCACACCCTGGCGGAGCCCCAGCGGCACGCCCTGGAGAGCCCTCCGGCGGCACAGCCCTCAGCAGCCTCAGCGGCACGCCCTTCAGGCCATTCAGCGGCACGCCCTTCAGGGGCTTCAGCGGCACGCCCATTTGGGCTCCCAGCGGTACGCCGTTTTGGCTCCCCCACGGCACGCCTTTTCAACTCGCCAGTGGCACAGCGTTGAAGCTTTTCAACGGCAAGACGACGTGAAGCCCATGCCCTATGCATCCTTGGCACGCAATGAAGCCGTCTGAGGTGTCAGCCGATCATTAGGCCACGTAGGCTCCTCCACTGACACCCCGGACGGAGCAGGTCGAATGCCATCATCACACAGGCTGTTTCCCGCCGTTTCGAGAGCACTTGAAGGCTCCCTCCGGGGGAGTATAAAAGACTCCCTGCTCCCACATAGGAAGGGAGACAAAAAAAAAGAGGGACACCCACAGAGAGAAAACACGGACGAAAAGGAGAAGAGAGAAAAGAAGAAGGGCTTCGGCGGGAGCCTCCTCCGACGACCACCGGGAAGAAGCAAGATTAAGAGAGAGAGAGCTTTATGTAATAGGGGAGAGAGTTGGGGACGGTGATCCAGATCCCAATCCCCAACGCTTCCTTCCCTTTTGTACTCCGTTCCTCCTCCTCCCGTTCTTCGTCTTCAGATTTCCCCTTGTCCACGGCTTCGTCCTGGGCATTTTTCTTTTGTAATGTGTATGTAGGGCCTCGCCCTTGTGATTCCCATGAATGAAAGTCACCCTCTATGGGTTTCTCTTTGATTTCGTTGGCTTATGCTAGTCCTTGCGATTTCCAATGGGTTGTCTGTTCCTCCCTCCGTCTCCCCACTTCTCCGGTGTTCTTGGGGCCTCCATGTCGATACGAGCCCTCTCCCATGAGCTTTGGTCTTATGGGCCCTTCAACCCCCCCCTCCATGGCCCTCTGTTGTATTCGTTGGCTTAAGGGAGAGGGAGACCCTTACCCTCTCTCCGAACATCCAGTAGCCAAGTAGCCTTCCCCCGGCCTTGAACCCCCCCTTCTTTTCCTGAATGGCCTCTAAGTCTCCCAGCCTGCACTCTGTTTAAGCCCCCCATCGATGCACCTTTCCGGCGCTTGGCCGGCATACTTGTTTTGGCCCTCAGCGGCACACCCCATTTGCCCTCAGCGGCACACATCCGTTTGCCCTCAGCGGTACACTCACCTTGGCCCTCAGCGGCACACCCTTCAGTCCCTCAGCAGCACACTTCTTGGCCCTACTCCGAGCCCTTTCCTTCACGTTTCTGAGGCTCTGTAAAGGTGTTGTTGCCTCCGAGTGCCTACCTCCAGTTGTCGGGTTCCGCCACTCCATGTGGGCGCGTTCTCTTTATCTCCCTTACGCCCCGGGTTAAGGGGAGATGCTACCGAATTTTTGTGAGAAAATAACAAAATATTAAAAGAGACAGAGGGAAGCAACAAACGAATGGAATAATCAATGAACCTCCCAACTAATCAAGCCACTGCCGGCACCATGACGAGAACCGAACTGATTAACGACCCGGCCGCCCGAACGCCCGATCCGCAAGAAAGGAGGCTGAACCGAGCAAAACGGAAATAAGGGAGAAGTTTATATAAAACTGCGTAAAAATTAAAACAAGAATAAAAGAAAAACCTTAAAATAAGAAATTGAAAACTGATTGGACCTCCACCACCACGCCTTGATTGGCCCTTCAACGGTGCACCCCAGTTATCTTCCAGCGGCACACTCATCCAACCCCTTCGCCGGCACACTCCTCCCAGCCTTCAGCGGTACGCTTCAAAGCCTTCCCCGGCACGCCCCTTGAACCCTCAGCGGTACGCCCTAATTGCCCATGGACACACCATTTAACGGCACGCTCTCCATGGCCCTTTCAGCGGCACACTCCCTCCCTTCGCCGGTACACCCTCAGCCACCGTCTCAACGGGATCCAGTGTATAGACTTTAGGCCAGCCAACGTGCAGACTTCACGCTGTAGCGTATAGACTTGGCCAATGTATAGACTTTGGGCCAGCCAACGTACAGACTTCATGTTACAACGTACAGACTTTGGGCTTGGCAACGTATAGACTTCGAGCTGCAGTCAAAGGGGCAATGTACAGACTTCATGTTGCAGCGTATAGACGTGGGGCTGGCCAACGTATAGACTTGGCCAATGTATAGACTTTGGGCCAGCCAACGTACAGACTTCATGTTACAATGTACAGACTTCCTGTTGCAGCGTATAGACTTGGGGCCAGCCAATGTACAGACTTCACGCTGCAGCGTATAGACTTGGCTAATGTATAGGCTTTGGGCTGTAATGTATAGACTTTATGCTGGTCAATGTACAGACTTTGAGCTGATGAATGCTGGCCGATGTATAGACTTTGGGCCGGCCAACGTATAGATTTCACGCTGCAGCGCATAGACTTGGCCAATGTATAGGCTTTGGGCTGTAATGTATAGACTTTAGGCTGGCCAACGTATAGACTTCATGATGGACAATGTACAGACTTTGAGCAGCCAACGTACAGACTTTGTGCTGGTTGAATAAGCAATGTATAGACTTGAGGCTGGGGAACGTACAGACTTTATATCACCCCCCCCCTCCTTCACCGACACACTCTCCAGCAGTACGCCCTTTTCAGCCCCCAGCGGTACACCCCTTGAGCCTACAGCGGTACGCCCCCCCTTTGGCCTTGTTGCTCTCAGCGGTACGCCCCTTTGGCCTCCAACGGTACGCCCTTTTCAGCCCCCAGCGGTACACCCCTTCGCCACTCAACGGCACACCCCATGCCCTCAGCGGTACACTCCCATTTTTCCTTCGCCGGCACACTGCATGTATATATACATATATAGCATGATAAGGGCATTGACGATAGCAAATAAATTGATGAAAATTATGCTAATTAAAGGACCCCGAATATGCCACATTAATAATGATTCAAAGGTATAAATAAATAATAAACATCAAATCAGAGATCAGAACATATAACTAAGAAAACCCCAAATAAAAGACGCTAGGGCCCACACTGCAGCCCCCATCTCTCCCCGCGACCCGGGGCAAAAGGAACAATAATGCTGCCCTCTCAGGCCGGGCTCGGATCTTGGGAGTCATTCTGATGCGGGACAATATGCTCTGATACCAAATTTGATGCGGGACAATATGCTCTGATACCAAATTTGATGCGGGACGGAACTGACAAATGGACTAAACCTATGATGAAGACCAAGTGCGGCCAGCACTCACTCGTGACAAGGCAAGCCGAGTGATCGACCTCCGTACTATTCCTCTGAAGAGAGGCGTCTCTCAACAAGAAACCCAAGTCCACGGTCGTCCCTATGAGGGAAGCGAGTGGATCAAAGCGGCAAAGGAGCCGACGCGCAACTATAGGAGTCTAGTCCGAGCTCGGTGCTCGACTAGGGCCACGGAATGGGATACTCTCACTCACGATCTCGCGGTGTTGAATGCTAGCTAGGATCCCTACACTCTCACGCGGCATACAAGATCACATACTAGTAAAGCAAAATGCCAAGGGAGGGGGGGAGCGTCGCACGTACCTCCACGCCTAGGCGTGGGGAAGGAACCCCGGCCGAGACCGACAACCCCGATACACATAATGAAAGAATAGGTACAAGCCAGCAATGGTGCCCACTCCTCTCAGGGAGATAACAGGCTACAACAATTCCATTCGGGGCGGCCGATACACGGGCTGACGGGCGGCACTCGGTGAAGGGTTGGCCACGAGGAGGGTCCGGATGACGATCGGCAGAATCGCAGCAACGCGCGATTCGGTGGTAAACGTTCCCACGAATGGATCCGGAGTCCGATTGGGGCGCCGTCAGCGAGGGCGCGTAGTTAGGTCGCAGGAGGAAGCCTCGGCCAAAGGGCGTGCTCAGATTCCATCCGTGGAAGCCGTGGCCGCACCTGCAAGTGGGGACAAGGAATCTGCTCCCAGAACTGCGCTGCCGAGCGGGGAAAATGGTAACTCGCTGCTCCGTTAGGCGAACGAGGCCCCGCTTGTGGGAGGACGTCGGGGACGCAGAGCAGCAGGTCCCGCTCAAAGGGCTCGATCAGATCTGATCGTGGCTGAGAGCAGCAGGCTCTGAAATCCGCTGGTGGTTCTGGCGCCGGTTGGGCAGGGCAGACCCGCGTGACCTCACGGGAACGGACGCCACGAACAGCTCGGACGTCGGAACGAGACGAGGTTGGCGGCGTTGGAAAGAGGACGACGAGTGGTACAAACTCTGAAGAAATCAGCTCCAAACTCGGAGTTGTCCGTCCTGTGGGATTTTCGCAAGAAGGAGGGTGGATCTGGGCGCGCAGAGAGGGAGGCTCCTGCGCTAGCTCACGAGAAAACTCGCCACGGGTGGTGCCGACCTCGGATAGAGGCGAAACCAAAGCCCACGCGCTGCCGACTCGTAGAAGTATCCACCAAAAAAAGGAGGGGCTCGGATTCGACCCGCATCGGATGGGGACGCCGCTGCAACTCGGGGTCGAATCTGGAACACGCAAACTCAAACCAGAGACGAAGTAGAAGGGAGGAAGAACCTCGGCGTCGCACCGAGGGGATGGGGAGTCGCACCCCGGGGTTGCTCCCGTCGCAGGAGCAGAGGAGGAAGAGAGGGTCGCCCTCTCCAAGGGGTGGCTGTGCCAATGGCTGCTCAATCAAAATATTTCATCTATTCATTAATTATTCCTCCAAAGAAAATACAAAGCTTTTATATGGGGAGGGGGAAGGCTAGGGTTGAAACCCTAGCCACAAGGGAAAGGGGGGTGCGCAATGTGGCATGGGGGAAAGGGGGGTGCACACATTGGCTAGGGGGGGAAAGGGGGGGGGACGCACCACTCCTAGATTCTAGGAGGGAATTGGGAAGGGGGGCGGCCAAAGGAGGGATGGGGTGGCCGGATGGGGAAGGGAAAGGGGGGTGCGCATCCCTCTTCCTAAAATCTAGGAGAGGGCCACACACTCCACTCCTAGAAAGTAGGAGTGGGGCGGATGCCACCTCCTCCTCTTGGAGGAGATGAGAGGGGCGCCCAAAACCCTAATGGGCCAAAAGGTTGGACCAAGAAGTGGCCCACTAGTCCTATTACCCAACCAATGAGCCTAGCACACCCAATAAAGGTCTAATTGGCCCCAATTGGCCTACAAAGGTCCACAATAAAGAATAAACATGTCCACGCAGGGACTAAACCAAGGCCTGGTATGGCCATCATGTAAAAGAAGGTCCTCTAAACCATGCCGTAGTCGCCGAGCCAAAGAGATGCCGGCGTGCTCCGCGTGCTCCGTCGAGAAAGGCGGCGCGTGTCCTCACCAATTCTCCCCGGGTGGGAAGAACTCGACCCCGTCGAGTAAGGGTCACGATCGCTCCAATAACGATCCAGCAGGTCCGGGTCGATCAGCTCCAGCTCTCCACGTGTGATCCAGGTGTCGTCTGTCGCAGGGCGCCCTCTCCAGCGCACTAGGAAGCGCTGGTAGGCTCCGCTCCTGGTCGTGGTCACCTGCTCATCCAGTATGCAATCTATATACTCGCGTGTCTGTAATGGGGCTGGAGGAGGTGGACGCTCAGAAGGTGTAATGCTCTCAACAGGAGGGGTAGGCCCAAAAAGCTCACTGGGAATCACCGCGGGATCCCGATATGCCACCAGATCAGAGACATTGAACGTCGAACTGATCCCATAGTCGTCTGGTAGCTCAATCTCATACGCATTCGACCCTATTCGCTTCAGAACTCGGAAGGGTCCTGCACCGCGGTCCTGGAGTTTCTTCACGGCCCCCGAAGGGAACCGTTCAGGTCTAACCCTGATCATGACGTACTCTCCCACTTGGAACTCACGGGTGCGTCGATGCGCATCAGCTAGATCCTTATAACGTGCGTTGCTGGCCTCGAGGTGGTGATGATGCAGACTCCGAACTAGCTGTGTTGACTCATACCTATGTGAATGCAGTGGTGGTCCTGGACATCCAAACATGGATCTAACATGCCTATGACGTCTACCTGACTTGACAACATGGGGAGGGCCTGGACAACCAAAGTAGAACCTAGCATGCACATGTGTCCTATGACATATGGTAGACTCAGAAGGATGAATAATCCCAAGCTTACTCATGACATCTCCCCTATATGACGATGGACATGGTGAAACATGGGGAAGAGACATGTGTCCCTGGCCTCCTAAGCTCGGGCATCTGGATGCCTGCAAAGTGAGGTGTTGACTAGAAGGCCTAGGTGGTGTATGATAGTGGACCTCCTCGACAAGGTGGGGAAAATAATATGGGTCGAGAGGCTCACTAGGGAGGGGATCGAAAGGGTCAAAGAAATGATGACCCCTCCCGACAGGTCCCTTCACTATACTTGCCCATGTGCGACATTCGCCCAGGTGCAGATAATCACCTTCAGGCACTCTCATGTATGGGGCAAGAGGCTCATGAGGAAGGCAAGGAAGGCTAGGTTCCTCCCTCGGGACCGTGAAACCATAAGCGGGGATAAAATCAACCTCCACGGGTATGGGAAATAATAAAAGGACCTCGGATGTGATATGTCCTATGGTGTAGACCGAGGTAATAGACCCCAAAGCAGGGAGTGTAAAGCTATGACTATAGGGTTGGTCAGACCCTAAGGTCAACATATAAGTCAACTCCCATTGATAATCTAAACTCCTAAGGAAGTCCTTCACATTTTCAAGAAAGCAGAAGGACCGAAAAGTGGTGTGAAAGGAGTTAAGGGGTATTATTGGGAGGGCTGGTCCCATGGGTGTATAGCAAGGAATGGAGACATCTAGAAGTGGACCCTCCCTTAGCCAGCTAGCTAAAGACTCTCCAATGACCAGTTCACCCTCGGAAGGTAAGAATGTCTCTATATGAGGGTCTAAGGGTGAAGCCTCTCTCTCGGGAGTGGAAACGGAGTCCTCTATGATGTGGAGGGGATCACTCCCTAACTCCTCAACCTCAGTTAGGTACTCCTCAATCAACTCCTGTTCAGCCTCGTAACTCACTGGAACAAACCCAGGTGATGACATGGAGGTGGTCGGCGTAACGCCGTCATGGAAGACAAACTCA
Organism: Amorphophallus konjac; assembly: GCA_022559845.1. Lineage (NCBI taxonomy): Eukaryota > Viridiplantae > Streptophyta > Magnoliopsida > Alismatales > Araceae > Amorphophallus > Amorphophallus konjac. The sequence continues at coordinate 170,463,711 of CM040129.1, read as the reverse complement.
CCGGGAAGGTGAGATGGGTGTAAGGTGCAGGTCCTCCTATCTAGGTCGATGGTCGCACTTCTTTCCTCCAACCAAGTTCGCCCTAAAATGATGCATGGACCAGCAAGTGTGCTGATCTTGCACCAAGCGCCATCGAAATATTTAACGGGGCCAAACCACCGTTGAAACTCGATAAAAGCTAAACCATCACGGAGAACAATCTCCCCAGTCTTAGAGAGTGACTCAATAATGTCTTGTGAGACACATTTAGACGACACCCTACTGATGAAGTCGATCTCCGTATGCATCCCATTAGGTAGGATGGCAGTGGACATGACAGGGCGCTGGAATGACTCGGTCATCGGTATAGGGATCGGGTCTCCCGACGACTGAGTGGTAGGGGCGACACTTAGGGGTCGTACCATAAGAGCGTCGAATCGGGCCAACAGGGATGACGATGCATGGGCTCGAGGAATCGCCATGGGGCTGGCGGGAAGCTGGACATGCAAGACTCAACGAGATAAGGGTAAAACTCTAACTAGACACAAACCTAAAATGACAATGCAATGGTACGTTACCTAGATGAACTAAGAGACTAAATGCACCCTAGACAAACTAAAGACTCAAATGACCTAAGACCCCAATTTGTTAGAACAAACTGGTTCCCTAAGCTCTGATACCAAATTTGACGCGGGACAATATGCTCTGATACCAAATTTGATGCGGGACAATATGCTCTGATACCAAATTTGATGCGGGACGGAACTGACAAATGGACTAAACCTATGATGAAGACCAAGTGCGGCCAGCACTCACACGTGACAAGGCAAGCCGAGTGATCGACCTCCGTACTATTCCTCCGAAGAGAGGCGTCTCTCAACAAGAAACCCAAGTCCACGGTCGTCCCTATGAGGGAAGCGAGTGGATCAAAGCGGCAAAGGAGCCGACGCGCAACTATAGGAGTCTAGTCCGAGCTCGGTGCTCGACTAGGGCCACGGAATGGGATACTCTCACTCACGATCTCGCGGTGTTGAATGCTAGCTAGGATCCCTACACTCTCACGTGGCATACAAGATCACATACTAGTAAAGCAAAATGCCAAGGGAGGGGGGAGCGTCGCACGTACCTCCACGCCTAGGCGTGGGGAAGGAACCCCGGCCGAGACCGACAACCCCGATACACACAATGAAAGAATAGGTACAAGCCAGCAATGGTGCCCACTCCTCGCAGGGAGATAACAGGCTACAACAATTCCATTCGAGGCGGCCGATACACGGGCTGACGGGCGGCACTCGGTGAAGGGTTGGCCACGAGGAGGGTCCGGATGACGATCGGCAGAATCGCAGCAACGCGCGATTCGGTGGTAAACGTTCCCACGAATGGATCCGGAGTCCGATTGGGGCGCCGTCAGTGAGGGCGCGTAGTTAGGTCGCAGGAGGAAGCCTCGGCCAAAGGGCGTGCTCAGATTCCATCCGTGGAAGCCGTGGCCACACCTGCAAGTGGGGACAAGGAATCTGCTCCCAGAACTGCGCTGCCGAGCGGGGAAAATGGTAACTCGCTGCTCCGGTAGGCGAACGAGGCCCCGCTTGTGGGAGGACGTCGGGGACGCAGAGCAGCAGGTCCCTCCCAAAGGGCTCGATCAGATCTGATTGTGGCTGAGAGCAGCAGGCTCTGAAATCCGCTGGTGGTTCTGGCGCCGGTTGGGCAGGGCAGACCCGCGTGACCTCACGAGAACGGACGCCACGAACAGCTCGGACGTCGGAACGAGACGAGGTTGGCGGCGTTGGAAAGAGGACGACGAGAGGTACAAACTCTGAAGAAATCAGCTCCAAACTCGGAGTTTTCCGTCCTGTGAGATTTTCGCAAGAAGGAGGGTGGATCTGGGCGCGCAGAGAGGGAGGCTCCTGCGCTAGCTCACGAGAAAACTCGCCACGGGTGGTGCCGACCTCGGATCGAGGCGAAACCAAAGCCCACGCGCTGCCGACTCGTAGAAGTATCCACCAAAAAAAGGAGGGGCTCGGATTCGACTCACATCGGATGGGGACGCCGCTGCAACTCGGGGTGGAATCTGGAACACGCAAACTCGAACCAGAGACGAAGTAGAAGGGAGGAAGAACCTCGGCGTCGCACCGAGGGGACGGGGAGTCGCACCCCGGGGTTGCTCCCGTCGCAGGAGCAGAGGAGGAAGAGAGGGTCGCCCTCTCCAAGGGGTGGCTGCGCCAATGGCTGCTCAATCAAAATATTTCATCTATTCATTAATTATTCCTCCAAAGAAAATACAAAGCTTTTATATGGGGAGGGGGAAGGCTAGGGTTGAAACCCTAGCCACAAGGGAAAGGGGGGTGCGCAATGTGGCATGGGGGAAAGGGGGGTGCGCACATTGGCTAGGGGGGGAAAGGGGGGGGGGGACGCACCACTCCTAGATTCTAGGAGGGAATTGGGGAAGGGGGGCGGCCAAAGGAGGGATGGGGTGGCCGGATGGGGAAGGGAAAGGGGGGTGCGCATCCCTCTTCCTAAAATCTAGGAGAGGGCCGCACACTCCACTCCTAGAAAGTAGGAGTGGGGCGGCTGCCACCTCCTCCTCTTGGAGGAGATGAGAGGGGCGCCCAAAACCCTAATGGGCCAAAAGGTTGGACCAAGAAGTGGCCCACTAGTCCTATTGCCCAACCAATGAGCCTAGCACACCCAATAAAGGTCTAATTGGCCCCAATTGGCCTACAAAGGTCCACAATAAAGAATAAACATGTCCACGCAGGGACTAAACCAAGGCCTGGTATGGCCATCATGTAAAAGAAGGTCCTCTAAACCATGCCGTAGTCGCCGAGCCAAAGAGATGCCGGCGTGCTCCGCGTGCTCCGTCGAGAAAGGCGGCGCGTGTCCTCACCACATCCCGACATGGTCCGGCCTCGACCTAGCCTCGGGCCGACATCTTGATCAGACCGGGTTTGCTCCTCGTTCCGGACGCCCTCCGAGTCATCACTAAAATTGCCAGGTGTTCAGCAAACACTTGAACGGATTTGTCCCGGCTTTTCCTGTTGCGTTTCCATCACGGACTCGTGTTCGAATATGAAAAGGTCCACGAGTGACTGACATGACCAGCGGTTTGTGGTCTGAATACAACCCTCAGTGTGATCCATTCCTATCTCTTTCTTACGCGATTAGTATTATTCTTTTCGGCTGCAGGGCCCCTAATTTCGACAATTAATCAAGGGTATTCCCTCGTACGGGGGATGTAAATGACGTCATGACCTTTATGGCACGACGGGATTCGGTCCCGACACGAACCACACAATCGCCTGACGAAGTCAGATCGAGCGCACCATGGGCTATTCGGAGCCCGAATAAATCGTCACCTCGGTGACTGGCACGCCCACGCACTTAATAGACAAAACCACCATGAAGCCAGCGAATTTAAGCGCGTCCACAGCTCTGGCGCGCCCGGTGGGACTTATCCACCCTTTATCTCTTTGCCGAAATTAGGGGCCCCGCGGCCCCCTTCCTGTAATACTAATTGTGCTACTTTCTTAAATGCAGTAGAAGAGAGAAAGACATCATGGAACCGACAATGGCTGTCGTCTGCAGCCCTCAAGTCATGGAGAACCATGTCCGAGGCGGCTACCTGGCGGTGCCCCTCAACTTCTGGAGCTTCCCTCCCACCGTGGGCTTCCCCAACTTCTTGGGGGTAGCCTTCGTCAACATCCTCGAGGTGAAGACGCCCGAAGAGTCCCAGGTCAACGCTCCCGCCCCGGGGGCCACTGAAGCTGCTGCCGGCCGAGCTATGGCCAAGAACAATACCAGCGTCCCGACAACGACGCTGAGCTACAACGTGCACCACGTGCACCAAACTACCGGCCCATCCCACCAAGGGTCGGCATCCCACCGAAGGAGGCTTCGGAGGAGCAACACCGGCGCCGGCTCAGGGCGTCGCATGTCCAACTCCGGAAAGTCCATGACGGTTGGGGCCCTCTGAGTCCGCCTAGACGGGCAGAGGTCCCAGGCGACGCCGGACCGCGTCATCCCGACCATCCCAGTCCGCAACTCCTTCCAATGACTGGAGAAGCTGAAGGAAAGGGCAACGCCCGCAACCCTACACAGGCCGGCCAAACTGAAACAAGTTTGGGTACCCAAGGGGGGCCAGCCTGCTACACCCGCCCAAGCGGGGCCCAGCGCTTTCCGCCCGAGGAGGGCCCGACAAGATGATAGGGTCGAGGTGATGACCCCAACTTCCCGACCGGCACCCGTCATCCCGGCGCCGCCCGAGAATGCCCCCCGCCGTCACCGAGGGCGCCGGCACAATGCCGCCCGCCCGGCTCTCACGGCCTGCTCTCCTCCTGCCGCTGTCAGCGACATGCAACCCTAGGCCGCTCTCCCTGACCAGGAGTGGGAAGGGATCGAGCAGGCTATGAGAAATTACCTCCGAGGCCCGGGTAGCACCCCCGCCGGCCGCCAGAGACTGCTGGGGGCAATGGCTTCCGCTTTTCAAGAGGAAGGCGCCCGACCCGCACCTAGCGTGGAGTCGAGGACCCGTCCGGAGGAGTCGCGCCAGTCCCCTGTACGGGAGGAAGCGCCGCCCCGACGGTCGGTCTTTGATAGACTGGTGTTCCCAGGGAGATCGTCCAGGAGGGTGACAAAAAGAAACAAGAATAAGAAATGGCAAACATTCACCTGCGACATGGCAGGAGTTCATGGTCGGTATGGGGCCTTGCCCACCGATCCGGAAGAATTGGCCAGAATAGCCGTCAGGCCGGGACCCCTTACTAGAAGAGGGAGAGCGGCAGGCGGCGCGACACCCGCAGGCGCCGAAGGGACCCTACCTGAAGAACCCCTTGAGGCCCTCACGGCCAACGTGGTCACCACCGGTGACACGAGTGGCGGACCCTCGACATCATCCGAGGACGCCCCGGCCGAAGAGACAGGGGGCATGCCCAGTCTCCCCACAGCTGACCCTACAATGCTGCTCATGATACAACGATTCCAGCAGGAAATCGAGTCACTCAAGAAGCAGCTAAGTGAGCGGAACACCGCCCCCGATGTCCTGGCAGACCGAGGTTATACCCGAAGCACCCAGGGACAGGGGGCAGTCTTCAGAGGTAGCCCTCCCAGCAACCCTCAATCCTCTCGGGGGCGCACCCCCACAGCAAACACATTGCACGACAGTGGCCCCGCCACAGGCTCCGCCTTCACAAGGGTCCCCCATGGCTCCCCGGGCGACCGTGGTAGCCACCCCGAGTGCGCAGCCCGCTCATTTTTACCCGAATCCGGTCGACCCGACAGCAGTTAGCCGATTGATGCTCGAACAGATGATAGATATGAAGCTGGCTGAGAGGGACGAAGGGGATCAGACGCCGTTTGACATCTACCGGGTACCCTACCCAGCCCACTATGCCGCAAGGAAGCTGCCGGTCGGCGTCACCAAGCCGCCGAAGTTTGAAAAATTCAACGGGCAAGGGTCCCCTAGGGAACACATTGCCTACTATGTGAACGTCATGGGAGATCTTGCTGCTGATGAGGCCTACCTCCTGAAGTTCTTTGGCTCGACACTTACCGGACTCGCCTTCGAGTGGTACTCCAGCTTGCCACCCAGGTCCGTTGCTGACTGGCCTGACATGCAATAGAAGTTCAAGGAAAGATTTTATGTTGCAGAACGGGAAGTCACTGTAGCAGAGCTCTATGCTACGAGACAGAAGAACGATGAGTCGGCCCTCGACTACATCAAGAGATGGAGGAACCTCAGCATGAGGTGCAGGCGTCCCCCGCACCAGGAGGACGCGGTGCAGATCTGCAAACAAAACCTGAAGAAAGAAATCCTGGAAAGGATGATCGGCACTGAGGTCAAGACATTCGACCGCCTGAACAACGTGGTAGCAGAGATCGAGGCATTTTTGGCCCGATACTCCTCCGCTCCAGCCATGTCAAGCCAGAGAGCCAGACAGGCCGAGAAGAAGCCAGCCCCCCCTGAGGTGCACACATTAGACTTCCAGGCTTTTGAGAAGCAGAAAGAGAAAGCCAAGGCGGCTGCCAACCTTCCTCCGCCCAGAACTACAGAACGGCGGGAGGGCCCCTCACTGAGGGAGAAGATGGAAAACAAACTTTATTCCTTCTCCCGAGACAAGTCCAAACTCCTGTTCGAATGGGCAACCAGCTACAGTAAAATTACACTGCCAGAGCCGAAGAGGCCCGGTGACCTGAAGAAGAAAGATGACCCGCGCTTCTGCTTATACCACCGGGTGCTCGGGCATACTATCGAAGACTGCTACGTCTTCAAGGATGTTATTGAAGCCCTAATCAAGAACGGGGAGCTAGACATGGGGGAGCATAGAGTAGACCCCCCGCAGCCGCATGAGCTGCACATCATAACCTCCTCCGTCAACATGGTATCATTATACCAGGAATTGCCAAAGGAGTGGGCGGAGGCCTGCGTCCGCGCCACTTATGAGACCTTCATCATGGCCCCAGCTCAAGACCAAGAAGGGTGGCAGACTATACCCAGAAAAACTAGACAGGCGCACGCCTCTCGGCCTACCCCAGGAATTCACCCGAGGGTGGCAGCGCCCCTGCCTGCACCGCCCCCGGCAAGCCCGGTTTGCCACGACACGGCCCCTCGGCTGGTCATGAGGCGGCCCACTCACAACAAGAAGAGTTCTGTCCCGCTGCGGATGCACAAGAAGACTAGCCCGGCGGTTGAAAGACTCCAGGCTATTATTGATGGGCTCGAAGATTATGAACAGCCCGAAATCCAGCCTGTGGAGCTGAAGGAGTATGTCCCCTGGAAGGAGTTCGAATCACTCGAGCTGGCTCCGGGAACAGAAGCTGATGCAGACAAAGAGCCTCCTCTGTGGGGTGAACTTCCTCAAGACCAGCCGTCCGCTGCAGCAGGCAAGAAGAAGAAGAAGAGAAGACCCAGGGGCAAGAAGAAGAAGGAGGTCGTCTTCGCCTGCAACACCCTCTCGGCGTTGTTCGACACCGCTCTCTCCCTGGAAGAAAAAGAAGAAGAGCCACCCCAGGAACCGGCGGAGGTGAATCAAGCTGAGGCGTCCACCTCCCAACACGCCACCAGGTCCGGAAGGAAATGGGGGCGCCCTCCTCAGGACAACCTCAACATCATGCTCAGGGGAGAACAACCATACCAGATTCCCGACCCTGAGGTCCGAGGCGCCGAGATCCCTCCTCCATCGGGCCTCTATCCCGGTGGGGCCAGGAGTCAAGGCACCCCTTCATTCGCCGAATTCCTGTCAGCCCGAGCAGGCAAGCAGGCGCGCTCCCCAGTGCCTCCCTCCACCAGGAAAGCAAGCAGTCCCCGAGCTCTATCGGCGGCTACTCCTCCCCAGCCAGAAGCGGAATTCAACGGCACCCCAAACCTCGCCGAATTCATGCGAGAAACAGAGGAAGCCCAGCAGGCCCCGCCGGCTCAACAGGCTGCAGCAGAGCCCACAAAGCAGGCATCCCCTGATCTGGCACCCCAACCTCAGGATGAGGGCAGGCGCAGCAAGCCCGAAGAGATGAAATTGCTCAAGGTGCGGGCGGCCGAGCGAATAGTCAGACACCTCAAGAAAATCCCAACCCGGTTTACGGTATGGGAGATGCTGTCCTTGAACGAAGAAACACGGCAAGCCATCATCGCCGCACTCCAGACGCCAGCACACCTTGAAGCCTGTTTGGCAGAAATATCACCTGAAGTAGCAGTGGCTTTCACAGAAGATGACATGCTCCTGCCGACTTGCAGCCATAACAGGCCCCTCTACATGAAAGGGCAGCTGAACGGCCAGCCTATCAACAGGGTCTTGATCGACCCAGGGGCAGCAGTGAATATACTCCCGTACCGGGTGTACCAAAAGCACTACTTTGACGTACACCTGGTTGAGGTCAAAAATGTCAGGATTGCTGGCTTTAACCAGAAATGTGAGGTGCCCATGGGGGTCGCAGAGTTCAACTTGACCTTTGACGACTTCACCTCCAAAGTCCAGTTCCACGTCATCAACTCCAACACTTCCTACAAGGCGTTGCTTGGCCGGCCTTGGCTACACCAGAACAGAGTGGTGCCCTCCACCTTACATCAGTGCATCAAGTACCCCTGCGAGGGAAAGAAGTCAGAATCTTCGCCGACCTCCACCCGTTCGAGGTGTTCGAGTGTCACTTATCAGATGCTAATCTGTACCTGGAAAAGGCGAAGCAAACTCCTCAAGCTGCCCGAGACAAGGGAAAGAAGAAAATGGAGTCAAGTGGCTGGTTTCCTCCGCCACCCCCGGGCTATGTGGCTCCCCCGCATGTACCATTCATTGCACAACAAGAAGGGGTATTCAGGGCGGCTCCTCTCGCCATCTACCCTACACCGGGGGCGCCTTGCCTCGAAGACCTGCTACAAGATGTCAGGGTCCCCCCAGGGATCGTCAAGCCGGTAATAGAAATAGAATGCCAAGCAGCCGAGCAGCTGAGAACCTTCGAGGTGCCTAACCCTGAAGGGCCGCCCACTATCTTCTATGTTGCGGGGGAAAAGCCAGTCAGGGAAGACGATGATTGCCGATTCCCTGACGAGTTGCATGACCCGCACGTCCCCATTGCAGGACTTCCTCACCTGACTGACCGGGCAGCCGGGATGGTCAGAAAGCAGAAGATTCCTCCATACCTGCCCTCCAGCCGGAAGAAGATGTTTGAAAAGATGTGGAACCCGCCGAACCTGGATCGACGGTTGCTGCAAATTACCAAGCATCCCGGTCTGAGTTTTTCACTAGAAGATTACTACGAGGTTGATGTGATATCAGTTTCGGCCTTGTCCGGTGACGACCCTGCGGAAGCTGCAAATTTGAGGGAAGCCCGCCAAGATGTATATCCCAGCTCTCCGACTGAGGAGGCACAAGATGAAGAAGTGTTCCTTTGGAACCCTATCCGCCGCTGCATGGGGAAGACCTCCTCTTTCTCCGAGGAACCGACCCCGGAGGGGCACACCGTCAAGGCACCTTCGCTCCGACCGACCGGCGAAGCAAGGAGCAGTAGCATGGGCCATGCTCCGAATTCCCCTCGATACGACCCCGTCATGTACGCCTTGTACCACAGGCAGCAACGGGAGATCGAGATGCTAAAAGTGCGGCTGGCTGAGTTAACCTCGCTGGTCGCCGACCTGATCCAGGGTTCTCTTCCCCCGTGGGGTGGCCATCTGCCCCGGCCCCGAGGCACCAGTCCGGACACCTCCGCCCCGTTGAGAAGAGAAGCAAGAAGTGCAGCAAGCCCCTTTGCTGGGCGGCCAGCCCGGCGAGACGTGACACTCCAGGAGAAGTTGCAGAAGCCCTATTCCTTCCCAAAGGAGAAGACTCGGGGTATCTTTGACTGGGCTTGCTATTACGGCAAGGTTTCCCTCCCAAGGCCCAGGAGGCCGCAAGACGCCAGAAGGAGTGGGGACCCGCTGTTCTGTCCCTACCACCAGATGTTGGGCCACGCCATCGAAGACTGTTATGTCTTCAAAGACATTGCTCAAGGCCTCATCGACAGGGACGAGCTCAGGATGGGAGACTATGTGGTAGCCCCGCCACGCCCCCACGTGGCGGACAGCCCTAGAGTAGGAGCCTATACCATATCCATCCAGTACCAGGCGCCTGAAGATGCGGCTACCCCGGCCCCCGTCCAAGTTGTCTATGATGAGTACATAGAAGACCCCGAGGTGGCCCTATGCCTTTCTGCACCAGCGGACCTCACAGACCCGGCGGCTACGATCCAAGAGGACTGCACGGCAAATCCAGCCCCCACGCCCGGCCAGGAGGAACAAGAAGACGAGGATGCCATCCTCGAGCCCGAAGACAATGAAGACCAAGACTTCGTCAATTTGTCGCCAGCCCCGCCAGAAATTGAAAATGGCGGCCAGGCCATAGTCGACAAATTGATTGAGATCAACCTCGGCACAGTAGGCGACCCCAGGCCGACCTTTCTAAGTGCTCTCATACCCCCTCGTGAGAGAGAACAATACATAAAGCTGCTGCAAGAGTTCCGGGATTGTTTTGCCTGGAACTACAAAGAAATGCCCGGACTCAGCCCCGAGGTGACTCAGCACATCTTGTCCATCGATCCTAAGGTGGAGCCAGTGAAACAGTCTCCCCGGCGCATGAGGCCGAATTGACCAGCCAGATCTGCAAGGAGGTCGACAAGCTCATAGATGTCGGTTTCGTGGCAGAAAACCAATATACCACATGGTTGGCCAACATTGTACCAGTGAAAAAGAAGAATGGACAGATCAGGATTTGCGTGGACTTCCGCGACCTGAACAAAGCCTGCCCAAAAGATGACTTCCCGGTGCCTATCACCGAAGTGATGATTGATGCAACTACCGGCCACGAGGCCCTGTCCTTCATGGACGGCTCGTCCGGCTATAACCAGATTTGGATAGCCGACCACGACCGGATTCACACAGCCTTCAGATCGCCCAAGGGGATATTCCACTACAAGAGGATGCCCTTCGGCCTCAAGAACGCTGGTGCCACATATCAGCGGGCGATGACCAAGATCTTCGATGAGCTGCTATACAACAAGGTCGAATGCTACATCGACGATCTGGTCGTCAAGACTAAGAAGAGAGATGAACATTTAAATGACCTCAGGGTCGTCTTCCAAAGGCTCCGGCTATACGGGCTAAAAATGAACCCCATGAAGTGCGCCTTTGGCGTGTCCAGTGGAAAGTTCCTCGGCTTCATTATCCGGCACAGAGGGATCGAGATCGACCCCTTCAAGATAAAGGCCATCCAGGAGTTGCCCCCTCCGAAGAGTCTGGGAGAGCTGAGGTCACTACAAGGCCGGTTAGCTTATATCTGCAGGTTCATCTCCAACCTGTCGGGGCGTTGCCAACCCTTCCACAGACTAATGATGAAGAATGCACCCTTCAGCTGGGGCCATGAATGCCAGCACGCGTTCGACCAGCTGAAGGAGTACCTGAAGACCCCGCCTGTCCTGGGGGCACCTGTCAAAGGTAGACCGCTCATACTCTACATAGCAGCTACCGAATACTCACTGGGGGCAATGCTTGCCCAGAACAATGATGAGGGGAAAGAGCGGGCTCTCTACTACCTCAGCCGGAGACTGGTCGGTGCGGAGGCCAAGTACACTCCGATAGAGAAAGTCTGCCTTGCTCTGGTCTTCGCAGTCAAGAAGATGAGGCACTACATGCTGTCCCATGAAGTGAGCTTAATATCTAGAGCTGACCCCATCAAGCACATTCTCCTCCAGCCAGTCCCAAAGGGGTGCCTTGGCAAGTGGGCCGTGCTACTCATGGAATTTGACATCACTTACGTGCCCCAGAAGGCCGTTAAGGGGCAAGCCGTCGCGGATTTCTTCACAGCACACCCTGTGCCCGAAGACTCCCCGTTGGCCACAGAGCTGCCCGAGGATGAAACACTAGAGGTAGACCAAATACAACAAGCCATCTGGCAGCTTTACTTTGATGGAGCCTCGAGGACAGAAGCGACCCCGTCCGGGCGCGCCAAGGTACGAGCCGGAGCAGGCATCGTCCTCAAGTCGCCAGACAGAGAAGTGATGCACACTTCCTGCTGCATTAGCAGACCCTGCACCAATAATGAAGCAGAGTATGAAGCCCTGATCATCGGCCTCCAGGTCGCCCTCCAAATGGAGATCAAAATGCTCCAAGTGTTCGGCGACTCGCTGCTGGTCGTCAAGCAAGTCCAGGGACAGTTTGATGTCCGAAAACCTGAGCTGCTCCCTTATCACACTAAGGCGAAGCGGCTCATAGAGCGGTTCTACCTCCTCGAGATAGGCCATGTCGCCAGAGGGGAGAACGCAAAAGCCGACGCATTGGCAAAATTGGCAAGCTCACTGGCGGTGCCTCCAGATGGATCTCTCCATATCCAAGTAATAAACCAGCGCCAGATGCCCAACATGATAGAAGAGGAGCCAGAAGAAGAAGAACTAGAGGTCACTGCAGCAGAAGCTGTCGGCCTACCTGACTGGAGAGCCTCCCTGATGCAGTGGTTCAAACACCAGCAATTACCTGACCGAAGAGAAGAAAGGATCAAGCTAGTCAGAACCAAAGACTCCTATGAGCTCCGAAACGGAATATTGTTCCAAATTGTGGCGGATGCCAAACAGAAGCTACTCCTCCGATGCTTGTCTATTGAAGAAGCTTGGAGAGTTATGAAGGAGGTCCATGCCGGGACAGCTGGCGCACACCAGGCGGGGCCGAAAATGAAAATTGAAATCAAGAAACTTGGCTATTACTGGCCTGCAATGTTCAACGACTGCTGCGAGTACGCTAAGTCGTGTCAGAGATGCCAGGAGCATGCCACCATACCCAGGAGGCCTCCCGTGCAATTGCACCCAACCGTGCCCAGTTGGCCGTTCGCCCAATGGGGAACAGATTTTGTGGGCCCCTTACCCGCATCTTCCACAGGCTGCAAATACATTCTGGCGGCGACCGACTACTTCTCCCGCTGGGCAGAGGCTGTTGCCTTATGGGAGGTCACCGGAGAAATCGTGGTCAGGTTTGTCCGTCGCAACATTATATTCCGGTTTGGCGTGCCCGACCGGATTGTGTCAGACAATAGCAGCCACTTCCGCAACTAGAAGGTTTACCGGCTAGCAGAAAAATACAAAATTGACTAGAGGACATCGACTCCTTACAATCCACAAGCCAATGGGCTGGCCGAAGCTTTCAATAAGACACTTTGCACTCTCCTGGCCAAAACTGTTAGCTCTAACAAAAGGGACTGGGAAGAAAAAATGTATGAAGCGCTTTGGGCGTATCGAACTGTATACAAGACCCCAACGGGCTGCTCGCCCTTCTCTCTCGTATATGGCTCGGAAGTAATCGTCCCCGTCGAACTGGAGATACCGTCCCTCAGGGTCGTCATTCAGCATGGGCTTGTCCCCGAAGGGCAGACCAACACCGAGCGAAGACTCGATGAACTCTCCAGTCTGGAAGGAAAGCGGCTTCAAGCCCAACAGAATATTCAGGTCTACCAGGCCCGGATTGTGCGCGCCTTTGACAAGCTGGTCAAGGAGCGCGAATTCAAGAAAGGTGACCTTGTCATGGTCAAGAGAAGAAACCTAATGGCCGCCAACCCCAAGGGTAAGCTGAATGAGAACTGGCTCGGACCTTACGTAGTCCAAAAAGTCTACGAAGGTGGGGCCTATGTAATTGTCAACCATCGCAGGGAAGTCCAGTTCCCGCCTCTTAATGGAAGGCACTTGAGATTGTACCACGCTCCGGCGCCCCCATTCAGGTAATAATATTACTCTTCGCCCTATTTTTGGGCGGATTTGCCTGATTAATGTCCAAACAACTTGGCTACCATCCACGTTTTCAAAAAAAAAGAGAAGAAAGAAGAGAAAAGTGAAAAAAAAAGAAAAGTTGAGAGAAAAAATATATGTATAAAAAAAAAGAAAGGAAGGAAAAAAATAAAAAAAAAAGAGAAAAAAAGAGAGAAGAGAAAAGACAGGAAAAAAAAAAGAGAGAAAGAAAAAAAGAAGGAAAAAAAAAAGCAAAAGAAGGATATAAAAAAAAACAACAGAAAAGGGGAATGCCCCCCATTTCCAGTCACTGCCCCGCATCAGCGGAGGTACTAAAAGTTGACTAAACAAACTCTTTTCTCCGTCCTCCCCGGGCGATGAGTACCCCTTTGGCTTGGACCACCCGTCCGGGTCATTGACTAAACAAACTCTTCTCTCCGTCCTCCCCGGGCGATGAGTACCCCTTTGGCTTGGACCACCCGTCCGGGTCATTGACTAAACAAACTCTTCTCTCCGTCCTCCCCGGGCGATGAGTACCCCTTTGGCTCGGACCTCCCGTCCGGGTCATTGACTAAACAAACTCTTCTCTCCGTCCTCCCCGGGCGGTGAGTACCCCTTTGGCTCGGACCTCCCGTCCGGGTCATTGACTAAACAAACTCTTCTCTCCGTCCTCCCCGGGCGATGAGTACCCCTTTGGCTTGGACCACCCGTCCGGGTCATTGACTAAACAAACTCTTCTCTCCGTCCTCCCTGGGCGATGAGTACCCCTTTGGCTCGGACCTCCCGTCCGGGTCATTGACTAAACAAACTCTTCTCTCCGTCCTCCCCGGGCGGTGAGTACCCCTTTGGCTCGGACCTCCCGTCCGGGTCATTGACTAAACAAACTCTTCTCTCCGTCCCCTCCGGACGACGAGAAGTCCGGTCTCTGACCGAGGCCCCCCGCTTGAGGCTAGCACGTGCTTCCAATATTGCGGCGAAACCAGGGAGTCGCCCGTTCGGTATGGTGGAGTGGACCCCTCGTCCTCCCCCTGGGAAGGCGAGCACTCTCCTGTACCATGACGTAGGTCCCCGCCTGGTTCTCCCGAAGCAAATCTTCGCAAAGACCCATACCCTGCTAACGTAGTTCAGCACAAAAGAGGGGAAGGAGGGGAAGAAGAAAACAATGTACACAGAAAAGAAAGGAGGGTAAGAAAGCTCCCTCTGGGATGAATGCACACACAAAGAACGCGTGAAATCATAAATGCTCTGCTCTATTCAGAAAGGGGACCATACTACATGTGCTGCGGGGCATACCCCTGTGTTACATTCAAAAGAAAAGAAAAAGGAATTAAGGGATGCAACGCTTAGTTGATGTCCCTAAAGATGTCCTCGAGAGGGAGGATCCCGACGCAAGGGAAGTTCGTCATATCACGCAGTCGGCCCCTCAATTCCTCAAGACGGGCGAGCTCCGCTTCGATGGACACCATTTCAACGTCGGCGACGGCAAGAGCTTCCCTCTCCTCTGCCACCCTCCTTTCCGCCTCGGCAAGGCCAAGTTTAGCCGCAGCAAGGTAGCCCTCCAGCTTCTCGATCCGGTTCTTGAAGGAACGAACGCTGCCTTCACCTTCCTCTAAGGCCTTTCCGTGGCGTTCTCTACTATGGCGTCGGGCCTCTAAGGTCTGCAGATACTCGTCTGCCTGAGCATCAAGGGCGGCACGTTCGTCAGGAGCCTGGGTCTCCAGGAACTCGCGGCGCTTGACATACTTCAGCAACAGCAGAACCCGCCACGACCATTCCCCCAGCGGGCAGCTGAGCACTTGCAATGCCCCGGTCAACTGCACCACTATAGTATGCACCTCCCTATATGACAGAGAAGGGTCGGCGAGGAGCATGGTCCGTAGAGTGATCAGCATTTGGCGGACTGGCGCTTCTGATGACATATGGCTGACTGAGGGCACGACCGGAGGAGTGAATTCCACGGTGCTGTCCACTTCTGCCCACAGGTCGGTGTCTACTGCCGCTGAAGATGAAGGAAGGGCAAGGGTCAAGTCGCCCGGCCGGCGTAGCTCGACGAGAGACCCTTGGCCAGCCACTGCCGGGGGAGCGGACAAGACCATTGCCGAAGCCTCCGATGCCCCCATCGTTTGGAGCTCCCTTGCCTCCTCTGCCTCCGTCCGGCCCGCCTCTGCCACTGCTCCAGGGGGCAGGGGTGCAGGTGCTGTCACTTCAGCTTGAGGAGGAGTTTCGAGTAAAGCCAGACCCGACGCCATCACCCACGGACTTTTCTCTCACATCTGGGGCCCCTCCAGATGCGCACGAAGCCCCGCGAATATCTGTCTCAAGAGAGGATCCTCCATCTGGGCCGGTAGCCTCGGAAGGGGTGGAAGTGGAACCAGCAGGTGAGGGACGCCTCCCGCCTGCACGAGCACGGCAAGAGTCTCCACCTCCGGAACAGATGCCGGAGTCGATCCCCCCGCTGGTGGCTGACCGGTGATCGGTCTCCGCTTGGTGATTGCCTTGCGAGAGCGGCCAGGCGTCTTCCCGGTCGTCGGTGCCACCTGCCCACATGAAATACGGTTAGCCCCCCGTCACCGGGAATAAATTACGCAAGGACGAGAAGTGGGAAGAGCCATAAAACCCTGCTTATCTCGGCCACCGTGAGGACACGGCCTTCGGGCGCAATCTCTCCCTCCTCCAGAGGCTCGGCCACTGCTTCGGAAACGCTTGAAGTTCCCGTGGCCGACTCGTGCTCAAGAGCCTCGAATAGAAGGGCTAGTTTGCCCGAGCCCACATCGACCCCTACCTGACGGTCGATCGGCAAAACTGGGGTACCCTCCTCCACAGTCTCCGGCAAGTTAAGCCCTTGAAACCCGGAATTGACAAGAGAAGATCATTAGATAACTACGAAGGAGAGGAAGGAGCTGGCCCAAGTAAGCTCGCACTTACAGCAGTCTTCCCCATAAAACTCGGGGAGCCAGCAAGTAAGGGGGCCCTGAAGACCGGCTCGGGCGGCTCCGATGCCCCGGGCACGCCTTCGTCGGGAGCCGCTTCATCGGAGGAGTAATCGTAGTCTACCTCTTCGCCCGACAATGACTCGACCGCCGCAGGCCCTACCCTTGCCGGCAAAGGGGCCTCCATTTCGAGGTCAATGGCCGGCGCATCTTCCCTCGGGCTGGATGAGGCCGGTACGCCAGACTTCAGCCTCCTCCTCACATATAGACGCGTCGTCGGGAGTTGCAGGTGGGGCCCAAATAGCCCAGCAACCGCCTCTGCTGTGCCTGGCACACAAAAAAAAACGGGGTTATATCAAGCCCAATTGGCCCCCAGGAAAATAAAAAAGAGAAGAAGCCGATTAAGCCGACAAAGGCAAATACCCTCTTCAGCTCCTGCGGCACGGGGTGACCCACGGGCTTCCTCAACAGGCAAGGCCTTCTCGGGAGTCCCAGCCGTACCCTCGCCCGGGATCAGCACGGGCGCCGGCTCCTTCGTGTCGCCTGTAAGGAAGAAGCGCATGGTCGCCGTGCGCGCATGCGGGGCCAGCTCAGGAAGCAAGCCAATCCCAGACGATGTTGGTGACTGTTGGACCTCGTCAACATCGTGACTCGGTCCGGCCCGGGTGACTTTAAACTCCTCGAAAAACAAGATGGGGGCCACCGGAGAGACGGCCGTAGGAGCCGGGGATCCCTCGGCCCGTCTCCGCTTTGCCGCTTCCCGCCTGGCCACCTCGGCAGCAGCCAATGCCTTCTTAACAGGCGACTTGGCCGGGGACCTCCCCTGTGCTACCAGTGGGGGAGTCGGGGTCGGCGCCGAAGTCTTCCTCGCCGCAGCCGCGGCTTCACCCACATCTGGAAGGGGCGTAGGGACTGGCTCCTCCACAGCAGGAATAGGCGCAGGCGTGGGCTCCTCCATAGGGGCTGAAACGAAAGGAAACATTCAGGCATCGAGACCTTGCTCCGAAATAAAGATAAAGAAAAGAGGCTTAAAAGGCATGCTAACAGTCGTAGGCGCTAACCGGCAGGTTGGCTCGGCTCGGTCCGGGCAACATCGAACTCCTCGAAGGACGGGACCCGTGGCGCCGGAGGAATGGCAGTCGGGGCCGTGGCCGCCTCCGTTTTTCTCCGCTTTGTGTCCCGCTGCTTAGCCACCTTCGCGGCATCCACCGCCTTCTTCACGGGCGATTTGGCCCGGGACCTCTTCGCTGCCTTGGGCAGAGGAGCCGCAGTCGGGGCCAGTGGCGCGGCTTCAAAATATGTAGGCTTCTGCACAAGCCGAAGGAGATTCCGGTACGTGGCCATTTACGTGCTATCGGGGTGGTCTCTCAAAAAGGGAGAAAGAACAAACACGCATTCATGATTAACATCCAACTCTCCACAAAGGCCGCCATGATAAGAGACAAAGACAAAAGGAGAAGAAGAAGATCAAATACCGTGAGGGCCAGTATACAGCCGTAGTGTGATCGGCCAGTAGCTCAGGTATGGCTCTTTGTCCCGACGCGCCGCCTCTCGAACGAGCCAGCACACATCTTCAATCTTCTGGCACCGGTCCGTAAGGTTGGCCAGATCCGCGTGCTTCTTCATGGAGAGGTGACAGAAGAGGCTGAAGTGGTCTATGCCCCACCCGTCAGCATAGTAGTACGGGATGTGCAGGCGCTTCCCCAGGATGGAGGCCCTCTGATTTTCGATCTTCAGCCCGTTCACCCGGAGAAGGACATATAGCCATGTCGTGTCCCTATAGTTCTCGGGTTTCCTCTCCTCCCGCCTCATGAATGTGCGGTATGGGCAGAGCGCATCTCTCTCCGGACGCCAGCTCTTAGCGGGAGTCCCCTCTTCCTCTATGGGGAATGGATAATTGATGAGGTCCAGGCGGTCGCTCCCCACCTTGCAAAGGTCCCGCAATGTCTTCTTATAGTCGTCCTTCGCCACCGGAGGCAACTCCACTTTCGGCGTCGGCCTCGCATCCCGGGCTTCCCGACGAGCAGCCATGTATGCCACTACCTCTCTCTCCTGCTTGTTCTTGAGCCGAAGAAGATGCTCCGGCTCGATATCAAGTACCGGCACTGGTTGCCGGCTAAGGAACCTCCTTTCGGCGCCATCCCAACAATCGGTTTTGTGCAACCGATAGAAGGCCGTCCGGGCATTCCACCACTTTATATAGTCTTCGGTCACTCGGGGCACGCGACCCGGGGCTGGCACCCTGAAGGAGGCAGAGTCCGCCCGGTGGAAGAAGTCCCACCAGCTTTTGGCGCGCTCAACAACCGAACCTCCCCGGATATTCTGTGAAGGCAAGCCGAACTGCGCATGATAGACAGGGATATGCTGATCATATCCAAAGTTGCGGCCAAATCGGAAGGGGTAATACGGCTCCAGCAGTACATTATCTCCCTTCCGGAACACCAACATGCTCGGGCGAATGGATAACGCCCAGTCCCTCAGCTCCGGTTCCAGCAGCGGGCGGACCACATTCTCTTGGCTGATTGGGTGGACGTACTTCTCCACCTGGTCGTCTTTACATTCTCTCTTGTTATTCACAAGGGGGCTTGAATGTGCAGCCAGCGTCCAAAAATGAATGGTACCGGCTGCATCTCGGGGAACCGTGGTCAACCGGCCCCGAATATCATACATCTGCATGGAAGTGGAAGCCGGCTCTACACTCGCAAACTCCAGCATCCTCGGCACTAGCCCCCAGTCCTGAAGGACTCGCGGGGCAAACTCCGGGAACAGTGAACAGACCCACGCGTTGAAGAAATGTAGTGGGCACACATATCGGGCCTGCCTAGGAAACTGATGGGTGCTGATATCTCCCAGCGCCTTGTAAATCAAGCAGAGAGTTGCCGGGCATAGGGAAAGCTTGACACCCCACGCCATCTGGCACGCCGGATAGATGGCATCTGGCCGGATCACTGTCTCGTCCCCGTACAGCATGGCGAATGAACACAGCCAATACGCCAAATAGGCGGCGCAGTGAGTCTGCGGGTCGACCCCCATCGGATTGGCCCCGCTCCAGCGTCCCCTGGAGGGGATCTTCACATCATGCTTGGGCTTCGCACGCTTCTTGCGAGCAACATCGGTGCCAACACAGGGAAAATCTTCATACTGCTTCAGCCCATCGTAGAAGTATTCCAGCCATACTACCATACACACCCATTTTCTATCCCCACGGGCGGGCTGCTTCCCCTTGTGCGACGACTGATACAGTTCTCGGTACGCCTTCACGAGGTACCGGTATGAATACCCCAGAGAATAATAGCCGTCCCCGTTGGTCTCATCCTTGATCAGGTCGGGGAGGCACACTTCTTCATAAGGCTCCCCGTCAATGGGTAAGCCGCTCAACTGGCTGAGGCTCCACAAATCAAGTGAAGTCTCGCCCTCCGCCGTATAGAAGGTATTGGTCTCCGCACTAAATACCTCTATCATGCTGCAACAGAGACCCTTGGAGATGGGGTAGCCGTACCGAGAAGCGTACACGCTGTGGTAAATGCCGACCCGGACCAGCAATGGGAGGTAGTTGAACAATACATACTCAGTGAACTCCACTGCCCCTTCCCGGAAACTGTGGGCGTCTTGAAGCTTCAGCTCCCCGAACCAGCCCAGTGACAGTTCATACTTGAACCTGATGGCCAAGCAGTCCAATATAAACGGCTCCTCCCTATAACCCCATTTTAGGGGAGCCAAGAATAAGCCAAATCGGGGTGACTCGCCACGCACCTTCCCTGCAGGCATGTCCCACTTTGCTGGCGTGAATTGAGGGGCTCGCACCAGTCTATCTTCAGTCGGCAGCACCCCTTCGATCCCCAGGACCGGCTTCCATTCCCGGGCTTCTCCCACCAAATACATCGGAATGCTCCTGGGGACACTGTATAGTAGACTGTCTCGGGCTTGCAGGATGGTCCGCTCAACGGCCTTTATCGTGCGAAAGTCTCGCCCCTCCCGGGAGCGCAGTTATTTCAGGAATCGAACAAGGTGCCGATCCTTCGGGAAGTCTTTCCTGTACTCCCCGGTGGCCTGATCAAAAGTGAAGCCGCTGTCAACTCTGGCAAGCCGGCCAAAGTCCATGCTCTCCCGGTCAGACTCCGACGACTCTGCCAAGGCGGCTATCTCCCCATGTTCGCGGTCCAGGTCCTCCACATTAAGCCACATGACCACTGGCACGGGACCCCGCGGAATGAGGTCGGCACCGACAGCAGCAGCAGGGACAGAAGAACCACTTGGGGCAGCCATTTATCTGCAAAGGGGCAACAAATAGAAGATCAGACTAAGCCGTAGGCGAAGAAAAGTGAAAAGCTGTAAAGGGGGGGGGGCTTTGCTACAAGTCAAATGAACAAAATATTGCCAATTTCTGACGAAATTTCGGCAGAGTTTCCCCTAGGCCAGAGGCGTAAGGGAAAACACGGGTGCACGCCCATAAGGAGTGACGGCCCCAACAAAGTCATGGTGGGCCCCGAGAGGCAACACCCGAAGTCCACCGGTCAAAGGAGTCTTCTCCCCTAGCTAAAAATCCCCTTGGCCCCTTGGCCGGTATAACTCACCCCCTACGGGCCCTCACTGGTACACCCATGGGTGCCTTCCCCGGCACACCCATGGCGGCTTCCCCGGCACGCCTCCGAAGGCCCCTCACCGGCACGCCTACGACGGCCTCCCCCGGCACACCCGCCAGGGTCGTTCCCCGACACGCCCGGTTAAACCTTCCCCGGTACACCCATGGGTGCCTGCCCCGGCACACCCATGGCGGCTTCCCCGGCACGCCTCCGAAGGCCCCTCACCGGCACGCCTATGACGGCCTCCCCCGACACACGGCACGCCCGGTTAAACCTTCCCCGGTGCACCCCAGACGGCTCTCCCCCGGCACACTTCCTAAAGTCGCTACCCGGTACAGCCCATGGGGGATCCTTCCCCGGCGCGCTCTGAAGGCCTCTCCTCGGTACGCCCGTAACCACCCTCGTCGGCACGCCCGGCCCTCACGTCACCGGCACACTGTGTGCCCCC
Source organism: Amorphophallus konjac (assembly GCA_022559845.1). NCBI lineage: Eukaryota > Viridiplantae > Streptophyta > Magnoliopsida > Alismatales > Araceae > Amorphophallus > Amorphophallus konjac. The sequence goes on along the minus strand of CM040129.1, from coordinate 170,442,550 downwards.
GTAGCCCGACACGCCCGACGGCCGCGCCCCGTCGCCACCGGCGACCGCCCTCCTCTGCACACGCTACGCCGGAGACAGAGAAGAAAAGATGAAAGGAAGGGGAAGACGAGAAAGGGAGGGGGGGGCTCCATGGAGGCACCCTCACCACGACGACGGCACGGCGGCGATGGCTCCCGGTGACGGAGAAGAAGAAGAGGGGAGAAGAACAAAGGGGGGGTTTCGCCCGTCGAATAGGGAAGAAAGAGAAAGGAGAAAGAGAGAGGGAAGAGGGGGGGGCAGTTCGAAACGGGTGACCGTTCGAAGTACCCCCGCCCCCCTATTTATAGGAAAAGAAAAGAGGGGAGAAAAGAAGAAAGAAAAGAAAAAAAAGGAAGAAAAAAAAAGGGGGGAAAGGGAGAGGGAGAGAAAAAAAAAGGAGAAAATAAAGAAGAAGAAAAAAGGGGGGAAGGAAAATAACGAATAAAAAAAAGGGAAAAAAAAGGGAACAAAGAAAGAGACGGGAGAAATTCCAAAAAGAGGGGGGTGAACAAAAAGGATAAAAAAAAAGAAGAAAAGGGGAAAAGAAAAGGAAAAAGGGGGATAATGACAATAATAAGAAATATATATATATATATATATATATATATATATATATATATATATATATATATATATATATATATATATATATACGCACGCGTACACATGCGCACAAATATACGTGTATATACACGTACATGCATATAAATATACCCGTATTCCTCTCTTACGCGTGCCCCTACGCGTCTACGGGCGTCCGTGCGAGCAAAGACGACTCTACCCCTACAGCTCTATCCTCGTCACGGTACCACTACCCTGCAACCAAACAAGCCCGTCCCCGGCATATAGCCCTGTGCTTCAGCCACCTTCCGTCACACAGAGTCGCCATCACGGGCCTCACGCCCGGATCGGCAGAATCTCTATCCTTGCGTTGGCATTAGTCCCTTGCCAACGAATAAGTCCCTTTCCGGCGCAAGGCCCCGTGCCCTAGCCACCCGCTCCACACAATATTGCCATTACGGACCCTACGTCCGAATCGGCAGGAATTCTCCCGTTGCGCTGGCATTTTCTTCTTGCCAACGAATAAGCCTTACCTTCCGGCGCAAGGCTTCGTGCCCTAGCCGACACTTATGTATCACTCGTTTGTTAAAAAAAAAAGGAAAGAAAATAAAATGGGGTTAAAAATAGAGATACCCCGCCGGACTTGTCCCTACACGGGGACAAGCGTAAAAATGGCAACAACCCGGCTGTGGCGAAAACCCGAAAGGGCGCTACGGGCAAAATCGGGTATCCCGCCACGTGAAAACCCGAAAGGGCGCGTGGGCAAAAGCAAGAGGGGGCCGGTACCGGCGAAAACCCGAAAGGGCGCTTGTATCGGTAATGTGGTTCAAAAATAAAAAGGAAAAAAAAAAGAAAAGAAACAACAAAGTGCTTCAGTTCCCGACACCCCGTCGGCACTGATGAAGAGACCAGCAAAGTGCTTTAGTTCCTGACACCCCGTCGGCACTGATGAAGAGACAAAGAGACCAGCAAAGTGCTTCAGTTCCCGACACCCCGTCGGCACTGATGAAGAGACAAAGAGACCAGCAAACTGCTTCGGTTCCCGACACCCCGTCGGCACTGATGAAGAGACAAAAAGATAACAAATTACTTCAGTCCCCGGCACCCCGTCGGCACTGATGAAGAGACAGCAAACTGCTTCAGTTCCCGGCACCCCGTCGGCACTGATGAAGAGACGAAGAGACCAATATGTTGCTTCAGTTCCCGGCACCCCGTCGGCACTGATGAAGAGACGAAGAGACCAATATGTTGCTTCAGTTCCCGACGCCACGTCGTCACTAACAAAGAGACCAGCAAACAACAAACCAGGTCGGCTCTCGACACCCCGTCGACACCGGCAAAGAGAAAAGAGACAAGTACACCCACGGGCACCGCCCGGCTCATCCTTCGCCCGCGCTACCCATGGGTGGGGGGCATCTGTGGACACCAAAAAAAAAATGCATACCTGGATATCCTGCTCGGCCTCGCGTCAGCAACGGCGCCGAGTGAAGAAACCCCAGAGAAATCAAGCACAAAAGGCCCCACAGCCCGTGGGCCTCAAAGAGAATCAAATGGGCCATGGCTCATGCCCACAATGGGCTCAGAACGGGCCCCGGGTACACATACCCCCTGGGGAGCCCTTCAGCGGCACGCCCAGCCCCAAGGGGCCTCAACGGCACACCTTGGTGGAGCCCCAGCGGCATGCCCTGAAGAGCCCCCAGCGGCACGACCCCAAGGCCCTTCAGCGACACGGCCCCAAGGCCCTTCAGCGGCACGCCCAGCCCCAAGGGGCCTCAACGGCACACCTTGGTGGAACCCCAGCGGAACGCCCTGAAGAGCCCCCAGCGGCACGGCCCCAAGGCCCTTCAGCGGCACGGCCCCAAGGCCCTTCAGCGGCACGCCCTGGAGAGCCCCCAGCGGCACGGCCCCAAGGCCCTTCAGCGGCACGCCCAGCCCCAAGGGGCCTCAACGGCACACCCTGGCAGAGCCCCAGCGGCACGCCCTGGAGAGCCATCCGGCGGCACAGCCCTCAGCGGCTTCAGCGGCACAGCCCTCAGCAGCCTCAGCGGCACGCCCTTCAGGGGCTTCAGCGGCACGCCCATTTGGGCCCCCAGCGGTACGCCGTTTTGGATCCCCCACGGCACGCCTTTTCAACTCGCCAGCGGCACAGCGTTGAAGCTTTTCAACGGTAAGACGACGTGAAGCCCATGCCCTATGCATCCTTGGCGCACAGTGAAGCCGTCTGAGGTGTCAGCCGATCATTAGGCCACGTAGGCTCCTCCACTGACACCCAGGACGGAGCAGGTCGAATGCCATCATCATACAGGCTGTTTCCCGCTGTTTCGAGAGCACTTGAAGGCTCCCGCCGGGGGAGTATAAAAGACTCCCTGCTTCCACAAAGGAAGGGAGACAAAAAAAAAGAGGGACACCCACAGAGAGAAAACACGGACGAAAAGGAGAAGAGAGAAAAGAAGAAGGGCTTCGGCGGGAGCCTCCTCCGATGACCACCGGGAAGAAGCAAGAGTAAGAGAGAGAGAGCTTGATGTAATAGGGGAGAGAGTTGGGGACGGTGATCCAGATCCCAATCCCCAACGCTTCCTTCCCTCTTGTACTCCGTTCCTCCTCCTCCCGTTCTTCGTCTTCGGATTTCCCCTTGTCCACGGCTTCGTCCTGGGCATTTTTCTTTTGTAATGTGTATGTAGGGCCTCGCCCATGTGATTCCCATGAATGAAAGTCACCCTCTACGGGTTTCTCTTTGATTTCGTTGGCTTATGCTAGTCCTTGCGATTTCCAATGGGTTGTCTGTTCCTCCCTCCGTCTCCCCACTTCTCTGGTGTTCTTGGGGCCTCCATGTCGATACGAGCCCTCTCCCATGAGCTTTGGTCTTATGGGCCCTTCACCCCCCCCATGGCCCTCTGTTGTATTCGTTGGCTTAGGGGAGAGGGAGACCCTTACCCTCTCTCCGAACATCCAGTAGCCAAGTAGCCTTCCCCCGGCCTTGAACCCCCCCTTCTTTTCCTGAATGGCCTCTAAGTCTCCCAGCCTGCACTCTGTTTAAGCCCCCCATCGATGCACCTTTCCGGCGCTTGGCCGGCACACTTATTTTGGCCCTCAGCGGCACACCCCATTTGCCCTCAGCGGCACACATCCGTTTGCCCTCAGCGGTACACTCACCATGGCCCTCAGCGGCACACCCTTATGGCCCTCAGCGGCACACCCTTCAGTCCCTCAGCAGCACACTTCTTGGCCCTACTCCGAGCCCTTTCCTTCTCATTTTCTGAGGCTCCGTAAAGGTGTTGTTGCCTCCGGGCACCCACCTCCAGTTGTCGGGTTCCGCCACTCCATGTGGGCGCGTTCCCTTTATCTCCCTTACGCCCCAGGTTAAGGGGAGATGCTGCCGAATTTTTGTGAGAAAATAACAAAATATTAAAAGAGACAGAGGGAAGCAACAAACGAATGGAATAATCAATGAACCTCCCAACTAATCAAGCCACTGCCGGCACCATGACGAGAACCGAACTGATTAACTACCCGGCAGCCTGAACGCCCGATCCGCAAGAAAGGAGGCTGAACCGAGCAAAATGGAAACAAGGGAGAAGTTTATATAAAACTGCGTAAAAATTAAAACAAGAAGAAAAGAAAAGCCTTAAAATAAGAAATTGAAAATTGATTGGACCTCCACCACCACGCCTTGATTGGCCCTTCAACGGTGCACCCCAGTTATCTTCCAACGGCACACTCATCCAACCCCTTCGCCGGCACACTCCTCCCAGCCTTCAGCGGTACGCTTCAAAGCCTTCCCCGGCACGCCCCTTGAACCCTCAGCGGTACGCCCTAATTGCCCATGGACACACCCTTTAACGGCATGCTCTCCATGGCCCTTTCAGCGGCACACTCCCTCCCTTCGCCGGTACACCCTCAGCCACCGTCTCAACGGGATCCAGTGTATAGACTTTGGGCCAGCCAACGTGTAGACTTCACGCTGTAGCGTATAGACTTGGCCAATGTATAGACTATGGGCCAGCCAACGTACAGACTTCATGTTACAACGTACAGACTTTGGGCTTGGCAACGTATAGACTTCGAGCTGCAGTCAAAGGGGCAATGTATAGACTTCATGTTGCAGCGTATAGACTTGGGGCTGGCCAACGTATAGACTTGGCCAATGTATAGACTTTGGGCCAGCCAACGTACAGACTTCATGTTACAATGTACAGACTTCCTGTTGCAGCGTATAGACTTGGGGCCAGCCAATGTACAGACTTCACGCTGCAGCGTATAGACTTGGCCAATGTATAGGCTTTGGGCTGTAATGTATAGACTTTATGCTGGTCAATGTACAGACTTTGAGCTGATGAATGCTGGCCGATGTATAGACTTTGGGCCGGCCAACGTATAGACTTCACGCTGCAGCGCATAGACTTGGCCAATGTATAGGCTTTGGGCTGTAATGTATAGACTTTAGGCTGGCCAACGTATAGACTTCATGATGGACAATGTACAGACTTTGAGCAGCCAACGTATAGACTTTGTGCTGGTTGAATAGGCAATGTATAGACTTGAGGCTGGGGAACGTACAGACTTTATATCACCCCCCCTCCTTCACCGACACACTCTCCAGCGGTACGCCCTTTTCAGCCCCCAGCGGTACACCCCTTGAGCCTACAGCGGTACGCCCCCCTTTGGCCTTGTTGCTCTCAGCGGTACGCCCCTTTGGCCTCCAGCGGTACACCCTTTTCAGCCCCCAGCGGTACACCCCTTCGCCACTCAGCGGTACACTCCCATTTTTCCTTCGCCGGCACACTGCATGTATATATACATATATAGCATGATAAGGGCATTGACGATAGCAAATAAATTGATGAAAATTATGCTAATTAAAGGACCCCGAATATGCCACATTAATAATGATTCAAAGGTATAAATAAACAATAAACATCAAATCACAGATCAGAACATATAACTAAGAAAACCCCAAATAAAAGACGCTAGGGCCCACACTGCAGCCCCCATCTCTCCCCACGACCCGGGGCAAAAGGAACAATAATGCCGCCCTCTCAGGCCGGGCTCGGATCTTGGGAGTCATCCCGACATGGTCCGGCCTCAACCTAGCCTCGGGCCGACATCTTGATCAGACCGGGTTTGCTCCTCGTTCCGGACGCCCTCCGAGTCATCACTAAAATTGCCGGGTGTTCGGCAAACACTTGAACGGATTTGTCCCGGCTTTTCCTGTTGCGTTTCCATCACGGACTCGTGTCCGAATATGAAAAGGTCCACGAGTGACTGACATGACCAGCGGTTTGTGGTCTGAATACAACCCTCAGTGTGATCCATTCCTATCTCTTTCTTACGCGATTAGTATTATTCTTTTCGGCCGCAGGGCCCCTAATTTCGACAATTAATCAAGGGTATTCCCTCGTACGGGGGATGTAAATGACGTCGTGACCTTTATGGCACGACGGGATTCGGTCCCGACACGAACCACACAATCGCCTGACGAAGTCAGATCGAGCGCACCATGGGCTCTTCGGAGCCCGAATAAATCGTCACCTCGGTGACTGGCACGCCCACGCACTTAATAGACAAAACCACCATGAAGTCAGCGAATTTAAGCGCGTCCACAACAGCCACGAGCTCGTCCGAAGTTTGCCAGAGATGGGATCAGTGCTGAGATGACCGGGACTGACCAGGGAACGGACCGTACGAGTTCGGCACCATTTCGTGGACGCCGGTGGTCGCTGTAGTTCGGAGTACTCGGCTGGTCTAACTGAGTTCTGACTGATGCAGAATTGAAGGGTACTGATGCCGAAGCTACTCCAGGTGCTATCGAACTCCGATGGAGGTGAAATTGGTGGAGACGCAACCGTGGACAAAGTAGCTTCGAATGACAACTGACGGGACTGCAATTGGAGGTCGGAGAAGAAAGCTCTGAGCTGAAGAGTGGGGGTCGGTCCAATCTGGACAGACAGGAGCAGCCTGCGACCTTCGACGAGAATAGCCGGAACCGGGTGCTCGGGTGGGCGAATCACCTCCTTCTTTTTGGTACTGAAATAGGACTGGACGTAGTTCTTACCCTCCGAAGATCGCGCCAAGACCTCAGCCGAGATGGTCGAGGGAGCTTTTACACTCAGCTTTAGGTCGTCGGTCAGGGTCTGGGTGCGTAGTCCGGCGAGATTTGTTCCTCCGATCAGCTCCATACTTGGATGCCGGTGGGACCACCTCCATTGCAAAGCTAACTCGATGAGGTTTCCGTCGGTATAGGATATACCACCTGAAGCCTGGAGGGAAGGTCGTGGTTGCCTCTGCAATCCGCTGGAACTCTGCTGCTTGTGATCTGGACTGGGTCTAATGGTGAAGGGGGGGTATGGAGGGAGGGGGGATGGAGGCTGACCAAGGGCTGGGATGTGGATGGGTTGGGCGACCAAGGGGTTAATGGGGGGTGGAGAGATGAGATGGTACAGCCCAAAGGGGATGGAAATTTGAATTTTGGGCCTAGGGTGGCTCTCCTTCAGCCTTGGGAGATGGAAGGTTGCTTGGGGAAGAGGAGTGGGTGGTTGGTGGTTGGAGGGTGGAGTGGGGAGCGGTGGAGTATCTCTTGGGGATGGGGTGGAGTAAAGAGAGGGGTTGTGGGAAGTTGGAGTGGCTTTTAATGGAGGGGGGAAGGAGAGAGAAAGTGGGTGGTAGGGGAGGAGAGAGAATAGGGCACAACCCCCCTTAAATAGAGAGAGAGAGAGAGAGTTAGGGTGAGGGAGAGAGTGTGCTTCTCACAAATTTGGTAGATTTCGAAATGCTTCAAATATTCATTAGTTCTCCAAAGGGGGGACGTGAGGTCCTATTTATAGGGACCCAACCTTTTACATGACAAAACTATCCATGGCTTTACAAGAAATGTCCAAGCTGTCCAAAAAGTAAACCTAGGGGACTAATGACTCGATCATAGGGAAATGACTCAAGGACCTAGGGAAATGACTCAAATAAAAAAAAATTACATTGATTTGACTCAATTAAAATAAGAAAATGGCATATGAGACTCAAAACAAACGACTAAACCATGCTGAGTGCCTCCCGGGCGTGGGTGATGGGCCGTGAGTGTGGGAACGAACGGTGATGACCCCATCAAGAGCCCACCACCGTCGTCGTCATTCGTCATTGCGAATATCGCCACCGCTGTTCAGGTCCTTCCTTCCCTCCCCCCCTCTCTCTCTCTCTTTCTTTTATAGGGCCAGTGATAGAGAGCCTAGATCGATGCTCTTTGTGAGACAGAGAGAGCAGGGGGTGGGGGAGAGAGGGGGCAGGGGAGAGAGAGAATTAGAGAGAGAGAGGGGGAGCGAGAGACTGAGAGATAGGGAGAGAAAGTGGCGGGAGAGAGAGGGGTTGAGAGATAGAGAGAGTAGGGGGGAGAGGGAGAGGCTGAGAGATAGAGGGGGCCAAGTTGGGAGGGTGGGTTTCCTGGCAGTGCAGGTGGATAGGGAGAGGGGTTCGACATCTAGGGGAGGGGGGTTCGACATCTAGGGGAGGTGGGTTTCCTGGCAGTGCAGGTGGATAGGGAGAGGGGTTCGACATCTAGGGGAGGGGGGTTCCGACGTCCATGGGAGGGAGGTGTTGGTGGCTTAGGTGGATAGGGAGGGGGTCTGATGGCCAAGGGAGGGGGATGTGGGTGCTGACGGTGTAGGTGGATGAGGAGTGGGGGTCCAGCAGCCAAGGAAAGCGAGGGGGTTTCCGGCGGCCAAGGAAGGGGAGAGGGGTGTTAGTGGCGCAGGTGGATTAGTGGGGAGAGTCTGACAGTTGGAGCAAGGGGAGGCGGGTCCGATAGGGTGTAGGGGAGCTGGTTGGGGGGGGAGAGTATGGACAAAATAATTTTACGATAAACAGTGAGGTGTGTGTTAAAGATAGTACTTACAATGAGAATGAACTTGACTACTGTAGTGTTGTTGAGGAGGTCTTAGAATTCCATTATTTGGGATAATACAATTGGATATTTCTTTTTAAGTGTCATTGGTTTGATCCTAATTCTACTCAAAACGACACAACATATGAGGTTGTTGATAAAAAGTATAGATCTAAGTTGAGTACCTACGAACCGTTCATTTTGGCCGCACATACCCAGTAAGTTTATCATACAATATATCCATCATTTAGAAATAAAGTAAGAAATGATGGGTGGACAGTTTGAAAGGTTAAAGTAAGACTTTTTTCTGACTATAAGTTGGATCAGACTGAAACTATAGAGGAGGATGCAAATGCTAACTATTTTATTCGGTCAAGTTTGACATTATAGAGTTAGTTGCTTATACACATTTAGCGTTAACCTAATCTGATGAGCCACTTCGGTTATATAAGGAGAATGAAGTGGAAGAAGTCGATCCACAAGAGCTACAACAAGGCTGTGAGGGTTCAATGGATTTCATTGTGGAGGAGGAATCTGTATAGGATGAAGAGCCAATTAATGATAAAGATGAAGATGAAGACGAAGATGAGGCCCAGTAAGACATATCCTCATCATCCGAAGATAAATAGACATTGTTTGAAAATTGATATAGAATATTGTAAGAAATTTCATATGTTCTCATTTTTATAATGAATGATGTTAATTTTTCTTCATTTATATGTAACCAACGTGCATGATTTTTATTGTTGTCAATGAAGAGATGGTTCTAGGAGCTCAATCATCTTCTACCTCAAGCGAGAGGAGAGAGAGCAATGGGAGGGGCTCCAATTCCTCTTCTTTGCCATCTACTTCAGAGATAAGTATGTCTATTCAAGTTTCTAGCTATATGTGTTATTTATAATATGTTTGCTTATGTCATTTAATTCTTATAGGTCAGAGTAAGAGGGGAGGAGGCCATGGGATGGGCTCTGGTTCCTCCTATTTGCCATCGTCTCCGAGAACAAGTATGCACATTCAAGTTAATTCTACATATATGTGTATTCACAATATGTTTGCTTGTGTCATTTAATACTTACAAGTCAGAGTGAGAGGAGAGAGGGCCATGGGAGGGGCTTTGGTTCTTCCTATTTGCCATCTTCTCCGGGGACACGTACTTATATTCAAGTTAATTCTAACTATATGTGTATTGATAATATATTTTGGTATTGATAATATATTCTGCTTATGTCATTTAATTCTTATAGGCCTGAGTCCCCTTGCCCCAGTCGCACATGGCCCACCGCCATTGTGGCTGTCACCAGTCTCCGAGTACCCATGCACCTCTCCGGGTACACACATATTTTGATTCAGTATCAATTTGATTAAATTATGTTTGATTAAATAGCTGCTTAATTATGCCACTTTTGATTAATTATTTTTATTTTGCTTGCAGCACCGAGTGCCCCTACACCAGCCATGCAGGGGACACCGCCAACACTCTTTGGTTCGATCGCCTAGCCGACAGATGAAGCCGGCAACGTGCACGAGTATATCCCAGGGGTCAATGATGACCACGAGATCATCTACATCGAGGATGGCTGTAATGTCTCAGATTTTTCAGACAATTTTTGGATCTGGATCCAAGAGTTTTCGGATCACTTTCGAGGGTCCTGGAGTGCATTTTGTGGTTTACACGTGTTTTCCCTAATGAGCCTTCGGAACCCCGTACAGGGCGAACCGTTGCGTTCTCCTACTCCGGGACGTTACCAATGTGTTGAGCGTATTCTGTGGATCGAGAAAATAATTTTTCCTAATTTTTCATATTTTTAAAATTTTCTTGATTTTCTATAAATAAACCCATTTTCTTTTCCTTTTCTTCTTCTTCTTCTTTTTCCCTTCCTCTTTTTCCCGTTGAACCCCCACTCCCCCATTCGACCGTTGCTTCTCCCCCGTCCGAGCGCACCCGACTTCCTCCCTCTCCGGCTATAGACGGCGAGCCGAGGTGTTGGCGTGGCGGCGACGTGGCGGGCGTGGGGGTGCCATTTTCGCGGCGTGTGGCGTGGTGTTCGTGATCGGCCGTGATTTAAAGATCGACGGCGATCCGGTGATTTTTGAGCTTCTTTGAGGTAGGGGGACGGATCCTTGCCCCCTTTCCCGCTTTTCCCTCGATTTCTAGGCCGATGAGAGGTCGAGAGAGGCTTGCTTTGTGTCGGGATGGAAAAATCCATGTCTTGGGGTTGAGCGCCTGATCTAACGTTTTTGGATATTTTTGACCAATCTATGGGTTTAGAATCATGCTAGGAGGGTTGGGGAAGAGTTCTCCTTTGTTTCCCCATCATCTGGACATGATTGGGGCCTGGTTGGGGTTCTTTTTCGCCATTCTCGCCGTTTTCATGCTCGGGTTGGGGTAGCGGTCCTTCTAGGGACCGCCACCCCTATGAGGCGGCCCGCTGAGGGCCGCTATCCGTCTCCTATAGTGTTGGAAGGCTTTGCGGTCTTGAGGAGACCGCCTTGTTCTCTTGCGGTCTCTCGACTGACCGCTACCCAAGGGGTAGCGGCCGGCCGCTGACCGCCATTTTGTGGCAGTCAACGTGCCCCTTGGGCATGTCAAACTAGCCGTTGGGGGTCCCGGTCGCCTTGCAGTCAAGGCAGGACCATTTTATGGCACCTTGCGATCAAGAAGTGACCGTTTCCTGGGTGCTAGCGGCCAGGATCTCACTGCTACTAGGCCTCGGGGTCCCTTGCGTTGCGTCGTCGAGTGGCTGCAACCCCGCTCTAGGGGTCTCAAAGAAGACAGCTAGGCTTGGCTAGCGGCCCAGTGTTGGCCGCTACCCAGGGTGACGGCCCAGGGAGGACCGCCACCTGGTTTCCGCTTATTCTGGGTTTGACTGATGCCGTTGTAGCCTCCGGCTGAGCCAGTTTTGGGTCTCTTGCGACGTGTGGCCCGAGGGTTGCCTCGAGCACCCAGTGAGAGCCACGGGTACGCAAAGGGGTCCTTAAAGGAGAAAATCACCTCGGTAGGCGTGCCATGGACTTGAAGGTCGATTAGACCTCGTCCGTGTCCCGGACACCCGTTTTCCCCGGTTTGAGTCACCTAGAGTCAGTGTCAGCGCGGAGGGCTGTTTCCGTACCTCGTCGGTGGTTATCTGATGGTTACCATGGTTTAGTGAGTTCACACCTCCAATGACACGTCCACTAGACGTAGCCTTCTTACAACATGCGTGTGCTGACCCACCCTGGAGTGCTAAAGCAGCTTACCCAAGAGAGATGATTTTTAGGCTGGTTACCGTAGGGCCCCTTCGCACAGCCTAAGTCCAGGTTTTGGGGAAGAACCAGCTAGAGGATATGACCTAGGACGCATGGTATGTGTGTGCACACGTAGTTGGGCGCAGTCGGACCCACGCTGACGAGTGTGACCCCAGCTAGTCCTTGTTCGTGGTACTTGTTATGTGTCTCAGTCTCCACCTGGGGCGTGTAGGGAGACACTGAGACGCGGTGTAAGACGTGAGGGGACGCATCCTGCTTTGCTTCTAGTGGGTGGTGCTCCTTTCTTCTAGCAGGTACGTACCTATTTTCCCATCGATTCATGGTCGGTTTGTTCGGTATAGTACGTAGTCTGCGCAGTTAGTCGTAGTGAGATTTTCCGTTTATTTATTGTTGTTACTATCGTACTTCTGTTGCTTAGCGTACTTTCTTTACTGTCTTATTTTCCCGTTGCGAGGTGGAGGTCTGCGGGATCCCTACTGAGCCAATGAAATGAGGCTCACCCCTATGTTTCAGGTGAGGCGGGGTCGTCGAGAGGCACGTCAGAGGTTCTACGTGGTTCCTATAACCGGGGTTAGTCGCCAGTTGCTAGAGTCGGGGTATGTCCCGTGTACTTGTACTTTTCCTCTATTAACTGTACTTATTTTGGACATGAGATACTATGGGCCTTGTAGCTGTTTAGTGAGTAATTGTTTAATTCCTTGCATTTTATTTAGTTTATTGTGCTAGCTCTCGAGTTATTTTAGATTCTCTTGTACCCTCACACCATCCTTTAACCCTTCCGAGTCTTCGAGCTTGTGGGTGGCGGGCCGAGGTTCGAGTCGTGCCTGTTCCTTTCCGATACTCAAATCCCGAGTTGTTACAATGGCCCAAAAGGTAAGTATATTTTATGAATTATGTTCACTATCTATCCGTTAATTGTGTAATACTCTCCAATTGTATCATTTGTAATTGCAGAAAGCGATTTGCGCCTACCGGGGTGACTCATTTTATTACTAAGCTGCTTAAACAAAACATTCTCGTGCTGATCATCTAGTGGAAGGCTTTTCCGATGGACGTCCAATAGTCGATGTTTGAGATGTTTAGGGTATGCAATTTAATTATTTAAATTATGTCCTTCCCAACATTTGATTTCATTATACTGACTTATATAGCATGCACTTTTTTTTGGCAGCGGACCTATCGATTCAGGAGCATCTCAAATGAGGCCAGAGCTCATAGAGTCTAAGAGTGGACCGCGAAAGAACGATACGTCCAAACGTTATGCAACACTCGAGAAAAGGCGAAGAAAGATTCTGGGAGCCCAGTAGACACCGATCACTGGAAGGCTCAAAGCCCTGCTTGGTTGAGGCGTTTTGGGAGGGGATGTGTGACAAATGGGCCGAGGAGGGGTGGCAGAATAAGTTCGCCAAGGAAAAAAAAAGTGTGCCAAAGTGCCAAAGACGAACGTGCATACAAGTGGATCCATCAATTTCGGGACCCAAAAGCATACATTGGTAAGTAATATTTCTAATTTTTATATTTTATTAATACTAATTCAATTAATTTATGTGATTTGTAAAATAGAAAATAGACCTCAAGCGTCCCCCATTGCTCCAGGAGGTGTATGGCCGCACCAATAAGAAGAAGAGGATGTATGAGTAGGTGAGTTCTAAATCCCGGGAGGTGGTGGTAAGTTTTTCTACATATACAAGTTTTTCCATTTCAAATATGAATGATTAATATAAAATTTATAATTTTTTTATTCAATTTGTAGGAGTCATACGATAGAGAGATGATACAGAAGTACGGGGAGGACACCACGCTGTATCCAGTGCTAGATGTTGCATCATGGATGAGGGCTGTCGGCCCACTGAAGAAAGGCCAGTTGTACAATATTGGCAAGAGCATGAACACGGGCGAGGTGATCACATCTTCCCAAGGTTCATGCCCCATTGGGACCAGCACCTTCACGGGCCCTTCCAGTTCTGTGTGTGACAGTCGAGATACTCTCCCAACGTAGGTGGACTAGCGACTCGCAATTCAGTTTGCAGTTCATGAGTTCCGCCTATCGCAGACGCTGGCGAGCATGGTATCCACCCTTTACTCTCATACGGGGATACATCGTCCTTGAGGAGCACAGTCAACCTCATCGCATCCCCCTCAAATGGGTACCATATTTGTTACACTTTTTAATTTGTAAATTTTGACTTATGATACTACTATTTTGTTGAAATAAATTTAATTGAATACTAAGTTAGTTCAAAATAACCCCGGTAGGATAAACCAAAGAAATCCGGTTCGGGAGTCTGATATCTGAAATATCAATCTGATCGATATGTTACTTGTTCTAACATGACCAGAGAGATGAGAGTGACATGTGGGAGCTGACGGAATCTAAATTAGAATCTTGATTTGGACTCGGTGCTCAAATCACCCATTTAAGAATTAAATTAAGTTGAAAACTGAAGAAATTTGGTTCAGAGGTCCAATATCTGAAATACCAGTTCAATTGATGTGTCAATTGTTCCAAGATGACCGGAGAGGTGAGAGTGACCTGTGGGAGCTAACGGAATTCAAATTGAATTTTTGGTTTGTGATCGAAGCTCAAATCATCGATTTATGAATTAAGTTTAAAACCGAAGAAATCTGGTTCGAGAGTCCAATATCTGAAATAGAGTCCAATTGGCATGTCAATTGTTCTAATATGATCGAAAAGGTGAGTGCGACATGTGGGAGCTGACAGAATTTAAATCAGATTTTCGATTTGGACTCTACGCTTAAATCGCCCATGTAAGAATTAACTAAAGTTTAAAGCTGAAGAATTTCAATCGAACTCTTTTATTTTTAAGTTAAAAAATTTAAAACTATTTGTTTTAATTTATTTCTTTTGAAATTTATTTTAAATACACATGTTTAATATTCTTCTACTTTTATTTCTAATATATGATCCTACTACACATTAACTGCACGACGATAGGGGAGACATGGAAGATGACATGTGGAGGATCTTTGTTGATTTTTTTATGTTATTGTAAAAAGAAGTACTCTGTAAACATTGTATTTGAACAATGTTGTATTTTATTTAGATTTAATGATATTCCGTTGCTAAATTTGGTATTTCTCTACGGATCGAAGATGGATTGTCTGTCCACCGCACAAAAAAATTCATTGAACTTTACCACGGATTTGAGATTATAATATTCATCGCTAAGTATGTTTGCTTTGCGACTGACTTGTGATAGAATAAGTATCCATCACAAAGTAAAGGACGTCTGAATTGTGTGACGGATTAGAGGTAGATTTTATTCCGTCGCTATGTTTGAGACAGAACCGTGATGAAAAATATTACCGTCGCTAATTTGTGATCAAAAATATGTGACATACATATATAGTTTGTCGCAATGCTGTCCCAATTATGTTGCAAATTCATCTAGTGATGGATTAGCAATGGAGCGACGAGGGAACATAGCCGTCGCTAATTGTGTATTTTATTATAATGCGTCAAACTTGTTCAGTGATGGAGATTTTGAAAAAATCCCCAAATGCGGCCTTATAGATATGTTTGGACATTAATCTTCTTCTTCCATTAGATCATTATGATGTCAAAAATTAACCACAATACATTTCTAAATTAGTTTGTGCAATTGTGCGGTTTTAAATCTCACAACAACAATATTATTAGCGGTTAAGAATAGGTAGTCGAAATTATCTAATATTAGATACAGCAGCGGATATTTTCTCTTGATAAATATAATTTAGAGAGAATATTTCCTTAAATTATCTTTATAACTTTAATAGACATTTTTTAATAACACAAGAACACTATGTCACATGGCTCGTTATGTGTAGAAAGCAGTGCTATCAGAACTGGACCGGACCGGTCGATCGGACAGGTCCGACGGCGAATCGGTCTAGGAACTGGTTCGATTAATTAAGACAGGTCCGATCTAATATTAAAAAATTAGATGAACCGGACGAACCGCGATTCAACCGGTGAACCAGTCTGAACCGGTCCGACCCGATTCATATTTTAAAACAGAAAAAATTAAACATAAAAATATTTATATATTCAAAATAATATTTATATGTGAATAAAATTATCTTATTATTATTGATTTGTTATTATTTATCATTTTATATTAGATATATTTAAAATTTAAAAATTTACATGAGTATATATGTCAATTGTGAAGAGTGAAGACCAATAGAATATTACAAAATTTTAAGGTCAATTTATTTAACTATGTTATTGTTATTTTTTTACTTGTATAGTTACGTAATCATGATTCATGACTAATAATTATACATGTATGTTATTTTATTTTAATCATTATATCTTATTTCTTATTATATTAGACTATAGAATCGAGTCAGACCATGTATCAATATTATGATGACGTCACGGTTTAAACCGGTTCAATTAAATGGTCTAATCGGTTCGAATCGAACTAACTCATTGGCCGGTTTAGACACCGATTTGACTCTGATAAGATTGGTAGAAAGATACATGGACTTTATGTAAATTCAGATGCACTCTCTGTGAGTCAATGCCACATTTATGTTTATCACTTTATATATGCCATAGTATAATTGACGTGAGTAATATTTTGTGTAACATCTCTTTTTTTTCTTATAAATAAGTTAAGAGCGTAGATGAAAAAATTTGCAGTTTTCACGAGCGACTTGCAAGATTTAAACTCACAACTTCTCCCGTGGAAAGGGGAGGAGTGAACCGCCAAACTCTAAGTTGGGAATAGTGTAACACCACTTTTAATTACACTCAGGGATGTTGCATCAATTTTTTATTTTTTAAAATTTTTAGAGTGGAGCTCACTCCATCCCCTTTTCAAAAAAATGTAAAAAAAGCATGTGAACACTGTAAATTTGGGATTTACATTGTTCGTGTGATTTTTTTCTACTTAACCCCCACGTCACGTTAGATTAAATTAAAAATTAAAATAGTGCAACACCCCTTGCCGTAATTAATAAGATGTTACATAGAGCGTTGCTCAATTGACACATATCTGATAGGCATGAGAATGTCAACCATCTCAAAGGTTTGGGGAGTGGGGTAGGAGCCTGTCCACCGAGGGAATGGTCGCCGTTGTGTGCGGTAGAACTTTCCTTAGCCCTGGCGGAACCTTCCCCACTCATAGCTCAATTTCTCTCTTCCCTCGTCTTCTTATTGCTCTATTCGCCCTCTTTGTTTCTTCTTCTCTGTTTGCTTTCGGCCTTTTGGTGTGCAACCATTTCTTTCCTTTTGACCGATGTCCTCTTCCCTTACCTGATCCACCACCCCGCAGTAGGTGTATGCACTCGTGCTCAAGCCTTCCTCCTCAAATCTCTCTCGTCATCGCAGTCCCAACCTCCTAGCCCGTTGCTCCCTCATCTGCCCTATGGCACCCGCCTGTCCTGCCACCCTAACCTTTTTGCTTCTTGTTTTTTGGCACCCCCACCACCCCATACTGCTTCTTGTCTGCCTTGATAACACCCCCCCAGCCCCCCCTTTGAGTCCCACCGTCCCTTCCTTCACCTTCCCCTACTCAGCCTCTCTCCCATCGCTTTGTTGCCCACTCTCTTCCCTTGTCTCCATCTCCCCCTCTCTTCTCCAAATTTTTCTTTCTTTTTTTTTGGAATGAAAGGAGTAGGTATTCATTACTAAGTCGGGTTTACAACATCCAAAATATAATAAGGTGTTGGTTAACCCCGAAAATATAATAACAAAAATGAACCCGAGATTTTAGGTGCAAAGACATACCTTAACCACGCAGCGGATATATATATATATTAAGAAATCTCTGACTCGCAGAGTCGGGAAGTGGTTACTAGAGTCAATTCCAAACGTCCACACTCCAAAACCAAGGCCGAAGGTGACGTGCCTCCAGAGCTTGTTTACTTTTTAACCATGAGAGCCGTATGTCGTTCACGAGACTCACGTTCACACTGCGGAGTCAATTCCCGTTCACCTTCACAGCCGCACACACCCCCCCATCTTTCACTTTTCACCGCTTCACTTTTATGCTCGTAACTGCCTTTTTCTTTTACTGCCCACACCTCTTCTCACCTTTTACACCCCACAGTTGTGTTCGATGCTTCACTACAGCTGCCTTTTTATACAGGGGTTAAAGCACCTGAAAATATTTGGAGGGGGAGGTGAAACCGGGGGCGGTGCGAACGGGATCAAAGGCGGTGGGAGGAGTGGAGGTCGCGGATCGTGCCGCGTGGCCCCATCTGCGCCTCCCCATGTGCACGCCCGCAGTGGGCTGTGCATCTGGCAGCCCAATGGGCACGCCCAGGTAACAGCTCCCACTTGCCTATTAGGGTCGACAATGCAGATTCAGACATACTGAATGTATCCAAACTCAACGGTCATATAGGAAATGGAGTGTGCGACCTCTGCAAGATTCTTCGAACAGTAGAAGGGTGTTCCGTTAAGTTGTCACCTAACTAACGGAGCACACAAAATATCTCGGTGTGTATCTCAGATATTTTTCAACTTCACCTGATTTGACACTCCAGATCTCTCAAAAAAATAGGCAATGTCAAAACTTCAAATGCTGAGTGCCCATGACTTTATCATCACACAGACGATAAAGCCTCCCGGGATATGAGCAACTAAGCATGGTGAAATTTAAAATGTCTTCCCTATGCTGCATATGTCAACCAATTCTTCTTGACCGCTTTCCTAGACATGTCCCGCTGGACGGTATTAGTCATCGCCCTAAGTAACATGCTAAAGTAGCGACATCAAGCGTCCTTTTCATGACATAGCGCTGCAGGTCACTGGGGATACACTAGGAATCGCACAATTATGATCCATGAGCTCACACAATGATGAAGAGGGATCCATTCATCATTCTCATATGCGGTCGAATATTACACATGCGGTATGATACGCATGCCGCGGTGTTCTTCCATTTTCATGGGCGTGTCATTAATATGATATTAAACACCGCATGGATACCAGTCTAGTTGCGACTTACGCATCTAACCCGAGTCTCGCAAACCAATCGCTCCCACTCAGCGCCTTCTTGCGACTCACGTATCCGGAATTTACATGCTCCATGGGATTACCGTAGAATCCTCATGGTCGATCTGCATCAGATCTCATCTTAGTCCTCAGCTAAGGCGGCATATATAAGTTGTTCGAGATATTCCCCTTACACCCCGACCTTTAGGGTGCCAGGAATATCAAATACCTCATCTTTGTCGCTTTCGATAAGCGCCAAAGGCGAATCACCCGTGTGAGTGGGTGATTCTTAGCCTGGTGACACTCTGACGATGTGTAAAGCATTCGCATAATGCACATAACATAATAAGCAGACTTTAATGATGTCAAAACTTGTAATAATTACAATTTACAAAGGCCCATAGACTTATAATGGCCAACAAAACTTTCTCTAGCTATTTGCTTTGTTAGTGGATCAGCTACCATACGACCAGAACTAATCTGTCGTAGCACCACTAACCATTTTATAAGCAAATCTCTTATATAGTGGTAACGGATATCAATATGCTTCGTTCTGCCGTGATATTTAGGATCCTTGACGAAAACAAGTGCGGAAGTGCTATCTGTATATAGCAGTACACCTTCATCTGCATGAGGTGTAAGCGCCAAGCGCTTCAACAAGTACCGTAACCACACTGCTTCTTGACTCGCCGCAGAACAAGCCACATATTCCGCCTCCATAGTGGATAGGGCAATGCAAGACTGCTTCTTGCTACACCACGAGATAGCTCCTCCAGCTAATAGGAACACAAAACCTGAAGTGGACTTGCGCTCATCATGGTCACCAGCCCAATCCGCGTCACTGTATCCTACTAGCTTTAGGTCACCTCCACGGTAACGTAGGACATAGTCTGATGTCCCTCGCAAGTATCGAAAAATTCGTTTAACTGCCTTCCAGTGCGCGGGACCGGGGTTACTCTGATAACGGCTAACCAAACCCACTGCGAAGCTAATGTCTGGCCGAGTACACAACATAGCATACATTAGACTTCCAATTGCAGCGGCATAAGGCACTCTAGACATTTCTCTCCTTTCTTCTTCATTTTTGGGACATTGATTAGCACCAAGGACACATCCTCTTTCAAGTGGAGTATCAATGGGTTTTGAATTGTGCATTCGAAAACGCTCTAGGATTTTATTAATGTAGGTTTCTTGAGACAAACTCAATAACCTTTCTGAGCGACTTCGCACAATTTTTACGCCGAGCACATAGCTCGCTTCACCCATATCTTTCATCTCAAAGACAGAAGATAGCCATCCTTTGATAGCATTGATTAACTCCATATCATTTCCGGCTATTAAAATGTCATCAACATATAATGACAAAATGAGGAAGCTCTCTCCCACTCGCTTGACGTACACACAGTGGTCCTCTTCAATCATCTCAAAATCATATGAGAGGATTACCTTGTGAAATTTTAAATACCACTGTCTAGACGACTGTTTTAAGCCATATATCGAGCGTTTGAGGCGGCAAACTTTTTGCTCTTCACCTTTAGCCTCAAAACCTTCTGACTGGAGCATATAAATCTCCTCGTCTAGTTCTCCATTGAGAAATACAGTCTTTAAATCCATTTGGAACAATTCCAAATCAAGATGCGCGACTATAGCCAGAACCAGGCGAATAGATGAAAATCTCACGACTGGTGAGAATGTTTCATCATAGTATATACCATCCTTTTGGGTATAACCCTTCACCACCAATCGTGCTTTATATTTATCTATAGCCCCATTAGCCTTGCGCTTAAGCTTGAAAATCCACTTATTTTCAATAGGTTTGCGCCCAGGCGGGAGTTCCACCAACTCCCAGACTTCATTCTGCGCCATAGACTTAATTTCATCGTGCATGGCAGCTTTCCACTCTTTCTTAGATAAGGATGCAAGAGCTTCCTGAACAGATTTGGGCTCTTCATCATCCATGGGCTCACAAATAATTACCTCGTCTTCAATTCCGAAGAATCGACGCGGCACAAGCCCATGCTTGCTGCGGCGCAATGAGTCTTGATATTCTAGTGGTTCTATTGGTGCACTCTCACTGGACGTACTCCCACTAGCCCGATCATCCCGACTGTCCTTAGCAGACACAGGCTAGGAACGCATTCCCTCCTGTGTTAGGAGATGGTGGAGATCAGAGGATTCTTCCAACTCATGGATATCAAGACTCTTTTCACTATAGCCAATACTAAGGAATTCTTTTTCTAAGAAAACAACATCTCGGACCTCTCGTTCTGTCAGTCCTCCTTCTGGATGTTGTCCATACATGACATAACCCACAGAGTTATCTGGATATCTAATAAAGATAAGCTTTTGAGCTCTGGGGCCAAGTTTCCCAAACTTACTTGAGATGTCATGGACATATCCCGCTGACCCCCATGGCCGCAAATTATCTAAATTGGACTTGTGGCCATGCCACAACTCATGATGGGGTAGAAGGAACTGACTGTGAAGGCACACGATTCAAGATATAGGCAGCAGTTAACAAAGCATCTCCCCAAAAGGAGATAGGAATGTTCGCCTGCACCATCATAGATCGAACCATGTCTAGCAACGTTCTATTCCTTCGCTCAGCAACACCATTTTGTTGTGGCGTATAAGGGATAGTAAGTTGCCGCCGAATACCTTTTTCTTCACACAATGTCCATAACTGATCCGACAAGTATTCGCGTCCACGATCTGTCCGAAGAGCTTTAATGCTCTTTTCCTTTTGATTCTCAACATCGACTAGGAAGCGCTTAAAACATTCCAGCGCTTCATAGCGGTGAGCGATCAAATAGACATATCCGTATCGCGAATAATCATCTATAAATGTGAGAAAATAGGTATGACCATGCCGTGCCCTTACACTCATTGGTCCGCAGATGTCGGAGTGGATTAGCTCCAACGGTGCTGATGCCCTTACAGCCTTTCCAAAAGGTTTCCGGCATGCTTTCCCAGTAAGACACGGCTCACATACTGGCAAGTCGACTTTAGTGAGTGATCCCAAAAGACCTTCTCGAACTGATCTAGCCATTCTATCTTGCCCTATGTGGCCTAAACGAGCATGCCATGTCGCAGAATCTAAGTTTTTACTATTCAACACACATGTCGAAATGGAAGAAGAATACAAGGCATTATCTATAGCAAGATCAAATATAAAGGAATCATCATTCATCTTACCATGTCCATACATAATATTGTCTAAAGCAATATTTACATAACTGCCAGAAAAATTCAAACAAAAGCCTAGAGATAACAAGTTAGAAACTGACAGGAGATTATAATGGATTCCAGGCGCATAGAGTACATCATACAGAATTAGTGTTCGTCCATTTGGAAAACGGAGTTGGTACGAACCGACTCCAAGGACTTCTTCGCTGGTTCCATTACCCATAAAAACTCTATGCCTGCCTACAGGGATCTTATTGTATTCTACGAAGTCAGCTCGATCCATAGTTATATGTTTGGTCGCTCCTGAATCCACAATTCACACAGGATTAGGTTGAGCAATTAAAACATATGTACAAACATAAAAATATGGAGAGCTAGGTACGTTAATTACCTTCTTCGGCTCATGACACTCATAAGCGAAGTGGCCTCTTTTCCCGCAGTTGAAGCATTTTATCTGGCTTTTATCTTTCTTTTTCTTCCCGCCACGTCTTCCACGGCGGTGCTTAAAGGACTGAGTTGCTTTGGAGCCAGGTGCAGCATCTCGCCCTTGGAATTTCTTCTGTGGTCCCTTCTTGTCAAATCGGCGACTGCTCTGACCGACATTGGCAGTGGCGCGATGCAAAATCTCACGCTCAGCTTCCAGCTCCACATGACGAGAAATATCCGAAAAGTCCTTGATATTCTCGTTATGTGTTAGAATTTGTTTCATTTGGAACCACGAGTCAGGGAGAGATCTAATCACGGCCTGCACCTGTTGCTCGTCTGTGAGATCATGACCTGCCGCCTTCAAATCACGAATCATATGAGCCATAACCCTCAGGCGCTCAGTCATCGTGTGGCGTAAGTCCTTCCGGTAGGTCTTAAATTTCAGAATAAGAGCCCTTAATCGGGTCACAGACATTCCTCCAAAGGTAAATCTCAACTGGTCCCACATTTCCTTGGCAGTACCAAAATGCTCAAACTCGCCAATGAGATCGTCCTCCATCGCGCTAAGCATAGTAAAGCGCGCACTTCGATCTCTCTTAAACCAAGTCTTATATGTTTCTTGGTCTTGGCGATGTTGGGCAGTGTTGCCCTCTTCGGGCGGTAACATGGTAATAGTAAGGTGGTCGAGCAATTCTTGCTCATCGAGGAGATATTGGATCTTACGGTGCCACATATCGTAGTTTGTGCCGTTCAGTTTTTCACCCCTAGTGAGATCCGCAATAACGTGCTTGGCGGCCATAGCTATCAACCACTATAGAAATAGAGAAAGTCAGTGACATCAAATTTACACATCGTCTCAATTTGCTAACAGAAGTATAAACTAAGTATATTAAACTTTCTTATATGATGAAATCGAAAGCAGAGTCAGACTACTACAATCATCTCTCACTCACATAAGATCATTTAATAACCTTAGAAGGATTTCGAGCAAATTCTTAATTAATGACAAATATGTAAAATAAATTCACATATTTTTATGCAAAACAAATTCGCATTTAGTATATGCAAAATAAATTCACACATGTATTTATACAAAACAAATTTGCACAATATGAAAGTAGTACCAGATATGCAAAACACATTTGCATAATTTAAAAATAGTACTATATATGCAAAATAAATTCACATTCACATGTAAAAGGAAATAAGTATGCAGATAACATGTTACTAAAAACACTATCTAATAAACATGTCAGCGTAATATTTACAATATCCGCTGCAAACGTGTACACACACGCGCAAAAGAGCGGAACAAAAGTATACTGCATAAAGAAACTGTATCTAAGATAAGTCACAACAACTGTACATATCCGAAGTATTACCAACTCTCCATTTAGGGTCACAATCGGAATGGTCGGAATAATAGGTGGAGGTGGTGCTTCCGGAGGCTCTGCTGGCGGAGGTGGTACTTCTAGAGGCTCGGCTGGTGGCGACGTACGCTGACCAGGAGGTCCAGGCTCCCACTCGGCCTGGACGGGCTCTGGAAGCTACAGTAGCGTCTGTGGGCACAAAGGGGGCGCTCTGGCTAGGGAGCGAGCAGCAACTCGCCGGCTCCCTGCTACAGCTCGCCCTACTGCGGCGGAAGTCGTGGTCGCTGGTGGTCAAGGCGCTCGATCTCTCACTGGTAAGGGGAGAGAGCTCGCCCGATGATGCGCGACTACCCTCGTGCCATCCGTGTGTCCACTCCCACCACGTCTCTGCTCTCGTCGTGCTCGTACAAGTGGTGCAGCGGTCGTACTCACTGCACTCTCCAGGGTCGATCCCCGAACTGCACCACTAAAGCCCTGTCGGTACTCGCGGGCAGTAAGAAGACGTCGTCGACAAGGCAACTCTTCCGCAGGAGCGCGCACAGAGGGACCTGGCTCAACGTAGTTTTCACCAAATGATGACGACGGTGGCTCTCTCTCTCTTTCCGCCTGTAAGGGTTGCACCAAAGGACTTCTGGGTATGCCCAGCGCTGCACGTCGAGGTGCTAAAGCCCTCGCAGGGGGGAAAGATGGGAGAGAGCCACGCTCCGGGGACGACTACTCGGAGTGATCAATTTGGGCATCGTCATAATGAGGTGGAAAGGACGGAGCCGCCATCTTATACAGTCCTTTTGCAATAACTAAATAGCAGATAAATTACATGAGATTAAAATAAATGAACAGAATAATATTGACATATCTAGGACAAACCCAGAAAAATAAACAGGCTTCATTTGACATGAAATAAAAATATACACAGGACAAACCCGGCATGTCTGGGACAAACCCATAGCAAATAAAAATTATATAGGCAGCATGCGACTTAAAATAAAATTAATCAGAACTAATCCGAGACATCTGGGACAAACTCAGAATAATTAAAAATTGAACAGATAATATTTCAATATGAAATAAATTAACCGGAACTAATCCGACACATTTGGGACTAACCCAAAATAATTTAAAATTGAGCGGGCGGCATTTCGGCATGAAATAAAATTAACCGAAACTAATCTGACATATTTTGGGCTAACCCGTAATAATTTAAAAATAAACGGACATCATTTCGGCATAAAATAAATTATTTTGGACTAACCCGGTAAGAAATAAAAAGACAAGAGAATAACCTGACTCTGATACCAGTGTTGGTTAGCCCCGAAAATATAATAACAAAAATGAACCCGAGATTTTAGGTGCAAGGACATACCTTAGCAACGCAGCGGGAATATATATATATATATATATATGTATATATATATATATGTATATATATATTAAGAAATCTCTGACTCGCAGAGTCGAGAAGTGGCTACTAGAGTCAATTCCAAACGTCCACACTCCAAAACAAGGCCGAAGGTGACGTGCCTCCAGAACTTGTTTACTGTTTAACCACGAGAGCCGTATGCCGTTCACGAGACTCACGCTCACACTGCGGAGTCAATTCCCGTTCACCTTCACAGCCGCACACACACCCTCATCTTTCACTTTTCACCGCTTCACTTTTATGCTCGGAACTGCCTTTTTCTTTTACTGCCCACACCTCTTCTCACCTTTTACACCCCACAGTTGTGTTCGATGCTTCACTGCAGCTGCCTTTTTATACAGGGGTTAAAGCACCTGAAAATATCTGGAGGGGGAGGTGAAACCGGGGGCGGTGCGAACGGGATCAAAGGCGGTGGGAGGAGTGGAGGTTGCGGATCATGCCGCGTGGCCCCATCTGCGCCTCCCCATGTGCATGCCTGCAGTTGGCTGTGCATCTGGCGGCCCAATGGGCACGCCCAGGTAACAGAAGGCATACCATGGAAATACCACGACTTGCTGGTCTTAATACATAGAGCCTCTTTTGCTAATTTATGGGCCAATGTATTTGCGGATCTAGGGATGTACTTCCCCAATGCTTGAGAGAAATTTAAATAGCTTCTGCAGTCTTGGATGATAGGAATGAGCCTCCACGGTGGGTGGAAAACTCTATTGATATAGTTGACCACATTTAGTTTGTCTCCTTCATCGATCACTTGTTTGTGTTGGAGTGAAGCCAACTTGATGACATGGAGCATGGCTATGGCCTCTGCCATGTTTTGGGGGGGGGGGGTGTTTTGATAGGTTGATATTAGCAAAACAGGGGAGTGCATGTTGAATCTGTCACGATGATCCCTATCGCACTGCGGTCAATTAAAAAACCTGCATCAACATTGATTTTCAGATTTTGACCTTCCGAAAGACTCCATAAAATTTCCTGCTTAATAGTTGTCCTTTCATGTTCTGTCATTTTAGCGCCCCAGCTCAGTTGTTCGTTCATGGCTTTACAGTGATTATGGAACTCGGATGATCCTCTCAGGTGTTGTACTTTTTCCATGCCTCCATTCAAGAGCATGTCGTTCCAGATATTCCATGGATTGTTATGGCTTACCACGTTCCGAGTTGTGTAACGGTGCATTGTTGGTTGAAGCCCACTCTCCTTTGAAGTGGATCAGTCTCTTCTTCCCCGGTGCCACTCATCCTGTGCTTGTCATCATGTCTCTCTTTGGGGTTTGGGTCTATGCCGTCACTAGCTTTGTTTGTGATTGTGGCTTGTGTTTTTCTGTTATTATATGAGTTAACGAAAGCAACCTTTCCCTGACCAAGGAAAAACATTTACATGATAGGATGTATTGAAACAATTTAAATGAATAGGCAAGATAAAACCTGAATGTAATGTCATCTAGTCTATTCGTTTTCTTACGATTTTGGGGTGGATGGTAAGTTAATTGAATTGGAACTGAAATATTTATGGATTTTTAAGAGAGAAAAATATACCAGTTTATCTGTGTTTGCCGCGAAAGACATCCAGTAATGTTCGCCAAAAGAGTGATCTTCAGATTCTTCACAGCCTTTCAACGAGGTAGAGGGACAAGGGTGGTCATACATGTTAATATGGGCCTTAGTTACTACCAAAAGGGATGGTGGTGCCTCTGTGGAGTGGCCCGCAACAGTAAAATTCTGTGGCCCATTTATGCGTGTGCTTCTAAACTGAATGAAAGCCATTAAGCAACCATTTGATTATTTGGGATTAGAAACGAGAGAGAGAGAGTGTGTGTGTATGTTTGTGATTAAGGGAGAGGGGGGATGCAACAAATATTATATTACTCAGGTGAAAAACATGCATGCCAAATGTCAAAAATCTACCTCGGGCCTCCAGAGGACAAGCTCAGCGGACACAACCATCTCATATGCCACTGCAAGTGTCTTCGTCTGGGCAAATTTGGAAGATGAGGTGTCATCTGGGTTTTGATGGGACGGAAACAGATCAAATACCAGCAGTGAACCAAACTCTCATCTGATCTCCCTGAATCTCTGGCTGTCAAACTCCATCCCTTTGTCTTTCTCCGCAGAGTTCTAGCAAGTCAGAGCTGTGGGAAGCCTCCCCGACGAGCGTGTTGAGGATTATATGTAGTAGACAGGGCAACTTCAAAGTCCAAAGGGAGAGGTTTGCATGATGTTAAGGGAAGCTTTATCCTCTCCAAAGTGCAGGTCTCGGATTATTACCCTGTTTGAAGACTGTGCCATCCATTTTGGTGTCCGGTTTGCTCCCCGAGCAAGGGAATCAATCATACCGTCGCGGAAGGTTGACTCCCCTTGGAAGGCCTTGATCATCATCTAAGATTGTTAGGCGTCCTCGAAACAAGACTGGTTCGATCATGCCCTCGCTACATCAAACTTAACGTAGAAATGCTCTTTGTATCCCTCAGCTTCAGGACCGTGTAGTCCACGTTGTGAAAGCTGAATGTTCAATCTAATATCTAGTCAAATCCCCTATTTTGAAAAAAAAGGGATAGAAATAAGGTGTTCTCTACACAAGTTACCAAGAGTTAGGGTGATTGCACATCTCAGGTGTGCTGTGAATTTTTTATTTATAAAAAATTATCTCAACCTCTGAGTTCATCCGATCTATATATGGTACGTGCAAGGCGCACCTCTGTCGACGACTGAAAAAATCAGAAAAAAATAAAAGATAGCAATTTATTTTATTCTTTTGAATTTTATTATCATTTTTTATTCTTTTAAAAGTTTTTTTGAACCATCCAATCATCGTGTAATGACGCTCCATTTTCAGGTGGTTGGCTAAAATAAAAGTAGTTTCAAATAAATTTGTGAAACCAATATGTTTTCAAAGAACGAAGAACTCGACAAAAAGATAAAGAGAAAGATGCAACTATTTCTAGCAGCGAGATAACGAGAGTGTTGAGTTATGACTCATATTCAGACTAATTCAATAGCGGGAGCAGTTCAAGAAGATAGAAAATGAAGTTCGAAGTTAGACAAGAAGGAAGTCTTAGCTAGTTAGACGCAACATGTCTAAATGCCGACTTAGATGAAGTAAGGTAGACAAAAGTTGTAGATGGAAGCGGCAATGTGAAATTAAATAAAGCATCGTCTAAATAGTGAAGGTCGAAGGTGAGTTAGACGAAGCAATTTGGACGGAATAGACTTATCTGTATGGAATTTCATCTAAGCGGAGGACTTAGATGATACAATGTCTAAGTTGGTGATGAAGTGGACTTAATGGAGTAGCACCTAAGTGGAAGAACTTGGACGATACAACGTCCAAGTGGAGAACTTAGATGATCTATCGTCTGAGTTGAAGATATAGACGATACAACCTCCAAGTGGATAAAGGCAGTGAAGACTTAGATGATGTAGCATCTAAGTGAGTTTTAGACGATACAGACCGTGGATAACGTGAGGCCCGAGAGAGCAGTGGGCGATGCATCCTAGGCGATGTGTATGACGGTTTTGTAGGGTTCTGAGTCTAATAAAAAGGTGCCTTTATGTAACAAATTATTGGTGGGCCAATAATTGGGAGAATATTCTTATTTTATTATGGATATTTGTCGTGTAGTGCTCAGGATCCCTATATATATGTTGTATGTATTGGGGACAGGGAAGCCCTAACTTAAGCAATTTTTAGAAAGGCAAGTCTCAAAGGCAGACTACCGTAGCTATACCTTTGTTCTTATTCTTAGTGCATAAGAGGAAGCTGAGGAAGGCTCCGTGGATGTAGAAAAATGATTTGGCCGACCGAACAACGTAAATCTATGTGTGTTGTTTCTTTCTCTCATCTTCTTTTTCCTTCTCTCTTCTTTTGTGAATCTTTATTGCTTGTATGAGTGATCTGTCATCATCATCTTTTAATACAGGTGGGGACGGTGAGGTTTCCACTACCGATGGTGTTCAACAGATTGATATCAGAGACAGGTTCTGCACGGATTTATAATATTGCATCAAGGATGAGTGGACTGACGAAGGCCGAGTTCGACAAGTTCAATGGTAAGGGTAATTTCAGTCTATGGCAGATGAGGGCGAAGGATCTGCTGGTTGAACAGAGAGTCAACAGGGCTTTGACAGAAGAGAAACTTGACAAGATGGAGTAGGAGGATTGGAAGAAACTAGAGCAGATGGCATCCAGTATAATATGCATGTGTCTTACAGACTCAACCCTATATGATGTGATGACAGAGAAGATGGCAAAGAGATTATGGGAAAAGCTGGAGGTGTTGTACGTGGTCAAGAGCGTCACCAACAAATAATTCCTAAACAAAGAGTTGTACAGTCTTCAGATGACTGAAGGAGGAGACTTGATTCAACACTTCAACAAGTTTAATCAGATCATGAGTGATCTGTCACAACTCGAGGTCAGGTTTGATGATGATGATAAAGCCATCGTGATGCTATGCTCTTTACCTATTTCCTTTGATAATTTGATGACGACTTTGATGTATGGCAAGAAGACCCTGTCGTTTGTGGTGGTTACAACAGTCCTTAGATCTAATGAAACAAGGAGGAGGTGTAACATAGATGAATTACACTTTGAGAGTCTGATGGCCAGGGACAGAGGTCGTGGTAGTTCTAAAGATAGAAATTAGACAAAGAATAGAGGAAGATCCGAGTCAAAGGCTAAGAAGGTAGAGTGTTACAAATGTCATCAGAAAGGGCACTACAAGAGAGATTGTCCTTTGTTGAAGTAGAAAAAGAGTAGTCCAGGCTAATTCAATATGTGTAGCAACAGACAAATCTGGTGATACAGAACTACTAGTAGATGATGCAGAATTGTTGGTAGCATTATTAGGTAATAATCCCTTTCTTACATCTTGGACCCTGGATTCTGGATGTTCATTCCACTATTATCCACACAAGGAATGGTTTGATACCTATAGGAGCTATGAGGGTGGAGCAGTTGTGCTTGGTAACGATCACCTCTACAAGGTGATAGGTATCGAGAACATCAGAATCTAGATGCATGATGGTGTCATCATGACACTAGGATATGTCAAGCATGTTCCAGAACTGAAGAAAAATCTGATATCTCTTGATTATTTGGAGAAGTCTAGACTCGGTCTATCAGTAGCACTAGGAAGTGATTTGTTCAAGGTTACCAAATTAAGATGCTCTAGTTGTCATGAAGGGAAGCGGATTGAGAACAACTTGTATAGATTGATTGGGAGCACTGTTGTGGGGAATGTCGCTGTAACTTCTTTAGTAAAGAGTAGCACTAAAGACACCACTCTATGACATATGCGGCTAAGACATATGAGTGAGAGGGACATATGAGTTGTAGGGATACTTGATTTATGCAAGTATTGTGTACTAGGGAAATAGTGCAGAGTTCAGTTTAAGACTTCGACACACAGAAGCTAAGATGCTTTGGTACTAGTACATCAGATGTTTGGGAACCGATGTCAACCCCATCATTGGGAGGTGCAGTATACTTTGTGAGCTTCATTAATGATTACTCCTGAAAAGTATGGGTGTATTTTATGAAGTAGAAGTCAGAAGTGTTCACTAAGTTCAAGCAATGGAAGGCCAAGGTTGAAAAATAGACTGGTAAATAGGTGAAATATTTAAAGTCTAATAAAAGCACAGAATACACAACAAATGAGTTCATGAAATTCTATAGGAACGAGGGGATTGCAAGGTTGTTTACATCTTTGGGGTCCCCATAGGAGAATGGGATAGTAGAATGGATGAAATGGACACTACTTGATAGAGTAAGATGCATGAGACTACATGCTAACTTGTCCAAGTTTTTCTAGGTTGAAGCTATAAACACAGTATGTTATCTGGTTAAAAGGTCACCTTCAATAAATCTAGATGAAAAAGTTGTTAAGGAGGTATAGAGAGGGAGAAAATATCCTACTCAGAGTTGAAAATCTTTGGATGTCCAGCATATGTACACATCCAAAGAGAGCAATGATCCAAGTTAGACCAAAATCCAGGAGATATATCTTTATTAGATATAAGAAGGGAGTGAAGGGGTTCAAGTTCTGGGATCAAGAAGGTAAGAAGGTGAGGGTTAGTACAGATGGTGTGTTCGATGAGGTATCAATGCTCAAGGAGAATGCAGAACGCTCTGACAGGAAAGATGACACTAATGTAGATGCTCAGGTAGATGTAGAAGAGTCTAGGGTATAGGTGGAGTTTGGCCAGATCTCATAGACAAACGGCACAACACAGGGTGACACCTCACAGAATGCTCGACAATAATAGCCACGGGAGTAGCAATAAACTTCAAGCAGACACAAATGTGCTATCAGACAACCAGTAAGGTATGGATTTGAGAAATATGATTTCTTTTGCTCTAATTACTAGTTGTGGAGATCCAAATTCTTTTTAGGAAGTCATAGCTTGTCGGAAAAGAGAAAAATTGATGAAGGCTATGATGGAAGAAATAGAATCTCAACATAAGAATCAGACGTGAGAATTGGAGAAACTCTTTAAGAGAAAGAAAGCCATAAGATGCAAGTGGGTCTACAAGAAAGAGGCAATATCAAATGAAGGAGAAATGTACAAGACAAGATTGGTGACCAAGAGGTACTCACAGAAGGAAGAGATAAACTATGATGAAGTATTTTCTTCAGTAGTAAGGCATATGTCTATTAGAATTATGTTAGGCATAGTGTCCCAACTGTATTTAGAGTTGGAATAGTTGGATGTCAAAACGATTTTTTTGCACTAGAGGATCAGATTTTTATAGAGCAACAAGAAGGATTTAAGGTGGCTGGGAAAGAAACTCTGGTGTACATGCTGAAAAAGTCATTTATGGGCTGAAATAGTCGTCAAGGCAATGATACAAGCATTTTTGACACATTTTTGATAAGGTATGACCAGGGTTTGTCGACCCGATGCGGGTCACCCCGACCCGCACGACCCGACCCGACCCAGGCTATGGGTGGGATGCCCGGGTCGTGGGTCATCACCGGGTCGCCCATTAATTTAATATTATATTATATTATATTATATTATATTATATTATATGTATACAGTATCTTTTTCTATTTTATTCTATTATTTTATATATATTATATATATAAACCCTTTTTTATCCACACTTAGAGCGAGATGGATCGAGACGGACCGAGTTGGGACCGACCCGACCCGTCCCAGCCCATGACCGGGATGGGCGGGTCGGTCGAGACGGCAAACCCTGGGTATGACTACATCCAATGTGAGTATGATTATTATGTTTATTTTAAGAATCTTACATATGGCACTTGTACTTTCTTGATGTTGTATATGGATGATATATTGATTGTTGCGAAGAGCATGGATGATGTTAATCATCTGAAGTCCTTGTTGAGCAAGAAATTTAAAATGAAAGATCAAGGTGCTGTTAAAAAGATGCTCGGTATGGAGATCTCTTACCACAAGAAAGCTAGGAAATTTTGGGTCTCATAGAATAGATACACCTAAAAGGTGTTGGAGAGATTTAACATGAGTAATGCCAAACTAGTAGGTACACCTTTGGCCTCTCACTTTAGGCTTTCTACTTCTCAGTATCCATAGACAAAAGTTGAAGTGAAGGAGATGTTGAAAGTTTCTTATGCAAACGCAGTAGGTTGTCTAATATATGCCATGTTGTGTACTAGAACTAATCTTACTCATGCAGTGAATGTGATTAGTAAGTTATGGCTAATCAAGGTAAAGAGCATTGGAATGTCATGAAGTGGGTGTTCAGGTACTTGAAAGGAACACCAAATCATGTTATTTAATTTGGTAAAGGAAGTGATAATATATCAGTCATGAGATATGTATATGTTGATTATGTTGGGGATCTGGATGACAGGAGGCCTGCAACAGGTACGTGTTTACTCTAAGAGGAGGGCCTATTTGCTAGAGATCCATGTTGTAGTCGGTTATAGCTATCCACGCTTGAGGTAGAGTATATGGCAGTGATAAAGATAGCCAAGGAAGCTCTATGGTTGAAGGGACTATTAGCAAAACTTGGTGTGGATCAGCAGGTAGTTCAGTTGTAGTGTAATAATCAGAGTGCTATATATCTGGCGAAGAATAAGGTTTATCATACCAGAACAAAGCACATAACTACCAGGTTTCACAAGATAAGGAGATTACTCAGTGTCATAGAAATTGATCTTGTGAAGGTGGGGACCAAGGAACATGCAGCTGACATGTGACAAAGTTAGTTACAATAGAGAAATTCAAGCGTTGCTTGGATTTACTCCACATCACTAGGTGCTAGCCAGTGGAGGCTACTGCTCTAGGTGGAGGTAAGGGTCCTAAACCTTTTCTAGATGGTGAATATTCACCAAGGTGGAGATTTGTTATGGCTCATGTTTAGACTAATTCAATAGCTGGAGCAGTTCAGGAAGGCTTAGATGATAGATCATCTAAATCTAAGATAGACGAAGTCTAAAATTAGACAAAGTACAAGTCAGAAGGAAGTCTCAACTAGTTAGATCTAGCATTGTCAAGTGCCAGACTTAGACAATGTAAGATAGATGGAAACTGTAGATGAAAGCGATAAGGCGAAGTTAGATGAAGCATCGTCTAAGTAGAGAAGGTTGACGGTGACTTGGATGAAGTAACTTGGATGGAACAACCGACTTAGACACTATAAGTGGAGGACTTAGGCGATACAACGTCTAAGTGCATAAAGGTAGTGAAGACCATAGTTGTCAAGGCGACAAGACGAACCAAGGCGCTCACTGTGAATGACGACACGCGGAGAGAAGGAGTGGCCAAACTGAAAGGGAGGCTTTTTGCGTTGGTAGAATGGGGATAACGACACGCGCGCTTGCAGAAATTAAAAGGGCAGAAATTAAATGGCCAAGGCAGGAAGTGATTCGCCGCGGGCCTTGGGGGGATGGGAATGGTGCAGAATTTAAAATACAAAAATAAAATGGTAAAAATTAAATGGCCATGGCGGGAAGTGACTCGCCGCGGGCCTCGGGGGGATGGGAATGGTGCAGAATTTAAATTACAGAAATAAAATTATGAAAATTAAACGGCTATGGCGGGAAGTGACTCGTCGCGGTACTCGGAGGGATGGAGATGGTGCAGAATTTAAATGGCAGAAATAAAATTACAAAAATTAAATGGCCATGGCGGGAAGTGACTGGCCGCGGGCCTCGGAGGGATGAGAATGGTGCAGAATTTAAAAGGGGAAGGGAACCGCCGCAGGAAATGACTCTCCACAGTGGCTTATGCAGGAATGAAAGGACATGCAAAATAAGAGAACAATACAAGAACCGTTGCGGGAAATGACTCTCCGCGCGGTTTTAGAACAATATGGAATCGTCACGAGAAATGACTCTCCGCGCGGTTTTTTAACAGAGATGACCGAAATGAATAGAAATGTTAGAAATGAACATAATGAGGAACCGCTGCGGGAAGTGACTCTCTGTGGATTTTAATGGAGGATGGGAACAAAAGAAAGAGCGCGTGTGTGGCATTAGTGTGATCGCCAAGGGCTGAGGGCCCCGAAAGGATGATCGCTTACCTCGGAGGTGGGAGATGGTATGGATCCTTTCTTCCTCTTCCTTCGACCGGCCGACGAGGATGACCTTCTTTGGTTACCCTTGCAAAAGAATAAACAAAGCAAACAACCGAGTCAGAACATCGGCAGTATAGTACCAGCCCCTTGTGAGGAAAAGAATAAAATCATGAGCGAGCACACACCTGGTTGGTGTTGTTTTAAACTCCTTTTAGTGCAAAGGGTGGTAGGATGCTATGATGAATGAAATCACGTGTAGAATTGCACGGAACGGCGCCCTCTCAAAGAGAGGAGCATGATGCGAGTAAAAATGACAAATGATGTATGCAGACTAAAAATGGAAAGAACAAGGAAGAATGGAGGGTAAGAAAGAGCGTATGGGATGCCGATGGCGAGATTCGGCGGAGCTTCGACAGAGCTTCGGTAGTGTGAGGATGACGTGGGAGCGTGGGGGATGAAGCAGCCTTCCTCTCGGGAGCACCCGGGCACCCGAAAGTCTGGTAGAACCTCCCCTAGAAGGGCCTTGGACCTCGAAATGGATCTGGCAGCGTCTCCCCCTCCTCTGTCGGATCTGAAGCTCTCTGGTTTCGAGGGAGGGGGTCCTCTATTTATAGGAAAAATTTTGATTGACACGTCTTAGGTCTAGGACGCGTCCATATTGACGCGTCCCTCTTCCAAGATGTCTCAATTAATTTAAAAATATTTTTGACATTATTTTATTATATTTAAATCAATGGACGCGTCTGAGTGGTGGGACGCATTATATGAACGCGTCCCAGATCCCAGACGCGTCAACTGTTTTCCAACAAAGCGGCGTCGAAAGCCATCGACAACGGAGAAAGCGATTGTTTTCGCCGCCTAACCATGACTTTTGAAGGACACGTCTGGTCAGCAAAATGTCTTTGTGTTTGGATTTATTTGAAACGTCAAACTGAGCAGCAGGAGCGGCGGCGCCCGTGTGCTACACGAGGCTCTCATGAAGGCGTCTAGGTTACCTGACACCTTTAAAGAAGGCGTCATGGTGCTCCGCCACCTTTAAAATGCATTTCGAAAAAAATTCAAAAAAAGTTAGAAAAATCCATAAAAATAGGAAATTACCCAAGTAATTGATAACATGAAGGCCGCCTAGGGCATCATAGTGTAATATGAGATTTACTCACGATAATGTCAAAACGACGTGTCTACAGCTGTCCCGCCTTAACATCTGCTTTGTAAGGGAGTGGCACGTAGTGGAATGGAATAGGAGAGTAATGAAATAGAGTGAGAATGGACTGAAAAGTAGATGCCAAGGTGTGATGAGACACGCTTTCAACATTACATTTTGGAATCTTTTCAGAGTGTCAATGAGGCAACCTTGAATAAGGTCTTCCAAATTCAACGATTGTTTGGACGGAAATCAAACAAGGAAGGGGGAGATGTGCACTCAGGCACAGACAGAAAGGGGGACCAACTTCTCTGCGTGGAAGTACCTGGGTCATAAAACTGTAGGTTTCACCATTGGGGAGTGGTACCAGACAATGTGGAAGTGCTGTGGCCAAGGTGGGTCAAATGGAGTAAAAGAAAAGGAATATTTGAGGATCAATCTAAACAAGGGTCTCTTCCAGAAAAATAGCCCAGGGTAGTCTCAAGGAAACTCAGTACTCAATCCGGAATAGAATATCTCATATTATAAGAGTTCAAGCACAGCGACTTTCACAATCGAATTAAGTGAATGATCTCCACAATGAAATCAAGGTCCTACATGAATGCATGCTGGGTTTAAAGGAAAAATTAAAACAAACTAAAACAAAAGGTAGCCAAGGATAATATTGTTAAGTTGTTAAGAATGGGTCAGGATACCAATTCGATGAGCTGATAGGATGCCAGAGCTCATTTATCCATGCACCGGCTTACCGAACGGAACCATCATTCCCATGCCATCACAACTTAACGGCCTATTCATACGACCTAATTTCCTCTAAAATCATCACTATTTTTGTTGAAGGGGACTCAAATTTTAAATTCGTTCAGGTCGTAAGGTCCTTGACATGTTCTAGTAGTGTAAATATCATATTATACAATGCATGACATGGTGGGACCATTCACCGGATGGTGGGACATGGTGGTACAAGATGGGATAGCGATGCCCCACCCTGGCTCTCTCTCTCTCTTCTCTCTCTCTCTCTCTCTCTCTCTCTCTCTCTCTCTCTCTCTCTCTAATCTTGCACTCAAAGCTAGCATAATAAAATAGAATTATAACTGTACAAGCACACAGAAGCATCACAACAAGACAAAATAGTTTTGACAAAGTCAAAGATGGCAACTCTAATTTTTTATTATTTCTTGGTTCCTTCCTTCCCTATAAGTACCTCCCCTTAGGACTTAGGAAAAGGCATCAAAGAGTGAGTTGAAAGATTTGAAGCTTAAGAGGAGGAAGAGAGGGATCTTGGCTTTTCGAGATGGAAGGTGATTCTTCCCGTCCCGTGAAGAGAAATAGGCTTAGCAGCGAATTCAAGCGGCTCACCGACCTCGAAGGACATCTGAGTGAGAGAATTCAATCACGGATGGTGAGTTAACTCATTTCTTACTTTTCCTGCATGACTTCTCCCTCGTCTTTTCATTCTTTTTCTTTTCTCTTTCCAGTCGTACCCTCTCTTTCCGGGCCCGAGGAAATTCTCCAAACTGTCGTGGCTCTCGAAGCTTACTTCCAACATCACTATCGGCATGAGGGCTATTATTACGAAGTGGCACCTCCAAGGGCTCATGGTTCATGCCAAGCACTATGACAAGGTTCACATGGATTGGGCAGCTATAGGCGCGTTGGCAGAGATTTGGCATCCTCAGACTCATACCTTCATTTTCCCCACTTTCGAGGTAACTATTCTTCTTGAGGAGGCAGAACTCATGCTCGGTTTGAAGAGATTCAAGAAGGATGGCAAGATAAAGATCATGCCCATGTTGAAAAAGGTAACTTCCGAGGAGGTCCTTGGTAGCTTCATGCCATCTAGAGCTATCAGAAGCGTCCAGACTCAAAAGGGGATCAATCTGTAAAAGCTTGTGGAATGGGTCATGAATGCCCAAGGAGGATTGACAGATGATGATCGCATAGAAGGAATCATGAAGGGATTCACAATCTACTTGGCGGGTGCTCTCTTATTCCCTTGTACTGACAACATAGTGAAGGAAGATCAGTTGAGTGCCATTTGTAGAATCTGGAAAGGCAAAAGAGTGGGGCCCACCGTTCTTGCTTACCTTTACAGTGGTCTGACAACTTCCAGCATGGGTAAGTCTCCTTTCAATTGTGTACTTCTTATGAATTGCTGGATCGACTTGCATTTCAAATTTGACCACCTTGAGGGGATGCCGACTGCCTCAAAAATATTCCAACAAAGCCCCCTCTATCACATAGCCGATGTGTTAGACTTTGGTGGTAATGTGGTAAATCGTGGCCTTTGGCTGAAGAAGCGCGAAGATTGGCGAGCTCACTTCAACACCATGATGCAAAATATGTTCACTTGTGCGCTGGCATGCCTGCTCCTGCATGAACTCCTCGTGAGATCTTACCCTGAAGCAGAACTCCACCTTGTTGGTGCGACTGAATTTATCCTTTACAACGCGCACCGGTGTTGTACTCAAATCGGCCTCCCTCGCCATTCGTTCCCAATGTTATCTAACATTCCTCCTCTGATGAAGAGGGAGCTGAGTACGGAAGGAGATGCAAAGGATGTGAAGACTATCAAAGCATCATGGAAAACGAGCATTCCAGGAAAGGCACTGGTGCACGTAGAGGAAGAACGAGAGTTGTGGAGAGCTTATGTAACCGAATTGGGGAAACTGAGGCCCGAAGTGCCCAAACCCCTGATGTAGCTCATTTTGTTTCAACGAAATAAATGCAGAGTTTTAATGCCATTGCGTGTGCTTCCTTTTTTCTTTCTTTCATTTGTTTTTGCCGTGTCATAGGTTCAGGACGCTTTAAATGAAAGCATCTTAGCACTTAGATGCTTTTGTTTTTTTTTAAATAATTGATTAACACGTACATATATATATATATGTTTTTTTGAACGCGTCTTTACAGCAGGACGCGTTAGATTTTTTTTTAAGAGGGGTGTCTTCATGCCAAGATGCCTTAAAAATTTGAATTCTAACAAAACGGCCAAAGGCTGAAGTCCCGTGATCAATGACACCTAAGAGGGGGGTGAATTGGGTGATAACAAATTTTAAGAAAGCTTTAACCAATTTGA
Source organism: Amorphophallus konjac (assembly GCA_022559845.1). Lineage (NCBI taxonomy): Eukaryota > Viridiplantae > Streptophyta > Magnoliopsida > Alismatales > Araceae > Amorphophallus > Amorphophallus konjac. Next base: position 170,403,783 of record CM040129.1, on the reverse strand, counting down.
AGTTTATATGATGAGATAGCAACTATCAATTTAGATCTGATGCAAAGGAGAATATATCTATCAAAATCAACCACTACAATAGCTCTTTGGTACTAGGTGGAGTTACGGAATCCGAAGATTCTCTCACATAAGATGTTATCTTTCCGACAAGACTAACCTTGTCGGTCCGAACCCAGCTTTTGATATACCAGAGATCTATTAGAGAATGATCAATTAATCTAGATCTAAACGAAGAAATCAGCAGATGCAAATAATTTAACTACGCGAACATGCACAGAATGGAGATAGGAGAAAAGGATCAAACCACACAAGAGACAGTAATTTTTAGGTGGTTCGAATGCAACGACGGCAACCTACGTCCACCCCTCACGATCTGTGAGGATTCACACACTATCTTGTAAAGAGTTACAAGATCAAAACACACACACACACTCGTGTGAGTTCGAAACTCCCACGAAGGTGCACAAGCACCGAATCACACAGAAATGTGAAGAAGAGAAGAACCACACACACACAAACACGGATCTGTGTAGATCCACACATACACAAGTGTTTAAATATTACAAGGACACACACTTGAAGCTTGATGAGGAATGTAAGGAGAAACACAAAATGAAAATTTCAAATTAAAGCTCCCCCTTAGTGGATGAAGATTGCTTTGGATGAAGCTTGCTCCTCAGCTTGATCTTCACTTGAATGGCTTGCAGATGATCTTGAAAACCTTGCTCTTGGATGAAGAACTCTTGGACGCAGCACTGTTCACGGAGCTATAGTAGCAGCCCTCTTTCTCCCTTGGCAGCCCCCTTTGATTTCCCTTGAGTGATTAGGGTTTCTTTCCCCCAAGAGGTGTTTTTATATAACTTGGATGGTCAAGGACAAGCCAAGACACAGATCCACAATTCCAGGGATGTCTGGAGACTTTTGGGATTAAAAACCTTTAATAGATGCTTTAACCTCGTGGAGAAAACAAAGTCAACAATGGAGGCTTCGAAGCTGGCGGTCGACCAGGCATAGGTGGGCGGTCAACCAGAGTTTTACAGAAATGGAAGTTTTCAACGCTGGAAAAACCGGTCGACCGATCCAATGGGGCGGTCGACCGAACTCTGTAATTTTATAGAGTTTTCAGCTCTGGGAGATTAGGTCGACCGCCCATGCTAGCCAGGTCGACCGAACTCTGAAAAACCTACAGAAATGAACTGTTAGTTTAGTGGATCATATCCATATAATCAAGGCTTGGATTGGACGTATGTTATTATTGATTTCAAGTCCATTTGAGCTCTTTTTACGCGTTTGGAAAGCTGTGAACATTTAAGCATAGTTCATGATGGAATTAGATCTTGATTGCGTACAGAGCTCGCTCTTAATCACTAAAACATGGCATGTGATAGAGCACATGTCCGGGATTTTGTTATCATCAAAATCACCTGGATATACTCAACAATCTCCCCCTTTTTGATGATGACAAAACTCTAAATTACAAGTACATTGACATGCATTTAAGCAAACTTGGAGTTAAGCAAAGCCGATAATCCACAAGGTGAATAAAACAACATTTCTTTTCTTTAGGTGAAATACCACAAACCATTCAACACCTTATTTGCCAAATAGATAGGAAATGAGAAGCAAGAGCCAACAATTTGAAATCAAATACCAATTGTATTCATTCCATCATTTCATTACAAAGTACATTGATGCTTGAGAGAGTGCAAGACTTCTAGACATCATGACAAGGCAAATGCAGAAATGGCAAATGCAGAAATGCAAAACTGACAGACTCATAAAATGACAATGACTCAAGGAGAAAACCTCACAAATGATCATTCATGCAAAACACAAGGGACATGCATGCATAAACTATATATAAGACCTGCATAACTACTTCTCCCCCTTTGGCATCATCAAAGAAGGGGATAGGATAGACGAAAAAGAGACTCAAAAGACACAAGACGCAAGGACACAGACTCGAGGAGGAAACTAAAGAACATCCTTAGTGGCCATCTGCAGGAGGCTGTTCATCTTGTGGAGGAGGAGGCACATGGCCAAGGCGCTGCCGAATATCTGTAAGTAGGTGGTCTTGATGCTGAAGGCGGTGCTGGATATGGGTAAGGGTTTGATCCCTATCATAGTCACGGTGCTGCATGTTCAGGAGAGCCTCACGTGAATCTTCATGGCTCTGGGTAAGGGTGGTCATGTTGGTGGAGAGAGTGTGCATCTGAGTAGCTATGGAGTCCAAAGCTGTGGAGAAGGAATCTGGATGAGGTGGCAGAGATTCCAACATGGTGCCCATGGTTGCTATATTATCCCCAAAGGTAGAAAGTTGTTCCCCAAAAGCATCCACCCGAGTTTCCAGTCCAGTAAAACGCATGTCAAAAGTCTCATAGTCTACCCAAGAGTGTTGTCCGACCCCCTAAGTAGAAGACTCTCCATGATAGAACGGTGGTGGAGGAGGCATCTCGGGATCCATGTGATGAGGTAAAGGTGGAGGAGGCTGATCCTCATCCTGAACTGGAGGGGAACATCCCCTTGACCCTGCTGCTACTCTTGTTCTTGCTCTTCCTCACTGACAGCTTCTTCCCCATAAACTGGTATATCTCAGCGTAGCTCGTCATCGGGGCCATAGTAATATCCAAAATCTGAGAAAATTTTATAGTGATTGTAAATATCATCTTGTCTGACTCGAATAAATGTTTCATCACCAGGTGAATCCCAACATGTACAAACACTCCTGACAGCTGTGAAGCATAAGGTAATGATCTCCTCGGTTGGGTTCGACATGTCCCTATCAAGTCTATCATGAGCCAACCCATGTTTACTAAATTTCCATTCATAACATGATAAAATAGAAATTTGTGAACCTCTGTGACTTCATTCCTACTCCCACCCTTTGGATAGATAAGTGAGGTGAACATGTGGTGCAATATCCTCTGCAGTGGTGGAAAATAATTTACATTTAAGGTAATCAAATCACTAACACCACGCACATAGTCACAGTTTGTCATAGCAATAAAAGTTTCCTCAATTGCGCCATGGCCAAAAATCATGTCAGCACCCCTGGCTGAGACTCCTAAGGCTTGCTGAAAGAGATCGAGTGTAATATGTATCTCAACTTCTTGAACAACTGTATATAGCTCTCCATTTCTCTCAACCAAATTTTCATAAAATTGCTGCACTAGGTTAGGATAGTACCTAGTGTATCTGGTGACAAAATCACTCCAACCCTCTTGAATCTCAAAAAGTGCACATAAATCGGGTAAAATATCATTCACCTCATCGAAATCGACCAGTCGAGGGTCGATAATGGGCCGTGGAGGTAAGCGAGGGGCACGACGAGGTGCTGGTGCCCGTTGTGGTGGATGAGTCGGGGCCTCTCGTCTCTGACCGCTAGGTTCCCCTTGGGCAGGATGCTGAGAACTCCGTCGAGGCGGCATCCTAGACCAGAAAACTCACCGGGAAACCCTTGAAGGATCAAGCTCAACCCAGGAGAAGAAGATGGACCAAAAGGGCACTCCTAGGGCTTGGAATGAACTTCTCCACAACCTGGAACATTGGGTAGATCTTCACAAATGCACGAACGACCGCGGAGATATCGTCCCGAAATCGTGACGAATCGATCGGATCTTGTGCGGGTGAAGGAAGAAGTAGGTTTTGGGCTAGGGAAGTGGAGATATGTGGTTCTAGGGTTAGGGAAATGTGTTGGAGGAAAGATGGAGGTGATAGAATGAGAGAATGGGGTGTTAAGACCCCTTATAAGATGGTTCGGTTGATGGTTCGGTCGGGCCGGTTCGTCGGGTTCGGTCGATCAGACCGGGGCTGGCGGTCGACCGAAGTGGTCGACCTAGCACTAAAAGCTCATTTTTCATCATTTTTTTATTTCTTTTTGATTTATTTTTCCTTTTTTTTGATATGAGCATCATTAGCCGACCTTCTAAATAGAACTAACATCATGAAGTAGAGAGAGAGAGAGGAGATGGGGTTTTGAGGAAAGTTCTCTAACCCCCCTCAGAAAGTGCCTTAGATCTAAGTCATTGGGTCCACATTTATTTAATCAAGGAATATTCGTCCTTAGAAAATTTTCAAGGAGGGCTATATATATAAATACACTCAAGCATGCAGGGATGTAAATACACACAAGGTATCAAAAATAAATTCATACAATATGCATGTTAATCTACCGTTTATGCATATGAGTTTCCAATTTTTAAATGTAAATGCATCACTCATCCTAGTGTAGACCTAAGTATGTATGCTTTCACTCTTGCACATCCAAGTTCTCTTCTTATCTTGCTGGTTTAGGGGTTTTGTGAAAATATCAGCTAGCTGATTGTGTGTGTCAATGAAGTTCAATTCAAAGACCCATTTTCCTACATGATCTCTCAGAAAATGATGCCGAATATCAATATGCTTTGTCCTAGATTGTTGAACATGATTTTTTGACAAACTGATTGCACTGGTACTATCACACAGAATTGGAACACATTTTATTTCAATATCTAAATCAAGCAATTGATTTTTGATTCAAAGTACTTGGGCTCCACAACTTCCAGCTGCTACATATTCAGCCTAGGCCATTGAGAGAGCTATTGAATGTTGTTTCTTGGAGGCCCATGAAACTAGGCATCCACCAAGAAACTGACAGTACCCACTAGTACTTTTACGATCAATAATGCATCCAGCATAATCCGCATCGGTATATGCAATCAAATCAAATGAGCTGCCGATCGGAAACCACAAACCAAAGTCTAGTGTGCCAATTAAATACCAAAAAATTTGTTTTACAGCCAACAGATGAGACTCTTAGGACATGACTGAAAATGAGCACATAGACATACACTGAATTGAATGTCAGGGCGGCATGCTGTGAGATACATCAGTGATCCGATCATACCTCAAAACAGTGTAGGATCTACTGTTTTACCATTTTCATCTTTGTCTAACTTCGTGGTTGTGGCCATCGGAGTTGACAAGGGTTTTGCTTCAGCCATCCTAAATTTCTTTAACAGCTCCAGTGTGTACTTAGCTTGATTGATGAAAATGCCTTCGGGCGTTTGCTTCACCTGCAATCCAAGAAAAAAGTTTAGTTCACCCATTAAGCTCATCTCAAATTCTCCTTGCATAATTTCTGTAAATTCTTTACATAAGACATTGTTAGTAGCTCCAAAAATTATGTCATCAACATACACTTGAACTATCAATATGTCTTTACCTGATTTCCTCGTGAAGAGTGTTTGGTTAACCTTACCTCTTTTGAAACTATTTTCTATGAGGAATGAAGTAACCCTTTCATACCATGCCCTTGGTGCTTGCTTTAACCCGTACAAGACCTTCTGCAACTTGTACACGTGCTTGGGATGTCTTGGATCTTCAAAACTTGGAGGTTGCTCTACAAAAACATCCTCTTTGATATACCCATTAAGAAAAGCAGATTTAACGTCCATTTGAAATAATTTGAAGTTCAATGAGCAAGCATAGGACAATAAAATCTGGACTGCTTCTAGTCTAGCAACCGGTGTAAAAGACTCATCAAAATCAATAACCATCTCCTGGCTATACCCTTTGGCTACAAGCCGGGTCTTGTTCCTAACAACTAATACCGTATCATTTAACTTGTTTCTGAAAACTCAATGGGTTTCAATTGTGGGATGATTCTTAGGATGCGGCACGAGAGTCCACACTTCGTTCCTTTCGAACTGGTGTAGCTCTTCATGCATAGCCTGAATCTAGGATTCATTTTGAAGAGCTTCATGGATATCCTTAGGCTTTTCTTGTGAGATTAAGGCCATCAAATCCTCTTCTTCTACTTGCCTTAATGAAGACTTAGTTCTTATCCCATCTTGAGGATTACCGATTATGTTTTCAGCTGGATGATCCTTCAAGAACGTGGAGGAACTGGGCAAGTCGAGATGCTGCACTTGTTTCTCTTGGAGTGTTTCAATAGAAGGATCCTCATCTTTTTCATCCTTGCTGGAGGTTCCTTTCGTTGGTTCATCTTTAGCCTTAGATGTTCCAACATGAGTTGGATTTCTAGAAGCTTCACCTACATCCAAAATTGGAATAGATTGATTTGTCAGTTTTAATTCAGATTCATCAAAAATGACATGAGGACTTTCTTCAACAACTAAAGTCCTTTTGTTAAATAACCTGTAAGCTCTAGAATTTGATGCATAACCTAGGAAGATTCCTTTGTCACTCTTTTCATCAAACTTACCTAGATTTGACTTACCATTGTTCAGAATATAGCAAGGGCATCCAAAAAGTTTGAGATGGGAAATATTTGGTTTCTTACCCTTGTAGAGATCATATGAGATTTTCTTCAGAATGGGCCTTACCATTGCCCTGTTGATGATATAACATGATGTACTTACTGCCTCAGCCCAGAAATATTTGGGTAGAGTTCTCACTTAACATGGTCCGAGCCATGTCTATCAATGTTCTGTTCTTCCTCTCCACTACTCCATATTGTTGAGGCGTCCTAGGTGATGAGAAGTTGTGCGTATATCTTTGCTCCTGGCAAAAACTGTTAAAATCATGATTTTCAAACTCACCACCATGATCACTCTGAATTGTGGTGATGATGTATCCTTTGTCATTTTAAATTTTCCTACAAAATACTTAAAACTCCATCAAGGCATCACTTTTATTTGCTAAAAATAGCACCCATGTAAATATGGAGTAATCATCAATAATTACAAATCCATAAGATTTTCCTCCTAGACTGGATGTCTTCGTCGGATCAAAAAGATCAAGGTGCAGCAGTTCTAAGGGCCTAGAGGTAGAAACAATATTTTTATTCTTGAAAGAGATACGTGTTTGCTTACCTTTTGTGCAAGCCTCACAGATCTTATCACTTTCGAATTTTAATTTAGGCATCCCATTTACCAAGTCATGTCTAGACCATTTGGATATTACTCTAAAACTAGCATGACCTAGCCTTCGGTGGCATAGCCGTGCATGATCATGGTTATTTGCTACCAAGCACACATCATCACCGGCAACATCATCAAGATTAATAGTATGCACATTGTTGTTCCTTTTACCGATGAATCTGATTTCATTAGAGATTTTATTCATGAGGAGGTAGTGAGTTTCATCAAAAATAATTTTAAAACCCTTGTTGCACAATTGACTTATGCTCAACAGATTGTGATTTAAACCCTTTACCAAAAGTATATCTTCAATAAGAATTTCAGAGTTCTTACCTATGTTCCTAATTCCAATAATCTTATCTTTGTCCTTTCCACCAAAGGCAACCAGTCCTCCATCCTTGTCTTACAGAGCAGTGAACACTTTCTTGTCCCATGTCATATGCCTTGAACAGTCGCTGTCCAGGTACCATTTGCTCCCCCTAGCTTCAAGGCATATCTGTAAAAGATGACATTATCATCCAATTATTTTTGGTACCCAAACCAATTTGGGTCCGTAGGAGTTAGTCCAGTTCTGTGCATATCTTTTTCTGATCCAAATGGCATGATTTCTTTGATTGTTTTGTTTGAACCAACAATTAGCAATAACATGTCCAAATCTATCACAATGAAAGCAATTGACATTTGAAAATCTTCTTTGGAATTGACGTGGTTTAAGTTGAACATGTTTTGGCTTGGAGTGAGAACATGAAGCATAGTTGTTATCTTTTTCATGAACATAGGATGTAGTGATTTTATGCTCAAAGGATTTTTTATTTTGGGGAATATATCCCAATCCTTCTTTTTGAAAGTTAACCTTGACTCCCAACAAATTGTCTAAGTTTTGTTTGCCTTTGACAAACTTAGACAGAGTGGACTGAAGTTCAGCCACTTCTTCAACCAACCTCATGTTTTTATTTTCAAGTTCTGAATTTGTGAGTTTCAGAACGTCTTCTTCATTTTTTAATTTTTCAAAATCTTTTTCAATTTCAAATAATTTGCACATCAATTCTTCTTGATTTTTCTCACTGGCTAAGATTGTTTGTAACAAACTTTCTTTTTCTTCAGTTAACTCGAACCATTCCTATTCCAGTTTCTCAAACTTCACATAAATATCCTCATGTGTTAAATCATCAATCTTCTTTTTGAGAGTTTTATTTTTAGATCTGATTTTTCTATATTTTGTATATAATTTTTCATATGCTGACTCTCATTGTTCATTTGAAATAAAATCAGGGTCAGAATTTACCTCAGCTGTGTCATCCTCATGTGCCATGAGGCATAGGCTTTCCACGAGCTCCTCCAGCTCTTCATCAGATGGTTCGTCCTCTTCGTCACTCCATGTGGCGACCATGGCCTTGGGTTTCTTGAACTTGTCCTTCTTGAATTTCCTTTTCAACTCTGGGCATTCTCCTCTCAAGTGCCCGGGCTTCTTGCATTCATAGCAAATGATATTATTGGGCTTGCTCGGCTCGCCCTTGGTTTGAACGGGCATTCTTTGCCCCCTTCTGAAATTTTCTTGGAAGTTCTTCTTCCTTCTCAAGAATTTCTTCACTTGGCGTGTCCACATTGCCAACTCTTCTCCCATATGACTTCCTTCGGTGAACTCCTCTTCTTGGGAGTCATCATCAGTTTGGTGGGCTTTCTAACCAACCGTTTTCTTCTTCTTCGTTTCTTCCTCGACTATTCTTTTCATGTTTATCTCATAGGTCATGAGTGGCCCTATGAGCTCATCCAAAGAAAGTGTGGAAAGATTTTTTGAATCTTCAATGACAGTGGCTTTAGTGTGCCATGCTGGTGAAAGCGATCTCAGAATTTTTCTCACAAGCTCAGAGTTTGTGTACTCCTTCCCAAGGCTTTTGAGACCATTTGTAATCTCAGTTAACCTCGCAAACATTTTTGAGATTGTCTCTTCAGGTTTCATCTTGAATAGCTCATAATCTCTGACAAGCAGATTTGCTTTGGTCTCCTTGACCTCGGAGGTTCCTTCATAGATGAGCCGTAACTTATCCCACATCTCCTTTGCTGAGCTGCACATAGACACACGAGAAAATTCATTAGGATGAATATCACATTGCATGATATTCATTACATTAAAATTAACAGTGGATTTTTTAATTTGTTCGGGTGTCCATTTGTCCTCTTCATCAGGAAGGACATAAGGACCCTTGTCCACAACCCTCTACACCTCGTACTCCTGAGCCCTTAGAAAAATATGCATTCTATTTTTCCAGTAAGAATAATTTGAACCATCAAAGAAGGGAGGACGATTAATGGAGTGACCCTCAGGCATCATACATTTGTTTGCCATTGATCTAGATCTGACTGTAGATCGTTAGATCTGAAAGAAATAGAGCCTTGGCTCTGATACCAATTGAAGTCCCGCGATCAATGACACCCAAAAGGGGGGTGAATTGGGTGATAACAAATTTTAAGAAAGCTTTAACCAATTTGAAGTTTATATGATGAGATAGCAACTATCAATTTAGATCTGATGCAAAGGAGAATAGATCTATCAAAATCAACCACTACAATAGCTCTTTGGTACTAGGTGGAGTTACGGAATTCGAAGATTCTCTCACAGAAGATGTTATCTTTCCGACAAGACTAACCTTGTCGGTCCGAACCCAGCTTTTGATATATCAGAGATCTATTAGAGAATGATCAATTAATCTAGATCTAAACGAAGAAATCAGTAGATGCAAATAATTTAACTACGTGAACATGCACAGAATGGAGATATGAGAAAAGGATCAAACCACACAAGAGAAAGCAGTTTTTAGGTGGTTCGATGCAACAATGGCAACCTACGTCCACCCCTCACGATCTGTGAGGATTCACAGACTATCTTGTAAAGAGTTACAAGATCAAAACACACACACACACTCGTGTGAGTTCGAAACTCCCACGAAGGTGCACAAGCACCGAATCACATAGAAATGTGAAGAAGAGAAGAACCACACACACACAAACACGGATCTGTGTAGATCCACACATACACAAGTGTTTAAATATTACAAGGACACACACTTGAAGCTTGATGAGGAATGTAAGGAGAAACACAAAATGAAAATTTCAAATTAAAGCTCCCCCTTAGTGGATGAAGCTTGCTTTGGATGAAGCTTGCTTCTCAGCTTGATCTTCACTTGAATGGCTTGCAGATGATCTTGAAAACCTTGCTCTTGGATGAAGAACTCTTGGACGCAGCACTATTCACGGAGCTATAGTAGTAGCCCTCTTTCTCCCTTGGCATCCCCCTTTGATTTCCCTTGAGTGATTAGGGTTTCTTTCCCCCAAGAGGTGTTTTTATATAACTTGGATGGTCAAGGACAAGCCAAGACACAGATCCACAATTCAAGGGATGTCTGGAGACTTTTGGGATTAAAAACCTTTGATAGATGCTTCAACCTCGTGGAGAAAATAAAGTCAACAATGGAGACTTTGAAGCTGGCGGTCGACCGGGCATAGGTGGGCGGTCGACCGGAGTTTTACAGAAATGGAAGTTTTCAACGCTGGGAAAATTGGTAGACCGGTCTAGTGGGGGCGGTCGACCGAACTCTGTAATTTTACAGAGTTTTCAGCTCTGGGAGATTAGGTCGACTGCCCATGCTGGCCAGGTCGACCGAACTCTAAAAAACCTGTTGAAATGAATTGTTAGTTTAGTGGATCATATCCATATAATCAAGGCTTGGATTGGACGTATGTTATTATTGATTTCAAGTCCATTTGAGCTCCTTTTATGTGTTTGGAAAGCTGTGAACATTTAAGCATAGTTCATGATGGAATTAGATCTTGATTGCATACAGAGCTCGCTCTTAATCACTAAAATATGGCATGTGATAGAGCACATGTCCGGGATTTTGTTATCATCAAAATCACCTGGATATACTCAACAAAGGCCGCCCTCTCCCCTCCTTCTTCTTCGTCTCCCCCAACCGCCCCTATTTTCTCCATTTCTTCCATTTCTTGATATTTCTATCCCCCTTTCTCGATCCATGGAGCATGGCGGCCCGAGCCAAGGTGGGGGGAAGCGGAAGTGAGTCGCTCGTCGCCCGAGTAGGACCCAGGAGCATGTGGAGGCCGCCGTGGAGGAGGAGGAGATTCTCTTGGCCATTGAAGGCCCCGAGGGACCTGGCGGCGCGGGAGAGGGCGAGCATGATTCGGTAGACCTCTAAAATCTTCCTTTTATTAAGTTATTTTGTTGTTTTTAGTGAGATATGTGGTGAGGGAGGGGTTCACGGCGGTGGCGGTTTCGAAGTTATGAGCGCGTCTCACACAGTGGACGCGTTCATATTTTATTGATTTATTTTATTATTTTTTTAATGAATCTTAGGAAAATTTTTGAAAGCATCAAGACGACGTGGCGGTTATTATTTCACAGTTTAATTAATATTTAAAAATTTATTTTGGCGTCCTTATGAAAAGAGGTTTTAATTGTTTTTTTAATTTAAAATTCAAGAAAATTATTGGAGCGTCCTTTCGCCATGACGCGTTTATTATTTTTATTTTATTTTTAAAAAAATTAATTAAAAAATCAAAAATATGAAAGCGTCCTGTTCCCTAGACGCCTTCACCTTTATTTTTATTTTTTTATTTTTTTTATTTTTTTGTGTATGTGTTGTTTATTTATTTATTATTGACCTTCCTTTTACTGACATGACTCTTTTTTTTTCTGTGGTGTGCAGGGTGTGCTGAGGACCCAGATCAGCTGGTTCCTTGTGGTGGCAGCGTACCGAGGACTACCGGACTTCTAGAGGGCCCGAGTAGATGCCATGGGTTCGGGGCATTTTTGCAGATCGAGCCCTTCCGGCTTGACTTGCCCCTCGTCCAGGCACAGAGGGAGAGGTGGCACGCGCCGAGCCGAGCTTTCCTGATGCCCTGGGGGCATATGGTGCCATCACTGGAGGATGTAGTTCGGATCACCGGACTACGGGTGGATGGGGAGGCCGTCAGCGCGGTCACCTACCCCGACTACAGAGAGAGTGCCCTGGAGCTGTTAGGGCTAGAGACCAGCGCGACCGATAGAGATAGTAGGACAGTCGGCCGGGCAGACATCATGGAGGAACTGGGGTTTGTCGACGCTCGTCAGCACGTCGGAGAGATCGGAGTGGAGTTCCTGGCGCAGCTAGAGGGAGCTGCTCGCAGTGTATTCTGCCAGGACGCGAGCGACCAGGCGCGAGCGGACCAAGACCTCCGGATGTTCCTGTTCTTCTTGCTGGGTCGCCTACTGCTGGGGACAAAGGGAGACGACATCCACTGTCGCTTCCTAGGGATCCTGGTGGACTTAGACCGGGTAGGGCACTACGCGTGGGGCGCAGCCCTACTTGCCCACCTGATCGCTGATCTGTCCCACGGGGCAGATCGAGAGACGACAGTTAGCGGCTTTGCACCTTTCCTTTAGGTAAATGCAATTTTATTTATTTATTTATCTATAATTGGTTTTATTTATGCAGTTGATTATGCTAATGACATGTGATGCATGCAGGTGTGGAGCTATTACTACTTCCCGATGGGGAGGGCCTGTCAGTGGGACCCGACGGTCGTACCCCTAGTGCAGCGGTGGAGGCTGATCATGACCGTGGCTCCACACACCTACCAGTTGACGTCGCTTCGACGGGAGCTGACGGAGTACCCCGAGGCCATGGTATGATGATTTTTTATTATTGTTGTTATTATTGTTATTTTTTTTCTTTTTATCTTATCTTGTATGTGAGAATTGACGTGGTATGGTGATGCAGGTGGTCTGGAGGCCGTACCTAGGCATGGCTGATGCCGGTCAGCCTTGGGTCGTGGTGGGCCGTCCTCATTTTGGGTGGAACCTTTGGGTCCATTGCCTAAATGAGATTGAGCCGCTTCGACTCAGGCTGGTCATGAGGACCCTGGGGCTCGCCCAAGAGTGGCCAGAGGTGGATGCGCCGAGCCGCATCGGGCGAAAGACCCGTGGCAAGGCGAATCTCGTGGATTGGCACACACGGTTTCCTGCACAGTTCCAGGACTAGCAGGAGGGCGGCGTCCTGGTGGTGTCCCACGTGCAAGACAGTGTCGACTATTTGCGGCGCTACCGAGAGACGTACGCTGACCATCTCTATCTCGGGAAGCCAACAGGGGTAAGTATGGAATGTGCACTTATTTCTTTTTCTATTTTTGTTTGTGAATGTGTACATATGCATGTGACACTAACCTAAATGCTTATGAATGCAGGATGCTCGTGACACCATCATTACTGATCTACGGGCCCAGCTGGCGGACTCTAGGCAGCAGTTGGCTGTCATTCGACAGGAGCTAGACACCTTGGTGAGTTTCTATAATTATTTTGGTTTTTTTAATACTTGGATTCCAGATGCTTAGTCACTGACTGTCGTTTGTTCTGTGTTTCAGCGTGCCCAGCAGATAGCAGGAGCAGGGATGGCAGGTGGAGCGTCGTCTAGCTCTAAGGCTCCTCCTCCGGAGGTCAGCTCTCTCCAACAGCAACTGGCCAGCGCGGTGCCCCGCGCTGAGGAGGCCGAGTGCGACCTCGCGGCTCAGGTGAGTATTTGCTTGCATCGGACCTTCATTCACATTTATGCTCTTTTAATGATTTGGAGGGATGATTGGTCCTTGACAGGTAGTAGAGATCCATGATGCAGTGGCCCGGGCGGTCCGGGCCGAGGAGGAGCGTGACGCCCGGGCGGCCATCGTGGCGGAGCGTGATGCTCGGATAGTCGAGCTGGAGGAGGAGCGGCGACGTCACGAGGAGTTTCCCCGAGATGTCCTAGAGTTGAGATTTTCCCTCCATGCTGCGAGGAGAGAGGCAGAGCGTGAGAGAGAGGAGAGAGAGAAGAAGGAGTGGGATGAGAGGAGGGCCGTGGAGGCTCAGATGATTGAGCTTAGACTGAGTCTTAGCATGACGGAGCAGAGGCTATGGGAGAGCGAGGAGCGCTATCAGAGGGCGAAGGAGTGTGTGGCACGCCTCCGTCAGTCTGGCTCCTTTTCTGTGGGTAGCTTCTTTGTCATTTTGACAGAGCAGCAGCGGGCCGCCGAGGCCGAGCGAGCACTGCATGGTGAAGCGAGTACGGCCTCGCAGAGCTCCAAGAGGCCTCCTAGGGACCCTCGTCTCAGGGGAGAGGAGAGGGACGACTAGGGGGGCGGCCAAGAGGGCGGTGGCGAGAGTTAGAGAGTTGTTTGTACACCCACCCCCTCCACTTATGATGTACATGTACTTTGACAGTTTATATAGATATGAATGGAATGATTTCTCTTCTGTCACTAGTTTGTTCCTAGCGCATTCCTTCTTCTCCACGCCTCTTCTCTTCTATGTTGTTCTCACGTGATATGTTCGACAAGACCTCACCCCGAAAATGGGGAATCATGTCTCGCCGTGGGCGTTCTTTTCAACGGGAATCTACCGTCGAAATTAGCAATGACGGCTTGTAGGCCCCTTTCCCGTGTGGCGTTTCAAATTTCCTACATACGTATCCCCATTTTTTTCACCTTCAAAATTATTTACAATACGGCAGGCCACCCCTAAACTGCGTAAGGAGCAAGTCGTCATGTCACACCGCCGGGCCAATCACCCTATGCGAGCGACGAAATGACACACGAGACTGCAGGGAAGGCGCCTTATCACGAGGGCCACTGCTAGAGGTAATGGTGACGATTGGCTTGGACCACTTTCATTCCTATAAATACTTCCCTCCTTCATCCTCCCAGGGGCACTAGAAGCTAACTCGAAGAGTGTAAGTTTCTAAGGAGAAGGAGGAGCTAAGAGTTCTTAAGTCTCGGAATGGAGGGCGAATCTTCCCACTCCTCGAAGAGGAGCAGGTCCAGTGGCAGCTCCAGGAGGCTCTCTGACCTCGAAGGGCACTTGAGTGAGAGGACCAGTCACAGCTTGTGAGTGGACCCTGCTTCACTTCTTCCCCCGCAGTTCCCCTTTATTCTGACAATACACCCCTTTCTCACTTCTTGTGTATGCGCAGAGCATGATGAGATCACACATTTCATGGGAGCTAGTAGTGGCCGCATATCGGGGTCTTTTGGACTTCCAGAAGACCCGTCTAGATGTGATGGGGTTTGGAGCCTTTCTCCGAATCGAGCCAATCAAGCTCGACCTCGCCCTCATCTAGACATTGCCCGAAAGGTGGGATCCAACGAGCCGGGCCTTCCTGATGCCTTGGGTGCACATGGTGCCCAGCCTGGAAGATGTGGTCTAAATCATGGGCCTCAAGGTGGATGGCGAGGTGGTGACCGGTGTCACCTACTCTGATTACAAAGAGGCTGCTCAGAAGTTATTATGGTTGGACTTGGATGATCAGAAGAATAGGTTAGTAGCCAAGGTGTCTATCATGGAGGCATTGGGGCTTACTGATGCTCATCCTCATGATGATGAGTCCTTGGAAGAGTTCATGGAGAGGACTGAAAGAGGATGTCGCGCCGTGTACTGTGTAGATGCCAGCAATTGGGAGCGATCCAACATGGATTTGAGGAGATTCCTCCTCTTCCTGTTGGGGAGGCTGCTACTGGGCTCGAAGGGAGACAACGTCCATTGTCGCTTCATAGAGCTCCTGGTAGACCCTGAAAGGGTGGGGCGGTACGCCTGGGGAGCTGTCGTGCTAGCGCATCTATTTGTGGGTCTGTCCGAAAGGTCAGACCGAGAGGTAACATTGAGTGGCTTTACACCGTTAATCCAGGTACCCCCCCCCTCTTTTGTGTTTTTGTTTTTTTGTTGTTTTTTTTAATGGTGATGTTGATGACACATGATGGCGCAGTTATGGAGCTATTATTACCTCCTCATGGGAAAGGCTCGTCATTGGCATTCGGCAGCGGTGCCGCTAGCTAGACGGTGGCAGTCCATCATGAGCCCAGTCCCTCTATCCTACCAGTTGATGGTATTAAGACACGAGCTGCAAGAGTTCCCTGCAGCAATGGTGGTTATTATTATATTTTTTTTGTTATTTTTTTTTCTCTTTTTTGTGACTAAGAAGATGTGTGTGACCTGACTTAAGTGATCTGGAGGCCTTATGCGGGCATGATTGACGCCGATCAACCATGGGTTGTGACAAGCCGTGCTCGATTTGGGCGTGACCTCTGGATCCATTGTCAGAATGAAATCAAGCCACTTCGGCTACGATTGGCCATGAAGACCCTAGGGCTTGCCCAGGAATGGGTGGATATGACTGCGGCACCACACGTTGGGAGGAAGACGCGTGGGCTGGCAACCTCCGTTGATTGGCGGGTGCGGTTCCCTGAACAGTACGAAGACTGGCAACGGGGTGGCATGCCTGTAGAGTCGCACGTGCAGGACAGTGAGGATTACCTACGCCTCCATAGGGCGATGTATGCAGAGTGACTCCATCCTAGGGGGTTTGTGGAAGTGAACGTATTATTCTTTTTTATTCTTTTTATTCTTTTTGTATTTTTATTAAAAAAATTTATTTTTTTTAATGCTAACCCATGTGCCCTGGCTGCAGGACACCCGTGACACCATGGTAGCGAACTTGCGAGCTCGCGTGGCAGACACAGAACTGCAGTTGCGTGACACCTGTGTGGCCTTGAGTTCCTCGGTAAGCCTGCATGCGCATGGTCCTAGTTATAGCCCTAGATTCCTGGTACTAAGCCCTTGGTGTTACTTCATGTGCGCTGCAGCACGCCCAGCTTGACGTAGCCTCGTCAGCAATGGGGACAGATGGTGTCTCTTCCAGTTTATGGATTCCTACCTCAAAGCTTGATTTGCTTCACGAGTAACTTGCTCGTGCCACGCAGTGCACCACCGAGGCAGAGGGAATACTTTCCGCACAGATGAGGGTTTCACCATTGAATTCTCTTTGTTCATGCCTTGCCACCTCTCTGAGATGGTGAACATGGCAGGTTGAAGAAATGCAAGAGACACTTGCTCGTGCCACATAAGGGGATGCCAGAATAGCGGAGCTGGAGGAGGAATTGTGGTGGCGTCCAGATGACGATTCCTCTCAGAATGCCGTGGAGCTGAGGATCACCCTCCAACTAGAGAGGGAAGACAGAGAGAGAGAATGGGCGGAGAGGGAAAGAGCCAGAGAAAGAGAGAGATTTGAGAGTTTGGCTGAGAGGGAGGAGCGGAGGGCCTTGGAGGCCCAATTGTTTGAGCTAAGAACCAGCCTCGGTCTCACTGAACAATGGTTGAGAGATGGTGAAGAGTGTTACCGAAGAGCACGAGAGCGTGACTTTTGCGTTAGTAGCTTCTTTACTGCCCCTGCCGACGGACGGGGCGTGGAATCAGAGAGAGGATTGCAAGGCGGTAGGGGTACCGCCTCCCATAGTTTGGTAACACCCTCTAGGGCTCTTCGCCTGGAGAGTAGTAAACGGAGTAATGTTGAGGGAGATGGTGGAACTTGATGTACGCTTTTTGGAAAGAAATAATGGAATGTTTAGTTTCATGTTTTCTACCCCTTTCCAACTTCTTTCAACCCCTGCACACATTACTTCAGAGAAATAAATTGGTTTTTCTATTCTAGCTTGGCCCCTTGCTCAATGAGTGGGTGATTGTTTTGAAGCTAGTCTTGATATACGAGTCAAGGGGCCAAGCCTTTATCAATTAAGGCAAAGGTAAAGCAAAGATGATGAATGCAACACATAGGCACACAAATACGAACGGGAATTAAAAATGAAATGTAGCACACAAATGAGATCACACGGATGCAGAATTTTTTATTTATTTATTTTGTTTTGTTTCTTTTATTTATTTTTGTTTTGTTTTGTTTTATTATTATTTTTTTATTTTATTTTTGTTTATTTGTTTTTGTTTTTATTTGATTTTTCTCTCTCTTTTTTTTCTTTCTCTTAACACGAAGGACACTCATTATAACCACCAGTATGGTTCTTGGATCAGGGGTGTTTACTCATTCACAAACCGTTCTTAAGTAGCTCAATACAAGGTTAACGTGCTCAATGATTTGTTACTCCCACTCAAGGTCTCATTCGGTGGCGTCCTCCGGGATTCAGAGTATACCAACTAGGGGGAAATCCCTTGTCGCACTTTGAGACACACACGACCAGGTTTTTGTTTTCGGTGTGGATTTTTTCATTTTTTTTGGGACTCAGTGTATCTTTGTTACTAACGCTTGGTGACCATTCTTATGGCACCTGACCTTTATGAGGACGGGGTTTCTTACTAACCTCCCAGGTATCTTGTGCATACATCTAGGTTGATTTGGGTCTCTAGATTCCTCGAATGATAATCCCACCGGTTAAGACTTAACCTGATGGCAATACCGTCATGCCACGCTTAGACTCCCAATTGCTTCCGTCTACAGGGATACACCCAAAGAGTGTTCAAGGTAAATGATTTGCCCGACCCGGGTCTATTTTCTCACAACTCTAGATGGTATATGAGGGAACACCTTGAAACCCTTACGGCCAACCACGCGACGCTGACCCGGAATCAGACGTTGTCGCACCTATAGGTGACGCGCTTGCATTGGCCTAAGCCCGAGGTTAAAATAAGAAGACATCAATGTGATAGATAGAGGTCTTGACCGGCCAGAAACACCGAGACTCCTTCGCGGTGATGACTTTTACTTTTCGAAGTGGACAACCATATGTGTGTTTTTGCAAAAACGAGGTTGCAAGCCTTAGCGGGGTGCACCTTTCGGGATTTCCATTGAGCTTTCATCTTCGGGGGGAGAAGGAAGAGTGCAGGGGATAAACCTTCTGAGAGGACCGACAAAATCGTTAACCCGGTGAGCCAACAGGGGCCTACTCGACTCTCCCCTTTCGGGTGACTTCGAACCAAGCCTCGAGCGTAATTTCGTTGCCCCTTTTGTGAAATTTGGCTTTTGTTTTGAGAGGTTTCGTCTGTTGAAATCTGGCACAGTTACGACCAGGCTTTTATTTGTCATTTCTTTTCCATCTTTCCTTCTCTCTCTCTCTTTTTTTTTGGAATCCCTCTTGTATGCTTGCGGAGACACTGCCCTCTTCTCGTGCTCTGACTCAAGCTCGAGGAGATGGATCCTACTCTCGTCTTCAGGGTGTTGTACTTCGGCTTCCTTATGCTCAGCGTTTTAAGGGCGCCGACTGTCTCATTGGGTCGAGAAGGAAGAGGACAAAGATTTTGACTTTCTTGGAGACCTTCGAGGTATAGCCTCACCACAAGCAATGCTACCAATTTTCTTAGCTAAAACACATGTGTGTGTGCATGTTGCCTTCTTTTAATGGGCATAGGCCGACATGACCGGACAGGAATATCCACAGTTCTGGCATACCAAGACCCGAGACCTACCAAACCTTAATGGGTCCTATCCTAACATGAAGGATGGATGCAATGACTTGACTGTATGATGAACACCATGCATTAGTGTTTCCTTCTTTTTTTTTTGGTGTCTGGTTCTAGCTTTCCTCAAATTCTGCTCCGTTTGATTCCGAGAGCGGAGTGTGAGTGTGTCCACAAGTTAACCCTGAGTTAGACTACAAACACCAAAGAGTGATTTTTCAACTCTGATGGTCCTCGTATTATGCCAGTTGCTACACCTATCTAAGGGTAGTATTTCTTAAGATAAAGCCCATTCCAAGGGTGGGATAACTTGGTCCCCTCAGCATTGACTAGCTTGTAGGCGTTGTCAGGGTACATGGCCTGAACCACATACGGTCCTTCCTAATTGGGTTGGAGTTTAGAATGCGGCCCTCCAGGTTTTACAAAGATTCTTTTTACGACCATCTCACCGACTTTAAATTTTCTCTCAATGACCTTCTTTTGATAAAAACGCGCGAGTCTATTTTGATAAACGCGAGCATGCTTGTCAGCGGCCAGTCGCTTCTCGTCTAAGAGTTCCAACTGAGTAAGGAGTGAATCACGACGTTCGTCGAGGGAAGGTTTCTTATCCAATTGTACCCTGAGAGAAGGAATCAGAGTCTCGTACGGGACTACCGCCTCCATCCCATAAGTAAGGGAGAACGGAGTTTGCCCAGTGGGAGTACGGATTGAAGTGCGATAGGCCCATAGAGCTTTAATAAGATTTTCTGGCCAGTCTAAGAATTTATTAGACTCGCAGGTTTTCTTTATGATTTTGATCAATATTTTGTTGGTGGCCTCTGCCCGGCCATTGCCTTGTGGATAATAAGGTGATGAATGATACAATGCAATTGCGTACCTTTTGTAGAGGTCGTGAAGGTCCTGGGAAATGAATTGCGGCCCATTGTCGGTGATGATCGTGCTTGGAATGCCGAACCTGGCGATGATGTTCTTCATGATGAACTTACAGACTATTGACGCCTTGATTTTCGTGTAAGCTTCGGCTTCGGCCCATTTGGTGAAGTACTCCGTTGCAGTGAGGATGAAGGCTTTTTGCTTGGTGAGGGAGTTGAGATCACCGAGAGAACCAATGATGTCGAATGCCCACATAGAGAAAGGCCATGGGGAGGATACTAGATGAAGTGAGGAAGACGAGGAGTGAATCTTATCGGCGTGAAGTTGACACTTGACACACCTACGAACATAGATGGCATAATCCTCTTCCATGGTGGGCTAGTAAAAGCCTTGTCGAACGATCTTCTTAGCAAGCATTTGGCTATTTACATGGCCACCGCACACACCTGAGTGTGCTTCCTCAACGCACTTCAAGACCTCATCATCGTCAAGGCATCTTAAAAGAACACCAGTAAGGCTTTTCTTATATAGGACTCCTCCAACCAATGTGTATTTCTGGGCCACTCTTCGTATGACTTTATTTTCTTCTGCTGTGACTTTTTCAGGGTAAGACTGATCTTTACAATATTTGACAATTTCATAGAACCAAGGCTTCTCCTCATCGGCCAATTCTTCTTCCAATTCTGCCAACATGATTTCCCTCTTTTCAACGATTTCTCCCTCTCGAACCTTCCTCAAGACTTTTTCTTTAACTCTTAAAAGGTAACGGTCTCGAATAGCAGGGACGAGACGCTTGTAGATGGTGATGGATTCAGACCACCTACCAAGAGGGAACCTAAAAGATGATGCCAAGGAGGTGAGGGCATCGGCCAGAATATTCTGTTCGCGAAGGACATGGACAAAGATCGGCTTGGTGAACAATTTGGCATAGGCAGAGACTATCTCTTGGTAAGGCTTGAGCTTGGGATCAAGGGTGCGATATTTGGTGAGCACCTGGCGTAGAATGAGTTGACTATCACCTACAACTCACAATTCGGTGATCTGAAAAGAATGGGCAAGTTCTAGACTAGTTTTTTTTTTAACCCAAGTCATCAAGCAGGAAGAAGGGAGAGTGCACCCCCATTCCAGAGGAAGGGAATGTTCTCACTCCACCAAATCACCACTTGATGCTTTATTTTATTGATTTTCCAAACTTGAACAAAGTCATAAGAGGCCAAGCCTCTAAAAATACAAGGAGAATTCAAATGTAAAAAAACTGATTAGTCCTTTAGAGACTGGCGCACGGTGTCTGGCCTTGTGAAGTCTGTACAGCCTTTTCTGTGAGGTCTATACATTTGAAGAGTCCAGACATTGCACTCCCGTCATTGCTGAAGTCTATACATTCAGTGACTGAGCTTTAGGAAGTCTGTACACTGCAATCCCATTACTACTGAAGTCTATACAGTCTATGTATGAGCTTGTAAGTCTGTACATTGGGACGTCTGTACACTGCACACCCTTACGCTGCAGCTTCATTAAGTCTGTATATATTTGTGAAGTCTGAACATGTGAGGAGTCTATGCATTGCTCTCTTTCGGCTGAGAAGTATGTACATTGTGAGTCTGTACATTCGATGTCTGCAGCTTGTGAGTCTATACATTGTGAGGTTTGTGAAGTCTGTACAGCTTTGTGAGTCTGTACATTGTGAAGTCTGTACAGCCCTTGCATTACAGCTTCATGGAGTCTGCTTAGTGAGTCTGTACATTGTGAGATTTGTGAAGTCTGTACAGCCCTTACGCAGCTACTTCGTGAAGTCTGTACATTGCACGCCCTTTCACTTTTGAAGTCTATACATTGCATGCCCTTGCACTGCAGCTTCGTAAAGTCTATACATTGTGTAGTCTGTACACTGCTTTCCCTTTCGCTGCAGTATTGTGAAGCATGTACATTCGAAAAGTATATACATTGCTCCCCTTTGACTGAAGTCTGTACATTACTGAGCTTTGTGAGCTCTACAACTTCGTGAAGTCTGTACATTCTGGAGTCTATACACTACACGCCCTGTTGCTGCATTTTTTGTGAAGCATGTACATTCGAAAAGTCTATACACTGCTCCCTTTTGACTGAAGTCTGTACATTGCTGAGCTTTGTGAGCGCTTCAGCTTTATGGAGTCTGTACATTCTAGAGTCTGTACACTGCACGCCCTGTCGCTGCAGCTTGTGAAGCCTATACATTTGAGAAGTCCACACATTGCTCCCTTTCGCTCCTAAAGTCTGTACATTGGGAAATGTCTGTACATTCAGAGACTGCAGCTTTGTACGTCTGTACTTGTGAATTCCAGCTTCTGAAGTCTGTATATTGGCTTCAGGGCATTCCCCAATAGAGGCTAACGGAGACGGATGGTTGGCATTCCAACTTTGTCAATTCTTAACGCTCCCTTGGCCATTCGTGGGAGGTCCCTTACTTGAGTGAAGATTGTGTTTTCAGTAATGGTGCATGCATACGAGGCAAGGGAATCAGCAACTTGATTCCCTTCTCTGAAAACATGCCAGACCGGACACCCATTCTCCTGGAGGAGATCCAAGGTCCTTTTCCACCAGGGAAGGACCATCCAGCTTGGAGGCATTCCATTCTGAATTGCCTCTACTAGGAGGGCACAGTCCGAGTACACTGCTGCCAGATTAATATGACATTGCTTTGCTATGGCTAAACCATCATGAAGAGCCCTAGTCTCTGCTAAGATACTATTGCCTCGACCATAGTGAAATGCAAAACCAACTATGAGTTTGCCTGCATGGTCCCTGATACATCCTCCACCTCCACTTATGCCGGGGTTGCCCTTCGAGGCTCCATCTACATGCAGTGAAAAATCTTGGGCAGCCAAACGACAAAAGACCAAGAGTGGCTGTTTGATTTCCACTCGGGGATGTAAATGGAAGGAGGCTAAGCAGTAGGATTGGGCTGGAGATAAAGGCTTGTGAAAATTTAGCTTGTCCAACACCAAAGCTATTGAAGAGATTATTTTCCTTTTGATAGATGCACTGCTGAGGGTCACTCTTTCAAATCTTAGAGCACATCTATGTTTCCATATTTCCCATATCATCAAAATAACAGCATACATACCAATAAACTGTATTGCTGATGACATGTTGGTTTCAGAAATTAAATTCCAGCTTCGGGTTGTAATCTGCTCACAAAGAGCAATCTTGTTGCTGACAAGAGGGTGCACCCAGCCCCATAAGTCAGAAGCCAGTTCACTGGAGATGAAAACATGGTTCAAGTCTACTTGGGAAGGAGATGAACAACAGTTGCACCTAGAAGCCATTTGAATTCCACATTCAACCACCTGCTATCGACCGGCACTGCTCGATGGAGAATTTTCCATGTGAAAAGAGCTGCTCTCGGAGCAATTGCTGAGTGCCATAACTTGGCCCAAGCTGGCCTCCGAATACCTTTAGTTAGAAGAGCCTCATATTCAGCTATGTTGTTGGTGACTGGGAGTGCGAGCTGATATGCCTCTGGGATGGTGACGCCTTCGGGCGATAGAAGGGCAATACCAATTCCTCTTCCTTGGGAATTCAAATCTCCATCAAAATATAATGTCCACATTGGATCATCTGACTGGTCGATGGACATTAGCTCCTCATCTGGAAACTCTGAGTGAACATGATCAAATTTGGGGAGAGGATGATGAGCGAGATGCTCGACTATGGCATAGCTTTTGATCATCTTTTGCTGAATATAGGTGATGTCAAACTGGGAGAGGAAACTTTGCCAGCACGCTAGCCTATCAGTGAGGACAGATTTTTCTAGAAGGAATTTGAAAGGGTTCATCTGGGCAATTAAATGGACTTCGTAAGGCAGGAAGTAGTGTTTCAATTTCTGCACTACCCAAACTAGGGCGGCACAGGTTTTTTCCATAGCTGTGTACCTCTGCTCACAAGGGTTGAGAAGTTTAGACAAGTAATAGGTTGCCCTTTCCTTGCCCTCTTCATTAGTTTGTGCGAGAACGGGTCCTACGTGTAGACACGCCATTTCTGACGTTACGATGAGTAAATCTCATATCGTACCGTAATGCCCTGAAGTGGCTTACATTTTCTTTTGTTTGAGTGATTTCCGTAATTTTGGTTAAATTACATTTATTTTGTGAGAGGGAGAAAATTAAAATATGTATACATATAAATAAACAAAAGAGAAAATGAAATCAAAAAAAATGTGTGTATAATTATGTTTACATAAAAAAATGTAATTGATTTTCTTAAATAATAAATTTATTTGTGTAAATATATATATAAGTGATTATTATATGTATAAAACTAATAGAAATATATTAATTAAAAAGTAAAAAAATACAATAACCATTAAAAATAAACACAAAAGAAACAAAAAATATAAATAAAAAAATAAACAAAACAAACAAACATAAAAAAATAAAAGATAATAAAAATAATATTCCCTACCCCATCTTATTCTCTCCCCATCCCTTTCTTTATTTCTATTTTCTTCCCTATCTCTCACGTAATCCCCTCCTCCCTGTTCTCACCCTCACTCTTACATAACCTCTCTTCTCATCCCAATGCCAACCATTCCCCCATCGATCTCTCTCACTTTGGCATCCTTTCATTCAACCCACCATCGAACCACCGCATGCAACCCTTTGCCATCTCCTTCCTCACCCACAGACCACTCCACCTCCACTCCTCTCCCTCACGGCTGCCCACTCACCCACTCCACTCTCCCCCCTTTCCACTCCCCCCTCTGTTAGCCGCGGACCTCCCTCCACAGCCGTTGCCACCCTCCTCACCACTCCGGCCGTCCACTCCCCTGCATGACCACACCAGCACCACCGCCAACGCCCAGAACCACCGCAAAACCCAGCCGCGACTGCACTGCCGACACCCCTCCCCCCTGCCGTGAAGCCCGCCGGGAAGCCCTCCACCACCGTCGTCATCGTCGTTCTCCACCACCATGCACCGCCTTACACCCTTCGGCCACCTTCCACGTCGACTTCACCACCACCTTTTCTCCTCCACCTCCGACTATCGCAGAGCCGCCCACGTCCGCGTCCGAGCTCCATCGCCGCAGCAACCTCTGCATGCACCGTCCGCCGGCCGCCACTCACCTCCCCGGCCGCACAGGCCATGCATGCACCGTGACCCCCGCGAGCCCGCGAGCACGCTGACCGCCCCGTCGTCGTCCCTGCCCTCGCCGTGCAACACCCTCGCGGCCACCCTCACAGTCACCGCCTGCGTCCCCCCCCCCCCCCCCCGCTCCAGCCGTCCGGGCCGCCTCACCATCACCGCCGCGTCACTCCCGCGAGCTCGGCGCCGCCTACGTCCCCCCCCCCCCCCCCCCCGCTCCAACCGTCCGGGCCGCCTCACCGTCGCCGCCACGTCGCTCCCGCGAGCTCGCCGCCGCCTGCGTCCCCCCCCCCTCCGCCCCCCCCTCCGGCCACACACCGCCCTCGCGACGACGCCGCCTCCGAACCCCTCCTCTCTCTCCCTTTCGCTCTCTCCCCCTCTTCCCGCGCTCTCTCTCTCTCTCCCTCGTTTCCTCTCTCCCTCTCCTCCTCCTTCCTCTGTTCTCACTCCCCCTCCTTTCTCTGTTCTCTCACTCCCCCTCTCTCCCGCGATTCTCACTCTCTCTCTCTGTCTTCCTCTTCCCCCCGTCTCTCTCTCTCTCTGTGTGTTTTCTCTCTCTCATTCTCTCTCTCTCCTTCTCACATTTTTCTCTCCCTCCGTCTCACTTTCTTTTCTCTCCCGTCTCCCTCTCTCTCTCCTCCTCCCTCTCTCCTCTCGCTCGGTCTCTCTCTCGTTCCCTTTCTCTCTCTTCTCACCGCGCCCCTCATCTCTCTCTCTCTCTTCTCTCTCTCGTTTCTCTCTCCCTCTCGATCCCTCTCTCTTTCTTTTTTTTTAATATTTTCATTCCCCCTCTCTCTCTCTCTATATATATGTATTGATATAATTTATTTATATATTTTTAAGATACATATAATACTCTCTTTCCCTCTATAACTATATATATATATATTTATAGATCTATTATATTTTTATGTAGATATAAATATATACATATATATATAATATCACCTCCTTCTCTCCCATAGTTATCATATATATATATTTCTTATTCTGTTCTTATTCTATTTATTTTTGTTTTCCTTTTATCTTATATCTCCTTACATCTCCGTTCTTAATATAAAAAAAGTCCAAAGAAAAAGAGAGAAGAAGAGCTTAACTCCCCTCTACCTTTTCTTATACCATTAGTTTTTTTTTCTTTATTTCTTTATTTACTCATATTTCTAATTATTTTCTCCCACCTTATATATATGTTTGTATATCTTTTCTCACCTTATACATATATACGTGTGTTTGTGTTCTTCATCTAAGCAGTCCCTAGAGTCTGCTCAGAAGCTCTTTAGTCGTACTGTGTTCGTACCGTTGAAGCCCTTCTTAAAGCTCGTCGCCGGTCTTTCCCGATAAGCTTTTCTCCCCCTTATTTTTAATCAGTCAGTTAATTACATCGCATGCATCATTTAACATATGTGCCATGCCTTTCTCTCCGAGAGGGCCTAGCTGGTGAGTGTCTTTGTGTTTGTGCATTTCATCATGTCATTCTCCCACCCTTTTAGTTCTAAAGGGGTTTTAAACACACCAACCAGGTACGTGTTCGTTTATGTTATTTACCGTTTTATTATCTAAGGATTGGTACTACACCCCCGTCATTCTCATTTAGTTATTTTCTTCTCTGTTTGTTCCTTGTGTAGGGGTAACCAGTTAAAAAGCCCTCTTCTTCGGCCTGTCAAAAGAAGAGGAAGTTGGAGCCCGCATAACCCCGTGTCAAAGGCGAAAGCGATCAATCCACTCGGGACCCCTCGGTCCCTGGCGATCACAATCTTCTAACGCGCGCTTCATTCATTTTATTTTGTTTTAATAACACCCGCGGAGAGTTACTTCCCGCAGCGGTTATCTTCTTCCGTCTCTGACCTCACCCGCGCGGAGGATTATTCCCCGCGGCGGTTTCTGTGATTTACTTTCTGTATATCTAACTCCTAATTGGTGCGGTGGGTCACCTCCCGCGACCGTTTCCATTTCAGCATTTTATTTTCTGCACTTTACTTTCTAATTCCTAACTATTTAATTTTAGCATTCCCCTATCATCGCTTCAAAACCCCGTGGAGATCAACATCTCGCGGCGGTTCATTTGATCCCTTTTCCTTTCTTGTCACATATACTTATATTATAGTAAAGACCCCTCAGAGGCCACAGTCTCGTGGTGGTTTATATATATATATATATATATATATATATATATATTATTTATGTCACATTAAAGACCCCTCAGAGGCCAAAGCCTCGTGGTGGTTTCTATATATATATATATATATATATAATTTATATTATTTATGTCGCATTAAAAACCCCGCAGAGGCCACAGTCTCGTGGTGGTTTCTATATATTTATATACTTATACTTATTATTTATGTCATAGTAAAAACCCCGCAGAGGCCACAGTCTCGTGGTGGTTTATATATTTGTATACTTATACTTATTATTTATGTCATAGTAAAAACCCCGCAGAGGCCAATGTCTCGTGGTGATGTGTATATATATTTATATTTATTATTTATAATGCATTAAAAACCCCGTAGAGGCCAATGTCTCGTGGTGGTTTATATATATACTTATATATATTATTTATATCGTATTAAAAATCCCGTAAGGCCAATGTCTCGCGGTGGTTTCTAGATGTACATATATTAATTACTGCTCATATTGCAATATTGTTGTTAAAACCCCGCAAAGACCAATGTTCTGTGGTGGTGTGCTTTTATTCATATTGTTCTTGTAACTGTTCGGGGAGTGATATATCGTTACAATTTTCGAGTCTACGTGTCTTCCCGTCTGTCAAATTCTATCACGTAGAGTCCCAAGACTCGAATTCGGTATCTGAAAAGCTGCTCTCGGAACGGTGGGTTACGCTTGCCGGGAAGGGGTTCAGTTTGCGTGAGAGGGTCTTCGGACCCCTATCTCCGCCATGTACCGGAGTTCGGTCAGTCTAAATTCTTTCTGTCTCCATTAGAGTGTCATCTGTAGATGTACTTGTCCACCGTTCTTTCATATCTCCTATAGCGCGCGTTTCATTGTTTGTCCTCATTTCTT
The DNA here is from genome assembly GCA_022559845.1 of Amorphophallus konjac. Lineage (NCBI taxonomy): Eukaryota > Viridiplantae > Streptophyta > Magnoliopsida > Alismatales > Araceae > Amorphophallus > Amorphophallus konjac. The sequence goes on along the minus strand of CM040129.1, from coordinate 170,375,649 downwards.
TCACCCTTTATTACTCGGAGATGGAGAAACCCCATCTCTCTCTCTCAGTTCACCACGTGACGCGTTCACACTACGGAGTCATCTAGGACCGAGATATAAAGGATCAAAGGTTTGTTTGGGGTGGGTGGAATGAGAATAGGCGGACTGGCTAGATAATCCTTTAATCCTTCAAAAGCTTTTTGGCACTTAGAATCCCAATGGAATTCTACTCCTGGCTTGGTCAACTCTAGAAAGGTTTACACCTTTGTGAGTGCTGAGACACAAACCGGCGGATGAACTGCAGCCTCCCAATTAAGCCTCGAACTTCCCTTAAATTTTTAGGAGGTGGCATATCCATGATTGCCTTAGCCTTGTTGGGATCTATCTCAATACCCCTCTTACTCACAATGAAGCCCAACAGCTTACCCGATGAAACACCAAACACGCACTTCTTTGGGTTCATTTTCAATTGGAACTCCCTTGATCTTTGCAACACCTTAGCAAGAACTTTCGGATGTTCCGCCCTAGTCCTTGATTTCACTAACAAATCGTCCACATACACCTCCAAATATAAATGCATCATGTCATGAAATATCGCCATCATAGCTCTTTGATAAGTAGCTCCAGTATTCTTCAACCCAAATGACATGACCACATAGCAATATGTTCCCCAAGGTGTAGTGAATGACGTCTTCTCCTGATCCTCTTCTGCCAAACGAATTTGATTATAACCCGAAAATCTATCCATAAATGAGAGAGTTTCATAGTCTGCCGTGTTATCAATTAACACATCAATGTGAGACAAAGGGAAATCATCCTTTGGACACGCGCGGTTAAGGTCACGGAAGTCAATGTAAATCTTGACTTTCCCATCCTTCTTCATGACCGGGACGATGTTCGCCATGTTGGGTCCCGTGCAGAGCAATGGGATCTAGAAGGGGGGTTGAATAGATCCTCTCACGAACTATGACCTATTTAAAACTTGACTACCAAAAATATAGACCACCCCTATAAAGCAATTAAAACACTTAGACATAAAGCACAACGGATTTAGACGGAATGGGTTAAGTGTAAACGGCGGTCCTAAAACTATACAGGTTGAGGTACAAGCTAAGGTGCTTCTCAGCAAACCTCTGATGTGTGTGTGAACAAGGTGATCCTTATTTAATGGAGGATGCTCCCTAGTGCCTGAGTGCAAAGATGCAGCAGGCAGTCAAGGGAATGCTAGTACCGTCCAAGGAATGGATGGTATGTATGCAAGAATGCGCAGTCCACAAAGCTTGAGTGTGCGATGGTAATGAACCAGATTTTATGCAATGAAGCAAGCACACCAACTTGTGAATGGGAATAGAAGATATGGAGCAAGCCCACAAGATGTTCAGCCCACAACACAAGGATTATAAGGTGGTTCAGTTGTAAACCCACAACCTACGTCCACCCCTCACCAAACCCAGTGAGGCTTTCCTGCTGACTCACAGCTTGACCGGGGACACGCCCCAAAATCACAGAACGGAAAACCCTCTGTCTGTCTTCCTACACACAAAATCGGTAGGGACGGTTTTCCACAGATCGGAGCACACCTCCGTCTATCTTCCTACACACAAATCGGTAGGGACGGTTCTAGAAGTAGCCAATAAACATAAAAGGAAAATACTGTAAGTGCAGTGGGAAAAAACACAGTAATAGTGGGATGTAAGTGAACACCAGCTGAGTCTATAGATCAAGATTTGAAAGCTGGTGACTGCAGTTACAAGGTTCAGATCTAAAGATCTGGTTCTTCAAGCTCAGGTAGACTGCATGGCTGCTCTCTCTCTCTCAAGACTTATTTTTTCCTCTTCTCTTACAGCACTGGTCTGAAGTCTACAGGTGCTGGGCTACTCTCACACCCTTCCTTTCTTTCTCAAAGGATTTCTTCTTAGAGGCTCAAGGGCGTGGCACTCTCTAGGCAGCAGCAGCTCTCTTCATGTAGAGAGCTTCATATAAATAGAAGAGCCGGTGGAAATTTTCCCTCCAAGAAGTCTTCCATCAGACTAGTTCAGATGAAATATTTTGACTATTGAGTGTTGACCGATTCCATCGAAGTTAGAGGGTGTCAGATGATAGAGAAGAAGAGCTTTTCCCTCCAAGAAGTCTTCCATCAAACTAAAGTATTTTCTTTAACATCTGACCATCCAGCAATGCATGACTTGACCCACCGTAGAGAAGAGGGAAAGGAATTGTTTCCCTCCAAAATCTTTTCTTGTCTTTGAGGAAGATATTCTGTAGGATTTGGCTTGGGCTGGAATATAAAATGCTTTTCTTCTGCTCCAGATCTTGAGCATTTAATGACCCATATGAAAGAGAATCTTGTAGTCTAGTTCCTTATTGGCTCAGGTCTTTTCTCAGATTTGAGCTCTGTCATAGCTACCTCCAAAGGAATGGTTCAGGTTTGGTGATGGTGGCCGGGACAATAGTCAGAACTGTGAACTTCCTCCTGACCTCGAAATCCATGTTTCTCTTCCTAACTCAACACAAGGCTGGGACAATAGTCAGAACTGTGAACTTCCTCCTGACCTCGAAATCCATGTTTCTCTTCCTAACTCAACACAGCCATTCTCTCTCTTGAGTTCGAGCGAGCACTTCTGTTGTTCTCTCCGAGCACACGAACACTTGAGTGAGCACTCGGGCCGACCTTACTGAGCACTCGAGTGAGCACTCATTTTCTCTCTCTTTCGAGCATGCCGGTTCTTCTCCGACCTTGATACTTGGCACTGCTACAGTAGCTCGGATTGCTATAGTAGCTCGGCCACCTTCAGGTGAGCTAGGACCTCTTCAATATAGCTCGGATTGCTACAGTAGCTCGGATTGCTACAGTAGCTTAGCCATCTTCAGATAAGCCAGGGCCTCTTCAATATAACTCGGACTCCTACAGTAGCTCGGATTGCTACAGTAGCTCGGCCATCTTCAGATGAGCTCGGACCTCTTCTTCTTCAGTGGCTCGGACTGCTACAGTGCTCGGACTGCTTCATTTGCATCCCGGTCGAGCTATCTTTCACCGTTGAATGGCTATTCTTCACTACTATTTGAGCATATGTTGGCCTTGAGAGCTATTTGTTTGCTGAACTCTGGGTGTTGCAGACGCCAGACAAAACCTTGATAAAAAGGTGTCGACTCTGTGATGTGGGACGGACACGCGACCTGGGACTCTAGCTCGCGGACGTCCCTATGCGAGGGAAACGTGCGGGATCGTGCGCGGTTGAGGAACCGGCAATGAGTCAAGGGTACTCGGCTCTTCCGCGTGTATTCGGATTGAGTCACGGGACGGGTCACACTCACTCTCTCGCAGCGGTGATAACAATATATCGGGCTGATAATCCTATCACTTGCAGCGGCATATACAAATAAATAAGTGTAAAGCAAATACCGAGATGGGGAGTGGACACGATACCTCCATGCGCAGGGCGTGGGGAAGACGACCCCGGCCAAGTACGGTAACTCCCGGTAAAAATATTTATTCACTAATTACAACAGTGATTTCTTGCCCACTCCACGCAGGGAGGTAAAAGGCTACAAGTGGGGCCCGGGAGGACCGATCTTGGGTTGACGGGCAGCAAGCCGGAAGGGCTCTCGAGGTGAAACCGGGCTGCTGGTCCGACTCGTTACTGCGCCGACTCGGTGCTGCGCCGACTCGGTTCTGAGTTACGAGATAGCAAGTAATGACTTCCAACGGGACGTCGTCCTCCTTGAGTCTTCTGAAGGCAGCGCTTGGCTGGGACGATGGTGGGACGTCCCTGGTCGACTCCCTGAAGTGGCGGTTCCTGAAATTGTGCTTTGATATTTTTACAAGATTTATTTTGCTGCTGCCTCTGCTGGTCTGTTCACGGAACAGATTTGCGCGCCTCCACTACCGGAATTTTTGTGCTCAGATCCGAAGGTGGATCGAGAGATGCTTGGTGCCATTGGAAAGAGGACTCATAGATCTACAACATATATTATTTTTCGATCCATCAACTAAATGGATTGAAAACTAAAATGATTGTGCCACAAATGTTTTTGCTGGCTTGGACTGACAGACACACAGGACAGACTGAGTTGACCCTAAAAATGAATTTTGACCGAAGGGAAAATGAAATATCTAGACCCATAAAAATTATGGTGGAAGGGGGGGTACGTGAGGAACACTTGGTAATTTTTGAGGATTTTTGAAAATTTCTAAGGGGGTGGGAAAATTACAACAAGAGGACACTATCCCGTAGATCTGCGAACTGGCAGATTACTAGGGGGAAGAACAAAAATAGGGGAAAAATATCAAACGGTAGCGGAATGACACAAAAATTAAACTGGAGATTGGGGATAACAAGATGAACAAACCCTAAAAATTTGGGGTCGATCAGACAACAGGAGAAAAATATAAAATTACGGCTTTGAGGTTCTGTCCTGATTTGGACAGAACTCCGGCAATGGCGGTGGCGGTGGGATGGCGGCGGCGACGGAGGAGCTGAGCGTCTCACTCAGAGAGGGGGAGATGGGGGAGGCTTCACACATCTGAAATCATAGCTCTCACAGCTCTAGAGGGGGGAGAGAGGGGCGCCCTTGGGCCTTGTGAGCACAAATAAATTTTTTCTCTCACTAATGCTAAGTAATTCATAAAGTACATGGCTTATATAGAAAAGTAAAAAGACCTAGACTACCCTCAGATCTAGGGTTAGGGAGGGGCAAATGGGGAAGGGTAGAAATTATTCTCCCATGTGTGTAAAAGACCAAAATAAACAAAATAAAACTAATTTCTATGAAGGGGGCGCCCCCTTGACTTTTATGGCATTAAGATGCCATTTGTCTTCTTTGGTCCAAGTGGAAAAGAATCTTTCTAGAAGCCCACCTTGGACCTTGGAGCAGCCCCACATGGGCCCCTAGGGCTTACGTAGACCAATGGGGAAGAATGTGGGGGCCCCTTGCTGGACCTACTGGACTTTTGCAAATAAACCCACTAAAACTTAAAGACTCACATTTTGACTTATACTTGCCATACAATTGCATACCCAATTACACAATGGTATAAATGTAAATAAAAAAGACACAAATGCAAAATAAAATGTGGGTGGTCTTGCTCTGATGTCCCCATCAATTCTCCCCAGGTGGGAAGAACTTGACCCCGTCGAGTAAGGGGTGCGGCTGCTCGTGTGACTCCGGCGGATCCATCACCGAACCTGGAAGCGCGGAGTAGGCTCCACTCCAAGTAATCGTCACCTGCTTATCCTGTATAGATTCGATATGCTCATGCTGCTCGGGAATGAGGCTAGAGGTGGACACTCCAGGGTGGGGTCACTCTCAAAGGAAAGGAGGCGGCTCGAAAACTCACTAGGAATCACCGCTGGGTCCCTTTATGTGGCTAGATCCGATATGTTGAGGTAGAGCCGATCCCAGATTCCAACAAGTCTACAACGTATGCAATAGATCCGACTTGCCTCGCACTCGAAAGGGACTAACACCACGAGCGTACAAAGACCGACTTAAGTCCATGCATGTAGATTCACTATGCACTCGACAGACAAAGAAACAAAAGCGACTCATAGACTATGGTATGCTGTAATATCTCGGACCTTTCGGACCCTTTTTTCGTGGGTCCTGAATTTAGTTTTCGGAGTGTCCGGCTCGGTTGTATCTGAAATTTCGTTTCGGACATCTTTCGTGTTCGGATCGGCGCGATCCGGAGTTGTTTCGGAGGCCCGGAGGCGTTCTGCGGCTTTTCCGTGTGTATTTTCTGATTTTCGGTGTGTGTTTCGGCTTTTACTTCGGAAGCTCGCTGCAGGTGAACCGGGCCGTTCACCTGGGCACGAGTGGTACCGTTGCGATCGGTGCGTTCCGAGGATCGCGGGGGTGTGATTTTCTATTTTTCAGAATTTTTTGGAATTTCTGGATTTTCTATAAAACCCCCCTATTTTCTCTCTCTCCCCCACCCTCTTCTTCTTCTTCTTCCTTCCTCCTCCACCGTAACCCTCTCCCTCTCTTCCTCCTGGTTGACCGTAGCGGACCCCTCTCCGGCTGCAGACGCCGGCGGGGCAACGGCGCGGTGACGTGGGCGGCGGCGAGACGATCGTGGGGGCGTGCGGTGCTCGCGGGAAGCTTGAAGGACGAGGGTTTTCTAAGGCGTTTTTCGCGATTCACGAACGATCCGGCGGAGCATTCGCTCCATTGAGGTAGGGTGATGTTCCTTATCCTCTTGCTGTTCATTTCCGTGGTTTGTAGGCCGCGGGGAGGCCGAGAGGGGCTTGATTGAGCGGGTTTGGGGTTTTCTATGATTTGGGGAGAGCTCGCCCGATCTATGGTTTTAGCCCGCGATTTCACGTTTGGATGGCTTAGATGCATGCTAGGGGTCCCCAGGGGTCTTCCCCTTTGTTTTCCCCCTCTCCGGTGGAGGCATGGGAGCGTGGTCGAAGTTTTTGGGGTTTTCCCGCCGTAGTGTGCTCGGGAGTGTGTAACGGTCACTCCAGTGACCGTCACATGCTTGTGACGCCCCTAGAGGGGTGCGTTTCATTCCTGAGTAGTGTTTTTGGGGGTCGGGGGCTGTAACGGCCTCACGATAGACCGCCATTTGCCTATGACGCGCTTGGGTAGGGCCGTCAGGGGCTTTCGACCGTTGGTTTGTGACCGTTGGGGGTCAGGCCATGTAACGCACTGGGCTAGGCGCGTTACATGTGTGTAACGCGCTGGGGCAGGCGCGTTACTTCCTATTTTCACCCCAAGTGTGAGGGCCATGTAATGCGCTGGGCCAAGCGCGTTACATGCGTGTGACGCGCCGGGGCTGGGCCGTTACATCCCTTTTGGCTTTGGGAGCGTGGGGGTGTGTAACGCATGGGGCCAAGCGCGTTACATTCTTGTAACGCGCCTGGACCAGGCCGTTACATCTCTTTCCCCTCTGACGGTGTGACGGTCTGTTTTGAACCGTTAGGCGCATGTAACGGTCTCGCCTAGACCGTTACTTGCTTGTGACGGCCCTAGGGTGGACCGTCACATGCCTGGTTGCCCCATGAGGGTGGCAACCCCGTTTTTTTTACTCCGACTGTGGCCACCTTGGGACGGGGCTGGTGCATGGGGTGATTCCCACACGTTGTCGGATTCGGACGTTGTTTTTCGTTGACTCGAGAGTCTACTCCTTTGTGACCCTCCACTAGTCGTAGCCTATCAGTACGCGTGTGTTGGTCACACCAGGGAGTGGTGTACGGGCTTACCCTGAGGACGGTTTTAGACTGGTTACCGTCGGGCCCCTCGTCATATCAGAGTCCAGTGCCAGGGGAAAACCGGTCAGAGGGCTAGACCTAGGACGCGTGGTCTGTGTGTGCACACGTGGTTGGGGACAGTGGACGCACGTCGACGGGCGTGACCCCAGCTAGTCACTTGTTGTGGTTACTTGTACGGTGTTCGCGCCTCTGGTAGGAGCTACCACGCCAGGCGGTTCACCTGCGGCGTGGCGTAAGACGTCAGGGGACGCTACCGGCTGTGCTTCTAGTGGGTGGAACTCCTGTCGAGTACGGAGTGACAGTCTGTCAGTCATGTGTTTCTGACCTTCGGGTTTTGTCGGGTTGGCCGTTGAGCTTCGGTCTTCTTACCGTGGCACGGGTGTCGGTTTGCGTGCCATGGGACCTTTGTTCTGTAGAGTACAAGGCTTTCTTTTCCGAGGTACTCCCCTACCGCTAGTGTAGTGATTTCTCGTTTTACGAGGTAGGGTTCGAGTGATCCCTACTGAGTCTTGTTCTGAGACTCATTCCCTCCGTGTTTTCACCATGTTTCAGGTGAGGCGCCGCCCCGGGGGAGCGCGTCTGGGGTGCAGCGTGGTGCGGGTGCCCAGAGGTAGTGCCAGAGGTCAGAGCCGGGGTATGTCCCGTGTGGCTATACTTTTCTTCCTTGTCACTGTACTAGTCGTGGACTATTGTTATTGTCGTTAATTTCTATTGTGGACCATGTAAAATGTTAATTTATTTCCTGCTTAATATTATAACTATTTAATTGCTGCAATTATTTGTGATACTTGTGTAGTCTCCACACCATCCTTTTAACCCTTCCGAGTCTTCGGGCTCGTGGGTGGCGGTGCGAGTCTCGGGTTATCGGGCCTTCCCGGTAATCAGATTCTCGGGTCGTTAGAGCTGGTATTAGAACGCGGTTGTGGAATTACATGAGAATCATAGGTAATTGTTGTGGTCCACTAGTCCACAGCAATGATGTACAGGTGACGCTGGCATTGGGCACCGCGGGTTTATTTTGACCTTGCCGTTTTCGTGTTTTCTGTCTTGTGCTTTAGGAGCGAGTATGGCGCCGAGGCGGAGCTCTCGCTCTCAGCAGGGGCAGTCGACTGGAGGCCAGGAGATCCAGCAGGGGGTCCAGAGGGACCAGGAGGAGCATAGTAGAGCGCCACTGGGGGCTACCGAGGCCGCGGATACTGCGAGAGTTCCGGGGGCCGAGGATTTCTTCCGTGGCATGTACCAGCTTATGTCTCAGCAGTTCGGCGGAGAGGCCGGTGAGGGCTCGTCAGTCAGGGGTGGGCCAGGCCAAGCAGTGAGGGACTTCATGCAGTTCCATCCACCTTACTTTAGCGGTCAGGTAGACCCTGATGCGGCTCGTGATTGGCTCGATGAGATGGAGCGGGTGTTCAGTTCTGCGAAGAGTGCTGCCGAGGACAGAGTGGTGTTGGCCTACAACCAGTTGTAGGGTACGGCTCGGAGGTGGTGGTCTTCCGAGTGGAAGACGTCTTTTCAGCTTCGTCCACTTGAGTAGATCGAGTGGGATGATTTCGTCAGTGCTTTCGAGCGTACGTACTGTCCAGATTATGTTTCTACGCAGTGGATGCGGGAGTTTCTGGAGCTGGTGCAGGGTGACATGTCCGTGTTGCAGTACAGGGCCCGATTTGTCGAGCTGGGTCGGCATGCACCTCACATCATGGATCATGAGAGGGTGAAGACCGCGCAGTTTATGCAGGGCTTGAGGCTGGAGTTGAGGCACCACTTGATCGCGAACGGGGCCACTGATCTAGAGACAGCGTCTCGTGTTGCGGCTTCGTTAGAGATGGATATGCAGAGGATCCGAGGACCGATCAGCCAGGGGCAGTCCTTGTCAGGTCGCAGCCAGCAGTCGGCTACCCAGCAGTAAGGTTCTTTCCAGCATGCGCCGGGTGGTTCAGGAGTACCGACATCGGCAGCTTCGGTGACAGGATCTGCGTCCTTTGGCACGAAGGTCAAGAAGTTCTTCGTGAAGAATTTCTGAAAAAAGAAGTCCAAGGATCAAGGGCAAGCTTCATCGGGCAGTGTACAGCAGCCGATTCCTTTGCAGCGTCAGGGATCAGTGGGTGGATCGCGAGGACCTAGTCCACGGTGTGGTGGGACCCACCCAGGTAGGCAGTGCACGGCGCCGATCATCTGTTTTCGGTGTGACCAGCCAGGGCATATGGCGCGCGACTGTCCTCAGAGGCTGCCGCAGCAGTAGTTTCCTCAGCAGCAGCAGGTTCCCCAGCAGCAGAGGCAGCAGCAGCGGCAGCAGGGACAGTATCCGCCGCTACCCAGGTCAGCTAGTGTGGGAGGCAGGCAGAGGGCTCGGGGCCAGATCACGCATATGACCAGGGCAGAGGCAGTGGCGTCGCAGCTCGTGGATGGTACCGTTCAGATTTTGGGTTGTGCGGTTCGTGTTTTATTTGATTCTGGCGCGTCTCATTCGTTTATTTCAGAGGATTTCGCGTCGAGCGTCGAGGAGCCGGTGACCCAGTTGTCCTGTGATTTGGCAGTGGAGTTACCTTCGGGTGACTTTATGATCACTCCGTATTGCTTCGATCAGGTTCCGATTTGGATCAATGGGCGGAGTATGCCAGGCATGTTGTATGCGTTGCAGCTTCAGGATTATGATGTGATTCTAGGCATGGATTGGCTCGAGACCCATGGAGCGGTGGTGGATTGTGGAATGAAGAGGGTCTACTTCCAGCATCCGAGCAAGAGGACCTTCTATTTCCAAGGTATCCGTTCCGCCTCTTCTCGATTCCTTATCTCTGCTATTCGAGCCCGTCGATTGCTTGATTCAGGTTGTCAGGGTTTTCTCGCGTCCGTGGTTGTGTCTGACCGGATGGAGCCGGATGTCGAGGACATTGCGGTGGTGTGCGAGTTTCCCGACGTTTTTCCCGAGGAGTTGCCTAGATTACCTCCCCAGCGGGAGATCAATTTCGTGATCGAGGTTGTGCCTGGTACGGGACCTTTGGCGAAGGCTCCCTACCGTATGGCCCCCGCTGAGTTAAGGGAGTTGAGGGCGCAGTTGCAGGAACTGTTGGCCAAGGGGTATATTCGTCCTAGTTTTTCCCCGTGGGGTGCGCCCGTGTTGTTCGTGAAAAAGAAGGACGGTAGTCTGCGCTTGTGCATTGACTATCGACAGCTGAATGAAGTGACCATTAAGAACAAGTATCCGTTACCGCAGATTGATGATTTGTTCGACCAGCTGCAGTCTGCGCGAGTGTTCTCGCGGATTGATTTGTGGACCGGTTACTATCAGCTGAGAATTCGCGAGTCCGATGTGGAGAAGACTGCATTCAGTACGAGGCACGGGCATTATGAGTTTTTGGTGATGCCGTTCGGGCTCACCAATGCCCCTGCAGCCTTCATGGACTTGATGCAGAGGGTGTTTCATCCGTATTTGGACCAGTTCATGGTCATCTTTGTGGATGACATCCTTGTTTATTCGCGGTCTGCCGAGGAGCACGCGTACCATTTGGGTGTGGTGCTGTAGACGTTGCGAGATCACCAGTTGTATGCGAAGCTCAGCAAGTACGAGTTTTGGCTCAGCGAGGTGCACTTTCTGGGGCACGTGATTTCTGGTGATGGCATTTTCGTGGACCCCGCCAAGGTCGAGGCAGTGATGCAGTGGCCGAGGCCGAGGTCGGTAACGGAGATCCGGAGTTTCTTAGGACTTGCGGGTTATTATCGTTAGTTTATCCAAGATTTTTCTCGCATTGCGGCCCCGATGACTAGGCTCACGCGGAAGGATGTGCCTTTCGTTTGGTCCGAGGAGTGTGAGCAGAGCTTCAGGGAACTGAAGAGATTGCTCACCTCGGCTCCGGTGTTAGTTTTACCATCTGGATCGGGAGGTTTCGTGGTGTGTACACATGCTTCCGGCGTTGGGTTGGGTGCTGTGTTGATGCAGCATGGTAGAGTGGTGGCTTATGCATCTCCACAGCTAAAGTCTCACGAGGAGAACTACCCTACCCATGACCTTGAGTTGGCGGCGGTGATCTTCGCGCTGAAGATCTGGAGGCATTATCTGTACGGCGAGAAGTTTGAGGTGTTCACTGACCATCAGAGTTTGAGGTATGGGTTCTCGCAGAGAGATCTGAACCTCAGGCAAAGGCGTTGGATGGAGTTCATGAAGGATTATGACTTCACCCTGTCTTATCAGCCGGGCAGGATGAATGTCGTTGCTGATGCCTTGAGTCGGAAGGTGGCGGTCAGTACCTTGATGTTGAGGAAGTGGAGGCTCTGAGAACAAGTGCCCGAGGTATCTTTTAGGCTCAAGATTCCCCAGGAGCCAGGGTTGGCAGTGCTTGCGAGTCTGACTGTCACTCCTGCTATCCGTCGTTAGGTGACAGAGGCTCAGCATGCAGACCCTGAGTTGCCCCGGATTCTAGTTGTGGCTGATGTGGAGCTGGGAGAGGATAGCGCTGCTAGGTTTCGCGGCAGGCTGTACGTCCCAGCGGAGGAGCAGGTTCGTCGTGCGGTGTTACGCGAGGCTCATGGGAGCAGGTACACTGTGCACCCGAGTGCGACGAAGATGTATCGGAACTTGCGGAGGCAGTTCTGGTGGCCTGGCATGAAGAGAGATCTCGCAGAGTTTGTGGCCAGGTGCCTGATCTGTCAGCAGGTGAAGGCGGAGCATCAGCGACCAGGAGGTACTCTCTAGCCCTTGGATGTTCCTGCTTGGAAGTGGGACCATGTGACCACGGATTTCGTGGTGGGATTGTCGAGGACCCCGAGTGGGCATGACAGTATTTGGTTGCTGGTGGATCGGCTGACGAAGGTGACGCGGTTGTTACCGGTCAAAGTCAGCTGGAGCGTGTCTAAGTTGGCTCGTCTTTATGTGGAGCGGATCGTGCCGTTGCATGGGGTTCCCATTTCGATCGTGTCGGATCAGGATCCGCGCTTCACTTCTGGATTCTGGAGGAGTTTCCAGTGAGCTCTTGGCACGGAGTTGGCCTTTAGCTCGGCGTATCATCCCCAGTCAGATGGTCAGTCTGAGAGGACCATTCAGACTTTGGAGGACATGCTGAGATCCTGCTGCCTGGAGTGGCAGGGGAGTTGGATTCATCACCTACCATTGGTGGAGTTTGCCTATAACAACAGCTATCATTCGAGCATTGACATGGCTCCTTATGAGGCATTGTATGGGCGTCCTTTTCGGACTCCACTTGATTGATTTGAGGTGGGTGGGCATATTTTGACGGGACCGGAATTGGTGCAGTAATGTGTGGATGTTGTGCACCTGGTTCGTCAGAACATGTTGGCGGCCCAGAGTCGGCAGAAGAGCTATGCTGACCGTAGGAGGCAGCCTCTCGAGTTCGCCGTGGGCGATCATGTGTTCTTGAGAGTTTCTCTGATGAAGGGGGTGATGCATTTTGGACGGCGTGGGAAGCTGAGTCCTCGCTATATTGGTCCTTTCGCGATTGTGGAGCGCATCGGTGAGGTTGCTTACCGGTTGCAATTACCTCCTGAGTTGGCGTCGGTGCATGACGTGTTCCACGTCTCGATGTTGCGGAAGTATATGCCCGATGACTCTCATGTGCTCGAGTTTTTCGTTTGGCCTGAGGTGACTCCAGATCTTTCTCTCCCAGAGTTTTCGATCCGCGTGGAGGATAGGCGAGAGCGGCACCTGCGGAACAAGGTTATTCCCTTAGTAAAGGTCATGTGGCAACGACACTCTGGTGGTGAGGCTTCGTGGGAACGTGAGGATGAGATGCGTCAGCTGTTCCCGTATCTGTTTGAGTGAGTCTTCCTCTTCTTTCTCCTTTGGTTGTTCTCAATTTCGAGGACGAAATTCCTTAAGGGGGGAGGGCTGTAATATCCCGGACCTTTCGAATCCTTTCTTCGTGGGTCCCGGATTTGATTTTCGGAGTGTCCGACTCGGTTGTGTCTGAAATTTCATTTCGGACATCTTTCGTGTTCGGATCGGCGCGATCCGGAGTTGTTTCGGAGGCCCGGAGGCGTTCCGCGGCTTTTCCGTGTGTGTTTTCCGATTTCCGGTGTGTGTTTCGACTTTTACTTCGGAAGCTCGCTGTGGGTGAACCGGGCCGTTCACCTGGGCACGAGTGGTACCGTTACGATCGGTGCGTTCCGAGGATCGCGGGGGTGTAATTTTCTATTTTTCGGAATTTTTTAGAATTTCTGGATTTTCTATAAAACCCCCCTATTTTCTCTCTCTCCCCCACCTTCTTCTTCTTCTTCTTCTTCCTTCCACCTCCACCGTAACCCTCTCCCTCTCCCTCTCTTCCTCCCGGTTGACCGTGGCGGACCCCTCTCCGACTGCAGACGCCGGAGGGGCGAAGGCGTGGTGACGTGGGCGGCGGCGAGGCGATCGTGGGGGCGTGCGGTGCTTGTGGGAAGCTTGAAGGACGAGGGTTTTCTAAGGCATTTTTCGCGATTCACGAACGATCCGGCGGAGCATTCGCTCCATTGAGGTAGGGTGATGTTCCTTAGCCTCTTGCCGTTCAGTTCCGTGGTTTGTAGGCCGCGGGGAGGCCGAGAGGGGCTTGATTGAGCGGGTTTGGGGCTTTCCATGATTTGGGGAGAGCTCGCCCGATCTATGGTTTTAGCTCGCGATTTCACGTTTGGATGGCTTAGATGCATGCTAGGGGTCCCCAGGGGTCTTCCCCTTTGTTTTCTCCCTCTCCGGTGGAGGCATGGGGGCGTGGTCGAAGTTTTGAGGGTTTTCCCGCCGTAGCGTGCTCAGGAGTGTGTAACGGTCACTCCAGTGACCGTCACATGCTTGTGACGCCCCTAGAAGGGTGCGTTACATTCCTGAGTAGTGTTTTTGGGGGTCGGGGGCTGTAACGGCCTCACGATAGACTGCCATTTGCCTATGACGCGCTTGGGTAGGGCCGTCAGGGGCTTTCGACCGTTGGTTTGTGACCGTTGGGGGTCAGGCCATGTAACGCATCAGGCTAGGCGCGTTACATGCGTGTAACGCGCTGGGGCAGGCGCGTTACTTCCTGTTTTCACCCCAAGTGTGAGGGCCATGTAACGCGCTGGGCCAAGCGCGTTACATGCATGTGACGCACCGGGGCTGGGCCGTTACATCCCTTTTGGCTTTGGGAGCGTGGGGGTGTGTAACGCATGGGGCCAAGCGCGTTACATTCTTGTAACGCGCCTGGACCAGGCCGTTACATCCCTTTCCCCTCTGACCGTGTGACGGTCTGTTTTGAACCGTTAGGCGCATGTAACGGTCTCGCCTAGACCGTTACTTGCTTGTGACGGCCCTAGGGTGGACCGTCACATGCCTGGTTGCCCCATGAGGGTGGCAACCCCATTTTTTTTACTCCGACTGTGGCCACCGTGCGACGGGGCTGGTGCGTGGGGTGATTCCCACACGTTGTCGGATTCGGACGTTGTTTTCCGTTGACTCGAGAGTCTACTCCTTTGTGACCCTCCACTAGTCGTAGCCTATCAGTACGCGTGTGCTGGTCGCACCAGGGAGTGGTGTACGGGCTTACCCTGAGGACGGTTTTAGACTGGTTACCGTCGGGCCCCTCGTCACATCAGAGTCCAGTGCCAGGGGAAAACCGGTCAGAGGGCCAGACCTAGGACGCGTGGTCTGTGTGTGCACACGTGGTTGGGGACAGTGGACGCACGTCGACGGGCGTGACCCCAGCTAGTCACTTGTTGTGGTTACTTGTACGGTGTTCGCGCCTCTGGTAGGAGTTACCACGCCAGGCGGTTCACCTGCGGCGCGGCATAAGACGTCAGGGGACGCTACCGGCTATGCTTCTAGTGGGTGGAACTCCTGTCGAGTACGGAGTGGTAGTCTGTCAGTCGTGTGTTTCCGACCTTTGGGTTTTGTTGGGTTGGTCGTTGAGCTTCGGTCTTCTTACCGTGGCACGGGTGTCGGTTTGCGTGCCATGGGACCTTTGTTCTGTAGAGTACAAGGCTTTCTTTTCTGAGGTACTCCCCTACCGCTAGTGTAGTAGTTTCTCGTTTTACGAGGTAGGGTTCGAATGATCCCTACTGAGTCTTGTTCCGAGACTCATTCCCTGCGTGTTTTCACCGTGTTTCAGGTGAGGCGCCGCCCCGGGGGAGCGCGTCTGGGGTGCAGCGTGGTGCGGGTGTCCAGAGGTAGTGCCAGAGGTCAGAGCCGGGGTATGTCCCGTGTGGCTGTATTTTTCTTCCTTGTCACTGTACTAGTCGTGGACTATTGTTATTGTCGTTAATTTCTATTGTGGATCATGTAAAATGTTAATTTATTTCCTGCTTAATATTATAACTGTTTAATTTCTGTAATTATTTGTGATACTTGTGTAGTCTCCACACCATCCTTTTAACCCTTCCGAGTCTTCGAGCTCGTGGGTGGCGGTGCGAGTCTCGGGTTATCGGGCCTTCCCGGTAATCGGATTCTCGGGTCGTTAGATATGCGGACAGACGGAGAGACACCAACTAATAACTTCCTACGATTAGCGACACATGCAAGGACTTACTAAGGAAGACTCGGTGGGAACGTTGGGCACCGTCTGCATACACTAGGTGTAAAGATAGACTAACCCACAACTTGATGCCGTGAGTTTCATCCCTTGTCAACTATCGCCGGTTCGAGAAGACTCGCCCTCGGGTATGAAAGTACGGAAGGATCAGGAGGCGGGTGACGGGAATGTAATCCGGACGTCTAAAGTGAAGCACGATAAAAAGGAAGTCCGGATACTCTCTCTCATACGCATGGCAGAAATCATACCATACCATGTCAACAAAAGGTGTCGACAATGGTACGGTAGTCACTAGTGGCTGCGCTACCGTAGGAGAGACGGGTAGGAGTGGAATGGTGGGGTCCTCCGAGGACAAAGTGGGTGGGACAGACAGGTCTGGGATGACCGGTGGAATTGGGGTGACTAAAAGGCCCTATCCCTGTATTGGATCACTCTCTAATCCCAAAACATCAGTGAGGTACTCCTCGGCCAACTCTTGGTCAGCCTCATAACTCACTAGAATAGGCCCGGGTGAGGCATCCTTTGAATGGTTGTCGTCTAAGGTAGGGGAATGTAAAGGACACGGGTCGGAGAAATGGCTAATCCCACTATAGGGGGCCACATGGGTGGGCTCCGGGAGAGGTGGTGGACATGAGTCCGGAGGCGGAATGGGCCGCTGGGACTGGGTGGTTGGTGACACGGAGGGGGTCGGCCGAATGCCGTCGTGGAAGACGAACTCGCCGGGTAGGTGAGGTGGGTATAAGGTGCAGATCCTCCTATCTCGGTCAAAGGTCGCTCTCCTTTCCTCCAACCACTCTTGCCCTAAAATAATGCATGGGCCAGTAAGTGTGTCGACCTTGCACCATGCTCCATCGTCATAAAGAACAAGGCCGAACCTCCATTGGAACTCTACGAATGCGAAGTCACCATTGAGAACAATCTCTGCGGTCTTAGAGAGTGACTCAACTATGTCTTGTGAGACACAGTTAGATGACACCCTACTGATGAAGTCGATCTCCGTATGCAACCCATTAGGTAGGATGGCAGTGGACACTATAGGTCGCTGGAACGACTCGGTTGTTGGCTTAGGGGTCGGGTATCGGGCCATGAAAGCATTGAATTCGGCCACCAGGGGTGACCAATCTGACGCATGGTCTCGGGGGATGGCCATGGGGATGGCGGATAGTGGACATGCAGACACGGGACAAAACCGACTGACTCTTATTGGACTAGAAACGACCCTATACAACGATACAAGGTTGGAGTATCGACTCGGCTACGCACCTAGACTCTACCCATATTTGGTACCTTGCGGGGTTACGGGATCCAAAGATCCTCTCTCGGAAATGTGCGACCTTCCCGATAGACGTAACCTAACGTTCGGGCAACACCTTTTGATATACCGAATAAAGGAATGTAAATGCAACGACCGACTTCGACTTAGACTCCTAGACTTACATGACTCTTTTTTTGTGTGTTTTTAAACAAGACTACCCTAGACTCGACTCTCTCTGATACCAATTTGATGCGGGACGGACACGCGACATGGGACTCTAGCTCACTGACGTCCCTATGCGAGGGACACGTGCGGGATCATGCGCGGTTGAGGAACCGGCAATGAGTCAAGGGTACTCGGCTCTTCTGCATATACTCGGATTGAGTCACGGGACGGGTCACACTCACTCTCTCGCAGCGGTGATAACAATATATTGGGCTAATAATCCTATCACTCGCAATGGCATATACAAATAAATACGAGTAAAGCAAATGCCGAGATGGGGAGCGGACAAGATACCTCTACGCGTCGGGCGTGGGGAAGACGACCCCGGCCAAGTACGGTAACTCCCGGTAAAAATATTTATTCACTAATTAGTACAGTGATTTCTTGCCCACTCCACGCAGGGTGGTAAAGGGCTACAAGTGGGGCCCGGGAGGACCGATCCTGGGTTGACGGGCAGCAAGCCAGAAGGGCTCTCGAGGTGGAACCGGGCTGCTGGTCCGACTCAGTACTGCGCTGACTAGGTGCTGCGCCGACTCGGTGCTGAGTTGCGGGACAGCAAGTGATGGCTTCCAACGGGACGTCGTCCTCCTTGAGTCTTCTGAAGGCAGCGCTTGGCTGGGATGATGGCGGGACGTCCCTGGTCGACTCCCTGGAGTGGCG
Source organism: Amorphophallus konjac (assembly GCA_022559845.1). NCBI lineage: Eukaryota > Viridiplantae > Streptophyta > Magnoliopsida > Alismatales > Araceae > Amorphophallus > Amorphophallus konjac. The sequence goes on along the minus strand of CM040129.1, from coordinate 170,357,845 downwards.
GTTCCTGAAATTGAGCTTTGATATTTTTGTAAAATTTATTTTGCTGCTGCCTCTGCTGGTCTATTCACGGAACAGATTTACGCGCCTCCACTACCAGAATTTTTGTGCTCAGATCCGGAGGCGGATCGAGGCGTGGTTGGTGCCGTTGGAAAGAGGATTTATAGATCTACAACATATATATTTTTTGATCCATTAATTAAATGGATTAAAAATTAAAATGACTGTGCCACAAATGTTTTTGCTGGCTCGGACTAACAGACACATAGGACAGACTGAGTTGACCCTAAAAATGAATTTTGACCGAAGGGAAAATGAAATATCTAGACTTCATAAACATTATGGTGGAAGGGGGGTACGTGAGGAACACTTGGTAATTTTTGGGGATTTTTTGAAAATTTCTAAGGGGGTGGGAAAATTACGACAAGAGGACACTATCCCGCAGATCTGCAAACTGGCAGATTACTGGGGGAAGAACAAAAATAGGGGAAAAATACCAAACGGTAGCGGAATGACACAAAAATTAAACTGGAGATTGGGGATAACAAGATGAACAAACCCTAAAAATTTGGGGTCGATCAGACAACAGGAGAAAAATATAAAATTACGGCTTTGAGGTTTTGTCCTGATTTGGACAGAACTCCGGCAATGGCGGTGGCGGTGCCATGGCGGCGGCGGAGGAGGAGCTGAGCGTCTCACTCAGAGAGGGGGAGATGGGGGAGGCTTCACACATCTGAAATCAGAGCTCTCACAGATCTAGAGGGGGGGATGGGCGCCCTTGGGCCTTGTGAGCACAAATGAATTTTTTCTCTCACTAATGCTAAGTAATTCATAAAATACATGGCTTATATAGAAAAGTAAAAAAGACCTAGACTACCCTCAGATCTAGGGTTAGGGAGGGGCAAATGGGGAAGGGTAGAAATTATTCTCCCATGTGTGTAAAAGACCAAAAATAACAAAATAAAACTAATTTCTATGAAGGGGGCGCCCCCTTGACTTTTATGGCATTAAGATGCCATTTATCTTCCTTGGTCCAAGTGGAAAAGAATCTTTCTAGAAGCCCACCTTGGATCTTGGACCAGCCCCACATGGGCCCCTAGGGCTTAGGTTGACCAATGAGGAAGAATGTGGGGACCCCTTGCTGGACCTACTGGAATTTTGCAAATAAACCCACTAAAACTTAAAGACTCACATTTTGGCTTATACTTGCCATACAATTGCGTACCTAATTACACAAGGGTATAAATGCGAATAAAAAGGACACAAATGTAAAATAAAATGTGGGTGGTCTTGCTCTGATGTCCCCATCACTCTGGGTGTCGACTCTTGTTGACACCTTCTTTGTCTGTCTTTCTTACAAGCTATTTTTCACCCTTACTCAATTGTTTTGTCTGCCTTGACTTTTCATTAGTTTGCATAAGAGGGTGAACTCCACTTGGCTATCTCTTTTCAATTTCTTCCTTTTTGCATCATCTGCCTTGATTTTTGTGCACTTGCATCTTGAGTGACTTTCAACTTTGGTTGACTTGCTCCTTTTCATGAGGCCATTCTCATTGCCTGTGCTGACCTGAAATGCATAATGTTGACATCATTAAATGCAGGTCAGACTTATCAATGAGTCATAATTAGACATCATCAAAACAATATAATTAAGCATGTTACACACATGCCCAATATTCTCCCCCTTTTTGATGATGGCAACTATGAGTCATTATGAGTACATTGTAAGTCAAGGAGCAAAGAAATATAATCATGAATTGAAGCACAATGACTTTCTCTCCCCATATAAGACTCTCCCCTTTATGCATTCAAGACTCTCCCGCTTATGCATACCCTAGTTAATGACACATATAATTCTCTCCCCCTTTGACATCATCAAAATAACACAATAAAGAGAATATATGGCATAGTTAGGAAGGTAAAGAGTAAAGTAGGAGATTAATTAGTACAGGAGGTACAGAGTGAAAGTAAGTACATACCTGTAGGGAGCAATTAAATGTGCAGCAACTTAAGATACCTTCTCAGTGTTCCAGAAAAAAATGATGTGAAATTACATGCCAATGGTTGTACACTAATTAAAGTTAATAATTGTTGGGTCCCTGAAGGTTCTCTTGTTGGTTCCCTCGTGAATGTAAGTAAAGCAAGTATTATGCAGAGAGAAGATCGTGCAGACAAGGACATGATACCACTTGTTGATGAGTAATTATAGTAGAAGGTTATGTCCCTTGGCATGGCAGGGGTAGAGCACGAAACAAGAGCAACATGAACTGAGTCATGAGAGGCAAATAGATGAAGGAGATGTTATCATAGCAACATGATGCAATTCGAGAGTAATACATCAGCCACATCACAAATTTAATTTTCAGATTTTTCTTAAGTTTTTAGTGATTTTTTGATTTTCAGATTTGTGAGTTTTCAATGCAGTGCAAAAAAAAATGCAGACCACCCATGTATATGAAGACTGAAACCGGTTGCATGGGAATCATGATACCACTTGTTAAGAAAATGGTGAAACTTTTATGGCAGCCAGAATAGACTAAGTAAATGTCGAGAGAGGGCAGAAATCATTGGAGCAATGAAGTGACAAGAGACCAATTTGCCTTAAAGGGAGATTCTAGGACAGCTAGACCGGATTCTTGTTGCAAGGGGTCGACTCTAAGGATCAACACTTGAAAATTTTTGAGGCAAAGAATCCAAGAGCTGATAGGATGAGGGTTCCTCATTCTGAAGCCAAGTTCATAAATACAGAGTTACAGATTTTTTAGAATTTTCAGCTGTAGAACTCTAGTAAAGCAACCCTTATAATAAGATTGGTTTAACACTAATGAATTCTGAGCTTCTTAATAAAACTGCTTGAAAACATCTGCATTCAATATTAATAGAAGTGAACCAAAAATACATATTGAAATAAGGTTAACCTCCTCTTACCTTACTCATTCAATTCCATTAGCTCCTTTGAGAGTTACTACGAAAAGTATTGAGATTAAACAATCATGAAGACTAAATGGAATTCTAGAATTTCAGTAGATATGCTTTTAACTTTGCTATTACACTCATAATTTTCATTGAGCACAAGAGATTTTTACGAGCATTTAAGTCCAGTCATGTCTTGTATCTTGAGGATACGTTGGTTAGACGCCAGTATCCCTAGGTACTTGGTGTGACTGACTGTCATGCCACAAATAGAACAGAGATAGCATTGTCACCTCATGACATATCGAACCTCATATTGTTGATGAGGGGACATATTTCTCAGCAACTTTGCCATTGCTCTGCCTTGATTTTTCTTTTATATCACAGCAGAGTTAACAAGGGCACTTCATGACATCTCTTACCTCATTTCTTTTATGAGGAGACATATTTCTCAGTGAACCAATGTCATTGCTCTGACAATTTAGCTTTATGAATTCCAGCAAATCAGATTGTTTAAAAACAATACTTAGGTGAAGTTTCTCAACCAAGAAAGCCTTTGTACTAAAGATAAACTTTCAGATATAAGAAGGCATATCATGTCAAAACATGAAAAGCTGGTTTAAGTCTATTAAGACCGAGTGCAACCACTTTCAAGGCAATTAAACTTTAAAGCTCAAGAAATCATTAATTTTAAACCAATAGCTTTCATGTTCAGGGCAGTCATAAAGCTCCATAAAGGAAGATTCTTCTAGAAGATTTACTCTGATAAATGAATTCAATAACAGATCAAAGAATCTCAATGAATATTGAGGCATTCAAGGACTTCTGGAACTAGTTAGCTGGTCATGCAAGAGATGGCAGATTCCTGACAATCTAGAAGAGCTTCATGGACATCAAAAGTATTTCAGACCCGAGGTACAATCAATGGAATATTATTATGCATAGGTCTGATTTGAGCAGGGAGTGCAAATGAGTAGAAGGTAAGAATTGAAAAAGAACACTCCCCCTGAGGTTGTGCACATATGAACACTCCCCTTGAGGATATGCAGTGTATGCAAATGTCAACAAAAATGTGTAATGATGCATGCTGAATTTTGATGATGACTCCCCCTGAATTTGTGCACTGGTTGGCAAAGGAATGTGGAACCTATGACATGAATGAATGCACAATGCATTGGAGATGCTGCCAATTGATTATGCATTTTTTGTGTGTCCTTTTAGCATGATGTGTATTGAAATGCATGAGATCACAAAATGATGCAATCATGGATCATTTGCAATGCATTCTGAACTATAATGCAGATTGGATATTTTAATGTGCTGATGGATACATTCTAATTACTCCCTCTTTTTGATGATTTCAATATGGTATGCAATCAATTCTGAAATCAGTATATGCATGATAACAAATGCACATGGGTAAACTATGAAATGCAGGAACTCCCCCTGACTTTATGCAATGAATGTCTGATTTCTGAGTGCAGCACATGCAATGAAATCAATGCAGGGAGTTTTATGAAGTATTCACATGAACGTCTAGACTGTTCTAATGATGGGTTGACCCTTGGTACTTGGCGGAGAACATAGGTCCTAAGACCACCTCACGCATAGTGAGTGCTTTCAGGCAAACATAACCTGTCTTTCCACAACTCAGTATTTTATATACCAAGGTGTCATGCAGAGTTGGGTCCCTTGATCATGAAATGCATGATAGTGTATGAAATTCCAAGATTTAACCACAGCACATATAGATTTAACCATATGCAATGCATTTCTACACAAGGTGCAAACTCTTAAACTCCCCCTTTGTTCAATGCTCATGAAGGTTAAGATAGACAATCAGCATGTTATTTGTCCATGTGAGTGATGAGTTGGAATACATGCATCCATGGAAGACATCATCAAAAATAATGATCAACAATGCTAAGCAAGAAGTTCACATGGCTGTTAAATGGTAGAAAGGATCAAACAACAACTCAATCATCATAACAATTTCATCAACGTGACTGAATTTTCATGGATTACACAGCTGAATTAATTGATCTCTGGTACATGGCGGAGGTTTGGATCTGAGACCCGGCTCACGCATAGTGAGAGTTCCGGGCAAGCTTGACTTGCCTTTGTTCTCTGCCCCATTTGATATACCAGAGGTCAAACATGTGTAAGCAAATAATCTAGCTTAGATGTTCATCTCACACCATGGGGGATGTTTCAGCAGTCCAGGGAGATGCAATCTCAGTTTTCAGCATTTATTGACAACATGACAGACCTAAAATGTAATATCTACACAGCATGTCTAACATGCAAGGTAATATAAATTGAAAGATATATTTACATACCTGTGCCTTGAGCATTTATTTGCTGGTTGAGCGTTGCTCAGCTCCAAGGCACCTGCACTCAAAATTCTCATTTTGAGTTTATAGGTACCCAAGCTTGCTTAGGTCCTGGTTGGTTAGCAACACTTCTAGCAAATGACTTTATTTTCTTTGCTGCTTTCCGGTCATCCACTCTTTTCCAAGGACAGTGATTAGATGTATGTCCATATTCACCACAATAGAAGCAACGCACAACGGATTTACCATTCTTTCTGTGTGCAGGTGCATTGAGCCGTTGTGAATGAGCATGGAAACCTACCTGTTGAGCATGAGAGTGGGTTTTACCATTCAGATGTCAAAAGTCCTGGACTGTGTGGCCAATTTTTTCACAATGGAAGCAACAAGGCGGTGGATGTCTTCTTACAGCCATTGAGTGCGTCGACCTGTCCTGATGGGTGCGTCGACGTACAGGTTCATACCTGGGCTTCTGAACATGAGTGTGCAGAGGATGCTTCCTCCCAATGTTGACCTGTCTTTTGCCTTGGCTCTTTACATTGTTCCTTCTGTTTTGGCCTGCTCTTTGTTCATCATTCTTCAAGGTAAGGCAGTCATGCACGGTGTGACCAAGCATACCACAATAGAAGCAATAAACATTCATTTCATGGGAGGCATGGTAGTTATCATGGCCTTTCTTAGCATGCATGTCAAAACTAGCAAATTCATTTTTCTATTTTTGCATGGGAGCCTTCCTTTTCTGTTTACTAATCTGTTTTTGGTTTTTCTGAGCAGCATGCGATTTTGGGGGACCGCTGGAGGTGCTGGCTTCAAGTGAGCCAGTGACAAAAGGTTTATGCAATTTGTACTCAAGGGCCTTTTTATTCACATAATTATAGTTTAAGTCCTCTTTCTGAAAACTCACCTCAGCTCCCAAAGTTTTGTCTAGATTATCTTTGCTTTGAGCAAACCTTGACAGAGAGATTTTTAAATCTTTGATTTCATTCTCTAAAGAGGAGACATGCAGCTCGGATTCAACGAGGTCCTCCTCACACACAGCCAACTGTTCATTGAGCATGGCATTTACCCCCTTGTAATTTTTAATTTTCAATTGAAGTTCATTCAGTTTTTCAGAGCTATCGTTGATAATACCCTTGCCTTTCTCACAGACGGACAGTCTTTCAAACAGCATGTTATTTTGCTCTTTCAAGGTTTTATTCTCTTCAATCAGCCCCTCATCATAGATTAACCCCTCAAGCGTAGTTTCATCATTGGTGATCGGTTTAGGTTGGTTTTGAAGTTGTCTCACAATTTCTTTCAACCTAGTTATTTCAGCATGGAGGGTTCCATTTTCATCTGTCAGACATGCAATGCTTTGTTTATGCATATCCAAGTCAATGGTAAGAGCATCATTAAGCTCTTCAAAAGCTGAACAATTTTTACAGAAGGAGCTCTCATTCTGACTATTTTTTTAAGTCATTTTTCAACCTTTTATTTTAGATTTCACTTTCTTATATTGCTTGATCAACTGATCATACGCATCCATAAGCTCTTCAAAAGTGAAGTATTCAGAGTCAGAGCTTACCTGAGATGAGGACGTATTGCTCGATCGCTCTGGTCGGTCGGCCATGAGGCATTCATGCGCTTGTTCTCTTTTTTCATGGATGTTCACCAATCTGTCCAAGATTTGCTTGGCTGTGCTGCAGGTGGACACAATATGAGATAACCTGAAATCAACTGCAGCTTTTGTCAAGTTGAAAGCAGCAAGGTTGTCATTATGTTTGCCCTCGTGATCAGCTGACCATTCATCTGTATTTGATGGCAGCTCATGAGGACCAATGTATATAAGGTTCCACAATTGTGGATCTATGGATTTAACATAGATGAACATTCAACCTAGCCATATAGAAAAATCTGAACCATCATAAATAGGCGGAGAAGCCATCGAAGCATGTGTAGCAAAAGAAGCCATTTTATCAAAATACATCAGGATCTTTCTCTGCAGATAGTGGGATCTGTGAATGGCAGAGCTTGGCTCTAATACCACTTGTTGGGTCCCGTGCGTCGCAATGGGATCTAGAAGGGGGGTTGAATAGATCCCCTCACGAACTATGGCCTATTTAAAACTTGACTACCAAAAACATAGACCACCCCTATAAAGCAATTAAAACACTTAGACACAAAGCACAGCGGATTTAGATGGAATGGGTTAAGTGTAAATGGCGGTCCTAAGACTACACAGGTTGTGGTACAAGCTAAGGTGCTTCTCAACAAACCTCTGATGTGTGTGTGAACAAGGTGATCCTTATATAATGGAGGATGCTCCCTAGTGCCTGAGTGCAAAGATGTTGTAGACAGTCAAGGGAATGCTAGTACCGTCCAAGGAATGGATGGTGTGTATGCAAGAATGCGCAGTCCACAAAGCTTGAGTGTGCGATGGTAATGAACTAGATTATATGCAATGAAGCAAGCACACCGACCTGTGAATGGGAATAGAAGATATGGAGCAAGCCCACAAGATGTTCAACCCACAACACAAGGATTATAAGGTGGTTCGGTTGTAAACCCACAACCTACGTCCACCCCTCACCAAACCCGGTGAGGCTTTCTTGCTGACTCACAGCTTGACCGGGGACACGCCCCAAAACCACAGAACGGAAAAACCCTCCGTCTGTCATCTTACACACAAAACCGGTAGGGACGGTTCTCCACAGACCAGAGCACACCTTCGTCTATCTTCCTACACACAAACCGGTAGGAACGGTTCTAGAAGTAGCCAATAAGCATAAAAGGAAAATATTGCAAGTGCAGTGGGAAAAACACAAGAACAGTGGGATGTAAATGAACACCAGCTGAGTCTAGAGATCAAGATTTGAAAGCTGGTGACTACAGCTACAAGGTTCAGATCTGAAGATCTCGTTCTTCAAGCTCAGGTAGACTACAATGCTGCTCTCTCTCTCAAGGCTTCTCTTTCCCTCTTCTCTTACAGCACTGGTCTGAAGTCTACAGGTGCTGGGCTGATCTCACACCCTTTCTTTCTTTCTCACAGGATTTCTTCTTAGAGGCTCAAGGGCGTGGCTCTCTATAGGCAGTAGCGGCAACTTCTCTTGTAGAAGCTTGATATATATATAGAAGAGTTGCTAGGATATGTGGTGGAAAGTTTTCCCTTCAAAAAGTCTTCCATCGGACCAGTTCAATTAATAAAGTATTTCCTTTGACTATTGAGAGTTGACTGGTTCCAACGAAGGTAGAGGGTGTCAGATGATAGAGAAGAAGAGCTTTTCCCTCCAAGAAGTCTTCCATCAAAGTAAAGTATTTTCTTTAACATCTGACCATCTAGCAATGCATGACTTGACCCGCCGTAGAGAAGAAGAAAAGGAATAGTTTCCCTCCAAAATCTTTTCTTGTCTTTGAGGAAGATATTCTGTAGGATTTGGCTTGGGCTGGAATATAATAGGCTTTTCTTCTGCTCCAGATCTTGAGCATTTAATGTCCCATATGGAAGAGAATCTTGCAGTCTGCTTCCTTATTGGCTCAGGTCTTTTCTCAGATTTGAGCTCTGTCATAGCTGCCTCCAAAAGAATGGTTCAGGTTTGGTGATGGTGGCCGGGACAATAGTCAGAACTGGAACTTCCTCCTGACCTCGAAATCCATGTTTCTCTTTCCAACTCGACACAGCCATTCTCTCTCCTGAGTTCGAGCGAGCACTCATGTTGTTCTCTCCGAGCACTTGAACACTTGAGTGAGCACTCGAGCCGACCTTTCTGAGCACTCGAGTGGGCACTCATTTTCTCTCTCTTCCGAGCATGCCGGTTCTTCTCTGACCTTGATACTTGGCATTGCTATAGTAGCTCGGACTGCTACAGTGGCTTGACTTGCTATGGTAGGTTGGCCATCTTCAGATGAGCTAGGACCTCTTCAATATAGCTTGGACTGCTATAGTAGCTCGGACTGCTATAGTACTTGGGCTTCTTTAGTAGCTCGTCCTTCTCCAACTTTAGCTCGGATTGCTACAGCGCTCAGACTTCTTCAGAAGCTCGGATTGCTACAGTAGCTTGGCCTTCTCCAAGTTTAGCTCGAACTGCTATAGTAGCACGGCCTGCTATAGTGCTCGGACTGCTGTAGTAGGTCGGACTTCTTCAGAAGCTCGGATTGCTACAGTAGCTTGGCCTTCTCCAACTTTAGCTCGGACTGCTACAGTGCTTGTGCTTCTTCATTTGCATCCCGATCGAGCTATTTTTCACCGTTGAATGGCTATTCTTCACTGCTATTTGAGCATATGTTGGCTTTGAGAGTTATTTGTCTGCTGAACTCTGGGTGTTGCAGACGCCAGACAGAACCTTAATAAAAAGGTGTCGACTCTGGGTGTCGACTCTTGTTGACACCTTCTTTGTCTATCTTTCTTACAAGCTATTTTTCACCCTTACTTAATTGTTTTATCTGCCTTGACTTTTCATTAGTTTGCATAAGAGGGTGAACTCCACTTGGCTATCTCTTTTCAATTTGTTCCTTTTTGCATCATCTGCCTTGATTTCTGTGTATTCAGTTGCCTCATTTTCTGTGTCATTCTTGATTTCTTACACTTATCAGTGATGGCACAGAGATGTATCTTCTTGCTTATATTGTCATGACTTGAAATGTATGAATATGTGTTTATCAAATGCAGGTCAGACTTATCAATGAGTCATAGTCGGACATCATCAAAATAAAAGAATTAAGCATGTTACACACATGCCCAACATTCTCCCAACACGCCACCCATTGAGGATAAAGGATGACTCTAATAAACCTGACTTTGTGGAGCTTGTCGACCTCTTCCTTCATTTTCAAAGCCATTTGAGGGTGGAAATGCCTCAACCTTTGCTTTACCGAGACGGACCCTAGTTTTAGAGTTAAGCGGTGTTCGACCAGGGTGGAATCCAAGCCTGGCATATCCTCATATCTCCATGCGAACGTGTCTTTGTAATTCTTTAGAACCTCACTCAATGTCTCCTCTTTAGATGATGGTAAATTACCACTTATGAGGACGATCCTAAGGTCTTCCTCGGTTCCCAAGTTGATTTCTTTGGTGGACTCTTCTACAGGGGCTGACAGTTCGTCAAATCTCCTCATTCCACTAGCATATGTGTCAGCCGCATCCTCATAATCTTCATCCCCTTCTTCAATTGGGTATTCTGCATCTGTGATCTCGTAGACTCCATACCCTTCATCAATCGTGCAATTCTCCTCACATTCTTCTTCCGACAGTTGGATGTGATTTTCTAGGAGCTGAGGAATGGCTAGGCATGCTTGACACCTACTGGCTAAATCTAGGAGGAACCGACGAGGGATTTCCTTACCCTTGGACTTTCGTCTGGGTACTACCCCTGACCCGTTATTCCTAACTTGACCGATTTGTCCTACAGAAGAAGAAGACCCTAAAGAATGTACAGGGGAAGACCCCTCAGAGGAGGGGTAAAGAAGGTTGCTCAAGGGACCTTGGATGAGTGGCCTGTAAGTTGGGGCACACTCGTGAGAGATGTAAGAGGTCTCCTCATTGAAAATGTGCTGTTGAGGAGTTTGGAAATTGATGTTTTTTTTTCATTTTCATTTTTAATGACAAAACAATGAAAAATAATTATAGAAGGAGAGAAAGGAATTATGGCGAGGGGGTTGGGAGGCTCATAGAGCAAATCATGATTGAAAACCTTACGCCGGTTAAGAAACTCGCGCAGGTATGTAAGTAGAGAAGGGGACCTGGGAAGATCATCAGACAAACATCTGGCCCAGGAAGAAGATAGCAACAAAGGCTGAGATGAGCGAATAGAGGAGATGAAGGCTAATGAGCCGTCGATGGCAAAGTTGATGACGGGCCTCTACCCGTCGATGACAAAGTCCTCTTGGCGAGGATGGTTCGGAATTCTGGCAACAGTGGTGGTATCCTCTGGCATTTCGGAGATCAAAGTCGGCCCTTCTAGATGTGGAGGCAAGAACAGTCTTTCTAGTGCGATGGAAATATCTTGTATATCAAATCATTTGTACCATTCGCACTCCGCGTCATCGACCTTGCCTCTCTTGGTGGCCCTTGAACACTTTTCAGCCAAATATATAGCATGCGGCCCCCCATGTGTTTCTTGCGGGCAATCCCCCATCTGAATGATGAGCCTCTTTTTGAAATGAGAGGATAAGGTCCATGTAAGGGGTTTTCCATCTGCTTCAAACGGCCCTTCAAAATCTAGACCAGCTCTGAGGATCAGCTTTATTTTCTTTAGTGGTCTCAGCCTTCCTTGTAATTGTGTCCCCAAGCCTTTGCCCTGTTGATAGCCGATGTTCCTCATAATCTCCATCCTTTAGAAGGGAAAGGGAGACGTGACATTGGCGCGGGAAGCGGCTTTTATTGTGATATCGGGGTGCGGCAGGGGTCATACATGTCCAGCAGCGACAGTAGGGGCCAATGAGACGGTCAAATAGAGGGCAGAGAGGTATTAATAGCATTCACCGTATGAAGGATAGGCGTACTGGTCACTTTGATAATCCACCCATTGTATGGAAACTTCAGGCATTGGTGGTTGGTGGATGGCACAGCATTCATGACTTCAATGTAGAGGCAACCTAGTATGGCCTTGAATGTGGGATCCATATCAAGGATGTGGAATTCTGTGGAGACTGACGTAGGGCCCAATTCTACACTCAAGGTAATCATCTCCTTTGGTGGCCTTTTGCTATTGTCATAGGCCGTGACTATGATTGGTGAGGGCCTTATATGTTCTATGTCAATTCCACACAACTGGAGGGTGCTTATAGAGATCACATTTATAGATGCACCCGTGTCCACCAAGCATGGATCCACGGGCACCCCCATTGATTTTTATCGAGACACACAATGCATATTTTCGAGCCTCCTTGGGAGCAAGCTCATGGTCATGAAATGTGATAGCTGATTGTGTATCCATCGGCGCCAGTATCATCGAGATCTTTTTTACAGGGAGGTCCTCATTCACTATGACCTTCTGGAGATATTCCCTTAAAGATTCTTGATGAGACGTGGATCTCTTAAGCAACTCAAGGATGGAGATTCGGGCGGGTGTCTTATCCAAGTGTTTCAACAGATCATATTGTGTCCCGGGGATGGATTCTTCTGGCTGCTCTTCAGTGTCTTTCTATGGCTGAGACTGCTCTTGATTTTGACTATTCTGGGGGAAAACCCGGTGGAAGATCCTCCCGCTCCGGAGCACCATTGCTTGCGGGTTTTGCACCTCTATGGGGTTAGTTGTGGGTTTAAGAAGGGGTTTAAGTGGAAGTGGTGGAGGCACAGTTAGTGGAGCAGGGGCAATGATGGGCAGAGGGCTCTTGATAAGAGGCTCGTTTGGTGGAGGTGCAGTGGAAGTGGATGGTGTGTCAGATAGACGGTAGATAACGAGGGGCCTGGAAGGTGGAGGTGGAGGCAAGGTGGAAGTGAATGGGGTCTGAGATGGATGGTGAGTGGTGAGGGATTTTGAGGGCATAGGTGGAGGCATGGTGGAGGTAGACGGGGTCTGAGATGGATGGTGAGTGACGAGGGGTTTTGAGGGCATTGGTGGAGGAATGGTGGAGGTAGACGGGGTCTGAGATGGATGGTGAGTGACGAGGGGTTTTGAGGGCGTTGGTGGAGGCATGGTGGAGGTAGACGGGGAAATGGAGGGATGAGAGAGGATGAGAGGGTTTAAAGGCGTGGTTTGCTGGTAGGTCAACGGGGAGTTAGTGGCAGGGATGCGGATGAGAGGACATGATAGCTATGGGAATGGGGAGAGCCTCATTACAGGTTGTGGTGGGGAGAGAGGTGTTGGCCGAGTAAGGCGTGGAGGTTGGCTAGGAATATGGTTGGCGGCAAGAACGGAGGTGCTTTCCGTATGCCAGCCCTGCCTTCTTCCTACTTCTTGGAAAGAGGAGATGGGGTTGACCTGATGGTTAGGTTGGGGGTGCTCCGGAAGCGGGTTCTGAACAATGCCCATGTTCGGTTGCTGCTGTGGGGCTTGTTGAAGCTGTTGTTGTTGCTTTGGTTAATTGTTGTTGTTGTTATGGCTGCTGCTGTTGGAACTGTGGTCTAGGAGGAGGTCTCCTGGACTTTAGGATAGCGATGTATCATCTCATTTCATCCCATTTAATCCCTCCTTCATCATTCATATCATAAATATAATCTTTAAAATGGAAGTAATTTTCTACGGTATGACCCGACTGTCTATGGTAAACATAGCATCTAGAAGTGTCAACGTTCGGGGGCCATACAGCTCTTTCCTTGGGCAGGGTGAGTGCGTTGGCAGCCATGAGGACATTGAATATGTCCGGCAATGATTCCGGCAATGGTAGATAATGGGCTCTCTTGGGGCCAACTAGCCTCCTTTGTTGTTGGGTAGGACCATAATTCCCAAGGGGTAGAACTTGGTGGTACTGGGGAGGTTGTTGTTGTTGCTGGGGTTGAAATGGTTGACGCATATTGTCCTGAGGAGGATTATTTTGTGGTGGAGGACGAGAGGGGTATGGACCCTGCTGGAGGGGAAGTCGTGGCATGTATAAGAATCTTGGGATGGTCGGCTGGTTGGGGCTGCCAACTGCGCTCACTTGCTCATTAGTTACGACCTCTTTTGTTACTCCACCTCGGACACCAGTGTTTGTTTTCCTGACCATCCTGGGCTTTGCCGGCTTAAACATGTGCATGAGAGGGGAATCTTTTAATTGGGTTTGGACATATCTGGCTCTCTCATACAGCTCCTCCATGGTGGTGAGCTTATTCATGGCCAAGATGTGTCTAAACTGCGGGGTGACTTTAGACACGATCATTTTCACTTGCTCTGACTCTGAGAGGGTGTCCCTTATCCTCTCCGCTAGGGACCTCCATCTGTTCAACCACTAGGTCGGTGATAGAAAGGGATGGGCCAACCCGGTCCCAATATTTTTGCAATAATTTCCTTTGTATTGTGTCACAGTTTTCAGCCTCACTCGCCTCTAGGGAGTAGAACCATTCTAGAGCAGGGCCATCCAAGGATCTCCGGAAGAGGTATGCCAGGGATCTTTGGTCATTTTGCCAGAAGGAGGATTCATACATGAAATCCTTGAGGTGAATGAAGGGGTTGCCAGTGTCGTTGTAGCTTCGGTACGTGGGCATTTCTGAGGGAGGGAGGTGAAACACCGGGAGGATTGACAGGGTGCCTTAGGGGTGGACTTTACGTCCACCATCTTTTTCAAATCCCGAAATTGTTCATCCATTTTATTGAATTTATTGAGGAGTGATTGGGTGATGTCATCGGTAGGTGAAGGTGGTGCCTACCATTGAGGAGGAAGAGGCCTTTCGGAGGCCTGAGGAGGAAACCCCAAGCGGGTGGGGTATTGTGGTTGCCTGCCAGTAGATGGACCTAGCTGAAGTGGCGTATGGGGAATGCCAGGGGTTTGAGACTATGAAGGGAATTGGAAGGAGGGAGGCTGTTGACTTGCCCGCCCTTGAAGCGAAGGAGATGAAATGGCCTGTACCGGCGATGGAGAGGGGATAGCCTGTACTGGTGAAGAGAAAGGGATAGCCTGCACCGACTCATGGAGGGGTGTGATGGCTGGAGTTGATTCTTGGGGAGCAGGAGAAACAGATTTTCCTTTTAAAATGGCTTGAAAGGCTCGGAGTTGCTCAGGACTGAGCTCTGTGTTAGCAAGAACACCCAACATGGAGGAGATGTCCTGGGATGGGGATGTGTCCCCTGCGATAGCATGCACCTCTTGTGAGGGCTCGTGGGAAGGGCTTGCGTCTATAGCATGGACATGTGGGTCGGCCGAGTGGCCACGACCCGGATGGTACTCCTCAAAAGACTCGTGGGCCATTTTTAGAATTTTTCCAGAACGTAAAAACATGCACCAACAAGCAAATAGCAGATATTATCAAACAAGTAGATGCTCTTACGCCCTTTTTTTTGTTTTAACAAATCTGAAGTTCACACAAAGTAGGAAGGACCCTGGTTACAATTTGATTCACCACCGTGTCAACTAGGGTCACTCGTCTCACCACGAATGGTCAACTAGCTTCGGGGAACTTCAATGGTACAACCAGCCCAGTGAACGAAGAGGGAATCCTTTGCTGTCGGGGACTTACGGAGATCCGGATGGAGGAGATCCTAGTCCGTCGAGAGGAATTCTCGAACGGAGAGTCCTTCCTTCACCGAGAGAGGGTAATGCCCTAGAAAGTTAAAAAAAGGGGGGATGCTTATGCAATGCAGTGCTCTTGTGTGATAGAAGTGTACAGATGGGTAAACAGAACAAGGATAACAAAGAGGGACAACAATTCACCACATCAAATATTTCAATCAACTGAATGAACCTTTGCTAAGCCGCAAACCTCTCGGAGAATCACAAGGGATTGAGAGTGCACGAGGGAGGAAATTGAATGGCAAAAGTTCTGCTGGGAGCACAACTGTAGCGCACATGGGCACGATAAGGAGGGGCACACGTGGGTGCCGAGTGGAGGGGCACACATGGGTGCTGAAAGGAGGGGCACACATGGGTGCCAAGTGGAGGGGTAACCAAAGAAAGCAAAAGACGTCCCACCGTGATCGCCAAGATGTGAACGATGTCACGCTGAGAGAAGGAGCGGCCAAACTGAAAGGGAGGCTTTTTACGTTGGTAGAATGGGGATAATGACACGCGCGCTTGCTGAAATTAAAAGGGCAAAAATTAAACGGCCATGGCGGGAAGTGACTCACCGCGGACCTCGGGGGGATAGAAATGGTACATAATTTAAATTACAGAAATAAAATGGTAAAAATTAAACGGTCATGGCGGGAAGTGACTCGCCGCGGGCCTCGGGGGGGTGGGAATGGTGCAGAATTTAAATTGTAGACATAAAATTATGAAAATTAAACAGCCATGAAGGGAAGTGACTCGCCGTGGGCCTCAGAGGGATGGGGATGGTGCAGAATTTAATTGGTAGAAATAAAATTGCGGAAATTAAATGGCCATGGCGGGAAGTGACTCGCCGCGGGCCTCGGAGGGATGAGAATGGTGCAGAATTTAAAAGGGGAAGGGAGCCGCCGCAGAAAATGACTCTCCACACTGGCTTATGCAGGAATGAAAGGACAGGCAAAATAAGAGAACAATACAAGAATCGTCGCGGGAAATGACTCTCCGCGTGATTTTAGAACAATACGGAACCGCCGCGAGAAATGACTCTCCGCGCGATTTTTTAACATAGATGATAGAAATGAATAGAAATGAACATAATGAGGAACCGCTGCAGGAAGTGACTCTCCGCGGGTTTTAATGGAGGATAGGAACAAAAGAAAGAGCGCGTGTGTGCCATTGGTGTGATCGCCAAGGGCTGAGGGCCCCGAAAGGATGATCACTGACCTCGGAGGTGGGAGATGGTATGGATCCTTTCTTCCTCTTCCTTCGGCCGGACGACGAAGAGGGCTTTCTTTGGTTATCCTTGCAAAAGAACAAACAAAGCAAACAACCGAATCAGAACATCGACAATATAGTACCATCCCCTTGTGAGGAAAAGAATAAAACTATGAGTGAGCACACACTTGGTTGGTGTTGTTTTAAACCCCTTTTAGTGTAAAGGGTGGTAGGATGCTATGATGAATGAAATCACGTGCAGAAATGCATGGAACGGCGCCCTCTCAAAGAGAGGAGCATGATGCGAGTAAAAACGACAAATGATGCATGCAGACTAAAAATGGAAAGAACAAAGAAGAATGGAGGGTAAGAAAGAGCGTATGAGATGCCGATGGTGAGATTCGGCAGAGCTTCGGCAACATGAGGACGACGTGGGAGCGTGGGGGATGAAGTAGCCTTCCTCTCGCGAGCACCCGGGCACCCGGAAGTCCGACAGAACCTCCCCTAGAAGGCCCTTGGACCTCGAAATGGATCTGGCAGCGGCTCCCCCTCCTCTGTCGAATCTGAAGCTCTCTGGTTTTGAGGGAGGGGGTCCTCTATTTATAGGGAAAAATTTTGATTGATGCGTCTTGGGTCTGGGACGCGTCCATATTGACGCGTCCCTGTTCCAAGACGCCTCAATTAATTTAAAAATATTTTTTGACATTATTTTATTATATTTAAATAAATGGACGCGTCTAAGTGGTGGGACGCGTTATATGGACGCGTCCCAGATCCCAGACGCGTCAACTGTTTTCCAATAAAGCGGCGCTGAAAGTCGTCGACAACGGAGAAAGCGATTGTTTTCGGCGCCTAACCACGACTTTTGAAGGACACATCTGGTCAGCAAGACGTCTTTGTGTTTGGATTTTAAACGTCAAACTGAGCGGCACCGCCCGCGTGCTGCACGAGGCTCTCATGAAGGCATCTTGGTTACCTGACGCCTTTAAAGAAGGCATCATGGTGCTCCGCCATCTTTAAATTGCGTTTCGAAAAAAATTTAAAAAAAATTGAAAAAATCCATAAAAATAGGAAATCACCCAAGTAATTCAAAACGTGAAGACTGCCTTGGGGCATTATAGTGTAATATGAGATTTACTCACGGTAATGTCAAAACGGCGTGTCTACACTCACGGGGTCTCTAAGCGCTTAAGCGACAAGGCGTTCGCTTAGGCGTCGCCTAGGCGACACTTTGGCCACTGATTAAAAAATATATAATATATATCTTCTAATATATATAATACGAATAAAATATATGAAAATATTATAGAAAAAATATAAAAACTTCATATGCATGAAGAAATTACAGCAATTAAATTGTATGACAATTATAGAAAATTAAATTGCATCAAAAAAATACAAAAAATTCTAAAAATAATTCATAAAATTATAAAAGAACATAATAACATAAAAAATTACAGAAAATAAAGGTCAAAGGGTTAAACACACTAACCTGTGGGCTACATTTTTTTAGCTTCATCTTTTTATTAGCTTCATCCTGAAAGATATTAAGCATAATATGGAAAACAAATTCTACCAAACATAATAAGTTATTAACAAATAGTAAATCACATCATTAAAGAAGAATCAAATAGCCAAGTAAGTTATTTTCCATGTCTAAGTGTCTTAACATTACATGAAAGACTAAATCCTAAAACCAAATGACACTTCTGTTGGAATGGCATCATCATGATTATCATTCTCATCATCTTCTTAGTGAGCTTGACCTTCTTCACTAGACTCCCATGGAGCATCATCGTCATCCTCTTCAGAATCTTCTTCTTGCAATTCTCCATCATCTGATGGATCATCATAATCTCTTAGTTGTGCTCTACTTCTTGTTGGTATTTCATGTTATGCTTCCATAGCAAGCTCAACATCTGCCCAAGTAAGATCTTCATCATCATGAACTAAATTCTTTGACTTTTGAGTCATCCACTCACTCCCCCAATCTAAATCTGGTAGACAAATGAGATCATATTTTTGTGGATGATTTTTCCTCTCTTTGAATCTCTCTTGAAGATGACGATTATATTTAACATATACAAGATCATTCAATCTTTTATGTTCCAAGCGGTTCCTCTTCTTGGTGTGAATCTACATGCAAAGAATACAAGTGGAGAATGTAAAATAAGGATAATATTAATCAATGTAAAAGAAAAAATTAGAATTAGATGAGTTTATGAAACTTACAAACTCAAATGTACTCCAATTGCGTTCACACCCAGAAGCACTACAACAAAGCCCCAAAATCCTTATCACAATATTCTTCAATTCGAAGTTTCCCCACCATATGTTACCCACCATTCAACTATAGAAAAAATTTAACATGTCAAAATATTGTTATTTGAAAAAATACCAAGTAAATTTTATAAATTATTAAAAAGATACACTTACTTGGTATTCTCCTATCGTGAGCTCTTATGGTTAGTTCTCTTCCGAACATCCCTCTTTCATTCAAATATATTGTAACTTGATCACCTATCTTATCTTGAAGGTCTAAATCGGCACCATTCTTTCAAGACATGTAAAAAATCTACTCTCAAACTTCTCACATGAACCAACATCTTTCTCTCTATCCTTAAAATATAAGCTGGGATTTAAGAAAAATCCCGCAAAATGTAAAGGACGGTGCATTTGATCTTGCCATCTTTTATCAACTATCTTAAGAATTGGCTGAAATTTTACTTCCTGCATATGAATGATGGAGTTTAAAGAAAGGTAAAATTTTAATTTATATATAAATGTATATGAATTATGCAAATTAAAGCACAATAAATTTTCCTTGGAGCTAAAATTTTGAACAATATACTCTTTTACATACTCCATGGCAACGTATATATAAGACATTGTAGGTTTTTCATCTCCATCAACTAATCTTAACACTTATAAGATTAGTTGAGAGGCTCTCAAAACATTTTCAACACCATGCCAAAATCTCACCTGAAGATAATACTTGAGACATTCTTCCCTGCATTTGTTGATGACCATATACTCTTATACCAAGCTTCAGAACTAAATAGTCTCCGAATAGCCATTTTTATTACATCATCATCTGACCTCTCCAATGTAAGAAATGTTGTAGCAAATCTAGTCACACCACATCTCACCAATTCTCTACCCTTAGTTTCCTTTCTCATGTGTTCAAGAAGGCGAGTGTGAGTGTAAATATAAGTTGTCAACTTATTAGCTTTTGTAATTACACCTTTGTAACCCTTTAACTTACCAATATCTTCTAACATGAGATCCAAACAATGTGCAGCACAAGGTGTCTAGAATAATATTTTTCTTTTATCCATCAACATGTGACCAGTTGCTACATTATATGATGTATTATCAGTTACAATTTGCACCACATTCTCTTCTCCAATTCTTTCTACCATTTTATCAAGTAACTCATATAACAACCTTGTGTCTTCCTTCTTATCAGAAGCATTAACTGACTCAACAAAAAATGTCCCCTGCAAATAATTGACTAGAAAGTTGATTAACTTTCTTTGTCTTTTATCGGTCCAACTATCACACATTATTGTACAACCATATGTCTTCCAATACTTTTGATATTCCTCATACATCAATTTTGTCTTCTCCACCATGTCCTTCAAAAGAGACAGTCTCAATATGTGATAGCTTGGGGGCTTATATCCTAATCCAAACCTTCCTATAGCCTCCACTGCATGTTCAAAATATTTTAGATGGGCTACATTGAATGGAATGCCACCTTCATAGAATAAAGTGGCAACATACTCATCAACTATCTTTTTATTTTCTTTGTTCCATCTATTTTCTAACGTGGATTGAATTTTCTTCCCACTTCTTCTAGCTTTCTTCCCACTTCTTCTAGCATCAACAAAGTCTTCTATACTCATTCTTGAAAAGGCATCAATTGGCCCTTTGGATTTAGTTGTAGGTGATTTGCTCGTCCCCGAACTCTTTGCAGAAGAGTCCAATGTTGAAAGACCTTGTCGGGACTTTTCCACATGTCCCTCCACTTCACATTCATCATCAGAATCTCCTTCAATCGGAATACTCTCATTTGACTTTTTTTTTGTTCATCCAATTGAGCATCTCTTCAACAATTTGTCTATTAGTATTTGGGCATTTTTTCACATCCCCAAAACCACCAATCAAATGTTCCTTTTGTCTTTTGATGCCCCCATTAGTAATCAAGTCACAAAGATCGCACTTGACTTTGTTCTTATCATTTACGTCAGACCAACATGCATACTTCCATCCCGGGTCTTTTGACTTTACTTTTTATTTTAGCTCGATCTCAATTGTGGAACTATTATCTGTCATGATCTACATGCAAGATAATAACAAATAATGAAAAATACTATCATTTAAATTTAAAAAAATAATCTTAAAAATAAAACATTTGTGTGACTGAGGACTGTGGGCTTAAATAGACCGACCGAGAGAAAGAGAGAGTGGGGTACCGGGGACTGCGGAGGGCTGAGAGGGGCGGTGGGGTGACAGAGGCCGTGGGTGGATGGAGACAGAGAGGGGCCATGGGGGAGACAGAGAGGGGCCGTGGGGGTGGGAGAGAGAGGAGGGAGGTCGTGGGGGGAGAGAGAGAGGCGGTGGGCCAGGTAACAGGGCCTCCGTGGGGCCCGTGGGGGGAGAGAGAGAGGAGGGAGGCCGCCGTGGGGGGAGAGAGAGAGGTGATGGGGTGACAGGGCCGCCGTGGGTGGAGAGAGAGAGAAAGAGAGAGGAGGGACTAGTGTGGGGGAGAGGAGGGAGACATAGAGGCCGCCGTGGGGGGAGAGGGAGAGGAGGGAGGCCGTGGGACTTACCGGAGGCAGAGATGAAAGCTCCTCTGGCGGGATGGCGTTGGACGATGCGGCGGCATCACCGAGATGGCGTCGGACGACGGAGGGAGACACGACGGCACGCCCGGGGGCCCGGCACCTAGGGCTGGGAGGCGACGATGACGGAGGATCGAGGGAGGAGACGAAGGAAGGGGACGGGCGGGCGGTCAAACGACTGTTGACCATCGAGGGGGGGTTAAAAAAAATCAGATCGCGGGGGGCGGGTAAACGGACCCGGTTGCGGGTTTAGGTGAGGCGATCGGGCGGCCGCCTTGGCGCCCAGCCCGCCTAGGCCACCGCCCGATTTGCCTTTTCACCCCATTTTAAGGCGTGCCGGCGCCTAGCCCCTTCAACATCGCATGGACGCCTAGGCAGCGCCTAGGCGACGCCTAGGCGCCCGCCTTGACTACTATGGTGAAGACTTAGACGATGCAGTGTCTAAGTGAGTTTTGAATGATGCAGACCGTGGCTAATGTGGGGCCTAACAGAGGAGTGGATGATGTGTACTAGGCGATCCGTATGGTGGTTTTGTATGATTTTGAGTTCCGTAAAAAGTTCCCTTTATGTAACCAATTATTGGTGGGCCAAGAATGAGGGGAATATTCATAGTTTATTAGGGATATTTGTCAAGTAGTGCCTAGGGTCCCTATATATATGCTGTATTGGGAAATAGAGAAACCCTAACCTAAGTAATTTTTGGAAAGGTGAGTCTCATAGACAAGCTGTCACAGTTGTACCTTTGTTCTTGTTCTTAATGTACAGGAGCAAGCTGAGGGAAGATTCTGTGGGCGTAGGGAGGTAACCTGGTCAACCGAATCACGTACATCTCTATTTGTTGTCTCTTTCTTTCATCTTCTTCTTCCTTCTCTCTTCTTTTGTGAATCTTTGTTGTTTGTATGAGTGATCCATCATCATTGACTTTTAATATGAGAGAGGACGATGAGGTTTCCACTACTGGTGGTGCTCAACACAGACAAACTAAAATCTTTTTTCCTTTTAGTCAAAGAGGAATCGAAATCACACCTCGACATGTTGTGCACAATCGATTTTTGAGGAATCATTTAATATTGTTGCGTATACTACATTTGAATTTATTTTGTAGGATCTGACAAGGGCACCAAGGTGGCAGGTTGCAATGCTAGAGATGAAGGCCGAACCTCAAGATGGGAGTCCCGAGTGTTAAGAGGCGTCCTTCAATCGTCGAAGCCGATAATCCTACATAGGAAAAGAAGTTCTCACTGGGAGTGAAGTTCTTCGAAAAAATTCTTCAATGTCTAAGTCAACGAGGGTAGGAGAAAATTATAAAAAAGAGAGAGAGTTCTGTCATGGGTAATTTTTTCATATCTTGGGGGGTTGTCTCGACTAACCTGTTATAGGGGAAGAATCCGAGTCCCAACATGACTACCTTTTTAAGGGAGATATCGTGTAATTGTGGGAATAAGGTGTGTTGTGTAGAAGTCTCAGGTCTATTGACAATAGGAGAACATAAATCTAAGTAATCATGCAAGAATTGTGAGGTTACCTGCCTTGGTAATACGCGTAATATCCGCGTGATAGGATAATTTTGGATGAGGATTTCATAATAATGTCTGCACGATCGGCTAGCGTCATCATGTGGCAATATACTGCCATTGCCATCATATCGCTTAAAATTAGGAATTCGGTGGGCGTCCGCTTCGAAAAGGGAAACATGCCGCGTGTCAGTGCCGAGAAGGACCTGCCCATATCAAATATGAAACCGCATACTCTTTCCCTCACACAAACATATGATCATGTATATTATTGACTCCTACATATGTGCAATATTATATATTAATATGGATAAAAAAAACGGTTGTGTACATTTCTCCGTAATCCCTATGTTTCCGAGGGATGACAGCTTGTGTTCTGTTTTCTTGCGATAAGTATCGGCAAAACAGGACTCCGTGTATATATGTACCTGGATGATAAACTGCAGCCAATTTTCACCCTCCATCTAGATTTTGTCACGTATCACCAAGAATCCGTAAATGATGCACATTCTCTAAGAGAAATTTTGTATACACATGTGCTCATTTTCTCTTTGTTTTTCTCCAATTAATGTGTGCTTTGTTTTGATACGCATGGCATCTTAGTGTTCTATGATCTAGTTTAGAATGTGGTTCATTGTGAAAAATATTGAGATGTGGCCTTGAAGGTAGAGAATTGTAATAAAATGCGGAAGAAGTATTTTTTTTATAGGAACAAAATTGCAAGAACTGAAGAAATGTTGAAAGAGAGCATATGTTCTTCCAAACCTGCGTGCACCCATGAGATATATAGTCGCGTCCACTCTCTTTCAAAGTGAAAACCAACAGCTCATGCCACCCTCTTCCAGACTTGAAACTTGTTTCGTAGTTGCAAAATGTAATGGTGCTTCTATGACAACTAGGTTGCCGATCGTAATCAAGTTTCCGGATCGCATCCTTCGATTCTTGTTATCGTTTGTGACAATGAGAAATTGCTGTAAAAGCAGGTTCTTTTAGCTAGTATGGAGGCCTCTCTCTGGAGATTCCATCACCTTCCCAAGTTTATGCTCTCTTTTTTTTTCTTTTTTCTTTTTGGTTAGAAATCTTACTCTAAACCTGTATGTTTTCCTTCCTTTTATAAATCTTCTTTAATTTTGACTTCAGTGGCTTTTGAACCTTAGCCACTAGAGTGTACATAGAGAAGGTCTCACACCCAACTGAGCCGCTCTTGGAGTATCATTAAAGCTTACTGCAATATGAATATTCTAGAATCCTTTAGGCGCTGATATAACAGGTAATAAATCCGCACAAGAAAAAGGGAGGGAAACAGCCAGACAGGGGATCAATTGCACATAAAGAACACGCAAATTTTTATAGTGATTTGGTCTCAATCTGTAAGACCTTACGTTTATTTCCACACTCTAACAAGGAAAGCCTTGCGGCGGCCCATTCACCTGCTGGCCCGAAAGGATGGCGGTCAGACCAACAGCACAAGCAAGTTCGGCCCGACAAAATGGGGATCAAGACACTTTATATTCTGGGTCCGAACAGTCTCCTTTTTAGACAGACATTTTTTGTCTTACGATTGAGACAGCTTTGTCTCATTCAGATGACTAATTTATGTCTGTAGCACCACATCCCATAGACTCTGCGTCGCTTGCGAGGAGCACGTGGATATGGGAACTTCTCACACAAGCGTAAGAGGTACAACATGAACATATATGTCTCCTCTTTCTCGATAGAAAGGCGTTCATAGCACCGAACTCCAGGATCATTATTGATAAACAAGGACCAAGACATCAAGTCACGGCAGCCCCACGTATTCCTCGGAATAAATCCCATGCCAGAAAAATGCAACTCTCCCGTGCTCCCCCATGGCATAAAGGGAAATAGGAAGGTTCAAGTTTTGTTGAGTCCCAGGGAGTGTTTGAAAACACTCGCGAGCGAGATTTCAATCATTATAATTTTTACTTCTTTAAGTTTTAACTTGATAGAGAGTTAGATTAAGAGTTGATGAACTTAACTCGATTAAAATAATTCAGACTTAACTCATTTTTAGTTTAAGAAGAGAAGAGTTAATACGAGAATAAGGAGCTGAACTAACCTATTTTTAATTTACTGTGATTCGATAGATAATGACAACTAAAATATTATAGTTATCTCTCTTTTTATTTTTTTTAATATATCTCTAATTATCTCTCTCTCTTCCTCTCTCCCCCCCCCCTCTCTCTCTCACGTCACTCTCTCTCTCTTGACACGCATTAATTACGAGTTTAGGTTAACGTTCATCTTTACTTTTTTATTATATTATATTTTAAAATATTTTAATATATATAATAAATTGAATATATAGTAAAGGTAAAAATATTTTTAATAAATAACATAATTCATCTCAGTAATTAAAATTCAAAACTAAGAAATGTCAATAATCACGGCTTTAGATTACTTTTCATCTTCAAATTTTTTATTTTATTTTTATTTACAATTATTTTTAATATATATTATAAGTTGAATATATCATAAAAATAAAAATATTTTTGATAAATAATATAATTAATATCACTAATTAAAATTTTATTTTAATTAAAATTAAAAACACAAAAATATCATTAATTATGGTTTAGGTTATTGTTTATCTTCAAAAAATTTATTTTAATTTTTAAATTATTTTTAATATATGTTACAAATTGAATATATCATAAAAATTAAAATATTTTTGACAAATAATCTAATTTATCTCACTAATTAAAATTTAAAACATAGAAACGTCATTAATTACAGCTTAGGTTATTGTTCATCAAAAAAATTTATTTTATTTTTTAATATTTTTAATATATTCCATAAAATAAATATGATCTAAAAATAAAAATATTTTTATAAATAATATCATTAATCATATTAATTATAATTTAAAAGTTAAAAATATCTCCGACGATTAAAAGTTACCGTTCACTTTTAGATTTTAAAATTTTTAAAATTTTATAAATAGTTTTAATAGATTTTATAAATGAAATATACTATTATAATAATAAATATTTTGATAAAAATTATCATTAATATAACTAACTAAAATTTAAAGACAATAAAATGTTGATATTTCACTGTTAAATATAAAGAAATAGGGCAGAGAGAGAGAACGATTGAGAGAGAGGAGATAGGAAGAGAGAGGAGAGGGTTAACTCTAACCCGCTTATTTAGGTGGATTTCAAAAATCCTAGATTAGTCCGGGACTAACTCTCCGTATAATCATATTAGATCAGACTACAAAATTAGTTAGACTTATGTTAATTTTTAATTAACCCAAGACTAATTACATATCAAAGTGGACATAAAAGTGTCTCTAAATACGTCATCCCCCTTTTTTGGTTGAGAGTTAGTAATGCGTTAACCCAAAATTAACTAAGGATTAATTAATTTTGTGCTTTGGTGAGGGTTTGATCTAATCAGATTTAAAAGAAGATTAATCTCAGACTAATCTGAAATTTCCTAATCACCTTTGATTGAGTCATTTAGAATTAGTCCAAGGTTACTTAGTACTCTTTCTCTCTCTGGTCATTAATATTTTTTGTCTCTCTCCTCTCTCTCTCTCTCACTAACATTGAAGTGAACAAAATGTTAATTATTAAAATATTATATTATTATCTATTATTCACATTTAATTTTTAATTAGTGATACTAATAATACTATTTATCAAAAAGATTTTTATTTCCATAGAATATTTATATTATATAATATATTAAAAATATTAAAATATAATAAATTAAAAAATTAAGTGAACAGTAATTTAACCAATAATTAATGTCGATTTTGACTTTTAAATTTTAATTAGTGAGATTAATGTTATTATTTATCAAAAAATATTTTCATAGTATAGTCAATTTATAGACTATATTAAAAAATTAAAAATATTTTAAAATAAAAAATTCAAAGATGAACAGTAACTTAACTCCATAATTAATGTCATTTCCTTTTAAATTTTAATTAGTGAAATTAATTATGCTATTTATCAATTTTTTATTTTTATATTATATTTAATTTATAATATATTTAAAAAATTAAAATAAATAAAAAAATTAAAGTGAACAAATACTCATAAATAAAAAATTCAAAATGAGTTATCATTGGTATCGGGTTAACCCACTACCTATCAAATCACACTGAATTAAAAGTATGTTAACCTATTTCCTTACTCTCGGATTAACTCTCCTCCTATCAAATTAAAAATGAGTTAACTCTAAACTATTTTAAATGGGTCAAGTTAACTCACTCTTAATCTAACTATCTGCCAAATTGATACTTTAGATTTTGAAAAGGACGGATTATGAGAAGAGGAGAGATAGAGAGAAGAAAGAAAAATTTCCAAACACGGTTCCGGAGCACCTTTTAGATAAAAATTAAATCATAAAAAAATTCATAATCCCAATACAATTCCATACTCAACTTTAATGACATTTTATGCGTGCCGGTGAAGGTCACTTTTCTTGCAGCGAGATCGCCATGGCGTAAATCGAAGAGTATTATTTGTAATATTAAAGTGTCCAAGTAGTATAGAGGTAAGATTGTCAAAGGGTCAGGTCAACTCGATAAGTCTTCAGATCTGAGTTAATTTTGAGTTATGTCATGAGGCCTTTTTTGGCTTGTGTCATCATAGTTGGGTCGAAATGTTCGTCCGATTAGGTCCGTAGGTCAGACTCGAATTTTGAGTTGGACTCACGAGCCAGATCCACCCGTTCTTCTTTTTTTCTCTCTCTTCATAATTTTATTTTATTATATTAAAAATAGAATATCTTAATTTATTTAACTAAAAAATTAAAAATTTCTTTTCAAATAAATTGACATTAAAAATTATAATTAATTTAATGAGAATGTAAATTTTATATTCTCATATTTATTTATTATAATTATTTTATTTAATTTATCATGTCGAGACGTGATTTTAAAATTGATGTGTTGGGTCAGAGTTGAGTCGACTCGAATCTGATCCATTGACAACCCTAGATAGAGACTTGAAGTA
Organism: Amorphophallus konjac; assembly: GCA_022559845.1. Classification (NCBI taxonomy): domain Eukaryota; kingdom Viridiplantae; phylum Streptophyta; class Magnoliopsida; order Alismatales; family Araceae; genus Amorphophallus; species Amorphophallus konjac. The sequence continues at coordinate 170,329,943 of CM040129.1, read as the reverse complement.
ACTTTTATTACGTTCTACCATACTTTTCATACTTGTATTAGCAGATATACTTCAGAATATAACTCAACTTACGCAGTATTTTCCAGTTATTTGTTGCTAGACGAAATCCCCCCCCCCCCCCCCCCCCCCGAAGATGACTAGCTCGAGATCCATTTTCTGTGATTGATCTTACCTAGACCTGACTCCAGCTTGCCAAAATACTTAATATTCCTTCTCATAAAAGTTTGAATGTCAATAAAATGTGCTATTAACATTACAGATTTATGAAATCAAACAATTATGAAAAATTGATGTGTCGTGTCAAGACTGAGTCGACTCGAACCCGATCTATTGACAACTCTAGATAGAGATTTGGAGTAACTTTTATTATGTTCTACCATACTTTTCATACTTCTTGTATTAGCAGATATACTTCAGAATAGAACTTAGCGTATTTTCCAGTTATTTGTTGCTAGTTTCGTCAAATGGATTGATTTTACTTAGACCTGACCCCAGCTTGCCAAAATACTTCATATTCCTTCTTCATAAAAGTTCGAATGTCAATAAAATGTGCTATTAACATTACAGAATTTATGAAATCAAACAATTGTGATGTCCGACACAAAGATCCTGTATCGAATCTACCTAAAAAAACAAAAAACAAAACATAAAAAAAGGAAACAGACCGACGGCTATAGTAAGGAATAAAGGACGGCAAATAGTATGTATGTATGTAGGCCATCAAGGGCACACAACTTAAAAGAAGGACTAGATGAGCTTCATCTCACACACTGCCAAAGAAAAATATAATCTCAGTCCTGTCAGACCGAGGATAACAAATGTTCTCCGCTTATTAGACCACTTCGAATAAAATTTAGAAGAGGTGTAAACATATAAAAATGCAATCAATATTAGATGTTACCACAAACAAAGGGATAAATTTTCCCATCCGTGTTAAGAAATCGTGGTGATCTGCAACCTCACCACAACGGGCGGTCTCAAGAAGGTGGACTCTCGACGATGCCCCTGCTACCAGCCGTCATGCATGCCATGGCCTGTAGCCAGATGGGCCTGGGCTGTGGCACCTGGCCCACGGACGGCCCATGCCCTGAGTGCTTGCCCAGGTCTCTTCTAGCGTGGTGCGATAACAGGGCAATAAGAACCAGCTGTCTAGTATAATTGATTCGTCAGTCTCTCCTATCCGGAGAGTATCTAATTCTAACTCGGCTATATACTTTTCGTTAAAAAATGATAATTATCGGGGAAAAAAGTAACAAAGCAACCAAAAAAAAGGGATTTTTGCATCTCATGAGAAATAAATACAAAATATATGATTCCAATTTTAATAAATACTTTACCATCAGTAGAAGAGATTTAATAATGAAGATTGGAAATCAGAGATTAAACTATCTTATTTTGGATTTGGTGACACAATTCATTTTTTGCCGCACGGAACCAACCCTTTATTATGTAAGAGTCTAACCAGCTTCTTGTTGAGTAGTGGATAGCGGATCTAGAGGGGAGGGGTGAATAGATCTGTCCCTCTTTTCGCAATGCAACCCTCTTTAAAGTTAGATGATGATAATAGCAGCAGAATATAACTAGCTTAACGAAGGACACAACGATTTGCTTAGCAAGATGATTACACAACGTAGAGATTGAACCTAAGCATGCATCTAACACAAAGCAATCGCACAAGCAAACCACCACACACGAGATTTTAAGGTGGTTCGGACTGAATCCCCAGTCCTACGTCCACCCCTCGCCAAATCCGGTGAGGCTCCACTAGTGCCACGCACTGAACCGTAAACCGGAAAGACCTCCGATTACCTTCCTACTAACCACAGGTAGGGACGTCAACACCGCAGATCGAACAACTTCCGATTGACTTCCTACTAACCACCGGTATGGACGATCTTCAGTTTCAAATGTTTGAATGAAATGGAAAGAGAACAAATATGAAAGCTCTCGAACAAGATATAGAATATGTTCAAGGAGAAAAGATCTTGTCTGAGATTCGATGTTGATCAGCAACAAGGGCTTCTTCTCTCTTACAAAGACTCCTCTTGGTTCAGCAACAAGGGTTCCTTCTTCTTTGCAAATCGATCTTCCTTGAATCTCCTTCTTTGAATCTCCTTTGAGTTGATGTGGGAGATAATGGATGCAGCCTTGAACCTTGATTGCTTCTACACCTTTCTTGGAGGTTGATGGCTTCAAAAACAAGCTTGAATCACCTTGGATGGATGAAGAACTCCAGCCCGAAGCACTATTCACGGAGGTGCTACAGTACCCGCGAATCACCTCCTATAGCCTCCCTTGATCTCTCTTGTTTCAATTGAAGCATTAGGGTTTCTAACCCCTCAAGTGTTGGTTTTATAGACTTTGAATGGTTCTTGGACATCCCCCAGACCAGATCCACAATCCATGGGGGATTGGGTGACTTTGGGGTTAAACAAATACAAGAAAAGGGGCTCTTCTCGAAGTGAAAAATAAAGTCAATATTGTTGGCTCGGGGCTGGCGGTCGACCTGCAGAAGCTGGCGGTCGACCGCTACTGAGAAACGATGTAGACGGATGGTCCTTGGAATTTTCGGTCGACCGCTACTGAGCTGGCGGTCGACCGCCACTGAGACTCCTGCAAACTGGGAGCTGCTGGCTGGGGTGGTCGACCGCCCCTGGGTTGGCGGTCGACCGCCAGCTGGGCAGAACCCAGGTTACCCCGGTTCAGTCCATTAACCGTTTAGCTCTGTTGCTTAAGTCCTTTAGCAGCATGTTCTCATCTGTGGCAACACATTGACAGTCTTGAAGATTTCTATTTGATTATATCATTCCTATAATCAAAATTTTGTTCCGGGGGCTCCGCCCCCGGAAACCCCCTCAAGGGGCGCTGCCCCCTTGACCCCCGCGACCTGACCGCACAGGTCGATCCGCGTGCGAGGGCGCAATCATTAAGATTTCACTATTGCCATCTCCACTCCATTCCTTGGCATATCTGTCATGAAAGAACATCAAGTAGTTTAGTCATATAAGAGTGGTAAAACATCAATGACTTATAGTGTTTAGCCATTATCAAAATCAAGAATATCAAATAACTCAAATGACCACAGGATGATGTCGAATAACCCAAGTGACCACAAGATGACTCAAATGACCACAGGGGCACAACACTTCTCATGTCCTATTTCCTCTTACGTTATGTTTGAGAAGACAAATTTTAAAAAGTTCACGAGATACTTTCAAAATAAAATATAAATAAAGGTGCAACAATATGCACTGAGTTTTTTTTACCTGATTGAGTTTTTTATATATATATAGTCAAGTCGTGTTGGATTTCGTACACACGAGCATCTCTCTCTCTCTCTCTCGACATAAAAGACGTTTTCATTTCATACCCTACCTAAACCACAGTACATGAAAGACCTTCAGACCAAACCGTACAAGATGAACCATTCCCAGACCCATACTGTCAACTATCCCATCATAATAAAAAAAGATACAACATGAACTGTAGAGATCAAATGCATTACCCAAAGTGACTGGAAGCTCCCGGAAACGTTGAGGAAAAGGCAGTCTAATCTGAAAGTTGCGGATTCCTTCCTCGAGGAGCACGAGGCTGCCGAACAACTCATACAAATGGCGGTGTGGGGGGGACGCTCGAGTAACAAGCATCCAGTTAGATGCAAGGGGGATAAGTGTCGGATCTCCGAGCTCCCTTGAGGTCGAGGGCAGAAACACGTTACCTGCTCCACGAAGAAATTGTCCCATGCTTCGTCGAACTCCTAAATATACGGCCAACGCCGTGAAAAGAAATTGACACGTAAATAAATGAAGATTGGCTAGTCGGGAGAGTTAGACGAAGAAGGAGGGAAAGACAGTATGAAGGGGGTTAGCAACTGGGGTTGGGAATAAGGAGAGAGTGGCCTACAAAGAAACCTTGCACCAAAAGGCATATGAAAACGATGGACACAGGAGGAGGTTGAACAAGAGAGGAGATAAAGAAGATGATTTCAGAGGAGACCCGGAGAACTCACCTGACAGATTCCAAATGAGTTCAGAAGAACTCACCTGACAAAACTCAGCAGAGTCCCGGAGAACTCGCCTGACAGGCCTCCTACGAGAGGAGGAGAAGGGGGGGAGCTCCCGCCCCCCACCGAACGTTCCACCAAGGACGGAGACCGGAGTTGGCTCCCTCGGTGACAGAAGAGCGAGGTAGCCTTGATGTTACTAAAACCCACACGCACAAGCATATCTGAATCCATTACTCGATTGACAGAGAATGCACGCTACTCAGAAGATCTCCGGTGACGATGCTAGAATAGTCCGAAGCAGGATCATAGTTTATGCAGTCCATTGAGCACAATATCTTCTCTCTCTGCACTTTCTACGTTTGTATCTTGGTGGTTGATGTAGACCCCTAGTGTATTCCCGTGAGAGACAGGAATCAAAGCCCCACCTTATGCACATAGTCTTACTTATCATGATTTTTTATTAAAAAATATTATAATAAGTCTAAAGTAGGGTTGTCAATGAATCGAGTCTGGACAGGACTTAAGTTGGTCCAGTCTGATTCGACTCATCAATATTAAAGTTCGAGTCCGACCAGAGCCCAAGCTATGTCGAGTCGGGTCGGAGTCCGACAATAATAAAAAAATATAAAACCCGACTAAGATTCAGCTCGACTCGAAAACTTAAAAAAGTAAAAAATATATTCCATAATATAATATCTATAATCTCACTAAATTAATTAGAATTTTGATATTAATTATTTAATTTATTTAAAAAAATTTAATTTAATAATTAAAATAATATAATTTTAATTAATTAATTTCTAAATTTTAGAGGGAGAAAAAAAGAGAAAAGGTTGGACTGATCCGAAGGCTGAATTAAAAATCTGAGCTTAGTCTGTGGATCTAATCGGTGAAATTTTAGACTCGATTAAAAATTCGCGAGTCAGAAAAAATTTTACTGACTCTACCCGAAATAGGCCGACTAATCTGTCATGCCCGCCCAACTCATTGTCAACCCTGGCCCAAAGTTAATTATGGGTGGCATTCGAACAGGGTCTTCGTTCGGTGAGTGGTCCATGCAGATCACCTTGATCCACACAGACGAATCACACCACGGTGCGCACTGTTGCACACCTCAATGTGCAGTAAATATTTCTACAGTTCAGTATAATCAATCTTGTGATTGTGAGGGTCACAAGCTGCACACTGACGCGCAGTAAGTATTTATGTGGTCCAGTAGACTCTATCTTGCATTTATTAGAGGATTCAGAGTGGGTCTAATGATCTCACGATAAGGAGGTGGAGAGAGAGTTACATGACTCACATTTAATTCTTAAGAAATATAAATTTAAAATTTATTAATTTTATTAGATTCTATGTCATAAAAAAAAATCTTACACTGATTAGGGTCTAGCTGGGCCTTTTACTTCAAGAGGTCGACGCCCACAATTTATTTGATTTGAGTAATAGCTGGGCTGGTCTAAAAACAAATATGGTCCATCCAGAGCTCATTTTTTGTTCTCTCAAATTTCATTTACAGTAGAAAAAGACGTTTGTTTCTAGAGTCCTACTTGCGTTATGCATAACATAGGGTGCAGCCAAACCAGGTTGGCCTAAAGCCTACCTACATGTCCATATGGTTTGATTAGGGCTACTAATGGATCTGGTCCGTCCAACAAACTCACGGGTATGGCTCGATTTTGAGTCGAGTTGTAAGAATTTTTTATCCCGTAAATTTTTAGTCGAATTTAAAAGTCTAATCCGATTAGGTCCACGAGTAAGATTCGGATTTTGAGTTTGACTCGTAAATTCTTTTTTTTCTTCTTTCAATTTTAAAAATTATTTAGTTAAAATTATGTTTATTTACTGTAATAAAAAATAAAAAATATTTTTAAATAAATTAAGTAATTAACATCAAATATCTAATTAATTTAATAATATTATAAATTTTATATATTTGTTTTTATTTTTATTTAAGTTTTCAAATTAGAACGGGTCTTAGTCAAGTTTTATATTTTTATAATACTGTTAGGTCCGGCTTAGTCCAAGTCAAACTCAGACTTTAATAATGATGAGTCAGGCCAAATCCGGATCGACCTAAGTCCGACTCAGGCCGATTTATTGACAACCCTAGGTTTGGTGGACGATGGAAAGAAAATTAAAAAAATAAAGACAGCGGACACCCTAGTTGGTCGGAGATAATGAGCCGACCACTTTCAACCTAAGTACCGTAATTTCAGTGTTCTTTTATTGTTATTTACGTTATTTTACTTTGATGGCAATCACAGTCACGTTATTTTTATCTTGCACACCTGTAGCATCATAATTAATCTTATCTTTGGTGTCTACATATCTTACACTTATTAGATGACCCTAAGTGGGTGGTATGATAAATGATCTTATTTTATGGTAAGAAAGTGGAGGGATACTTATCTCACTCACATTTAATTCTCGAAGAATATTAGTCCAGACTTTGTTATTCTTACTAGATTCTCCGTCAAAAAAAAAACATACGCTTATTGGGGTCTAGCTGGGCCGTTTACCTCGAGAGGTTGACTGACGCCCAGAATTGATTTGGGTAATAGATGGGCTGGCCTAAAAACAAATATGGTCCGTGTAGAGCCCATATTTTGTTCTCTCAAAGCTCCACCCTCCATATAGAGTGTTACTTATCAAGATTTTTATTGAAAAAAAAACATCACAATAAACCCAAAGTCAATTATAGGTTGCATTCCCATGTAGGTCACCTTGATCTACGTATACAAATCACACCACGGTGCATAATATTACACATCTCGGTGTGCAACAAGTATTTCTCTAGTTCAGTATAATCAATCTTGCGCTCACGAGGGTCACAAGTTGCACAGCGGGCAAGCAAAGCTTTTATTTCCATGCTATTGGGTTTGAACCGATCTATGAATCTTTTTATATAAAAAAAGTAAAAAGTAAAAAGTAAAAAAAAAACTGCTACACAGGGTGCAGCAAGCAAATTAAGCTTTTATTTCTATGCTTCCTCTACTGTGATTATGGCGACCAGCAAGACCCTACCTGGCAAACTTTGGGAAACTCTTCGGATTGGGTCAATTTGACTCGAAATTTGTCATAGTATGCGTGGTTAGACTTGGTTAAGATCTCCTATCTCGGGGGTTCAAACTTCAAAGCAAGTAGAAAAACGTGCACTATCTCACCACAAATCATGGAATCAAGCAGTTGGACCCTTCCTGGCAAAACCCCCACCTAGCTGGCGATGCCACATGCTGCTTACAGGCCCACAATCTTAGTTACAACTTCATCCCTACATCGAAGAATAATTAGATAAATATAAATGCAAAGATTTATACACCTGATAGCGACTATATATACTTTGGGTTGCTCTTCTATATAATAAGCTCCACAAACTCAAATCCAATGATGATATATAGCAGCGAAATCTCCTGTTTGAGCAGGTGAGATGGAAACACCGGAGCCTGGAGGCCCAGATTCCAAGTCATGCATGGTGCTTTTCGTTCTCGGTGGAAAAAACCTATCATCGCCTGACAGGGTATATGTGGCATGATGAAGCATGATTTCCTTTCATTTTGCCACCGAAAAGAACCTGAACAAAAAAAGGCGTGCATGCATGCTGCATGAGCACGGAGATCACGTTGAAACATGCAGGCCGGCCGGCCGGCAAAAGGTCACCGTGGAAGTCCCTTTCAATTGTGGGTCAGGGCGTCTCTCCAATGCTAGTGAAGTCCGTTCCGTATCGGACGCTAATAAGGAATTTAAGTCCCTTCCTTGCAGACCGAAAATTGGGATGTTCTGGACCGCACATCACTTAATAGCCTCTTTGGTGATCCCCCTCTCTACACTGGGTCATGATGCGGCGCATGTGTTATGAAAGGGGCACGAGCTCAGCGTCTTTTAACTAACCTATTATAATGTTAGTAATCGGGTTGTCGTAGAGATGGACAAATAACATAGGAGGAAGAAGAGATCAAATCATAAGAATACAGAGATTTACGTGGTTCGGAGGTGATGTATCTTCTTATGTTCACGGCCGCAGCGGAGTTTTCTCTAGAATAATCACGCACGGATCCAATACAAAGAGAGAGTTCACACCCTTTTATACAAGGGGATTATGGCACCATAAGTCAGGATACCAAAGATAACGATACCCCTGTTATAAATAAAAATTTTCTTCCGAGGGCTCCGCTCTCAAAAACTCTCGCAAGGGGCGCTGTCCTCTTGACTCCCGCGACCGACCTGACCGCGTGCGAGGGCGTAGGACGACGAGTTCGGACTCCACACTCTAACATTATAATTAGCATCCAACAATCCGAAGACTCCTAATGTACTAATCCAACGTCCAAAAAAAGGCGGGTTTCAAATTTGAGTGACCCATGATCGTTCAACTCCTCACACCACTCCACTGGTTCCCCGTTATCAACAAAAAAATGTTGTCAATTTGTAGCTCAGACTTTGGGTCTTTGGACACCTGTCATTTGGACTCTATTGCGGGTCTGGGTAAATCCATTTTGCCAAATAATAGACCTTTCAATTCTTATGTTTGGCAAGAACTATTTAAAGATTTACAAACCCATGCTAAAGGTCAGCTCTAGTTTGCAATTTTATTGAGAGCTTTGGGTGAATAGTTTGTTGACAAGTCTATTTTGAAGTTCCATTTCTGTGTGACCATAAAAGTACAGATCCAAAATCCGACCTATTTCTCCGTTGGCTGAGAAAGGTCATGAGATTTTAACATGCGTGTGAGTGGCGTACGTTTCTCGAATATACGGCGGCCCTCTTTATGGTGATGGGGATGTTGTTGGGTAGGACATACAAAATGACAATTTTAGGACGGGCGTCTCATTCCCCAGCAGCCCGTTGGCCCGCAGCGTCATTTTGTGGCTCTCCCTGGCCCATGTGTAGGATCTTGTTTGTTGTTTTCCCTGGCGTGGGCAAGTGTGCTCGTTTCTCGGCTCACCATTGCCGTCCCATCCTCATCAGAACCTGATTCTGTCCAAACGGCATCCACCGCACCCTCTGATGCACACATCGAAAAATTATAGGTATGTTTATAAATAAATTATCTTTAAATATAAATTTATCAAAAAATAACTCTTAAAAATATATTAATAGATATATCGTTGCGTAAAATCATATCAAACAAATATGTCCTTTTTATTTACAAACATGTCACTTTCTCTGTCAAATATTTACAAAAAAAGAAAATCACACGGACATGGCCTTACATAAACATTAAAATAATATCTCACTAATATATTTTTAGAAATAATTTTTTTATAAATTCACTTAGAATAATAATTTATTATAAAAATATCAAAATTTTAACATATAATAATTTAATTTGACTCTTATGAGACGTCAAGTTAGGCCGATGACTCAACCCCCTGCGGAAGACGGATGCGATCTCGTCTTGTACTCTGCCTTCTTTAAATGTGCGTATGATGATGGCTTGCTGCACAATTATAGTGTGCTGCACACCCTGGATGTATAAGGTTTTTTAAATTTTTTATTTTAAAAATAAATTGAAGTGACCCTAAGATATCCTAATTTATGATACAAAATCACGTCATCATCTAGTTATCAAAACAATAAAAATAAAACATGTCAATTTTTAAAAGAATTAGGTCAACACTATTCCTTTGATCTAGTTTGTTTTTTATTTTTTTTGAGTAATCTAATAGTGACGTGCGTTGTATCTTAAGTTAAGATATCTTAGAATTCATTTTAAAAAAAATTAAAATTAAAATTAAAATTTCTACACATTTAAGATGTATATGACATCTGAGTGTGCAGTGAACCTTACTCGTGATTACTCATGATATGGTCAATAGATCACTCTAAAGATGAAAATTGTTATGTAAATTATTGGACGTTAGCGAAGCGGAAGAAGGACCTAGGCCGAGAAGCCCACGGATGAATCATCGGAAATCTACTGGATTTAGGACTTAGGTCGTAGGAATGTAGGATTTTGGGTTCGGACCCTTCAGTAGAGGATAGCTAGATGGCTACGCCCCCCCTCCCCCACCATGATTTTTGGACATGTTTAAAAATCCAATGGGATTATAGATTCTTCCCGCACTTCTCTAGGGAGAAAATAAGTTTCTTTTAAATAGTTTATCAGAATTTTAATATATTTTATCGTTATCTATCTCTACTTATCAAAATCTTTTTTCTTTAAAAGTTGATAACACATTAGTCCATTTGGAAGGGATGAGGGTGGAGATTTCGAAACATGAAATCTCCCGCAACCACAGTTCCACACGTAACCTAAATACATGAGGGACTATATTCCTAATTTCTAAAAAAATTTTATGAATTAAAAAATACTTTTTGAAGAGTCGAGATCTCGTGCGAAGTCGCGGACCGTCAGATTTACATCAATCGTGGGATGTAGCCATCTCAGAACAGAGTTATGCAAAAGGAGATAAAACGATCAAGGGGTCCGGGATTGTGATCCCGAGGAAAACCCTCCGATGCTTAAGCCAGCAAACGGAATGAGGAAGGTGTGAAGATGAGACAAGGGAGGTGCATGGCACGAGACTGCTCTTCCCCACTTGCAGTGGCTAGAAATTGACTTACCTTTCTGGAGAGGTTCCTTGGGTTTGTATAGTTGGCGGCTCCCTTCCTTGAATAGGGGAAGTGTGAGAACTTGGGAGGGGGGGTTACGTTCACAATAAGAATTTTCACCATTCAGGCACTCTTGCCCTTCCCTCTTCTTTTTAAGCTTCCAACTCTCTAAAGACAACGTAGCATCCACTGGGATAATGAGGGGTAAGTGTCCAGCCACGAGGAATTCGCCCTGGCTTATTGAAGAGTCTTGATGATAGGCTGATCCATAAAAGATAAGGGATATCTTTTGCCTGCGCAAGGAGTCCTAGACTGGGGCACCCCCTTGATGGAGCATTCATCTACCTTTTGGTGGCTCGGTTTGGTCGCTGGTTAGATTTTTCCGGAGCGTTGGGGAGGCTTTCTATCGTGCGACCAAGCCAAGGCTCGGTGAGCTATGTCGGTCCGTTTTTATCGAGATCCTGGAGTAAGTGGACCCTGTTGGGGCTGTCACTTATTGGGCCGCGCGGACCTTGGTGGGCCGTTTGGGCCGTGTTTGTATTGGGCCGCAAATCTTCCTCTTTTCACTTTTTATTGAAAATTTGTAACATAGGTAGAAGGGACCTGAACATTTTCTTAAATCAAATAAACATTGATCTAACACGTACGTGATTAAATTGAGAATTTTTTGAAGAATAAACCCGATGCATAAAGTAGGAAACAATAGGTCTTAGAGAATTTTGCATATAAGTCTTTAAAAATTTAGTGAATTGTCGACTGATCCTTGAGTTACAACTATTTCTCTATAAATCTCTACAATATTCGTCGTTATACAAATAAGTCATTGCCATTCATTCTGTACTATGAAAGTTAACCTAACTATGGTTAACTTGACCCGAGATGAAGAAAAGACTAAATTTGCCTTGGTTAGGGGGGAGAGAGAGAGAGAGAGAGAGAGACTTTGGAGGAGATGTCTCGGCCGTGAGGGTGACATCCGACAATGGAGTGGGGGGGGGCTCCGACGGTGGGGGAGTGGCAGAGAGGGGAGTTTTTGTTGGAGAGGGGTTGCCAGAGGGGGAGAGGGGGGTTCTGTGAACAACTTCATGGCCTTGCCCTCCCCGACCGCAGTGGCCTGCCTCATGAAGCTAGTCACAATTCTTGCTGCCACCAGAGGAAATATCGGTGGCACCAAATCCAAAGCCAACTATAACGTCGCCGATAACCCCATTCCCCCGCCCCCACCTCCCTCTCACCTTCTTCCAGACCTTCGGCCCTCAGATCTCGGTGGTGTGTGGCCAACTCAGTGGTGGCGTGGGAGAGGATGCAGGTGGCGCTAGACATGGTGTCGTCTACGACTGCTTCAAAGCCCTCGCCCAAGTGTGGTTTCGAATTTTCAAGTTTCGGAAGCCAAATATATGCCCAAATTGCTACCTTGGCGTGTAGAGGTGAGTTCGGGGGGGGGGGGGGGAGGAGGAGGGTGTCAGACTCGCCGGTGTTTGCGGAGGGAGGTTGATTCCTCGATTAGAATCGTTTCTAGAATATAGGAGACTACCTATGGTGTTTGGCTCCCTAATTGAGAGTTGCTATTATTGGGGCATATCTCACGCTGGCGAGGGGAGTCGTCTACGGAGCCAAGACTTGTCACTTCTCCGACGAGGTGGGCTGGTAGTTGGGGGGTGCTTAGATTCCGATTGTTTGGTAGGGTTGAGACTGGTAGCTAGATTTGAGTAGCCACCCGAAATCTAGCTTTAGACCCCCCCCTGAGCCCACAAGAGCCCTTAGCGACCTCACTGACATCAAGAAGCACTTACGCAGAGGGTTGGGAGGGGGAACTCTGGCGAAGGGGGGGGGTCTGGTGATGGGGGAGGGGGTTTCACATAGGGGGTTCCAACAGTGCGACCTCTCCCTTCGCCCTACTACTGTTATGGTGCCACCTTCGGGCACCTACCTGGGGTGGAGAGAGAGAGAGAGAGAGAGAGAGATTGATTTATATATTTGTCACTCTCTAGATGAAATATTCTTAAGAATATTTTCTTTTTTTGATGGATATAAATCATACGGATTTTTTAGCAAGAGGGCAAATAAGAAAAATAGTTGTAACTCATAAAATAATCAACAATTAACTAAATTTATAGAGACTTATATACAAAAATCCTCAATTCTTATTATAAGAGAATTAACATGACATCATAGTAAGCAAAACTAAAGAAGGTGCCCCGGACTTTACCACAAATGGGTACTGAGATATGCATTTTCTTATTAATTAGGATTCGACATTTACATGAAGGCACTGACAAGAATCTGGACGGTTGGTAATCGTCAAAAGATGACAAGCAGGAGGGGCACAAGAGTATATCGTATTAAAAATTGTGATTTGGTATAGTTTTGAAGTTTGAGAAATTAAATCGAATCGAATAATTTAAATTTAAAGATATTTTTATTAAATTAATATAAGTGTATATATAACTATAAATCATAATTCTAAAAGTCTAATCTCTGTCATCTTGATGGGATTTCTGACTCTATGAAGTTGGTTTCAAATCATCTTCTATTTTACTGTAACTGAAGTTCTTAATTTTTTTACGTGAAAATATTGTGGAACTTGTTCTTACAAGTTTCAACTTTTGATGTTATTTTTTTATTATTTATTTTATTTGATAGAAATTCTTTTACCTTATCTTTTTCTCTAGTCCTGTTTGAATCTAATCTAATTTTTTAAATGGGACATGAATATGGTTCAAACCGAACCAAATCGAATTTGGTTTCAAAATAGTTTAGTTTGATTTAATTCAGGTTGAACTCTTAATTTGATTCGATTTAATTTGAAAAAAATTCTCTTCAAATTAAATTAAATCAAACCGTACTCACCCCTAACATTATAGCTTAGTGGAAGCGCCTACTGTGACAACAAAAGCAAGCATCCTCACCTGAACGTCAGGCAAGGATAAAAAAATAAACTACTATGTTTGTTTGATATTTAGGCCGCGTTTGAAACTGCCGTGGCCTTTTCATTCTCCACATAATCTGAGTGATCGTACAAATGACAGATACATGGAAGATTTACAATGATTTAAAATCTCACAAATCTATTAGACACCTGTTTTTGAATATTTGCATAAGAGGTCATTTTTGTGTCTAACCTTCTCTCTTATGATTTTTCTTTGAAAACTCGAAAGCCCAGACATATCATTTCATTTGGTAAAACTTAAAAATTGTCGGGTGATTTACACGCACATCCTATTTCCAAACAACGTCTTAATGTCTTAAATTACATGTTTTAATTATTTAACTTTGTATTAGAGGCTATAATTATGTTTTTAAAGTTGTGCATCCTATGTTTAACATTGTTCATATGTCACAATCTAAGTGACTTATATGTAAGAAACTATTTTGTCATAATTTTTCTTCAGTAAAGATAAAAAATGAAATATAAATACAATAAAAAGCACTTTATTTACGCTCTTAAGATTTAAAGCTAGATAGCCTAACAATTTAATTTTATTTAATCCAAATTAACTCGACCCAGTTCAAGTGTTGTGAGTAGATGTCAGTAATCTCTCTCCGTCTCTCTCTCGCTCGCTCTCTCATAATCTGTGTTTGTGTGTCTTTCACCCTTTATAAATATGAAGCCTGTTCACCGTTCGACGGTGTAAACCCATCCAGAGGATCCATCCTCGGTTTGGTGTCGTCACGGGAGAATGAAAGTAATGGGGAGAGTGATGTAACATCAAATGTTTGTTTTACTGTCCGAAAACAATGTTGTTTTTACTGTGTCCAAGGGCCCCCATTAGATGTCATACATGATGGTTGCACCCCCCATGTCTAGGGGCATATGGGGCATCCGAAGGGGGCCTGCCTAGCAAACATCAGAGCCACTAACTTGGGAATGATTTTAATGCCATAATAGTGTCTACTCCGGAAGTTTAAAGCATGCCCCATGTTCTCTTGTAATGCTACTAAATACTACTCCAAGAAGGGGACAAAGAAGTGGAGTTGTCCACTCCACTCAAAAAAAAAAAAAAAAATTTAAACAGACGAAATGGACAACTAGTAGTAGGACACTTGCTTTACATAAAGCAGGGAATTTGAAATGAGGAAATGGTATGAGATCAAGGAGTGAATTGTTGCCTTTGTCCCCTTCGTCCCCATGGAATGGTATTAAAAGGCAAAAGACCCTCTACCCCCACCAACATCACATCAATCAAAATCCTTGGGGGCTTCGACACCCTGTAACGCACTGCCCCCTCTGTGATGTGGCATGTTGTCTTCGGGGAGGCTGCCCTAGGCAGGGAAGGCCCCATTTTTACGACGAGTCCAAGAGGGGGAAGGGGTTTACATGATTGAGGGCCATTTTGTGGGCCCAATAGCCCAGGAAAAGCTGCTGTCCTGGGGATATTCTATTTGGCAAGTATAAAACAGACTGGCGCACCCCGACACTGCCACTGTTACTCCCTACGATCCCAGCATTTTTTTGTGTGCTCCTACCTCTCTTCCCCTGTTGTAGCTCCTTGGACTTTGCCTCTTTCTTGGGGGTGCAGTGACACTGTGCTAGCCCACATATTCTCTCTCTCTCTCTCTCTCTCTCTCTCTCTCTCTCTCTCTCTCTCTCTCTCTCTGCGCACTGTGCCAGTATTTCCTACTGGCGTCAGAGGGGGGGGTAGGCTTTTGAGGGGGCAACACTCTTTTGTTCCTCTCTTTTGAGCAACGTATCGCCGAGGATTCGTTGCTTTCTGGGATTCAACCCTAAACAAAAACAAAAAAAAAACTTCTAATCTCTTTTGAGCAACTTAATATGTCGTAATGGCCTAAGGGGATCCCCATGTCTGCAAAAACGATTCTCCTTTAGAAAAGAGAAGATTTTAAAGTTGACATTAAGCGGGACAAGGCACTTTAGCCATCTTTATCGAGCAGTTAATTACTTACTCTCTCCTCGAACAGCCCGTGTGCTCAGGAGCCATTGGAATTGTTCATCGGGTTCGTTGGGAAAACAAAGCAGAAGATCAGGTATCAGGTTTCAAATCTGCTTCTTGAACGTGCTAATAAGACACTCCACATCCCACTACCAGCCACCCCGTGGAGTTTCGAAGGAATAAAACATCTACATATGTAATCTTTGTAAACGTTTTACTTCTATACGCCCCCCCCCCCCCGATCATGAGAACAACTTCGGCTGTGACTTTGCCCCCTAACTGAACTTCTTACCTCATTCATATTTGGCTTAACCTTAATCTACATTTTCTTTATTTTTTCTTTTTTTTTGTGGGGGGGGGGGGGGGGAGGGGTGAGTTTACGAAAAATTTAACATCATGATACTCGAGTCTATATAGAGAACGAGATATTTGATTTCAAATCTAGCGACGTGTAACTCACGCGCAACCCTTTTTACTAATACTAGCGAATCTCACGCTTAATCTACACAATGTCAAGTGACAAAAAAAAATGAGTTCATTATCGAGTTTTATCTCCTCTCCTCTTCTCTCCCTTGACGGGTATCCGGTGCTTTGTAAAGTTAATGTATGAACATGATATGCTTTCTAATACTCTCTTTGAAGAATGGCAGCTAGTTGAATGTATAGATGTACGAAGAATAATGACCTAAATAAATTTAAAAAAGAGTGGTGGTAGGCCCATACGTAGTTTCACTTACTCTCCATGTAACAAGGACACGTATGCCAACGATCAGACCAAAAACATTCTCAGAAACATCACCTGGTGCGTCCGTATGGCCTCGGCCATCCTGGATCCCATCTGCCATATGTTTTTGTTCTTCCACCGGATGGACGGGACTTGACACTGGCGCCGAGACGCAGCGTCCGTATGGGAATTTTTCTCAACCTTGAAGGGTCCGAAGAAGAGGCCACGGGCAACCGTCCAACAGGTGAGTACACTGGAGAGGGTAAGAGGGAGGCTTTTTATTAGAGTGATGTGATCAGTGCCCGGCTCCTGGACTGCACTGCACTGCACTGCACTGCACCCCAGAGAACTTCCTAAAAATCACATCCATCCCAGGGTAATGTACGGTGAACGGTGGTGATGGACCCTCACACTCATGTTGATCCCACGTGTGTGTGTGGGTGGGTGGGGTGGGTGCCTGGGTGGGTTATTCTTCAAACTTAATATATATATATATATATATATATATATATATTAAAGGAAGGAAAAGGAAAAGTGAGACTAAACCACACAGTACACAGTCCTTGACAACCTTTTTTTTTTTCTCTAGTTCTGCCCAGGAGGAACATTCACATGTGGTGGTTGGCACCATTATAAATCAGGGAAATTTTCTTGGGCCTATGTGTGCTACCCCACCCATCTCCAGATGTCCCTTCTTTACATAAAGCCTTCATCTCCCATTCTAATTAGCTTTCTGAAAAAGTGGGCTAACTCTTCTTTTTTCCCTCACCCTTGCAGGATCCATGTGCTCTGAAACACAGCCAACTCAAAGTATAGCGCCCCCCCCCCCTCACTTGTTGTCGTCTTCAGGTCCTGGCTAGATGCTTGCGTAAACTGAGTGGATCTGTCGCTCTGAGTCACGGTAATGACATGTAAAGCAGCTTACAAAGGCCCTCCAAACGCCGACGTTCACCGGCAGGTCTCAGGGTCTACCACAGTACCACCACACCCTGGATGCTCGGATTAACCAACGTCATTAATTTCTCGTCATAATAAAGTCGGTCTTGATAAATGTCAAAGTGACAACATAATTAAACCATGCAAACCCGATACTCGTTTTTGACCGATTTAAAAATAGACAGTGAAAAAACTTGAACTTAAATATGATACTCTTAAAATTTAAAAGTATCTATCAACCTTTAATAAGTTTGGATTAAGATGAAAGTAAAAAATAGAATAGCAAAAAAAAGTGATAATATAGCATTAGTCAAGTTTCCCGGTGCGTCGGACGACCATCGGTCAATGACAAGGTTTCGTCGCCAGTACAAGAGCATCTCTGGTGTCCCGTTAAGAGCCCCCCCCCCCCCCCTTCTGCTTGATCTCGAAGTAATCGACCCCGTTGGATGCTGATGTTTAACCGCATGCTATATATAACATACACTGCACAAAGACGATCAAACTGCTCCCCACCATCAAAAGCCATCCTGACCGTCCAATTGCAATACACAACGGACATCCCAACCAACGGTGCAGTGTTCCCCCTCTCACCCCTCCTCCGCCGGTGATGGCGATGATTGCAGCGGTTCTCTCCAGTGACTTTTCCGGGTTTTATTAAAGAGGGTATCAAAACAACACTCGAGCGCAACTCACGTGCGTGGTCAACGGTCAACCAGACCCCCTCCCCCCAACAACTTGTTCTCTGTGTAAAGCTACCCAACACAACAGTGAAACAACCTTGTGGCGGCCCACTTTGGGGAAGCGGGGCACCTCCTTTGTGGGCAGGGCCCACGTGCACAGTTTTAAATGAACTCAATAATAATGGGCCCCCTTGCACGTTTTCATGCTTCCATGTGAGCCGGTCTCACCCGGCCAACAGAACAAACGCTCATCTGTCCGCCTTGGAAAATTAGGCACAGCGGGCACAAGAAATCGATGGGAGGAAACACACACACACACACACACACACACACACAAATAGGGGAATGGCTTTGTTCGGGGAAGTGTTGGAACGACGGGTCCCGATCTTAACACGATTGCGCTCCATCCAATCTGACAAAAGAATGGATGGAGGAGAGAAATTTCATCTGTCTTTCTTATCATGATTATTCATATGACCTCGATTGGGCTGCCCGCTAGGAGAAGTTTTGATAGGACCCTTTTGTCACCTGAGGACAGGTTGAGTTATCCTAAATTTTTTTTTTTTTGGGGGGGGGGAATTTTATGATTTTATCAAACTAAATATTCTGTATTTTGAAGTTTTTACCCAATGTATTCTAATTTTTTAAGGACAGGTGTTTCAATTGGCCAGGTATATTTTTCATGTCCTCTTCGGTAGGTACTCCCTCCAACTTGAAATTTTTATTTTGATATTTGTCGATAAAGCCATGGGTGATGACGATGCAAAAAGATCTGAAAGTTAGTTTGAAGTCTATGAAGAGAATTTCCTCTAAAGTAGACATTTTTCATCTTCTCTGTCAGTTTTTTTAATTCAACTTTACTAGAAAAAGGAAAAACAAAGACGGTGGGCTAAAACCTTCGTACAAGGACATATATAGGGTCATAGACCTTAATGAAGGTGAAATTCTTCTTTCAATATGATGGCCAACCCAAAGAAAGGAGAAGCTCTAAGTTAAAAGACTATACAGCAAAATAGAAAACATAACCTAAGCGGTGAAGAAAAAATTCTCTACGTTTACATAGATGAATGATCCCCAAAAAAGAGTACGACGAAGAAGGGATCGATGGTGAAGACCTGGACGAACGGGGCAGCGACCTTTCTCATCATCTTCTTCTTCGTGATCTAACTTCTTCTACGATGAATAAACTTCACCCCAATCCTTGTGTGCTTGAAATATTGTGGGTCCCGAGTTAGACGATGGCACTTCATAAAGAATATTAGTGGTTATGAAAATATTTTCTGATTTGGATAGATCGAAAGTAGAAGTATCACCAGAGAAAGTAATATTAGTCTCACATCGGATGTTGAGAAATCAACCAAGTGCTTATAATACATGTCTTCACCTCTTAACCCAATAGAGTCATTTGACAAGGATAAAATCCCGCTACACTAGTCTCCTTGAGAAGGCAAGCGAGTGCGAGCTCACGGTTCTAACAGTAGAAGAAATAAGAGAAAAATAGCGGAGAGATCACAGAGTGGGAGAGTTACGTCCTTCGGTATGCATTCCTATCGTTGTAGGACTCTCGCATTTCCCTTGGCCCTTCCAACTTCTCCGCTCTAGTATGCTCGTGGGAGATTCACCTTATGTTGCATGGGATAAATATCCGCCCCAGATAGACTTTCCCTAATCAAAGAGGGGGACTCCGCCACGGATCTTTTCCCCTCCAAGTAAAGGTTATCCCTTTTAGGGACTCAGGATTGACAAGTTTTACTCCTATCTCGGGCTTAGCCGAGGGAGTTGTCTTGATAGTCTTCCGTTGACTCGATCGCCGATGGATTGGGGTTCCTTCCAAGCTTAGGAGGAACCTTCTGCATGGTCGACCGTACCGGGACTATATGATGCATGTTGGGCCCCTGACCCTCAGACTTCTCGTAAGTGTGCCCTGGCCGCGGATGTGAGCTGTCACTTAGTGGGCTGATTAGGTCTTAATGAACTTTTGGGCCGAGAAATAGTGGGCCGTGAATTTCCCTCCTCTCCAAGCACTGTAGAACCAGGTTCCTCAGGTTGATCTCCTGCTTTTTTGCAAGAGGCAGAACCATGTCCCATTCGGAGGCAATCAAAGCAATACTCAAGGAACTCATGGTAGACAATAGACTGCCAAGCTCCACCACCAGGAACTCCAATCTAGATCCTAGAAGAAGTTTTTTTTGGAGATATCGAGTTCAACACAAACTCTGGCTGTTGTGGTGTCCGTCATCGTCAAGGTCTTCTGATCAATCTTAAGCACTTCACCAATATTTCCAGTGATGGAACGGAGAAGAGAGCCATGGTATAGATTGTCGGGAGATCTGGAAACTCAACCCATGCAAGGGCGATAGGAGAATCCGCGGCCAGGGAGAACTCCATGATCCATTTGAAAAATTTAAACAAATGGTCCCGGATATAAAGAGAGTCCCGGAGAAGAACTTGCAGGTAATCTTCATATACTTGAAGACGAATCAACATATGTCTTGGATTAAGAGCGGTTAGGACAAAATCCTTTTTGAAGTTAAAACATTGAGCGAGGTGTGTGCGAATGTCCTAGAACGGAGGGCGTCCATAAGATGTTGTCCTAGAACGGAGGGCGTCCATAAGATGTTCTAGTAACGATGGCATGGTTCAAAGGACCATAAGACACCTTCATCTCTTCAGCAGAAAAGAACACTGCCGGTTCTCCTGCATCCGTACACTAGGAGCATGCAGTGGCAGGCTTAACGTACGTAGGAGGAGCAAGCGAGGCCATCAGTGCCTGTGCAAAAGAACGTGCACCAGATGTGGATTTCTCCAAGGAGTTAAGACTCCGATGGAAGACAAAGCGAAGAAGTCCCGACGGAAGGAGGAGGGCGGGGAGGCGCAAGCCCTCCCCCAAGGCTGGACATCGCCGGCGGCCAAGCAGGATTGGCTCTTTGGTGAAGGAATCATCTATGCTTTTTTTTTTCAAATGAAGAGGTGAAGACTTCCGTACGTTACGTTACGTTTAAATCTTGAAGGGTCTCTTTGATAACATGTTAGGATAAATTATATGAGGTGGGTCAGGATGAGTTATTCTTTCGATTTGTCCTTTTTAAATTTGATAATTCATTCTTATCCCGAGAATAACTCATTCTATGTAAAATGGTAGAATGATTTACTCTTAGAATAAAGACTTTATTCCTAATCGACCTCAAATAACTTAACCCTGCTATCAAACTAGGTTAAGGGTGAGTATGCGGAATAACTCATCCTATTCTCTCTTATTCTGTTATCAAAGTGGCTCGAATTCTCTCATGACCACATGATCCGGACCCCAGCTCATACGCACCCTTATATAACCTGTACCTGTAGTCTGGTTATTGTTATTGTGCAGCATCATGTCTTTGACGGGGTATATATATAGGACCTTTATTAATTTCATGGACCAAGTCGAAAAAGTTTTCAATCATCCGGTGAAGAAACATGATCTTTTAAACCATACCGTTTTCTTTCCGTCCAAATTGATATTATAAATTATGATGTGTCTCGAGTAGCTCATGTGTAGTGAATGTTTACCGTACCCACACCGGAAGCAGAGTCATAATCTTACGTGTACTGAACACGTTGCTTGAAAGTATTCGTTATAAAACTACATGGGCAAGGCCAATCACTATCTCTGGTAGCCAGATATAAGAACAAAATATGGTTTTAGAAAGACAAAAAGAGGAAATAGTAATTGTCGTGTGTTTCCAATAACATTATGCTTTACAGTTTGGAGAGATGTTTCAACCGTTAATAATAAATAGACATTTTCACAGGAGGACAATGTTATGTAAAAAAAAAAGAGAAGTGTCCCATAAGTTCTTTTTTTTTTTTAAAGAAAAACTCATAGGTTTTTTTGTTAATGGGGGTAGAATAACGCATTCGACCCCTTTCGATCGAATGCGGTATTCGATCCCGAGTAAGAGAGGTGTGTGTGAGAGATGTCGGTGAACCTCACAAGTTTCTCTTTCATCGAGCGGAGAATCACGTGACGCTATTCGAATAACAAACTGGACAATAACGAATAACGAAGAGTCTTGTATCCAAATTAACCATGGAGATTTCAGTCAGTCCCATCATCATTTCATCAAAATGGAACCTTGTGTAGTTCACTCAACGGCAACAATCGTTGCGTCGAAAAGCGACGTTCCAATGACATGACATAGATCGTCGTCGATGTAGGTTCTTTTTTTTTCCGGAAAAAGAAGGGAGGGGCCTCATAACGTGGTTGCATGGGGCAGCCATCGCTTTTGCTTCGACCACCACCACATCCACATGGCGTGAGGATTCATCATCATGCAACATGCGTCGCTTTCTTCTTTGATTAGGCCCACCTGAGCCCCCCCCAGCCCACACCCACCGCTCCAACGTCGTTCGTTCCAAGGCGGTTTCCCACCCACTCTGATAAGCTCATGGCCCCCTGACCGCGTTTGGACATCCAGTATCGTCCATCGTCTGATTGCCGGACCTGTTCGTGTCGTGGACTATTTAAAAAGATTTATCTTATTATTATTATTATTATTAAATGAGATAAGAAGAGACAAGGGGACGAAGTGGAAACTAAAAGCTGCGGTTCCCAAGATAACTAGCCCGGCCAGCGAAATTAACTCAAAAATTTAGAGTGCGTACTGCACTGCGCCCTGAGACCCCCGCAGCGTACGATGCGACGATACAGCAGCGGTGGTTGTGTCCATAATGGAGTACTACTAGTGGCCCCCACGTCAACATATCCCACCCCCTCCTCCATGTCCCCTTGCCAGCTGCATTCCATGGCACAGAAGTGAGAAGAAGAACACACCCTTTTTAACCCTTCCCCGAGCTCCCATTGCTAGTCACGCACAGTTCAATGTCTGAAACACCCGGGGATGGGCAGCTTCCCACGTCGTCCACGCATATGGCGGGGAGGGGCCGGCCGTGGTGGCTGCCCATTTCCACATGCAACCTCGCCAGTCGCCACCGGCCCTCGACCCCCCGCCACCTTACGACTACCCTTCAATGCCCCGGCGGTGTGGTAGAGCAAATGGACCCACCCGGGACCCTCACCACCTCTTTCCTCATGTGCTGGACTAGATGATGGTGCACGTGATGTGTAGTCCCAAGTGCCGACTCTTTCACTTACCTCTTGAGGGGAGGCTTGCTACAGAGGTCACTTCATAATTAAGGCACCAAAGACCACCGGCGCTGTTGTTTTATAATGCCGCATCATTAATTGCGAGGCACTAATGAGGTCATGCATGCATGCATGCAGCCTAATAATTTTAAAGGGTCGAACCAGGTCTAGGGAGGGGGCGGTCAACGGTCCACACGACGGGGACTAAGACCGAGACAATCAAATTAATTGCCGAGCCCGCGGGCGTTAATTAACCACGGCGCTGAGCGAGCCATGGAGGCCACACACCAGGCTCCTGAATTTGACCGGCTCGGGTGGGGCGTGCTCAATTGATGGAGCCCTTTGGATCGATGGGATTAAATAAGCAGATTCTGTGAGATCTTTGGCCCTGGGGAGGAAGCAAGGCCGGGTATTAATGATGTCCAAAATCCTAGTTAAGAAGCGCCCCGCGACAGGGCAAGTTAATCCTTGCACGGATCTTAGGAAATCCAAACAACTTTTAATTGAGTGTTTGATGCGCCATCCCAGGCCCATCATCGAGCCACATCTAGTGGTCTACATCCTCGGGTCTCCCCTGCCCCACCTGCCGGGCTACAAGCCCCATTATTGAAATGCTGGAGATCTTCGAAAGGGAATCCCGTGTCGGTGACCACACACACACACACACACACACACACACACACACACAGAAGCAAATGGTGTAATATTTATATATACATATATAAGCTTCTAATTACTGAAACATTTCCCCGGAGAAGAGATGGAAGAAAACACCTACGTGCTGCTCGACAAAGAGGGAACTTCGGTACACGCAACAAGAAGAAGACGGCCGCCTATAAATATTCCACCCGGCAAAATAAATCACAGTGGTCCTAATCGACGTGACCGTCTTTTTTAATCGCACGAAACCATTTCTCCCTTCTGAGAGTCTTCCGGTACCGTCTTCCCCCTTCCCCCGCCCTTTCTCTCGGTTCCACATCTCTTGTTCCGTCACTTCTTTCTTTTGGGAAGATGGGTTATGTGAGGGCAAAAAAAATGGTGACAAAAATAGGTCTGTGTCCAGTCTCTGAACGATGTGACTCGATGGCGATGGACTAGATAAAAGAAATGTGACGTTGCTAATCCTCTCGATAAGAAAAAGACTGGCATTTTGCACAGTTTCGCGGAGGGATGCGATGCGGGTGACAAGTAAACTGACACACTTGTGTTCTTGTCCCAATAAAGCTTACTTTAAAATAAAGGAAAACGGGTACCAGCTGATTTCGAAGCAAATGTCCAACCATCTATGTTATTACCCCATTTTTTGGAGAATTTATAAGAATGCGGTTCTAATTTGATACCGATAACAAATGGCCCAAAGACTACCCAGTTTCACTTCTCTCCTTCAGAGAAGACATCGTTGAATGTTGTCGGATAAACTAGCGCCCTAGTTTCCGGTCACCTGATTCTTTCGAAGGAACCGATAGCCACCCTTGCACGGCAGCACGGCGGAGGCCCCGCCCGTTCTGAAGTCACTGACGCAAGAATCTATAGGACCACAAGGACGCGTCAGAACTTGGCGCGACGCACTTATCTACTCCCATCGCTCCCCACCTTCAAATCGATAGGAATCCGGAGTTGACACCTCACGAATCTCTTGATTCCCTTCTGATCAAAGGACCATCACATATATATATATATATCTCATATATAAATATATCTCCTATATAAATACATATATAGGAGATATACGTGTAGAGCGGAGAGAGAGAGAGAGACATGGAATAATACACTTTGCATCAGATAATACAACGATTGGACACGCCAGGAGAAATAAGCAGAGAAGATGCTGTGGCTTCAAATCGAAACCGTAAGCCCCTTGGGTGCACTGACCAAAACGCCCCTGTCAGGGCCCGATTAAAAGACCGCCAGAGGAAATAAAAACAACGGCAAGTTGACTTGGGAGCCAACCAGGATGGTAGGGGAGTTTGAGTTTTACTGCGAAGCACTGTTGCATCACTCTTCAGTCACAACCAGAAGGTAAAAAGTCTTGGAAATTTGAAGGCCTCGTCCCACCCCTCAGTTCTGTTTCGCAACAGTGGGAGCAATAGTAGTAAATGGAGAGACAGATGCCACCCTTCACAGCTCCATCTCCGATGTGATCCTCTCCACTTCCACAACCACCATATCCTTGGGAAAGATCCATTTCTGACGACTGGCCTTGATGGCGACACTGGCGAGAGTTTTGAAGAACACGGCTAGCTATCAGAATCTCTGGTTGACATCTTGTAGGTATTAACGAGGAGGAAAATACGGGACGGGGAAAGCAAAGATGAGAAGCTTCGTGAGAAATTCTGCACCACACGGATTCTTCTGTACAGAGACCCCATCTAGGCGTGTACCTCACAAAGTAGCCTAATCTATAGAAATCTATCTATCTATTCTATCTATTGGCGATAACAACAGCAAAATCCCAGACCACACTTAAAGGAAAGGCAGAGTTCCCCAAGCGAACATATCATCAGATGCTGAGCAGGTCAGGTGGAGGCGAGCGGGGCGATGGCTGTTGCTGTTGCTGCTGCTGCTGCTGCTCTTTGGGTTCCTTGGCAGAACTTTCGTTGATCCCTGTTGCGGCCGAGGCGGCAGTGGAAGCGTCGGTGGGCGCGTCGTCTTCGTCGCTCTGCTTCGGCACGAGCGGCTTCGGGAGCTCGGTGAGGATCTGGACGACCTCCCGCATCGTCGGGCGCTCTACGCTCTGCTCCTCGACGCAGAGCATGGCGACGTAGAAGACGTGCATCGCTTCGTGGAGGGGGACGGTGGGGAGCCTGGGGTCGAGCACCTTGAGCACGCCTTCCTTGTTGGAGTCCGTCATCATCCGAACCCACTGGACGATGTCGACGCCGTCCCCGAATTCCCCGACGGGCTTCCTCCCGGTGATGAGCTCCAGCAGGACGACGCCGAAGCTGTAGACGTCGCTCTTCTCATCCACCTTCAGCGTGTACGCATACTCTGTAGAAGTAGCGAATCAACGAAGAACAATAAACAAACCCAAGCAAACAAAGTGCAGACAACTGAAGAAAATGCCAACTCATTCAACTACACGAGGTGGTGTCCCCCCTTAGATCTTGTCGACACGGTGGAGCTTCCATTGCTGCTTTACGCCAAGCTCACCACTGTGGGAAGACAAGGAAAAGCTATCCTCTTCCAGTTGGCTACGAGGGCCACATGATGCTAACAAACTACAGCAGTACAGAACATTGGCACAGGGGGATGCTAAAAGCTAAATGAGCGAACAGTGGGTGCCTCCGCGGGCCATCCAAGCCGACAATATTGGCATGAACGAATCTAAGAAATGAACAATTAAAAACTGAAGCAATGCAGTCAAAATCAAAAATTTGGCATGCTACAATCTGAAGAACTTTAAATGCTATACCTGGCGCGATGTAACCGTAAGAACCGGCAATGGCGGACATGCATTCAGATGTCCCAGAGTCCTGGAGGAACTTGGCGAGACCAAAGTCCGCGACATGGGCTTCGAAGTTGGAGTCGAGGAGGATGTTGTTCGACTTCACATCGCGGTGGAGGATCAGGGGAGAGCAATCGTGGTGGAGGTAACAGAGCCCCTTGGCCGCCTCCACCGCGATCTTGTACCGGGTGTCCCAGTGCAGATGGCCGCCCTTCTTCCCGTGCAGCAGCTCCCCCAAACTCCCGTTGGGCATGTACTCGTACACGAGGAGGTTGGTCTCATGGTTCGAACAGAAGCCAAGCAACCTCACGATGTGGCGGTGGCGGATACGCCCAAGGGTCTGTATCTCCGCAGAGAACCCATGGTCGTGGGACGAACCCCGGCTCATCGCCGGAAGCCGCTTCACGGCCACCTGGTCACCGTTGGGCATCACACCCTTGTACACGATCCCCGCGCCTCCCTTGCCTATCACATTCTCCTCTTTCAGGCAATCCAACACATCGTCACAGGTGAAGTCCAAGCGCTGGAAAGCCGTCAGCTTCCAGGCCCGGGCCTCGCTTGCCTTCTTCAGAGACCGGGCCTTCACAATGGCTGCGATGGCGAATGCAATGGAGCAGATGAGGAGGCCAATAACCAGCAGCAGCTTGAAAGAGGCGGAGAGGGGCCCCTTGACATGCGCCGGCTGGGTGTCGTTGGCAATGCCGGAGCGGCACGGCCCCAAATAAGGACCGCAGAGGTCAGGGTTCCCGACGAAGGACGTGGAGTTGAAGTAGCTAAACTGGCCGGTGCCGGGGACGAGGCCGGAGAGGTTGTTGTGGGAGAAGTCGACCGACGTCAAGCTCTGCATCGTCGAGATGTTCGCCGGGATGTTGCCCGCGAGATGATTCCTAGACAAATTGAGGTAGTTGAGAATCCGCATTGCCGTGATTTCTGCAGGGATCTCCCCGGACAGGTCGTTCCGGCTGAGATCAACGAAGGTCAGCAGCTTGCACTTGCTTATCTCCGGAGTGATGGGGCCGGAGAGTCTGTTCCCGCTCAAGTCCATCTTGGAGAGCTGCTGCAGCCGCCCGATCTCAGAGGGAATGCTACCAGAGAACAAGTTCTGGTTGAGAAGCAGCTTCTGCAGGCCGGAGAAGTTCCCGATGGATGCCGGGAGGCTTCCCGTCAGCCTGTTGTTGGAGAGACTGATCTGCCCAAGATTAGGCGAGATGGCGGAACCCCTGGTCTCGGGGAATCCGCCGGCGAGGAGGTTGTCCTGGAGTTCCACCTGCGCCAGCTTCGGCAGGCCGAAGAGGCCGCCAGGGATGGAGCCATTGAGGTAGTTCTCCCCCATCCGAATCCTGCTGAGGGACTCGCACCGGCCGAGCGACTCGGGGATGGACCCAAACAAGAAGTTGCCAAGGGTAATCAGTATCTGGAGCTTGTTACCGAAGCAGAGATCTGGCGGGAGGTTGCCGGTGAGCTTGTTAGAGGACAGATCCAGGAGTTGTAGCCTCCCGTTCCTCCCCAGCTGCTTGGGGATGCTGCCGGTGAAGTTGTTCTCCCAGAGTTGCAGAACCTCCAGCCCCGGCAGGTCGCCGATGAAGTCGGGGATCGAGCCGTGGAGCTTGTTGCGGAACAGGTTCAGCAGCGTCAAGTTCTTGAGCTCCGAGAAGGAGGTGGGGATGCCGCCTGTTAGTGCGTTGTTGGAGAGATCCATAGACTTGAGGCTTCTGAGCATACCGAGTTCCGGGGTAAGCTCGCCGGTGAGCCCATTTACCTGTACGAATAAGGTGTCGAGGTTCTCCAGCTTCCCTATCTCCGGAGGGATCTCGCCGGAGACCCCGCAGTTGGCCATGTCCAAGCGGACAAGAGCCGACAGGTTCCCGATCTCCCGCGGGATCCCGCCGGTGAAGGTGTTGAAGTACCCCACGTAGAGCTGCTGCAACCTCGTCAGGTTCCCTATCTCAGGGGGGATGGGGCCGGTGAGCTCGTTGCCGGAGACGGCGAGGTACTCCAGGAACTCCCACCGGCCATACTCCGGGGGGATAACGCCCGAGAAGAAGTTGCCCCCGAGGTGGAGGTGGCGGAGGTTGGGCATGTCAGTGACTTCGACGGGGAGGATGCCGGTGAGGTTGTTGTTGTAGAGATCGAGCACCTGGAGGTTCCGCAGGCGAGCAAGCGCCGGCGGGAAGCTGCCATTGAATACATTGTTGGAGAGGTTGAGGTGGCGGAGGTTAGGAATGCGGGCCAGATCGGAGGGTATAGGGCCGGAGAGGCCATTGGCGGCGACGGAGAGGTTAAGGAGTGAGCGGAGGTGCCCGACGTCGGGGGAAAGGACGCCGGAGAGGTTGAGGTTGCTGAGGTCGAGGGAGACGACGGCGCCGCGGCGGGCGGGGTCGCACGCGACGCCGGCCCAGCCGCAGTGGTCCGTGGCGCCGTCCCAGGAGGCGAGCGCGCCGGAGGGGTCGGCGAGGGCGGCCTTCAGCGACAGCAGCGCCTGGTACTCCGGCACCCGCTGCGCCCTCCCGGCAGCCCGCTGCTGGGGTAGCAGGAAGAGGATGGGGAGGATGAGGTGGAAGAGGAGGAGGGGTCGCATCTCTCGCCTACGGTGTGGTGACCGCCGCGGAGGGGGGAAGAGGAGAAGAGTGGGAGAGGATGGGGGGAAGGAGGAGAAGAAGAAGAAGAGTGTGCTCTTGCTTTCTTTGAGCGCAGCGAGAACTTGTTCTGATCCGCGTGTCGGGTAAGGGGCGTGGCTTTTATGAATCCCATTTCTGCGTTTAAAACCCTCTCTCTCTTTTTCTCAAATTAAAAAACCTCACAACACACACACACACACACACACACACTCTCTCTCTCTCTCTCTCTCTCTCTCTCTCTCTCTCTCTCTCCGCCTTCGCTCACCACATCTAGAACTGTTCTTTGTGTGGGGCTGCTCATATTTCGTGTCATCCGATCGAGAAACTCCGGATGCCGGTGTCTTCTCTTTACACCCCCCACCCCACCGTGGCAATTAAATACGAACGTAAAAGTTTGAAATTTCGTAAATTGCGTGGGCGAAACCGGATGTCCACGATTTCTAGCTCTATTTTATTTTGGTCTTGCATTGCATCAATGTTACAAATGGGGGACGGGGGCGGGTAGGGTTTCGGCGGTCGGGGCGGACGGGGGGGGGTGCAGGGACCACAACGCGACCTCCATTTTGACCCTTGATTCGTCGGCCACAAAGTTGGGGTTCCTGTCGCAGATTACACACACACACACGCATTACTATTAACTAGCCGCAGTAGACATTATGGACAGGTGCGAGTGAGGAGGGGGCGGCTAATTAATTAGGCTACGCTGTGCCCCTCCATTATTATTATTATTTGTTGGGACGACCATGCTAGCTGCACTTAACATCTAGACCTAAATAATAATGTTATGCTGTGACGGGGCGACTGATTTGGGAGAGGGAACCAAACTCGGATGACCAGGGGAGGAAGCACTTAACCATATAGTACTGTGCCCGTTGAATGTGTGAATCTTTCGTCATTTTATAATTGGCAAGGGAGGGGAAGGTGGTAGCAGGAGGTCGGGGTGGGGGAGAGCAATTAACGGAGGCCGAGATGATGATTGCAGGTCCCGGTGGACGGGCGGTCAAATTGAGGGAGGGAGGCCGTCGTCTGGACACCTCCTCTGAGTCACTGACTGAGAGGAGACTGTGACTGACGAGAGAAAGAGAGAGGAGGTGGTGGGGGGGGGGGGGGTTGTTGTTCTTTAGGGGGGGGGGGTTAATAGAGAAGGGTTGGACACACGAGAAAGAAGGCGTGCTGTGTCCTGCCGGGAGGGCTCGTTGGGAAAAGCCATGGATGGTAGAAGGAAATTACGCGGCCGGCCCGCCCGCCCAATCCCGTTCGACGGACCCGACGCACGGCTCTGCGGGGACGTCTGCCCCCAAAAGACACAGTCCACCCAGCACTCACTCACCGCGACGTGCCTGCGTCGTCGCTGTCATGGGACGAAGAGGTGGGACCACCGCCTTCTGCTGCCGATTTCGATGGGTTGCAGTAGCAGCAGGCCTTGCCACCACCAGCTCTGCAGTCCGGCATAGGCTGAGCTCATGCCTCCCCCGACCCCCCACCAAAACCCACAAAACTCGAGCTCTGGGTGGGACAGAGACACCGGAGGTGGTGGGATGTAGGTATCCGGGACGATGAGAGCATGGTTAGCCGGATTGCGTCGGACGGTGCCAATGGAAATATGTATCAGCGCGTTTGAGATTTAATACTCTTTATTATAGAGTGCATGGGAGTATTTTTTTTTAAAAAGTTATTTTTAACTAAAAAATTATGCTATGTTAATTTTTAACTTATTTTTAAAATTAATAAAAAATAAGTAAATATATATTTGACAATAATGTCAGAATTTTTAATTTTTATGTACAGAATTTTTAAATTTTATGTACACTCATTTGGTAGAACCGATGCATATCGCAAGTGTCGAATCGTACCAAAAGAAACTTTGGTTGACGGGGCCGTCGATGTGAGTACGGGTCGATGGAGGCGGTGGTGAAGGGGGGAGGGGGAGGTCACAAGGGTGGTGGTGGCAGTGGGGAGAGGGAGGTCTCGACGACGGCGGAGGGAGGAGGGAGACATCGCGACGGTGGTAGCAGACCAGAGGAAGTGTAATATTGTCACATTCAAGATTTGATGTGATGAGTTAAAAAAATAGAGACTTCCAACTTCAGCGAGCCATCTATAGACAAGCTTGTTGTTTGGTCTCCAATTCAAATGCTAGAGGGAGCACAGTAGAAGCAGCAAGCAAAATAGGAATCTTGAAGATGATTCACGTGGCGGGGACACAACCGGCCTCCCACTCTCATCCGGTAACCACCGCATTTCATGATAGCCCGGCCCATCACTGGCAACATTTTAAGTAGTTTTACTATGTATTTTTCTTAGGACCGTCAATGGGCCGAGTCTGGGCCGGACTTAGGTTGACTCGACTTGGGCCTGACTTATCAAAATTAAGGCCCGAGTCCGGCTCGGGCCCGACATTATTCAAAAAATGTAAAGCCCAATTAAAGCTCGGCCCCGCCCGATAACTTAAATAAAAAATAAAAAAATAAAAAATAATATATTTAATAATATAAAATTTATAATGTCACTAAATTAGTAGTAATTTTGATATTAATTACATAATTTATGTGAAAAGAGAGTTTTAAAATTTTTAATTAAATAAAATAACATAATCTTAACTAAATAATTTTTAAATTTTGAAGTGAGAATTAAAAAAAAAGATCGGGCCGGGCCGGCCCGCGAGCAAAAAAAGACAATGCGACAAGGCCTGAAATCAGGCTAGGCTGGCGGGCCTGTCGGGCCGGCCCAGCCCATTGACAGCCCTAATTCTCCTTTTCATTTGATGTATTTTCCTTTCTTTAGTGGCTGTTAGGGCCAAAGTACGTACCTAAGTTTATAATTTTGAGTCATTAGTCTCTTACTCTCACCCCCTAGAGATAACTCAGTCTTCATGTAAAGGGAGAAGGGTATTAGCGCCACTTGTAGCGTTGGCTTCTCCTATATAAAGGAGCCAAGGTGTAACGACCCGAGATCCGAACACTGGGAAGGCCCGATAACCCGAATCTCGAACCGCCACCCACGAGTCCGAAGACTCGGAAGGGTTAAAAGGGATGGTGTGGAGATACACAAGAATCTAAAATAATTACAGAACTACATAGTTAATATGAATAAGCAGGAAATAAATAATGACATTAATTAAATTACATGGTCCACAAAAATAACAGCAGTCTAAAATATTACAGTAGTCCACAACTAGTACAGTCCAAGGAGAAAAGTACAACTACACGGGGCATACCCCAGAACTGGCAACTGGCAACTGGCAACTAACCCTGAGCACCTGAACCATGTGGAGCCTCTGAAGCGCTCCCCTGAAGCCGCATCTCACCTGAAACACGGAAAACATGCAGGGAATGAGTCTCAAAATAGAAGGCTCAGGAGGGATCATCCGGTCCCCACCTCGTAAATCGAGAAACTGCGCGAAAAGTAACTACAAGCTACCGCTACGGCTAGTACCGAACGTATGACACAAAAATCGAGACAACTCATCAAAATGCAAGAGAAACCCAAGAGTCCCTACCAGACGAAGACAGGAGTACCAACCCACTAGAAGAAAGGCCGGATGCGTCCACTGACGACTTAAACCGCGCCTCGGGTGTCTCCCTCCGGCCCAGCAGGAACTGAGACACCGTACAAGTAACCACAGAACAAGTGACTAGCTGGGGTCGCGCTCGTCAGCGCGGTTCCAACCGCCCCCAACCACGTGTGCACACACAGACCATGCGCCCCAGGTCTGGCCTTCTGACTGGTTTTCCCCTCAGCCGGACTCTGGCTGCAAGACATGGGACCCGATGAAAACCAGTCTAAAAACCGTCTCTCAGGGTAGCCTCGCCACCACTCCCTGGTGGGACCACTCGCGTGTCGGAAGGCTACGACTAGTGAAGGGTCACTGAAAGGGCAGACTCTCTAGTCAACGAAAAATAACGTCTAAACCGGACAAAGTACAAAAGCTGCCCCTCATACCGACACCAATTCACGGTGACACAAGTCGAGAACACCACCTCCCGGGATCCCACGACACCCTAACGTGTGGCCCCCACATGATGCCCAGTATCAGTCAGACCACGGTCAGCACGCGGATCGAGGTCCACTCACCCGGGACTCGAATCGGTAAAACATGACTCCGGTTGGACATGAACCGCTGGCGGTCCACCTTTGGGCCGCCACAGGAGCTAGCGGTTCAACATTGGGCCGCCACAGTGACTATAGCGGTTCAACGTTAGGCCGTCACACCCTGGGTCACGAAAGAACAAGTGGTCCTATATAGGGCCGTCAAAAGACATGAGGAGGGCATACCCTCGGCCGCCAGACCCAAAAGTCTCCAACCGTCAAAAACCAACGGTCGAAACGCCTCGAAGGCCACGCCGGCCAACTGGGCTTAGCGATCGGACCTTTGGCAGCCACCTGGGCTCTGGCGGCTCATCGTGAGGCCGCCATGCCCAACCCACGCACGGAAAGATTGAAACGGTCGACCGGGGACCGCCAGAAGGAAGTGGCGGTCACTGGAAGGACCGCTACACTTCCGAAAAATCGAGAATGGCGGGAAAACCCCAAATTCACCATTCCACGCCCCATTCACCCCCAGGTGAAGGGGAAACAAAAGGGAAACTTGTTCCCAAACCCCCAATGCATCTTTTGATACCCACAAACCACAAAAACATGCATTGAAATGCTAGATCGGGCGCTCACACCCCAAAACATGATTTTTCCTTCCCGGCACAAAATAGCCCATACTCGACCTCGCCTCGGCCTAGGAATCACGGGGAAGAGAAATACCGAGCTAAGGACCGTCACCCTACCTCGGATTCGTCCGAAACGCGGTGAATCGTCGTCGATCTTCAAAAACCCGCTTAAACCTTCACAAGCTCCCACGATCTCACCGAGCACCGAACGCCGCCGGGATTGCCACACCGTCACCCTTGCCGCCATGCCGTCGCCCACCGCCGTCTACAGCGGGAGGGGAGCACGCCGTCGTGTCCACGGGAGAGGGGGGGCCGGTCACGGCCGTGTGCACTCACGGGAGAGAAAGCGAGGAAGAAGAAGAAGAAAGAGAAAGGAGAAAAGAAAAGGAAAAATAAAAAGAAATGGGGTTATATAGAAAATCTGTATTTTCTGAAAAATATGAGAAAATAGAAAAATATACCGCCGCGATCGTCGGAACACGCTGATCGCCGTGGTACCATCCCTGAGTAGGTGAACGACCCGGTTCACCCGCTACGGGGTTCCGTAGGTCCTGCCAGGGAAAAACACGGGAAACTACGGAACACGTTCCGGGACCTCCGAAACTTATCCGAAACGCACGGATCCGAACCTGAAAAATATCCGAAAGATAATTCCGGGCAAAATGAGAACAAATTCTCCGATAAAATAAATCCGAGATCCAAGAAGAAGGATCCGAAGGGTCTGGGATATTATAGCCCTCCCCCCTTAAATAAATTTCATCCTCGAAATTTAAAATAAAGTACAGGGGAAGAAAAGAAAAGGGAAAGTCACTCGAACAGGTAAGGGAACTGCTGACGCATCTCATCCTCACGCTCCCAAGAAGCCTCACCACCAGAGTGGCGCTGCCACACCACCTTTACCAGAGGGATAACCTTGTTCCGCAGGTGCTGCTCTCGCCGATCCTCAATACGGATAGGGAACTCTGGTAGAGATAGATCGGGAGTCACCCCAGGCCAAACAGAATCCTCTAATACATGAGAAATATCTGGCATATACTTCCTCAACATCGAGATATGGAACACGTCATGCACAGATGATAGCTCCTGAGGAAGCTGCAACCGATAAGCAACCTCATCAATGCGCTCCACGATGGGACATGGACCAACATAGCGGGGACTCAACTTCCCACGCTGTCCAAATCGCATCACTCCCTTCATGGGAGAAACCCTCAAAAATACTCGGTTGCCGACTGTGAAACTAAGTGGCTGCCTTCTCCAATCGGCATAGCTCTTCTGCCGACTCTGCGTCGCCAACATGTTCTGACGGACCAGATGCACCACATCAACGCAGTGCT
Source organism: Amorphophallus konjac (assembly GCA_022559845.1). Lineage (NCBI taxonomy): Eukaryota > Viridiplantae > Streptophyta > Magnoliopsida > Alismatales > Araceae > Amorphophallus > Amorphophallus konjac. The sequence continues at coordinate 170,294,970 of CM040129.1, read as the reverse complement.
GCACCAGCTCTGGTCCCATCACAACACGCTCACCGACCTCTGACCAATTGAGTGGAGTCCGACACGGCCGCCCGTACAACTCCTCATAAGGAGCCATCCCAATGCTCGAATGATAGCCGTTGTTGTAGGTAAACTCCGCTAATGGTAGATGGTGAATCTAACTCTCTTGCCAATTCAGGCAACAGGATCTCAACATATCCTCAAACGTCTGAATAGTCCTCTCCGACTGACCGTCAGACTGAGGATGATATTCTAAGGTAAACGCTAATTCCGTTCCAAGAGCTCGCTGGAAACTCCTCCAGAATCCAGAAGTGAAACGCGAATCTCGATCTAACACAATGGTAATGGGAATCCCATGCAAGGACATGATCCGCTCCACATAGAGATGAGCCAACTTCGGCACACTCCAGCTGACTTTAATCGGTAGCAATCGAGCCACTTTCGTCAGCCTATCCACCAGCAACCAAATACTCTCCTGTCCACCCGGAGTTCTCGGCAATCCCACCACAAAATCTGTGGTAACGTGGTCCCATTTCCACGCGGGAACCTCCAAGGGCTGAAGAGTACCTCCTGGTCGCTGATGCTCCACCTTCACCTGCTGACAAGTCAGGCATCTGGCCACATACTCGGCAATATCTCTCTTCATGCAGGCCACCAGAACTGCCTCTTCAAGTTCCGATACATCTTCGTCGCACCCAGGTGCACAGTGTACCGACTCCCATGAGCCTCTAGTAACACCGCACGCCTCACCTACTCCTCGGTCAGGACGTATAGTCTACCACGGAATCTCATAGCTCTGTCCCCGCCGAAATCCACATCAGCCAAACTCAAAATCCGGGGCAACTCAGGGTCTGCACGTTGAGCATCTGTCACCTGACGACGAATAGTTGTCGTGACAGTCAAGCTCGCGAGAACAGCTGACCCCGGCTCTTGGGGAACCTTGAGCCTAAACGACATAGACATCACTTGTTCCCAGAGCCTCGACTTCCTCATCATCATGGCGCTGACCACGACCTTCCTACTCAAGGCATCGACAATGACATTCATCCTGCTCGGTTGATAAGACAGGGTGAAGTCATAATCCTTCATATACTCCATCCATTGCCTCTGCCTGATGTTAAGGTCCTTCTGAGTGAACGCATACCTCAAACTCTGATGGTCTGTGAACACCTCGAACTTCTCACGGTAGAGATAATGCCTCCAAATCTTCAATGCAAAAATCACAGACGCTAACTCAAGATCATGGGTAGGATAGTTCTCCTCATGTGGCTTCAGTTGCCGAGATGCATAAGCCACAACTCTACCGTGTTGCATCAGCACAGCACCCAACCCGACCCCGGAAGTATCTATACACACCACAAAACCTCCCGATCCAGAAGGTAACACCAACACCGGTGCCGAGGTGAGCAACCTCCTAAGCTCCATAAAGCTCTGCTCACACTCACCAGTCCAGACAAACGGCACATCCTTCCGCGTAAGCCTGGTCATTGGGGCTGCAACACGAGCAAAATCCTGAATGAATATCCTGTAACAGCCTGTAAGCCCCAAGAAACTCCGAATCTCGATCACGGACCTTGGCCTCGGCCACTGCATCACTGCCTCGACCTTGGCTGGATCCACAAAAATAGCATCACCAGAAATCACGTGCCCCAAAAAGTGCACCTCATGAAGTCAAAACTCACACTTGTTGAGTTTAGCATACAACTGGTGATCTCGCAAAGTCTGCAACATAACCCTCAAATAATAGGCATGCTCATCTGCAGACTGTGAATAAACAAGGATGCCGTCCACAAACACGACCACGAACTGGTCCAGGTAGGGATGGAACTCCCTTTGCATCAAATCCATAAATGTTGCGGGGGCATTGGTGAGCCCAAACGGCATCACCAAAAACTCATAATGCACATATCTCGAACTGAACGCAGTCTTTTCCACATCAGACTCTCGAATCCGCAACTGATAATAACCGGATCGCAAATCAATCCGCGAGAACACTCGAGCAGACTGAAGATGGTCGAACAAGTCATCAATCTAAGGCAACGGATACTTGTTCTTAATGGTCACCTCATTCAACTGCCGATAGTCAATGCACAACCTCACACTACCATCCTTCTTCTTCACGAACAACACTAGCGCACCCTAAGGGAAAAAGTTAGGACGAATATACCCCCTGGCCAGCAACTCCTGCAACTGCGCCCTCAACTCTCTCAACTCAGCGGGAGCCATACGGTAAGGAGCCTTCGACAAAGGTCCCATACCAGGCACAATCTCGATCACAAAATCAATCTCCCGCTAGGTAGGTAATCCAGGTAGGTCCTCGGGAAAAACGTCGGGAAACTCGCACACCACCCGGATGTTGTCCACATCCAGCTCGGACTGGTCCACCGCGACCACAGAAGTGAGAAAATCCTGACAACCCGCATCAAGCAAACGACGAGCCTTAATAGCCGAAATAAGAAAGCGGGAAGATGAAGACCTAATACCTTGGAAATAAAAGGTGGGTCCACGAAGTCACCGGAAATAAACCTTCTTCGAGCCACAATCCACTAAAGCATGATGTGTCTTGAGCCAATCCATGCCCAAAATCACATCAAAGTCCTGAAGTGGCAACGCATAAAGCCTGGTCGGTAAACTCCGCCCTTCAACCCACACAGGAACCTCATCGAAACAACACGGAGTGATCATAAAATCACCAGAAGGTAACTCCACTGCCAAATCACAGGACAACTGGGTCACCGACTCCTCAATAGTCACCGCGAAATCCTCCGAAATAAACGATTGAGACGCGCCTGAATCAAACAAAACTCGAGCAGCTTGTGAGCTGTCTCAGTATTCGTGTTACCGTGGTTTCAGACCTACCGTGGTTTCAGACCTAGGGATTAGGCTAGATTAATGGCGCTATGCCGTCACGTGCAGCGGTCTTGACCCGAGTCGTGTGGCTCAAGGACCATTGGGGTTGTTAGGTCTAGTGGGCTGTCTAGAGTCTGGTGGCCTCAAGCCACCTGGTACTTCACGTTACTCGCGATGGGTGCGTGCGTGACTTTTGGTGTTCTCGTTTAGTGACCTCCCACTGGTCGTAGCTTTCCTGCGTACGCGTATGCGGACCCACTTGGGAGTGCTGGAGAGCGTGACCCCGAGAGAGCCGGTTTTTAGTCTGGTTACCATAGGGCCCCTCGCCTTTGCATCCCAAGTCTGGGCTGGGGGAAAAATCAGCTAGAGGACCCGACTTAGAGCGGATGGTCTATCTGTGCACACGTAGTTGGGAACGTCGGACCAACGCTGACGAGTGCGACCCCAGGTAGTCCTTATTATGTGTTCCTAGTTATTGTACGGTGTCTCTGTCTCCGCCTAGGGCGTCGTAGGGAGACACTTGAGACTGTGGACTAAGTCGTCAGTTGACGCATCCGACCTTGCTTCTAGTGGGCAGTGCTCCCGTCACGTGACGTGAGTTTCTTGTGACTTGAGTTTTCATTTCCCATCTGCGAGGCATAGATTTACGTGTAGTTTCTGGGTGATTTCCCAAGGTAGAGGTCTAGGGTTCCGGTGAGCATCATCAAGGGTTTTCCCTAGACAGTGTAGGATTCATGACAACGAGGTCGTGATTGTGTCTACCTAGACCGTGTGGCCTTGGGTTGGGCCTTTTTGTCTGTGAGACGGTCCTCGACGATGGGGTTGTCATGATGTGTTTTCTAGCAGTGTAGCCAGAGGTTTTCCCGTTAGTTCGGTGGTGCCCTGACTGTAAGCTCGGGGCGTGTTTTCAGGTACAGTAGGAGTATATGTAGTGCCGAGTTTTTACAGGCTACTGGTTTGCTGTTCCTGCTGTCGTTGCTGCTTTCTGCTACCGCCGTTGTTTACGGTTGGGGTTCCGCGGGACCCTTACTGAGCCTGTGAGAGGAGGCTCACCCTTACTTTTCAGGTGCGGCGGTTCTTCCTCGAGGTTCGACGGTGCTGAGCAGAGATTATTAGTTGCCAGCTCGCCGGGCCGAGTGTTCACTCGGTGTTGGATACACTTCTCTGCCTTAGACTATACTTTAGTTGGACTGGACTCTATTATAGTTATTTATTTATTTCTGTTAATTATTGAATTGTCCTACTTTATTTCTTATTTATTTATACCTCCACACTCCTTTTAGTCCTTCCGAGTCCTCCGACTCCTGAGCAGCGGGTCAGGATTCGAATGGTATCAAGTTCTTCCCGGTATCCGGATCTTGGGTCATCACAAGAGCCCTCACATCTTCCCGCTTCAAAGGTATTTATCACATGATCCCTCCATTTTTATTGTTATTATCCTTCGAGGTCCGTGTGTCTCTGGCGATCACGGTCATCTTCTATCTCTCTTATTCTTTATTCTCCATATTGTATATTCTTTGTGCATCACATGAATGAATTGAATTGAAATTTATTTTCTTTTTGATTTGTGAGATCGACACCTGCTCGATGGCGAGGAGGTTAACTGCAGATCTGACCTCCTCCTTGTAACTTAGGAAATTCTCGTTAAACACCCTCTTCATCTACTAGAAGAAAGTGATCGACTCAATAGGGAGAGACTCGAACCACGCTCGAGTGTTCTCTCGCAGCTTGGTGGTGAAAGCCAAACACTTGACAACGTCCGAGGCATAGTGAAAAACTAAGTTGTATTTGAAGCTATGTAAATGGTTGGTGGGATCGGTCGTGCCGTTGTACGGAGTGAATGCCGACAGTGGTTGCTTTGGAGGGATGGCTACTTCTATAATTTACTGAGAGAAGGGGGCGTGGAAGTCGATGTCATCATCGAGCAGCCCCTTCGTCCATGCTGCCTGGAGGATGTCATCTAGGTAGTGGACTTTCCCCTCCAGTTCGTGCTCAACATCCTCGAAGCGCCACAGCCACTGTGCCATCTCCGGGTTGGAATGGAGCGGACTGATGGGGCGTTGAGAGGTTTGGCCATGTAGATGAGGGGTACGGGGGATGGATGTCACAGATAACTCATGCTTGCGGCGTGAGTCAACTATCATCGGGGCCCTACCATTCTGGTGGGGAGCCGTTGGAGCACGATCCTGCTCCGCCTGACGATTCAGAAGGCCTTGGCAAGCCTTTGCCAACACCTAGAGTTGCCGACGCATCTCGACCAACTCCGCCGTGGCAAGATTCACAAGAGGTTTAGGAGATGGTGCCCGAGGTGAGTGTGAGTGGGCTGAGCTGTCGTGAGATGCTTGCCGAGAACCCGAAGCCCCCCGGGGATTGTTCACGTTGCGATAGTTTCCACGGGGAGCCATGACTTTTTACTGTGACGCGCCTGGGTTGGACCGTCAGGGACGATCTCACAGTTGGCTTTCGTTCGTTAGTTTTGACCATTCGGGGTCAAGGCCTGTGACGCACCAAGGCTGGCGCATCGCAGCCTTGTAACGCCCCTGTTTGGGTGCGCCAGAGCGGACGCGTTCCCAGCTTGTAACGCACCAGAGTTGGTCCGTTACAGCCTGTGACGCACCGAGTGGGGCACGTCACAGTTGGTTTCATCCTGTCTTGTGACGCACCAGGGCTGGCGCGTCAGAGACTATGACGCACCAGGGTAGGTGCGTTACACTCAACTTTACACCGAGCGTCTGACGGTCCTTTGTTGGTGCGTCAGAGTGGTTGTGACGGTCGAGGCTTGGACCATTACAGACTATGACGGCCCAAGCTTAGACCGCCAGGCTCTGTGTGGTGCCGACATGAGTTTTCGTGTTCTCCGCGATCGTTTCGCGTTGTGTCGGTCCTTAGTCGACCCGGTCGTGACCCAGTGGTCGACTTGCGGTCTTGTGAGTGCCCCAGACACCCGTGGGATTCTGTGTCCGTGTTTTGAGGGTGTCAGGAGGATCGTGCTATCTCGTTTAGCGCGCCCGTGGGTTTGAGAGTCCGGGTGACTTCTCGCATGTCGGGCTTTCGTGTTACGCTAGACCGAGTCACCGTGTGTCGGTGTGTGTGCGGTGGGGTCTGCCCCGCATGCCGTGAGTTTTTCTGGAAGATGATTCTCGAGTGGGCCATGTGTTTGGCCTTGGACTACGAGTCCATATATCGGCGTGGCAGCTTGTGCGTTACCCCGGGAATCATGTTTCTGTGCTTTCCGCGTGGGCCATGCAGGTGGCCTTGGACTACGAGTCCGGTTGCTAGCCTGGGGCTGGAGAGTTCCCGGCTTTCCCTGGGAGTGAGATTTGGTTTGGCGACTTGTGAGCTACTTTGGGAACCATGTTTCTGCATGGCTGAGCGTGCGGCCCGTGGATTGTGAGTCCCGTTTCTTCTCCGACTGTGGTCACCGTGCGACGGTGCTAGTACGTGGGATGGTCCCCGTATGTCATCGGGTTCGGATGTTATTTTCCGTTGACTTGAGACTCTACTCCGTAGTGACCCTCCACTAGTCGTAGCCTGCTTACACACGTGTGGTCCCACCGGGGAGTGGTTGAGAGGCTATCCTTAGAGACGATTTTTAGACTGGTTTCCGTCAGGCCCCTCGTCGGTAGCCAGAGTCCGGCTCTAGGGGAAAACCAGTCAGAGGGCCAGACCAGGGACGGACGGTCTGTGTGTGCACACGTGGTTGGGGGCGGTTGGACTCACGTCCACGGACGTGACCCCAGCTAGTCACTTGTTTGTGGTTACTTGTATGGTGTTCGTGCCTTTGGTAGGAGCTACCACGTCAGGCAGTTCACCTGCGGTGCGGTGTAAGACGTCAGGGGACGCTACCGACTGTGCTTCTAGTGGGAGATACTCATGTCGAGTCAGGAGTGGCAGACTGTCAATTTTCGCGACTTCGACCTTCGAGTTTTCGGTCGTGTTGGCTGTTGTGTTTCGGTTGTTCCACCGTGGCGCGTGTGTTGGTTTTCGCGTCATGAGACTAGTGCTAGTGGCTTTACCGAGGTTGCGTCTTGTTGTGCGGTACCCGTGACCAGGCGGTCAGGGTCGCACCTTGGACAGCGTATCCAGGATGGCCGTATCCTGGGAGACAGGTCTCTACGGCGTAGTTGCCGTGGGTTTTTACTTCGGTAAGCGGTACTAGTGTAGTTCGGTAGTCCCCGACCGTGAGTCCGAGGTGTGTTTCTGGTACAGTAGGAGTAGCTGTAGTGCCGAGTTTTGACCAGCCACCGGTTCGCTATTCCTGCTGTCGTTGTAGCCTTCCTTTCCACTACCGCCGTTGTTTCCGGTTGGGGTTCCGCGGGATCCCTGCTGAGTCTCTATTTTGGATACTCATTCCCTGCTTTTCAGGTGTGGCGGTTTTTCCTCCTCGAGGTTTGAGGGCACGGTGCGGAGGTTCTCAGTTGCCAGCTCGTGGGGCCGAGTGTTCACTCGGCATGTGGTACATTTTTACTACTTTAGAACGTACTTTCTGTTGGACTGGACTCTGTTGTAGCTGTAGTTGTTTATTTATTTCTGTTAATTGTTGAATTGTCCTACTTTATTTCATATTTCTTTGTGCCTCCACACTCCTTTTAGCCCTTCCGAGCCCTCTCGGTTCGTGGGCGGCGGTTCGAGTCTCGGGTTATCGGGCCTCTCTCGGTAATCGGATTCTCGGGTCGTTACAACTGGTATCAGAGCGGTGGTTGTGGACGTACGTAGGAATTCAAAATATTACACTGATCAGAGTCCGTGAGGTCCAGTACAGTCGGCAGCTGGCTTAGAGTTTTGTGTTCGCTTTCTGCCTAGTTTCTCGCTTGAGAGCTTGAGTGCGCTGCGTGGCGCTGTGAAGGTGGTTGCTGTTCGCGGCTTTCGTGCCAGCATGGGGTCTAATGATCGAGGTCGAGAGCCTTCTCCCTCATCGGTGGTGGCGCTGGTTGTGCTGCGTTGGGCAGAGGTTGCTGGCAGGCGTGAGCTCGCGATGCTGCGTTCGAGGAACCTGTAGCGTGGTCAGGTGGCTGGAAAGGATTGTTCGTGGTTAAGTGGCCATGACCGTGCTTCGAGGGAGCTGCTGTCAGTTTTGGCCACTCCAGCTTGAGGTTGTCCAGCCCCTGAGGTGTTCTAGTCGAGAAGTGTGCTCGGGTGAGTGGAGGATCTTCTCAGTGAGCTGCTATTTCGGCGAGCCTGATGTTCTTGTCGTGCTCTGTGGCGTCAAAAATGACGTCTCGGTCCCGATTATTTTACAGATTTCGAGGTAGGATTTGGCAGAGATGTCCCGGTAAGTCTTTGCTCCTGCACTTCTGTCAGTGGATGGGTGTGTTCGCCTTGGTTTTGGTCTGAGGTGTGAAGGTTCCGCGGTGAGTTTCGGGACTCGAGGATGAGCATCGGAGGTTGTCGTTATGGCTCGTGTTGCGGCTCTTGGCGTGGTGTGTTGCAGTTTGAAGAATTGCAGCGGTGGTGCATCGAAAGATGCTGTGATTATGGTCCGATGTGACACTCATCGAGTGTGTCGGAGGCGCTGACCTGATGGAAGCGATGATTTTCCTTGGTGCTGGATGGTACTATTTCCAACGTGTGCGAGGTTCGAGGTCAGGTCGAGCGTGGAGTTCTTCCATTGGTCGGAAGGGCGTTTGGTCTCCCCGTTGGTTGGAGAGATTGTGCTTGGCTAAGATCGTTGTCTTGCATTGCGTGTTCGGATTGGTTGGCCTTATGTGCCATGAAGTCCGTGCGAGACGTGCCCCTTATCTTGGCAAGGTGGTTACCTGTGAGAAGTTGTGCCCATTCCCTTGTCGTGTGTGGGTGTGCTGGCGCTTTTCCAAAAGGATGAGTGCTGGTTGGGCGGTGTTTTCGAGAATTTGTGGTTGTGCGCGCGGATCAGAGTGCGCAGTGAAAGTGAGGTGGGCTTGTGACCCACTGGTTCAGGATCGTAGCGTTTGTTGCTACGGGCGGATTTTCTGAGTTTGCGTTGAGCACTGGAGGATTGGTTCCTCTGTGTGAAACGTGTTGCTGTCATGCCGTTGCTCGAGGTATCGTGATTCTTGGCACTGACAGGATGGAGTGTTGGGGAATGTGCTGGCTAGTGCGACGCATGAGTATACTGTTCCTGTGATGGAAGCCATGTCAGGCGTCGGTGTTGGACTCGGATAGAGTTGTTGAGGATGTCGCCTGACGGTGGTTGAGAACGTGTTGGTCAGAGTCGGTAGCTTGGTGCTCAACTTGTGTTGGAAGTCATGTCCTCGGACGAGATCATTTTTGGAGAAGTGATATCTGGCAGGCTGTGGGTTCCGATTGGTAACTGCGAGTGACTGGGAAGGCTAGTCTCGTAGCCGACCACGGTGAGATGTATGTTGCTTGGGGACCCGTGAGCATTGTTCAGGTGGTGTCCCGTGGTTCTGTGGTAAGAGCGGAATCAGGATTGGCAGGTGTCCACTTGGATTAGTGGAGTAATTTGATGAGACCAGACGGAAGAGTGACGCCTGTGGGCAGAGGCCTTTTAGAGAGATTGGTGTCGGATGGTGGCCCTTGATGGGACGTTGGAGTCGGAATGGTTATCCCTGGTTTGGTGAACAGCGTGAGATGGTTCCCCTGTAAGTCTGAGTCGAGTGAGGTGATGACTGAAGACACCAGGATCTTGTTGTTTGGCTTCATCGTGCTCCCCCTGAGAGGGTCGAGTTGGCGCGATGATCGAGCTCAGATGCAGAGTCCGAGAGGAGTGTGGCTCGAGTTGTGGTAATTGTCTGTGTGTGAGTCAGCGGATGACCTGCTGTGAGTCGGATCGTGCCTGTTGGGCCGATGGAGGTTTCCTGTTGACGTGTATCTGGCGACAAGTGGATGGTCTTTCACAGACAGAAGATGATGGTTGTCGGGGCTCAAGCGTGGCGAGAGCCATGTGCCAGCAAGACCTTTCGTGGTCATTTTTGAGATGCGCCTTTCCGGACGGAATCTGGGCTTTGTCGAAGTTTATCTTCTGACAAGAGTTGGCACGGTGTTATGTCTGGCTTTCAGCTTACCATGCTGGAGGTGATTCTTGGCGCTGAGTCGTTGTTCTGGTTGCGGTCTGTTGAGATGGCTGCGTGCGCTGGTGGGAGCTCGATTTTGGCTGTTCCTTTGTGTCGGGCGTGAGACCAGTCAGCGGGTTTGCGAAACGGGCGTCTGGGTCGTCTGTCGACCATGGGTTGCATCAGTGGATGTCTCTCACGCGAGGGCTGTGTCTCCTTAGTGTGCGAGATGGCGGCAGCGGTGCCGTGATTGGTTTTTCGTAGTGTCTGAGGTGACGCTGGACGGTGTTCTTTGTGTATGCCTGCTCTGTTTGCCGGTGTGCTCGGCGCGTGGAGCGAGGTGTTATTTATGTTTAAGTCTAGCTGCGTCCCTCAGGATCGGTGTTTTCGTGAGAATCGAGCTTTTCTGTGCTGGGGCTCTGACAGCGTTGTTAGTTGGTTCAGTGTTAATCCCCTGTGACTTCGTGCTAGGTCCTGAATTTCGAGGATAAAATTCCTTTAAGGGGGGAGGGCTGTAATGCCCAAGATTTTTTTCAGATCTTTTTTCATGGGTTCCGGATCTGATTTCTCAGAGTGTCCAACTCCGTTGTGTCTGAAATTTTGTTTCGGACACCTTTCGTGTTCGGATCAGCGCGATCCGAAGCTGTTTCGGAGGCCCGGAGCGTGTCCGCGGCTTTTCTGCGTGTGTTTTCCGATTCCCGGTGTGTGTTTCGATAATTCCTTTAGAACCTCGTTGCGGGTGAACCGGGCCGTTCACCTAGGCGAGTGGGGTACCGTTACGATCGGTGCGTTCCGAGGATCGTGGAGGTGTATTTTCCTAGTTTTCGGTATTTTTTGGAATTTCTGGATTTTCCTATATAACCCCCCTTTCTCTCCCCCCTCTCATTTTTCTCTTCTCTCCCTCTCTCTTCTCACGCTCTCTCCTCTCTCCCCCTCTCTCCGATGGCCGACGGGGCAGAGTGCGGGTGAGGCGGGGACGGCGCGGGCGAGGCACGGGCGAGGATGGATGAGGATCAAGACGGTGGAGGCGCGGTGAAGCTTGGCCGTGGGTTCGTGGAACGGCGAGGCTTCAACGGCGTTTCTTCGCGGATCGGCGAGCTCGGGGAGCGATATCTTTGGTGGACGTAGGGAGATGGAGCCCCAGCTCGTGCTCATCCTTTCCCGCGAGTTTTGTAGGCCGTGGTGAGCTGAGCGGGCTAATCGGGGCGATTTGGGGGGAAAATTCATGTTTTAGGGCTTGGGGGCCAATCTCCCATTTCATTGCGTTTTTGGTCGATCCGAGGCCTTAGATGCATGCTAGGGGCTATTTGGGGGCTTCCCCCTTGTTTTCCCCCTCTCCTGTGGAGGTATGGGGGCGTGGGATGTTTTTTGGGTCGTTTCCCGCCGTTTCGCTCTCAGACAGGTGTGACGGTCCTTCTAGAGACCGTCACAGCCTGTGACGCCCCAGGGTGGGTGCGTTACAGGGCCCGTTTAGCCTTTTGGTGGTCTGTGTGTGTGACGGTCCTACGATAGACCGCCACGGTGCTGTGACGCACCTGGGTTGGACCGTCAGGGACGATCTGACCGTTGGCTTTCGTTCGTTGGTTTTGACCGTTCGGGGTCAAGGCCTGTGACGCACCAAGGCTGGCGCGTCATAACCTTGTAACGCCCCTGTGTGGGTGCGTCAGAGCGGACGCGTTCCCACCTTGTAACGCACCAGAGTTGGTCCATTACAGCCTGTGATGCACCGAGCGGGACGCGTCACAATTGGTTTCATCCTGTGTAACGACCCGAGAATCCGGTTACCGAGAAGGCCCGATAACTCGAGACTCGTACCATCACCCACGAGCCCGAAGACTCGGAAGGGTTAAAGGAATGGTGTGGAGATTACACAAGTATCACAAATAATTACAGAAATGAACAGTTATATTATTAAGCAGGAAATAAATTAACAGTTTACAAGATACATGGTCCACAAGATTACAATAAAATAACAAGAGCAGTAGTCCATAACTAGTACAGAGACAAAAAAGAAAAGTACAACTACACGGGACATACCCCGGCTCTGACCTTTGGCACTAACGCTGGGCACCTGAACCACGCTGAGCCTCAGATGCGCTCTCCTGAGGCCACGACTCACCTGAAACACGGTGAAAATAAGCAGGGAATGAGTCTCGGAACAAGACTCAGTAGGGATCACTCGAACCCTACCTCGCAAACAGAGAAACCGCTACGCTAGCAGTAAATGAGTACCTCAGACAGGGAAGCCATGCTATCTACAAAACATCGCTCCCACGGCATGAAAATCGATACACGTGCCACGGTGAAACGACCGGAGCACCACGGTCAACACGACGAAACCCGAAGGTCGAAGTTGCAAGGACTGACGGTCTGTCACTACCGACTCGACAAGAGTACCTCCCACTAGAAGCACAGCCGGTAGCATCCCCTGAGGTCTTACACCGCACCGTAGGTGAACTGCTTGACGTGGTAGCAACTACCAAAGGCACGAACACCGAACAAGTAACCACAAACGAGTGACTAGCTGGGGTCACACCCGTCAACGTGGGTCCAACCGCCTCCAACCACGTGTGCACACACAGGCCGTACGTCCTAGGTCTGGCCTGTAACAGGTTTTCCCCTGGAGCCGGACTCTGGCTACCGACGAGGGGCCCGACGGAAATCAGTCTAAAACCGTCCTAAGGGTAGCCTCTCCACCACTCCCTGGTGGGTCCATTCGCGTGCAGACAGGTTACGACTAGTGGAAGGTCACTACGGAGTAGACTATCAAGTCAACGAAAAACATCGTCCGCATCCGACAACGTACGGGGACCACCCCACGTACCAGCACCGTCGCACGGTGACCACGGTCAGAACAGAAACGGGGTTTCAAACCACCCTGGGTAACCCAGTGCCTGACGGTCTACCCTAGACGCGTCACAGGCTCTGACGGTCTAGGCAGGACCGTCACAATCACCTGACGGCCCAACGCAGAGACGCCACACGCTCGGTGCATAACAGGGCGTAACGCACCTACCATGGTGCATTACAGTCTGTGACGCGCCTACCCTGGTGCGTCACAAGACAACAGAGAACAGCTGTGACGCGTGCCACTCGGTGCGTCACAGCGTGTAACGGACCAACCCTGGTGCGTCACAACGTGGGAATGCGTCTGCTCTAACGCACCCACATAGGGGCATCACATGGCTGTGACGTGCCAAGCCAGGTGCGTCACATGCCTTGACCCCCAACGGTCAAAAACCAACGGTCGGCAGCCAACGGTCGAACGCCCCTGACGGTCCAACCTAGGTGCGTCACAGCACCGTGGCGGTCTATCGTGGGACCGTCACAGCCCACAGACCCCACTTGGCTGCACTCAGGGCTGTAACGCACCCATCTGGGCGCGTTACATAGTGTGACGGTCACTGGAAGGACCGTCACACCCACCCGAGCGTGAAACGGCGGGAAACGCCCAAAAAAATTGGCCACGCCCCCATGCCTCCACCGAAGTGGGGGAAATCAAAGGGGAAGACCCCTGGGGACCCCTAGCATGATTCTAGGCCATCAAAACGTGAAATCATGCATCAAATCCATATATCGGGCGAGCTCTCCCCAAATTATGGAAAACCCCAAACCCTTAAGGAATCCCATCTCTCGGCCTCCCCTCGACCTACAAATCGCGGGAAAGGCAGGCTAGAGGCTAGGGAACGTCACCCTACCTCAATTGCGTCCCGAGACGCACCGGATCAACCATGAATCGCAACGAATGCTCGAAAACCCGCATTCTTCCTTGAGCTCCCACGGTTCACGTACGCCTCCACGATCACCTCCGTCGCCGTCGTCACCACGCGTCGCCCACAGCCGTCTGCAGCCGGAGGGGCTCGCCGCGGTCTCGCCGGACGAAGAAGAGAGGGAGAGAGGGCGTCGCACGGTGGGGGAGAAAGGAGGAGAAGAAGAAGAAGAAGAAGAGGGTGGGGAAGAGAGAGAAAAAGGGGGGTATTTATAGGAAAATCTGAAATTCTAGAAAATACCAAAAAATAGAAAATTACATTTCGCGATCCTCGAACGCACCGATCGCAACGGTACCACTCTCGCCTAGGTGAACGGCCCGGTTCACCCGCAACGAGGTTCCGAAGGAATTACCGAAACACACACCGGTAATCGGAAAACACGCGCGGAAAAGCCGCGGAACGCTTCGGGCCTCCGAAACAACTCCGGATCGCGCCGATCCGAACACGAAAGATGTCCGAAATGAAATTTCGACACAACGGAGCTGGACACTCGAGAAACCAGATCCGGGACCCACGAAAAAGGATCGAAAGGTCTGGATGTTACAGCCCTCCCCCCTTAAGGAATTTCATCCTCGAAATTGAGGACAACCCAAGGGGAAAGAAGAGGAAGACTCACTCAAACAGGTAAGGGAACTGCTGACGCATCTCGTCCTCACGCTCCCAAGAAGCCTCACCACAGAGTGCCGCTGCCACACCACCTTAACCAAGGGGATGACCTTGTTCCGCAGGCGCTGCTCTCGCCTATCCTCTACGCGGATCGAAACTCTGGGAGAGAAAGGTCTGGAGTCACCTCGGGCCAAACAGAATCCTCAGCACATGAGAGTCATCGGGCATATACTTCCGCAACATCGAGACGTGGAACACGTCATGCACCGACGCCAACTCAGGGGGTAACTGCAACCGATAAGCAACCTCACTGATGCGCTCCACAATCACAAAAGGACCAATGTAGCGGGGACTCAGCTTCCACGCCGTCCAAAACGCATCACCCCCTTCATCGGAGAAACTCTCAGGAACACGCGATCGCCCATGGTGAACTCGAGGGGCCGCCGCCTACGGTCAACATAGCTTTTCTGTCGACTCTGGGCTGCCAACATGTTCTGACGAACCAAGTGCACAACCTCTACACACTGCTGCACCAACTCCGGTCCCGTCAAAACACGCTCACCAACCTCAAACCAATCGAGTGGAGTCTGACACGGACTCCCATACAACGCTTTATAAGGAGCCATGCCGATGCTCGAATGATAGCTGTTGTTGTAGGTAAACTCCACCAACGGTAGGTGGTGAATCCAACTCCCCTGCCACTCCAGGCAGCAGGATCTCAGCATGTCCTCCAAAGTCTGAATGGTCCTCTCTGACTGACCATCTGACTGAGGATGATACGCCGAGCTAAAAGTCAAATCCGTGCCAAGAGCTCGCTGGAAACTCCCCCAGAATCCAGAAGTGAAACGCGGATCCCGATCCGATACGATGGAGATGGGAATCCCATGCAACGGAACGATCCGCTCCACATAAAGACGAGCCAACCTGGACACGCTCCAGCTGACTTTGACCGGTAACAACCGAGTCACCTTCGTCAGCCTATCCACCAGCAACCAAATACTGTCCTGACCGCTCGGAGTCCTCGGCAATCCCACCACGAAATCCGTGGTCACGTGGTCCCACTTCCACGCAGGAACATCCAAGGGCTGGAGAGTACCTCCCGGTCGCTGATGCTCCGCCTTCACCTGCTGACAGATCAGACACCTGGCCACAAATGCGGCGGCATCTCTCTTCATGCCAAGCCACCAGAACTGCCTCCGCAGGTTCTGATACATCTTCGTCGCACCCGGGTGTACGGTGTACTTGCTCCCATGAGCCTCGCGCAACACCGCATGACGAACCCGCTCCTCGGCTGGGACGTACAGCCTACCACGGAACCTCACGGCACCGTCCTCGCCGAGCTCCACATCAGCCAAAGCCAATATCCGAGGTAACTCAGGGTCCGCATGCTGAGCCTCTGTCACCGGACGGCGGATAGCAGGCGTGACAGTCAGACTAGCAAGCACAGCCAACCCTGGCACCCGGAGAATCTTGGGCCTGAATGAAACTTCGGGCACTTGTTTCCAAAGCCTCCACTTCCTCAACATCAAGGCACTGACCGCGACCTTCCGACTCAAGGCATCGGCGACGACGTTCATCCTGCCCGGCTGATAAGACAGGGTGAAGTCATAATCCTTCATAAACTCCATCCATCGCCTCTGCCTGAAGTTAAGGTCCCTCTGCGTGAACACATATTGAAAACTCTGATGGTCAGTGAACACCTCAAACCTCTCGCCGTACAGATAATGCCGCCAGATCTTCAGCGCGAAGATCACAACTGCCAACTCCAGGTCACGGGTAGGGTAGTTCTCCTCATGGCCCTTCAGCTGCAGAGATGCATAAGCCACCACTCTACTATGCTGCATCAGCACATCACCCAATCCGACCCCGGAAGCATCTGTACACACCACAAAATCTCCCGATCCAGAAGGTAAAACCAACACCGGAGCCGAGGTGAGAAATCTCTTCAGTTCCCTGAAACTCTGCTCACACTCCTCAGACCAGACGAAAGGCACATCCTTCCGCGTAAGTCTAGTCATCGGGGCCGCAATGCGAGAAAAATCTTGGATAAACCGACGATAATAGCCCGCAAGCCCCAAGAAACTCCGGATCTCCGTCACCGACCTCGGCCTCAGCCACTGCATTACTGCCTCGACCTTGGCGGGGTCCACAGAAATACCATCACCAGAAATCACGTGTCCCAAAAAGTGCACCTCACGAAGGCATAACTCACACTTACTGAGCTTCGCATACAACTGGTGATCTCGCAACGTCTGCAGCACCACACCCAAATGGTACGCGTGCTCCTCGGCAGACCGCGAATAAACAAGGATGTCGTCCACAAATATGACCACGAACTGGTCTAGATACGGATGAAACACCCTCTGCATCAAGTCCATGAAGGCTGCGGGGGCATTGGTGAGCCCGAACGGCATCACCAAGAACTCATAATGCCCGTACCTCGTACTGAACGCCGTCTTCTCCACGTCGGACTCGCGAATCCTCAGCTGATAGTAACCGGACCGCAAATCAATCCGCGAGAACACTCGCGCAGACTGAAGTTGGTCGAACAAATCATCAATCCGCGGCAACGGATACTTGTTCTTAATGGTCACCTCATTCAGCTGCGGTAGTCAATGCACAACCGCAAGCTACCGTCCTTCTTCTTCACGAACAACACGGGCGCACCCTAAGGGGAAAAGCTAGGGCAAATATACCCCTTGGCCAGCAGCTCCTGCAACTGCGCCCTCAACTCCCTCAACTCAGCGGGGGCCATACGGTAGGGAGCCTTCGCCAAAGGTCCCGTACCCGGCACAACCTCGATCACGAAATCAATCTCCCGCTGGGGAGGCAATCCAGGTAAGTCCTCCGAAAAAATATCGAAGAACTTGCACACCACCGGGATGTCCTTGACATCCGGCTCCATCCGGTCAGTCACAACCACGGAGGCGAGAAAATACTGACAACCCGCATCACGCAAAGGACGAACTCGAATCGCATAAATGAGAAAGTGGGAAGAGGAAGACCTGATACCTTGGAAATAGAAGGTGGGTCCGTGAAGTCGCCGGAAATAAACCCTCTTCGAGCCACAATCCATCAACGCATGATGTGCCTCGAGTCAATCCATACCCAAAATCACATCAAAGTCCTAAAGCGGCAACACATAGAGCCTAGCCGGTAAACTCCGCCCTTCCACCCGCACAGGAACCTCATCGAAGTAATACAGAGTGATCATAAAATCAGCTGAAGGTAACTCTACTGCCAAATCACAAGACAACTGGGTCACCGGCTCCTCAATATTCAGTGCGAAATCCTCCGAAACAAATGAGTGAGACGCGCTAGAATCGAACAAAACCCGAGCCGCACAACCCAAAATCTGAACGGTACCTTCCACGAGCTGCGACGCCACTGCCTCTGCCCTGGTCATGTGCGTGATCTGACCTCGAGCTCTCTACCTGCCTCCCACACTAGCTGACCTGGGTAGTGGCGGATATTGTCCCTGCTGCTGCTGCTGCTGCCTCTGCTGCTGGGGAACCTGCTGTTGCTGAAGAAACTGCTGCCTCTGAGGACAGTCGCGCGCCATGTGCCCTGGCTGGTCACATCGAAAACAAACAATCGGCGCTGTGCACTGCCTGCCTGGGTGATGCTCGCTACACCGTGGACACAGTCCTCGCGATCCACCCATTGATTCCTGACGCTGAAACGGGACCGGCTGCTGTACACTGCCCGATGATGCCTGCCCCTGATCCTTGTGCTTCTTCTTCCGGAAACTCTTCCCGAGGAACTTCTTGACCTTAGAGCCAAAAGACATAGATCATGTCGCCGAAGCTGTCGATGCCGGTGCTCCTGAACCACCCGACGCATGTTTAAAGGAACCCTGCTGCTGGGTAGCCGACTGCTGGCCGCGACCCGACAAAGACTGCCCCTGACTAATTAGTCCTCGAGTCCTCTGCATATCCATCTCCAAAGAAGCCGCAACACGAGATGCTGTCTCCAGATCAGTGGCCGCATTCGCGATCAAATGGTGCCTCAGCTCCTGCCTCAAGCCCTGTACGAACTGTGCGGTCTTCACCCTCTCATGCTCCATGATATGAGGTGCATACCGACCCAGCTCAACAAATCGGGCCATGTACTGCAACACGGACATGTCGCCCTGAACCAGCTCCAGAAACTGACGCATCCGCTGCGTAGCAATAAACTCTGGACAGTAGGTACGCTCGAAAGCACTGACAAAGTCACCCCACACAATCTGCTCAAGTGGACGAAGCTGGAAAGACGTCTTCCACTCGGAAGACCACCACTCCCGAGCCGTACCCTGCAACTGGTTGGAGGCCAACATCACTCTGTCCTCCGCAGTACTCCGCGCGGAACTGAACACCCGCTCCATCTCGTCGAGCCAACTCCGAGCCACATCAGGGTCTGGCTGACCGCCGTAGTAAGGTGGATGAAACTGCATGAAATCCTTCACTGCTCGGCCTGGCCCACCCCTGGTCGACGAGCCCTCACCAGCCTCTCCGCCGAACTGTTGAGACATAAGCTGGTACATGCCACGGAAGAAATCCTCGGCCCCCGGAAACCTCGCAGTATCCACTGCCTCGGTGGCCGCCGGTGGCACTCTACTCTGCTCCTCCTGCTCCCGCTGAACCCCCTGCTGGATCTCCTGCCTTCCAGCCGACTGCCCCTGCTAAGAGCAAGTGCTCCACCTCGGCGCCATGCTCGCTCCTGAAGCAAAAGACAGAAAATACGGAAACAGCAAGGTCAAGAAAAACGCACGATGCCCGATGCCAGCGTCAACTGTACATCATCGTTGTGGACTAGTGGACCACTACAATCATTTATGATTCTCGTATAATCCCACAACCGCAGCTCTGATACCAGCTGTAACGACCCGAGAATCCGGTTACCGGGAAGGCCCGATAACCCGAGACTCGAACCGCCACCCACAAGTCCGAAGACTCGGAAGGGTTAAATGAATGTTTTGGAGACTACATAAGTATCACAAATAATTACAGAAATGAACAGTTATATTATTAAGTAGAAAATAAATTAACAGCTTACATGATACATGGTCCACAAGATAATAATAAAATAACAACATCAGTAGTCCATAACTAGTATAGAGATAAAAAAGAAAAGTACAGCTACACGGGGCATACCCCGACTCTGACCTCTGACACTAACGCTGGGCACCTGAACCACGCTGAGCCTCAGATGCGCTCCCCTGAGGTCGCGACTCACCTGAAACACAGTGAAAATAAGCAAGGAATGAGTCTCGGAACAAGACTCAATAGGGATCACTCGAACCCTACCTCGCAAACGGAGAAACCGCTACGCTAGCAGTAAACGAGTACCTCAGACAGGGAAGCCCTGCTATCTACAAAACACCGCTCCCACAGCACGAAAACCGACGCACGTGCCACGGTGAAACGACCGGAGCACCACGGTCAACACGACGAAACCTGAAGGTCGAAGTCGCAAGGACTGACGGTCTATCACTACCGACTCGACAGGAGTACCTCCCACTAGAAGCACAGCCGGTAGCGTCCCCTGACGTCTTACACCGCACCGCAGGTGAACTGCCTGACGTGGTAGCAGCTACCAAAGGCACGAACACCGAACAAGTAACCACAAACGAGTGACTAGCTGGGGTCACGCCCGTCAGCATGGGTCCAACCGCCCCCAACCACGTGTGCACACACAGACCGTACGTCCAAAGTATGGCCTCTAACTGGTTTTCCCCTGGAGCCGGACTCTGGCTACCGACGAGGGGCCCGACGGAAACAAGTCTAAAATCATCCTCAGGGTAGCCTCTCCACCACTCCCTGGTGGGTCCACTCGCGTGCAGGCAGGATACGACTAGTGGAGGGTCATTACGAAGTAGACATTCAAGTCAACGGAAAATATCGTCCGCATCCGACAACGTACGTGGATCGCCCCACGTACCAGCACCGTCGCACGGTGACCACGGTCGGAACAGAAACGGGGTTACAAACCACCCGGGGCAACCCAGTGCCTGACGGTCTACCCTACACGCGTCACAGGCTCTGACGGTCTGGGCAGGACCGTCACAATCACCTGACGGCCCAACGTAGAGGCGTCACACGCTCGGTGTAAAACAGGGCATAACGCACCTACCATGGTGCGTTACAGTCTGTGACACGCCTACCCTGGTGCGTCACAGGACAACAGAGAACAGCTGTGACGCGTGCCACTCGGTGCGTCACAGCGTGTAATGGACCAACCCTGGTGCGTCACAACGTGGGAATGCGTCTGCTCTAACGCACCCACATAGGGGCGTCACATGGCTGTGACGCGCCAAGCCAGGTGCGTCACATGCCTTGACCCCCAACGGTCAAAAACCAACGGTCGGCAGCCAACGGTCGAACGCCCCTGACGGTCCAACATAGGTGTGTCACAGCACCGTGGCGGTCTATCGTGAGACCGTCACAGCCCACAGACCCCATTTGGTTGCACTCAGGGCTGTAACGCACCCATCTGGGCGCGTTACATAGTGTGACGGTCACTGGAAGGACCGTCACACCCGCCCGAGGACGAAACGGCGGGAAACGCCCAAAAAACCTGGCCACGCCCCCATGCCTCCACCGGAGAGGGGGAAATCAAAGGGGAAGACCCCTGGGGACCCCTAGCATGATTCTAGGCCATCAAAACGTGAAATCATGCATCAAATCCATAGATCAGGCGAGCTCTCCCCAAATCATGGAAAACCCCAAACCCGCAAGGAATGCCATCTCTCGGCCTCCCCTCGGCCTACAAATCGCGGGAAAAGAAAGATAGAGGCTAGGGAACGTCACCCTACCTCAATTGTGTCCCGAGACACGCCGGATCAACCACGAATCGCAAAGAATACTCGAAAACCCTCGTTCTTCCATGAGCTCCCACGGTTCACGTACGCCTCCACGATCACCTCACCGTCGCCATCGTCACCACGCCGTCGCCCACAGCCGTCTGCAGCCGGAGGGGCTCACCGCGGTCTTGCCGGACGAAGAAGAGAGGGAGAGAGGGCGTCGCACGGTGGGGGAGAAAGGAGGAAGAAGAAGAAGAAGAGGGTGGGGAAGAGAGAGAAAAAAAGGGGGGGTATTTATAGGAAAATCTAAAAATTTTGAAAAATATCGAAAAATAGAAAATTATATTTTCACGATCCTCGGAACGCACCGATCGCAACGGTACCACTCTCGCCTAGTTGAACGGCCCGGTTCACCCGCAACGAGGTTCCGAAGGAATTACTGAAACACACACCGCTAATCGGAAAACACGTGCGGAAAAGCCGCGGAATGCTTTCGGGCCTCCGAAACAACTCCGGATCGCGCCGATCCGAACACGAAAGATGTCCGAAATAAAATTTCAGACACAACAGAGTCAGACACTCCGAGGCATCAGATCTGGGACCCACGAAAAAGGATCCGAAAGTTACTAGATGTTACATCATGTCTTGTGATGCATTAGGGCTGGCGCGTCACAGACTGTGACGCACCACGGTAGGTGCGTTACAGTCAACTTTGCACCGAGCGTCTGACAGCCCTTTGTTTGTGCGTCAGAGTGGTTGTGATAGTCGAGTCTTGGACCATTACAGACTATGACGACCCAAGCTTAGACCGTCAGGCTCTGTGTGGTGCCGAGATGAGTTTTCGTGTTCTCCGCGATCGTTTCACGTTGTGTCGGTCCCTGTAGACACGCCAAAATTGACATTATTTTGAGTATATTTCATATCGCTCTACGATGCCCCATTTGACCCTCAAATCAGCTTATTTGAGTGGTTTTTCCCACTTTTCTTGAATTTCTCCTATTTTTCCCTCATTTCTTATTTTTCTGGATTTTCTGGGCATTTATCTCTATTTTCTGAATTCACGCCCTCATCAGAGGCGTTTTTTTTTGAAACACGACCTGGTCTAGGGCGTGTCTTCCATTTTATCTATTTCTCCCCCATTTTATCTATTTTATGAATTTTCTGAATTTACGACCTGGGTAAGGGCGTGTTTTCTTAAAACATGACTTAATCTAGGGCGTTTCTTAAAGAAAGGACGACCTCACCTGAGGGCGTTAATTCTTTTGGTTTTGACCGACTTCCCCATTTGAGCTCTTGAAATTAACGCCCTTCTCAGGGGCGTGTTTTTAAACGTGGCTTTAATTAAGGCGTGTTTTACATTTTTCAAATATGGGGAGTTTTTATTTCTAAATTTGGTTTTTGAGAAACGCCCTTGTGAAGGGCGTGTTTTTGAGAAACGCCGTATGCGTAGGTCGTCAATTCTTAAATTAACGCCCTGACCTAAGGCGTGTTTCACCTTCTGGCTTCGCAGCCCTTTCCCCAGAGAGTCCTTGCTTCGTTAGACACCTGCTTTGAATGGGGCTCTTGCCCATTCTTATCCTTCCCTCTTTGGACTCTTACCCATGTTTATCTCCTCCAAATCCTATTTAATAGAGCTATTAGCTCTATTGTTAAGGTTGGATTCCTCTTCTTCCGGACGCCCCTTTTCTTTTTCCTCCCTTTCTTCTTCCTCTTCTTCTGTCTCTGTCTCCTTCTCTTTTTTTCTTTTTTTTCTTCTCACAGGGTGCCGCTGCTGCATTGGCTAAGGAGGGGCTCCCTCTCACGACCAAGCTTTCATCTTCTGAAGCCTCTCCCCCTTGAATATCAAAGCCACAAGCACAGGATCCTCTTTCCCCTTTTATCCCTCTTTTATCCTATTTTATTAGATTCATGGCATATATGCATGCATGTTCATACACTTTTTTTTCCATCTCAACCACGTTGAGAAACTCCCCTTAGTGCACTCTTGCACTCTTTCCCCTCATTTTTTTTATATTTTTATGCATCCATCATCTTTTACCTACCCTTTTGCATAGGGGTTTAATGGCAATCCCCTTAAGGTGTGTTCTTGCACATGCTTTCATGTTCATATATTTTTATTGAATTTGATGCTACACTCACCATGTTCTAATCCATATTTTTATTGGTGTTTGTCTTTTTTTTGCAAGGGTAATTAATTGAAGAACTCTCTTCGTCGGCCGGCCGATTTGAAGAGAAAGGAAGCACTCACATCCCCGCGTTCCAGGAGGTATTTTGCGATCATCTCCCCATATTATTTTCCACTTGAGACCCTCGCGTCTCTGGCGATCACACAACCTCCTTTTAGCACCTCGTGCTATTTTATTGCTTTCATCATATCCATTGCTTTTTATATTTAAGTGTGGATTTTTCTTAGAATCTACAAATTGGCGATCACGGTGGGACACTTTGTGTTTTTTGTTTATTACCCTTTCCCCTTAGGCACCCGCGTGTGCCGTCTCC
Organism: Amorphophallus konjac; assembly: GCA_022559845.1. NCBI lineage: Eukaryota > Viridiplantae > Streptophyta > Magnoliopsida > Alismatales > Araceae > Amorphophallus > Amorphophallus konjac. The sequence goes on along the minus strand of CM040129.1, from coordinate 170,271,469 downwards.
CCTATTGCACCCTCGGTGCGTCTCCTTTTGTGCCCCTCGGGCACCCTCCATTGGCTTTGCACTCTTCCCTAAGTGATTTGCCAGTTTGTTATTTTTTTTCTTTAGAATTTCCACTTATTCCAAATCTTTGATGAGCATGCTGTTATCTTAATATCCATATTGTTGATTGCCTGCTGTGACTGTGAGTGCTTGATATTGTCGGCCGTGAAGGTTTCCTGGAAGAAATGAATTCACGCCTCTGTAAGAGGCGTTTTTATTGATTTAACGCCCTAACCAACGGCGTCTTTTTCATATTTTACGCCCTCTGTCAGGGCGTTTTCCAGCATACTTCCAGGTTTTCCTGCTTTATATTGATGCCTGTGAATTCACGCCTTGCCCCAGGGCGTTTATTTGTTGATTAGCGCCTCCCATTCAGGCGTTTCTTTTGATTTGACGCCCGCTGGAAAGGGCGTCCTTTTATTGGTAACGCCTCACTCTAAGGCGTGTCTCACCCTGCCCTGTGCCCCTCGCTTTGATTCACGACAGTCACATCGTCGTGTCTTTGTTTGTTAGCGCCTCCTGCCAAGGCGTGTTTTTACTGTGGGTTTCCACAACCCTTCCCGTGGGTGATATTTCATGCTTATATTTCATATTGATTGATATTATTGTGGTTGGCCTGTTTACCCCATTGCATTCTTTCATTCATTTGCATTTTTGGTTTGGGAGCCTCCTCCTCTTCATTAGGATCCACACACCCTCTTGGAATCGGGACGACCCTCCATTGAGCATTCCGTCTCTTTGGACTGGAAATCCCTTTTCCAAGCCTCCTTAAGTCCCCGCACCCGTGGATTCCCTCACGGACGCCGGGCAGGTTGTACCCTTTTGAAGTCCCGAGTTAGTTGGCCTATACGGTGAGAGAGGGTTCCTAGTTGGCATTGAAGTTCAAATCATATTGAAACTAGGTTCCCCCCCTTTGTGTGAATCATTCAAAACTTTATTAAAATTCATTAATTCACCAAGGATCAAACATAAAAATCAAGGTAACCATTCCAACTTGTGTGCTTCTTTCCATATTATTAAGAATTTTGATTATATAATGGCTTACCATGATAGAAACATGTTCAATTCAATTCATGAGGATGCACAACCTAGCACTTCTTATCCTCAATTTCAACATGTTAATCATCATCCTTCTCACCATTCTTTCAAGGGACCACGTCCTCATTCTTATGGTCATGCCCAACCCATGGGCAATGTCCATTCTTATGGTCCCCCTCCTCAAGTTCGAGCCACTACTCCCTCGGGATCCTCTCGTCCCAATGATGAGAAGGTCTCCCAGATCATTCATGCATTAGATCATCTTACCCCTTAACAGATCCAAGCCCTTAAGGCTGCCGTTGAGGGTGCATCTCCTTCATCTCTCCCTCCTTCCAATTCTATTCGGGTGGCCCATCACCCATCTCCCTCCAATTCTACACGGGTGGCCCATCACCCACCTCCTCCTTCCAATCATATTCGGGTAGCCCATTACCTATCTCCCCCTATTCATTCTATTCGGGTGGTCCGACACCCGCCTCCTTCTATTCCTCCTCCCTCACGGCCCCGAGGCCCATTTATTCCTTGCAATCCGGCCCGTCCGGTTTCTTTTACGGGTCATCCCGTCAACTCCCCTCCACGGCCTTTTTATGCGGCCCCTCCTCCTTCAAGGCCCTGCCAACCCTCTATTGTTCATGTTACTCCCCTCCAGCAAAACGTCTTGGATAAGATTGCTTCTATGGAGGAACAATTAAAGAGGGTCACCGCTCCTCCTACTCTGGTTAATCCTCTCTATGCGGCTTTGGATGACATTACAAAAATGGAGAGAGAATGGAAAGATAGGATGGACGACTACGGCGTTGATATTCCAAGTGAGCAAGAGCCGGCATTTGAAGAATCTGAGGCAATATACGAGGATGATGAAGCTCCGCAGGCACCCCTTTCGAGTTTCCTTAACTCTCCTCTTTCCCCACTTTCATTCGATGAACCCCCTGCTCAGGAGGAAACCACTCCTAATTCAACCCCTGTTTACGAGACTAGTTGGTGTTATGACGATGGGTCGATATTCCAATCGCCCGCGCCGGCGCCTATTGAGTCTCTTCCCATTCCCACTCCCACTCCTAACATCGCTCGCCCTGTCCGGCATTTCCTACGCACCAAACCTTCACCCATTAATCCTCCACCAATTACACCTCCCCCCATGATGCCATTAGCCTCCACCTCGGCCTCCACTTCCCCAATTTCCCCACCATTACCCTCCATTATGCCTTTAACCCCAAAACCCACTTTGCATATTCCACCATTCAACCCTTTACCCTTACCCGTGGCTAATCCCGAGCAGGATCCACCCCTTTTTGCACCCGAGCCAATCCCAACTGCTTCCGAGCAAAGGGAGAAACTCGACGTGTTTGAACCCCCGCTTACGCTCACCCATTTGCCAACGCCTTCCATTATACCTCCACCATTCATGAAGCCTTCCGCCTCTGCCTCACCTCCCTTTACTACTCGGAAGGGGAGCGCTGCTATAAGTACTTGCGCCAAGGATGATCAAGAGCCGGGCAAGAAGGATTTGGCCGTGGCTATGCCGTTCAAGATACAGGAATTCATTTGCCGGATGCCAATCCGGGTTATTGTACCGAGCACGATTGAAGAGGCTAAGCCGCTGCCCTTGCTCAGAGGAGAATGCCGGGCGTTGATGTCGTCTAAGGGCCGGGCAGGGCACCCCTTGTTCCTACTTTCGAATTCCAAATTCATTATTCCTTACAAGGGGCGAATGCCCATTTTGCTCAACTTTCCATATATACCACATTCAATGGGCAACACGATGCTTCCCGTTCCAACTCCCCAACTCCCTCACATCGTTGATCTTTGCCTTCCAAGGGAGTTGCCACTTATTGAAGCTCCTCTTATGGGGCCAATTGGCTACACACTTTCACTGCCGTGGAGGGGCAGTTATCTTGGCGCTAAGGGGCCATCTCCTATTTGTTCCATCTTCTATTCATCCATTTCCACCACCTTTTATTCATGGGCCATTCCAAGGGTTAAGAGGAGGATCTCACCTTCTCACCCTTCACATTCTTCATCTTCTTTGAATTTCATGCATTTTTCATTCATTCATTCATTCCATTCACTACATTCATTACATCCATCATTTTGCATACATTTGCACCTCCTGCTTCCCGGGTTTCCAAACCCGCATCTTCCCCGCCTTCCGGCACCGCCGGATATTTCGCATTTCCCATCTTATTCATATTCATCTTTTTGTCCACTCCCCTTGGGGCATCGCGCCCCCTTTCCTGCTATCTCCTTGGAACCTCCGGACTTTCCCCTCGGGCATCACGCCCCTTTTCATTCTCCTCCTCCAGAACCTCCGGACTTTTCCCTCGGGCACAACGCCCCTTTCCACCTTCTCCCTCCTGATTTCATTCCTCCGGAACCTCCGGATTCTCCATCTTATTCTCTCTATCATCTCCCAGGGCATCGCGACCCTCCTGATTTCATTCCTCCGGAACCTCCGGAACTTCCATATTTCTTTCGATTTATCTTCTTGCTCCTCCGGGACTTCATATCTTTTATTCTCTTCTTCCTTCTCCGTCACCTCTTCCATCATCTTTTTCCCTATCTTTCCCCAGGGCATCGCGTCCCTTCTTTCAATGTCCCACCAGAGCCTCCGGATTCCTCCTATCATGATTCTTCTCCTTTACCTCCGGACCCTCCGGATCCGCCTCTTTCCATCTATCAATTCCTTCTTCTAATTCCTCCTAATTCTGGGTCCGACCCAACTTCTTCCACATCCACTGCCTTGGGCATCTGCCCTTTCTCCCATTGCTTTCGAGGCTTTAGTCCTCACTCCACCTCCTAATTTTCCGCTTCTTCTGTAGACTGTTTCATGTGATCAGGGTCTCCGAGCCTTAGCAAGGGAGTTCTAGCCCTCGCCTCTCTTCCTTTTTCTCCTTATTCGTCTGAGTCTGGTCTTGGCACCACTCCCTCTTGTTAAGCCACTTTCAAATCCTTTGCTTCCAATTCTTTTGACTGCCAAAGAGGACAAATCTCATGATGATCAAGATCGCTTCTCGCGGCAGCTGCTTCTACAAAGGTCGCAAGGTAGCATATTGGCGTAAGTATGCATTTTAATGATATCATTTTCTCATTACTTCACGCATGATTTTCAAAATCAAGTGCTTCTTAACGAGATTAAGAGTGGTGTTTTAAACCTTTATCTTAGGCTTTTGTTTAATTAAATCACTCTCAAAAGAGTCTTTAGGCTTGCTATGCAGCACCTTTGGTTAATAAGAACCCCGTGCTGGGAATTCGACATTCTCTCCCCGCTTGTTAAGGGCAACCCTTAGCTGGGCATTTCACACACTTCACGGCGTCCTTAGCCGGCTCTTTGGTTAGACACCCTTGCTACTTTGGCCATGCCATGAGTATTCCTGAAAGTCTTTTCTCTTCTTTACTCAGCCGCATGCAGGGGCAAGAGGTTGACGGATGAGATGACCAACCTAGGTAATCCCCAATACGAGAGGAGTCTCAAATAGGGGCAGTCTTGACCCAAAATCAATATGAGTTTTCATGATATACATTTCGCCAAAAGGGCTATTATGAAAAGCAAGTCAGAATTTCAATAAATTCAAAATTGTGAATTATGGCATGACAAGAGTGGCAAAGTCCCCGCAGGGAAAACCCTGGTCGTATGCATGTCAAGGGTCTAAAAATCAAAGGCACAAAGCCCCAGCGCAACAGACTACCTCTTTGAGGGTTAAAACCTTGGAAGGAAATCAAATCCTGATATCTCCCATCCTGCTTTAAGTTTGTCCCCAATTATTCTTCTCTTCTCCCTCCAAGACCGAATGTTTCTCGGGTATGGCCTTGGTAGGGGCATCGTTAATCAAAGGCAGTCAGTTATAGGGCGCCACCCTTTCAATGCACGCCCGGCTTTGGGCAGTTTTAAGCAAAAGGGAGGAAACGAGGACCCCTAGCCAGTGGTTCAAAAACACCCTTTGATGCTGCTTTAGCAATGTCTAACCAAAATCTCCACAAAAATTTGAATATTTCCAAAAATTCCACAAAAATTTGAATATTTTCAAAATCTCCACAAAAATTTGAATATTTCCAAAATTTCACAAAAATTTGAATATTTCCAAAATCTCATAAAAAATTTACATATTTCCAAAATCCAAAAATTTTGCATTGTATTTTCTGATGGTGTTTTGCAGGAACAACTTTGCAAGGACCAAGAGCACGGGATGAGTCCTATCTCCACTTATTGCTATCAATCTATTGATTCTCCCCGATATTTTTATAACATGCCACCCAGGGGCATCTTGATTGTCATCTCCCCCATATCTCCTGATTATCATTTATCTCCAAATCAACTCCTGCTAATTACTCCGCCAATGGGCCTTATCAGATCTTGATCTTTCAACTCCAAATCTTGATTAGCCAGGTTGTCTCCTCATAACAAATAATGATGCTTTGCAATGCCATGCTATTCATGTTATCCATGCTTTACCCTACTATGTGTTATTCATGGCTATGTTTGCTATGCTTTGAGTCATGCCTTATTCATTGTTTGTTATCTTTTATATCTTGGCTAATGAAATTTTGAGCGCAGGAAGAAGCTCTTGGTCCCACCGACTGGGCATCATCATCCAAGCCCCACGGTGCTTGCAGCTCATTTCTCAGTTCCCATGCTTATTGATATCACCATCTCCTGTATGCATTTTTACTATATGTTACATACGCTACTAGATTATATCAAGGACCTTGTGGCTTTGGTAAATCTGGGATTTGAGTTCCCCTTCATCAAAAACAATGATGATTCCAGAGAAGTCTTAGTCATACGGATAGGCCGTTGAGCCGTCCAAGACTGGGGACGATGGTTCCCTCTTTGCGAGTTGGTGCGTGGATAAACGGGCTTCGGCTTAGTATCAGCTCGCGAAATTGGTTTCTTGACCCAGTCTTGGCAGTTTAACAATATTATCCTTGATTATTCTATATTTTCATTTGATTTTTTTTTTCCCTTTAAACCCAGCATGCATTCATGTAGGACTTTGAAACAATTGTTGAAAAAATCATTTTGATAAGCTGGTTTTGAGAGTTGAATTGATCTTAATCTTTCCCGATATGAGATATTCCATGCCGAATTGAGTCTTCAGTTCGTTTTGTCGCTGTTTTGGGTGATTTTCTCGAAAACTCCTTGTTTGGATTTTTATCATCTTATTTTTCAAATTTTCCCCTTGATCCACCTTGGCTGCAGCACGTCCATTGGCTGGTAATCGCTCCCCAATGGTGAAACTTGCAGGTTTGTGACCTGAGGTACTTCCACCGCGTTGGAAGTTGATCATTTTATTTTTATCTCCTTCGTGCACCGCGTGCACATCTCCCCTTTTATCCAAACATTGTTGATTTCGTTGGATTTCCCGAGATTTGCTTCATCTCGTGCTTTTGATTTGATTCTCATCAAGTGATGTTGATTGCGTGTCTCATCACACCTTGACATCTACTTTTCAGTTTGCTACGCTCCCTTGCAAAGCAGACGCCAAGGCGGGGCAGCTGTAGACACGCCAAAATTGACATTATTTTGAGTATATTTCATATCGCTCTGCGATGCCCCATTTGACCCTCAAATCAGCTTATTTGAGTGGTTTTTCCCACTTTTCTTGAATTTCTCCTATTTTTCCCTCATTTCTTATTTTTCTGGATTTTCTGGGCATTTATCTCTATTTTCTGAATTCACGCCCTCATCAGAGGCGTTTTTTTTTGAAACACGACCTGGTCTAGGGCGTGTCTTCCATTTTATCTATTTCTCCCCCATTTTATCTATTTTATGAATTTTCCGAATTTACGACCTGGGTAAGGGCGTGTTTTCTTAAAACATGACTTAATCTAGGGCGTTTCTTAAAGAAAGGACGACCTCACCTGAGGGCGTTAATTCTTTTGGTTTTGACCGACTTCCCCATTTGAGCTCTTGAAATTAACGCCCTTCTCAGGGGCGTGTTTTTAAACGTGGCTTTAATTAAGGCGTGTTTTACATTTTTCAAATATGGGGAGTTTTTATTTCTAAATTTGGTTTTTGAGAAACGCCCTTGTGAAGGGTGTGTTTTTGAGAAACGCCGTATGCGTAGGTCGTCAATTCTTAAATTAACGCCCTGACCTAAGGCGTGTTTCACCTTCTGGCTTCGCAGCCCTTTCCCCAGAGAGTCCTTGCTTCGTTAGACACCTGCTTTGAATGGGGCTCTTGCCCATTCTTATCCTTCCCTCTTTGGACTCTTACCCATGTTTATCTCCTCCAAATCCTATTTAATAGAGCTATTAGCTCTATTGTTAAGGTTGGATTCCTCTTCTTCCGGACGCCCCTTTTCTTCTTCCTCCCTTTCTTCTTCCTCTTCTTCTGTCTCTGTCTCCTTCTCTTTTTTTCTTTTTTTTCTTCTCACAGGGTGCCGCTGCTGCATTGGCTAAGGAGGGGCTCCCTCTCACGACCAAGCTTTCATCTTCTGAAGCCTCTCCCCCTTGAATATCAAAGCCACAAGCACAGGATCCTCTTTCCCCTTTTATCCCTCTTTTATCCTATTTTATTAGATTCATGGCATATATGCATGCATGTTCATACACTTTTTTTTCCATCTCAACCACGTTGAGAAACTCCCCTTAGTGCACTCTTGCACTCTTTCCCCTCATTTTTTTTATATTTTTATGCATCCATCATCTTTTACCTACCCTTTTGCATAGGGGTTTAAGGGCAATCCCCTTAAGGTGTGTTCTTGCACATGCTTTCATGTTCATATATTTTTATTGAATTTGATGCTACACTCACCATGTTCTAATCCATATTTTTATTGGTGTTTGTCTTTTTTTTGCAAGGGTAATTAATTGAAGAACTCTCTTCGTCGGCCGGCCGATTTGAAGAGAAAGGAAGCACTCACATCCCCGCGTTCCAGGAGGTATTTTGCGATCATCTCCCCATATTATTTTCCACTTGAGACCCTCGCGTCTCTGGCGATCACACAACCTCCTTTTAGCACCTCGTGCTATTTTATTGCTTTCATCATATCCATTGCTTTTTATATTTAAGTGTGGATTTTTCTTAGAATCTACAGTCCCTAGTCGACCCGGTCGTGACCCAGTGGTCGACTTGCGGTCTTGTGAGTGCCCCAGACACCCGTGGGATTTTATGTCTGTGTTTTGAGGGTGTCGGGAGGACCGTGCTACCTCCTTTAGCGTGCCCATGGGTTTGAGAGTCCGGGTGACTTCTCGCGTGTCAGCCTTTCGTGTTACGCTAGACCGAGTCACCATGTGTCGGTGTGTGTGCGGTGGGGTCTCCCCCGCATGCCGTGAGTTTTCCTGGAAGATGATTCCCGAGTGGGCCATGTGTTTGGCCTTGGACTGCGAGTCCAGTTATCGGCGTGGCAGCTTGTGCGTTGCCCTGGGAATCATGCTTCTGTGCTTTCCGTGTGGGCCATGCAGGTGGCCTTGGACTACGAGTCCGGTTGCCAGACTGGGGCTGGAGAGTTCTGTTGTGCATGTGATTTTGATGATTACAAAATACCTTTGTTTCTTGGCCGTGTGCGAGAATGGTTGTTCATGTCGTCATGTGTATGGAGTTTGAAATGGTTGTGGAAATGATCATAAACTGTTTCTATTGGGATATCATCATGTGGATGCATTGTAATTCTATAAGGCTTATCATCCTGTGGATGCATTAAGGCTCATACGTGTTTTGAGGTTATCACAAACATTGTCTCTACACTTGGTGAGATTGCTTTGTGATGTGTGGTTTGATGAGCTTGGAGCTTGGAGATTGATCAAATGGAATATGACTCAATATTGTTTTACGTGCCTTGATTCCAAAGTTGTTCATCATGCAATGGTAAGAAGTTATATTGGAATCTATGGTGACACTCTTCTAATCCTGAGTTGGAAAATTGGGTTCTCTAGTGCCTTGATACAGATCTTTCATGGGAATTCTCATATGCCTCATGCTAATGATTTCGTAATCCCATTTCATGTCTTTTGGGTCTCGGTCTCCAAACTAGCTTCATATGTTAATGCATGACCCATATATTTTGATCTTGATCTAACATCTTACTTTATCATGTGTTTCAGGATGAAAAATTATGGTTGATCTTCATGGGATTATGGTAATATTTAATCAATTGTTTCCCATTGATTTGATGATATTTTTACTTATTTTTCAGGCCCAAACTAGAAGGGGTCGACCCCATGGTTCCGTTCAAACAGAATCAAAACAGACCTATTTTATTGAAATCTACCTGAAAGGGTCGACCCTTGGGGTCGACCCATGGAAGGGTCGACCCCTGTAAATCAGAATCACAAATGTGGTTCTGTTTTGGGTTCTGGGAACACGAGGGTAGCCATTGAATGCTTGGTTGTTCTTGACAATGTGGATAATGAATGCTTGGCTATATGGTATTGAAACATCTGAGCATCATATATGAGAGTGTAGCCATTGAATGCCTTTTGCTAAACCCACGATGTCAAATGAGAATACATTTATTTTTGATCATCATTTCAATGATTACATAGTATATAAAATGGTGACATGTGGAAGGGCAGGTCAAGCATGTCTGAAAGTTATCACCATGCATGAGAATATGCCTCCGTCCGGTACCATGAATCATCTTTGCATATGGCATCCAACTTAAATGAATTTTCTGAAATCATGTATTGATTATAGGGGAGTTTTACATGCTGAAAATTTTTAAAATGATGTTTTTCCATTCTCTCAACATGATGATATTGTATTTGTGGCTGAACATCTTGAGGATTGAAGTTGATCAATGTTCCATGCTCTTTACCAATGTGCCACTCATCTTTCTGGATAAAAGTACAACTGTTTTCAAGAAAAATTCACATGTAATGATTTTGATACTTTGAATGAATTTTCTGAATTCTCTTTTCAGAATAAAATTATGTCCTCACATTTGAACAATTGGTAATGCGTGTCATGCATTAGTTACATTAGGTGCATATAGAGTGTCATGTGAAATCTGAAATCTTGCATCACATTGCATATTTGCATATCATTCTCTGCATATCATTCACATAGTACTTTTGGAAAAATGAAGCTCATCGTGTGTCTTGGTGCATAGTTGGCATTGTCAGCATACAAATAGTGCATGCATCATTTTACACATTTCATGTTGCATAAATGTCAAAATGAACACTTCCAACAATTGGTCTCATATCTTTGAGGCCAACATTTCAAGAACTGAGATAGCATACCTTTTCATTTTGTATTGCATATGCATATTTTCATCGTATGCTTGCATGTTATTATATGCTATTCAACCCCTTCCTTGATACTTCTAAGACCATATACTTCATCGATAAATAATGTTGCATCTGAGTCTTAACAAGGGTACTTCATGTAAAACTCTAAGGGGGGGCATTTCATGCTTATTACATTTACATAGGGGGAGTTACACTATCATGTTCTAAGTTAAATTTTCTCCATACATGTTAAATCAAATTCGTACACTTCATGCACTTTAATGTGAAATTGAGTGTTATTCATAAGGATATAGGAATTTCATTTCAACACTCTAAAGTAATTCAACTTGCTGCATGGATGATAAGAGACAGTTGAGGAAAAAGCTGCCTGCCTCCACATTAAAAAATGGTTGATATGAAAGGCAGAGCAATGCTAAGTCTCACTGTGTAAACTGGGCCCATGTCACCTGAGACGTGATGTGGTTCATTTCTGAAAAGTGTTGACTAAAGTATCTCTGTTCAAATGAGGTGACAAGGTTCAGTATTCTGAGTAACCGGAGATTCTGGCATGAGCTCCATGTGTCTCCTCGCGTAAAAAGGAAGTATTTTGAATCTGATCCTTCTTAGAAAAATTCAGATTGTCAGTGTGAAAATTATTGATGATAATTTGATGAGTAAGAGCGAAGCCTCCAATACGCTGTTCTCTAGATTGAAATACAGTATGTGCCGTTGCTATTGTGTTTAATTGAAAATCTGGTTATCCATATGGCTAACATTCATTCTCATGTTACTCACTTACACATGGTAATTTGATTTGATATGTATTTTAAAAATTTGATTGATTGTTTGACCTGTTGTACATCTTCTCCTATTTATCTGCACAATCCAGTAGGTGTAAACATGAGCATTCTGAACTTAATGACTCATTTCCACTTTTTTCATACACATATCCCCTCATTGTAAATCAATTGGCCTCTCTTATTGTGAAGGAGTTATGTTGCATGTATCTATAGATATCTGCTTGATTACATTGTATGCATTTCATGTCTCATCATTTTCATACATCATGTTTCATGCATTTCACAAGAAAACTAAAATTTAAAATTTTAAAAATCAAAACCAATCATCTATTATGTCAATGTCAAAGGGGGAGCTTTGCATGTGATCTTATATGCTTAACTCATCAGGACTTGCATGAGTTAATACCTTTCTATGGGTGTTTGAGTGCTTGTTTGCTTGCTCATTATTGCCATGCCATACACCATTTCTAATTGCTGCAACTCGTGAGCATTTGCATATCGTTTTGTCATCTTGCATTCTACATGACCATATTGTCCACATTTGCATCTCCAATTTCAACAATTGGTATCCAATAGTTTTGCAATTAGTTTATGCATATCATGCATATTGCGCATATTAGTTCATGCCATCTTGGATCCCCCATCGTGATCCCCAATTCTGATTATGTCAAAGGGGGAGAGAGAGCTTTATGAGAAAGCATTATAGCATAAATATTTTATCATCATCAAAATGGGGGAGATTGTTGTGCATGTGATTTTGATGATTACAAAATATCTTTATTGCTTGGCCGTGTGCGAGAATGGTTGTTCATGTCGTCATGTGTATGGAATTTGAAATAGTTGTGAAAATGATCATAAACTGTTTCTATTGGGATATCATCATGTGGATGCATTGTAATTCTATAAGGCTTATCATCATGTGGATGCATTAATGCTCATACGTGCTTTGAGGTTAGCACAAACATTGTCTCTACACTTGGTGAGATTGCTTTGTGATGTGTGGTTTGATGAGCTTGGAGCTTGGAGATTGATCAAATGGAATATGACTCAATATTGTTTTGCGTGCCTTGATTCCAAAGTTATTCATCATGCAATGGTAAGAAGTTATATTGGAATCCATGGTGACACTCTTCTAATCTTGAGTTGGAAAATTGGATTCTCTAGTGCCTTGATACAGATCTTTCATGGGAATTCTCATATGCCTCATGCTAATGATTTTGTAATCCCATTTCATGTCTTTTGGGTCTCGGTCTCCAAACTAGCTTCATATGTTAATGCATGACCCATATATTTTGATCTTGATCTAACATATTACTTTATCATGTGTTTCAGGATGAAAAATCATGGTTGATCTTCATGGGATTATGGTAATATTTAATCAATTATTTCCCATTGATTTGATGGTATTTTTACTTATTTTTCAGGCCCAAACTAGAAGGGGTCGACCCTCTCAGGTTCCGTTCAAACAGAATCAAAACATACCTATTTTCTTGAAATCTGCTTGAAAGGGTCGACCCCAGGGGTCGACCCCTGTAAACCAGAACCACAAATGTGGTTCTGTTTTGGGTTCTGGGAACACGAGGGTCGACCCTGGGGTCGACCCCTGTAACCCAGAACCATATTTTAGGTTCTGTTTGGCTTCTGTGAGCCCGAGGGTTGACCCTGGGGTCGACCCTTTCCGGTCGGACGTCCAGCCACCATCTTTGACTGCCGTTTTCTTGCCCCTAAAGTCTTCCAATCCGAGTCCAAAGCCCCAAATCACTCCGTAAAGTGTGGATCTTGTCCCCAAGCTGTCCCTTGACCGTTTTAATCATTTATATACATCTTTTGGGTTGCAAACCCTAAGAAACATGATGCTAGATCTGAAAATCATTTTCCTCTAACCTTTGTGTGTGCAGGTCGCAGGTAGCAGCTACAAGGCATCTTCCACCATGTTTTAAGCTTGTGTATGAAGGGAAGAACAAGGTTTCACGTTCTCATCCATTCCTCTGCCACAAGCTGCGAAGAAATTCATGCTACAAGCATCATCCATGCAAGAATCAATCATTCTTCTTCAAGAACGGGTTCCATACTTCAGAAGCATTCAAATATGTTCAAAGGAGAGAAAGGGGGAGCTCTAATCACTGCAACATCTTCTTCATTCTGATTTCTCGAAATCGTTGTTGATTGAGCTTGAATATCTGTCTTAAGACATCTTTAGATGGTTTTATAAGTCTTATATCCACTCTCTCTTGCATACATATATATGAGCTGCGAATTGTGTGATTCAACAATCCTAATGCTCATGTGATCCTTGTATAGGATGAAGATGAAGAGGGAGATCTCAAAACCGTTCATTTCTATTGTCTTGATTGAGATTAACTTTAAGTTTGAGCTTATCATTTCTATATGTTCTTTCAAGTGAAGACGTGCAACTTGAGGAGACGAAGAAGATGATATCTAAATCATGATCATCCGTCAACGAGCAAGGAGAATCAGATTTTGCTGAAGAAGGGGGAGCCTTATACTTGACACATCTGTCTAGTGTTCATCTCTATAATTTGTTTGGAGGGTCATAACATATATGTGTTTTTGATTCGTATACATTTGATATAATCCTTTGTGTGGGTGTTCGGAGAAAGGGGTCTCCGAGTGTGTGGGTTGATTTATGAGTGTCGATTTGTGCGGAGCATATCCGCGTGTGTGGTCGGGCGTAACTTGGGGTGCGTTCCCCGTGTGTGGTTGAGAGTTTACTCCCGTGTGGTTGTGTAGGCATTGTCCTACGTGTGTGTGGACGGAGTTGTGACTCCGTGTGAGGAATTTGTTCGGGGTGTGTTCCCCAGTGTGTGTGTGTGTGTGTGTGTGTGTGTGTGTGTGTGTGTGTGTGTGTGTGTGTGTGTGTGTGTGTGTGTGTGTGTGTGTGTGTGTGTGTGTGTGTGTGTGTGTGTGTGTGTGTGTGTGTGTGTGTGTGTGTGTGTGTGTGTGTGTGTGTGTGTGTGTGTGCTCTGTGGGAGTAGCTTGAGGCAAGGCCTCGTGTGTGTGTGTGTGCTGCTGTGGGAGTAGCTTGAGGCAAGGCCTCGTGTGTGTGTGTGATTTGCTGCGAAAGCAGCGTGTGTGTTGTTGGGGTTTGTCCCCGTGTTGCTACATTTGTAGCGTGTAGTGAAGCCTCACCGGTTTGGTGAGGGGTGGACGTAGGGAGCCCGTCGTGGTCCCGAACCACCTTAAAAATTCTCGTGTCTTGTGGTTTGATTATTGTGATTGTGTGTTCTCTATCCTATCTGTTTGTGCAATCGTGTGAGCTCGGTGAGATTGATTGAATCTAGTTTAAACCTGTTTAGATTAAATTACTCAATCTTGTATATTCCGCTGTGTGCTAGTTGAGTTTTTAATTGGACATAGTTTTTAGTTATAGGATCTATTCACCCCCCCTCTAGATCCGTGTTCCTGCACTACGGGACCCAACAAGTTCCCGCCTTTCCCTGAGAGTGAGATTTGGTTTGGCGGCCTGTGAGCTACTTTGGGAACCGTGTTTCTGCATTTCTGCGTGGCCGAGCGTGCGACCCGTGGATTGTGAGCCCCGTTTCTTCTCCAACTGTGGTCACCGTGCGACAGTGCTGGTACATGGGATGGTCCCCGTACATCGTCGGGTTCGGAAGTTGTTTTCCGTTGACTTGAGACTCTACTCCGTAGTGACCCTCCACTAGTCGTAGCCTGCTTACACGCGTGGTGGAGAGGCTACCCTTAGAGATGGTTTTTAGACTGGTTTCCGATGAGCCCCTCGTCGGTAGTCAGAGTCCGGCTCCAGGGGAAAATCAGTCAGAGGGCCAGACCAGGGACGGACGGTCTGTGGTGCACACGTGGTTGGGGGTGGTTAGACCCACGTCGACGGGCGTGACCCCAGCTAGTCACTTGTTTGTGGTTACTTGTGCGGTGTTCGTGCCTTTGGTAGGAGCTACCACGTTAGGCAGTTCACATGCGGTGCGGTGTAAGACGTCAGGGGACGCTACCGACTGTGCTTCTAGTGGGAGGTACTCCTGTCGAGTCGGGAGTGGCAGACTGTCAGTTTCCGTGACTTTAACCTTCAGGTTTTCGGTCGTGTTGGCTGTTGAGTTTCGGTTGTTCCGCCGTGGCGCGTGTGTTGGTTTTCGCGCCGTGAGACTAGTGCTAGTGGCTTTACCGAGGTTGCGTCTTGTTGTGCGGTACCCGTGACCAGACGGTCAGGGTCACATCATGGACAGCGTGTCCAGGATGGCCGTGTCCTGGGAGACAGGCCTCTACGGCGTGGTTGCCGTGGGTTTTTACTTTGGTAAGCGGTACTAGTATAGTTCGGTAGCCCCCGACCGTGAGTCCAGAGTGTGTTTCTGGTACAGTAGGAGTAGCTATAGTGTCGAGTTTTGACTGGCCACCGGTTCGTTGTTCCTGCTGTCGCTGTAGCCTTCCTTTCCGCTACCGCCGTTATTTCCAGTTGGGGTTCCGCGGGATCCATGCTGAGTCTCTATTTTGGAGACTCATTCCATACTTTTCAGGTGTGGCGGTTTTTCCTCCTCGAGGTTCGAGGGCGCGGTGCGGAGGTTCTCAGTTGCCAGCTCGCCGGGCCGAGTGTTCACTCAGCATGTGGTACATTTTTACTAATTTAGACTGTACTTTCTGTTGGACTGGACTCTGTTGTAGCTGTAGTTGTTTATTTATTTCTGTTAATTATTGAATTATCCTACTTTATTTCTTATTTCTTTGTGCCTCCACACTCCTTTTAGCCCTTCCGAGCCCTCTCGGTTCGTGGGCGGCAGTTCGAGTCTCGGGTTATCGGGCCTCTCCCGGTAATCAGATTCTCGGGTCGTTACAAGCCGTCCCGTGAAAACTTGCAACTAATGAACGATACATCAGAAGGTGCTCTGGATGTGATCCCAAGAGACAACCTTCCGATGCTTAGGTCAGCAGAGTGCTCGGAAGAAGGGAGTGAGTGCTTGGAAGAAGAGAGCGAGTTCTCGGGAGAAGGGAGCAAGTGCTTAGAAGAAGACATAGGGAGCTAAGAGCATAAGATGGAGCGTCTACTAGTGGAGATGAGTGCTCATACGAGAGTTGGAGAATTAGGAGAGATGAGAATAAATGGAGTGGTCTCTGTGAGTAAGTACTGTGTACCGTCCGTCGTTCGTGTCCCTATAGTTTGCCTAGGGCCTTATAGGATCCTGGTGGATCCCGTCCGTTTCACCTGCCTGTTGACTCAATGGAGAGTGCAGTTAGTGGGTTGCCCGATCGTGCAGTTGTGACGCGGCGGGGACGTGGAAGACGGATCGACGGCACTCCGGGACGCGAACAGGACGGGACGGATAACTGCTATCTCACACAGCTCGGCCTCACGCCGGACGGTCTCACACCGGGCGACACTCAAATCCCACAAATAGAGAGAAGAGGGAAGGGAGGAATAAGGCAAACACCTTAAGCTAAGCTTTTTCTCATTCATTCATAACATACGTAACAAGCATTGCCTTCCTTTATATAGGAGGAAAGCTATAACAACAAGACCTTTCTAACTTCTACTAATTATGTTCATACCCTTAGCCTAACAAGACAAACCCACCAACCAATATTTGACTTGTGGGTTTTAACCAAATAATATAAAAATCACACACATGTTTATTTGACTTAGAATAGCCTAATAAGACGAAAGAAAAATACATGTACTAATACATGTATGTTACACAAATACGTATGATACAAATACACACACGTACGATACAAATACACATAAATAAATATTATGCTCAGGACGCTGAATCT
Source organism: Amorphophallus konjac (assembly GCA_022559845.1). Taxonomy (NCBI): domain Eukaryota; kingdom Viridiplantae; phylum Streptophyta; class Magnoliopsida; order Alismatales; family Araceae; genus Amorphophallus; species Amorphophallus konjac. The sequence goes on along the minus strand of CM040129.1, from coordinate 170,254,664 downwards.
TCGAACGAGTCGCCGAGCCATAAGCTCGGTGCAGTGGCGGTGTGGCGGTGCGGCGTCGGCTCCGATTAGTGGGCTCGGTAGTAGACTCGGTGTCCCCACCAACCCTCCCGGGGCGGCTGGAACTCGACTCCGTCGAGTAAGGGGGGACACGGCTGTGGTAGTGCTCCAGCAGATCTGGATCGAGGCGCTGGAGATCGTCCTGGCTGATCCAGGAATCATCTGATGGTGGACGGTCGCGCCAGCAGACAAGGTAGCGCTAGTACACCCTGCTCCGTGTAGTGGTCACCTGCTCATCCAGTATCTTCTCAATATGCTCGCGCGGTGCTCTCAAGGATGTGGGGCGCACAGGGGTGGGCTCACTCTCAAGGGGAGGAGAAGGCTCGAAAGGGTCACTAGGAATCGCTGTGGGTTCCTTGTAGGCCACTAGGTCTGCCACATTAAAGGTCGAGCTAATCCCCTCTTCGGGAGGTAAGTCCACAACATGGGCATTGGCGCCAATCTTCCGCATGATTGGGAAGGGACCAACACTATAGGCTTGTAACTTTTCAACGGCTCCCGAGGGGAGTCGTTCGGGCCGGGCCCGTACCATAACCAAGTCACCTTCTTGAGATTCATGGTGACGCCTATGCGAATTAGCTGACTCATGCAGACTAATAACGTGCTGTGCAAACGCTTCGGCTGACTTGGACAGTCTAGACTCGAGGGGAAGGTCAGGTAGGGTGGACCCAGGGGCAAGCTCAATAGCGTGTTGTACATCACGCATGGGAGGGAGTCGAGAAGGCAAGTCCTCGGAGATGATGCCTTGGAAGTCTTGCAGTATGGCCGGGTCTTCAGTTGGGACTGAGACTCGAGACTCCTCGGGTGTGATGGTGACGTCAACAACCAAAATAGAGGCACCCTCAGCAACCTCTTTGTCTTGCTCACCGACATTCATGGAGTCAATGCACCTAACTAGGTCATGACTAACCTTAGGGGCCTCAGAAACGGGTGTGATGGACGCAGGAGAAGAGGGAAGGGGAGATTTCCCTTCAGTGGGAGTTTGAGGATTCTCTTGAATTTTGGGAGTTCCGGTGGGGGTGGAGGTGAAACTCTTTCTCAGGGTCACCTTTGGGGGTGTCAGGTACAACAAAATCTTCTTTCCGTTGTGGGAGAAGGAGCACTGATTGGACCGACCAAAGGTAGCGAGGTCTACATCATAGATCCATGGTCGTCCTAAGATGACGCTCCCGACCTTCATAGGCATTACGTCACATGAGATTTGTCCTTGGTAGGACTGGAATTGGATAGGGATGACACATGTGGTGGTGATTGGGATAGAAGTGTCATCGACCCAAGCCACGTTGTATGGCCTTGGATGAGGGTGCGTAGGTAGACCTAAGCGGGAGATAAAGTTTGAAGAGACTGCATTGATACAGCTCCCGTTGTCAAGGATTACCTTACAAGGATGAGAGTTCACCATGATGTAGGTTTGAAAGATAGAGGTTCGACGCCAATCGTCCTCCTGGGGTGTTGAGATACAGCGAACTACACCCAATCTTTTCTGGCTAGAACTCTCGAAAATATCTCCTACCTGTATGTACTCGACATGCGTGCCATCAAATATTGTGTCCATTCCCTCAAACTGGGCGATGAGGTCAGGATCGGCCATATATCTTTCATGTTCCATGCGTTCTAGACGACCTGATGAATTCCTAGACCAACGTGGCATGCACGAGTTTGGACCTAGGTGATGCAATCCTGAGACCGAAAATTAGCAAGTTGTGGACCCAGCTGATATGCAAAGGGTTAATTTGAAGGGCTCGGTCAGGGAAAAGTTGCCCATCCGTAGGCGAAGTAATCGTGGAATTACCTCCTGACAATTAGGGTGCCCTAATGCGGCAGTCTAGGGCCTAAAGGATAGGCTCAAGCAAGCTCTCTCTTTTCGTCCACAGCGATGCACTCAGGAGACTGGTTGCATGAATCGGGCTCTCTCTTACTTCATCGCGCGGTAATTGAAATGATACTAAATGAGCAAGTTTGGAGCACGTACCTAGCTAGATTGAGAGTCTAGCTCCGACCGGAGACGAAGGCGAGCGGGGATGTGCGGGCCCGCACGGCGTCGACGAAGCTTAAACGGTTACAATGAATTCACTCCACGCAGGGAGGACTTAATTTATTACAAAACCGCTTAAATTAAAAATTTTCCCTCGCAGGGGAATAAATTAATCAAATTTCTCCACGCAGGGAGACTTAGTGGGATGTACGTTCCGTAATTTACGGATCTTCTGTCGACTTATCGGGTGACCCTGACGCCGATCAGGCCGTTGTTGTTGACTTGTGGTGCCAAATTCCCATTTAATATATATAGATATAGATATATAACTATTAATATATATATATATATATATAATAGTTATATATATATATTTCAACAAATGTTATCCTCCTCTTTTTTTTTCAACCACTCTATCTATTCTTTTTTTGACTTTTTCACACTCTTTTTTTTTCAACTTTTAACCTCCTTTTTTTTTTCAACCCTTGTTTTCCTTTCAAACTACTCTTTTCAAACTTCACCCTTTTTTTGACATTTTCAAACCTCTCTATTTTTTTTTCAAACTTTAAACTCTGTTCTTCCCTTTTTTCTCAAACTATACCTACTCTTTGACTTTTCAAATCTTTTTTTGACCTTTCAAAATCTTTTCTCCCTTTTTTTTTCAAACACCCTTTTCAAACTTCACCTTTTTGACGCTTATTACAAGGTTTGGCGGATCAACCGAGCTTGCTGTCGGCCGAACGCGGCAGTTACGGCGTTTAGCAGAGTGGTGGGGACCGGGTGTTGGCAGTGTGAGGAGGATGTCTGCGTGGTGCGTGGAGGCCGGCCGGCTCGCGGGGGGGAAGAGAAGGAGGGGGGGTTCGTGCAGAGGAGGGGCTAGGGCGTGGAGACGCGGCGGTGGCCGCGGGCTAGCGACGGTGGTCGCCTCGGTGGAGGTAGCCGGAGAGATGAGTGGGATGAGCGCGGCTGCCACGGTGTGCAGGGGAGCGGTCGGAGGTGGCTCGCGGCTGCGGACGGGGCTGCCGCGTTGGCCGCGGTGGCCGGAGGCGACAGGGAAGCGCGTCGGACTCGCGGGCGACAGGGCACGCTCGGGCGCGAGTGCTGGCGCGGCAAGGCGGGGGCACGCGGGGGACGGGGCCGGTGCACGCGGGGGACGAGGCGGCCCGTAGGTGGCCGGGCGCCGGTGCGGCCGAGCTCGGGTGCGTTGGCGGGGCAGGCGCAGGAGGGGGCGCGGAGCGCTGCTGGCGCGGGCCCAGGGGCGCGCTGGGCGCAGGAGGGCGCGTGCCCGGGGCCGGGTGCAGGCGGCCGCGGGCTCTGCGCTCGCGGGCGACGCAGGGCGCGGGGGGGGGGGGGGGGATGAGCGCACGGGCGCGCTGGCAGGCGCGGGACGCCCGATGGCGACGGTGGGAGCGGAGGCGGAGCGATGCGGAGGCGGTGGCGGGAGGTGGAGGGGGCGGCGGGGCTGGCGGGCCGGGAGCGGCGGTGGCCGGGTGCTGGGGCGCGGCCGCGAGAGCCATTGCGGCTACTGCCGATTTTGAAGGCGGGCATGGGCAATGATGCCCGTGCCGCGAAAGAAAAAAAAATTCTTTTTTTTTCGACTTTTCTTCGGCTTTGTGCAGAGAGAGAGAGAGAGAGAGAGATGAGGAGAGAGATTAACAGAGAGAGAAGTATTAAATAGAGAGAGAGGGGGATTAACAGAAAGTGGAAATGATGGAGGGAGAGAGAGTCGAGAATAGGGGGGAAGAGAACAACAGGGAGAAAGAAAGGGAGATTAACGCAGGGGCTTCACTTTTTTTTTCTCTATTCCTTTTTTTTTTCAATCTCTTACTTCTCTTTTTTTTTCTTTTCAAAACTATTTCTATAAACCTTTTTCTGCTATTCTTTCTCTCTTTTTTTTCCTTTTTTTTTTCACTCTAACAACTGATATAGAGAAGGAGAGACGTCGAGGACATCGGAGTCGTCGGAGACGCCGTTGTTGGGCTCTGATACCAATTTGACGCGGCGGGGACGTGGAAGACGGATCGACGGCACTCCGGGACGCGAACAAGACGGGATGGATAACTGCTATCTCACACAGCTCGGCCTCACGCCGGACGGTCTCACACCGGGCGACACTCAAATCCCACAAATGGAGAGAAGAGAGAAGGGAGGAATAAGGCAAACACCTTAGGCTAAGCTTTTTCTCATTCATTCATAACATACGTAACAAGCATTGCCTTCCTTTATATAGGAGGAAAGCTATAACAACAAGACCTTTCTAACTTCTACTAATTATGTTCATACCCTTAGCCTAACAAGACAAACCCACCAACCAATATTTGACTTGTGGGTTTTAACCAAATAATATAAAAATCACACACATGTTTATTTGACTTAGAATAGCCTAATAAGACGAAAGAAAAATACATGTACTAATACATGTATGTTACACAAATACGTACGATACAATTACACACACGTACGATACAAATACACATAAATAAATATTATGCTCAGGACGCTGAATCTTCGAACGAGTCGCCGAGCCATAAGCTCGGTGCAGTGGCGGTGTGGCGGTGCGGCGTCGGCTCCGATTAGTGGGCCCGGTAGTGGACCCGGTGTCCCCACCAAGTTGTCAGTTACTCCTTTGTCCGTTGCGTGAGAGGCAAAGGGGAGGAGCGGATGGCGATCGACACGGAGACGTGGGTGATAACCCTCCGTCTAACCGTTGCATGAGATAACATCCTCCATTATTACGATAATGACTACCTGCTAGGAATGTGAGACACGATTATGCGCGTACTGCTAGGAACGTGCCCGTGTGACTGGGCCAGTCCTGAGTGGGCCTTGTTGGGCGATGTTCTTGCACTATAAACCAATTGATAATGAGATGGAGTGGGTCTGGAGAATTTTCCCCTCCTCACGTCATATTAATATAAAATAATATTTTTTAATTAAAAATTAATCTTTGACTCAAAAAATATTATTCTCGACTCGGTACCAACACGATACCTTAACATATCAGATCATACCACAAAAAACTGACATGATTGGATCCTAAGGTACAACAGATCGAGTCCAACTTTGATAACTAAATAGAATAACTTACCCTAGCTGGACTCGGGTGTGCCAAGGTTTTTACTTTCTTGCATTGACAACTACCCTAACCGGGGTCGATCAGGCCATTCCCAACGAAAGAGTCGAATCAATTATCACCATAATAAGATCCTTATGCCTGTTCGAGGTTGGGCACGGTAACCACATTATCACAGTCGGTTAAAACCGTGAAGGCTAACCAACTCACCCTTACCGGACTGTAGTCGATTATCAAAGTCGGTCCGAGAGTGCTGAGATATGAAGGATACCCGAATGTTAGTTTTAGAGTCTCATTACCCACGTATGAGTATGTCTGTTTTTATGACCCATCTTAGCCCTTGATCTCAACCTCATATGAGGCTTCTTCACGTAAAATTTAAGCTATATAGCTCTTTTGTTTGTTGTGCCTACGTTATAGACCCTCTTTAACCTTCATGCACATTGAAATGAGACCAAATTCTTTTCTATGCGTGTTAAATTGTTGACAAATAGGTTTCTTTGTGGAGACTTGTTCGACAGAGCTTATGCATCAATCTTCACACGAAGGGTAAGGAATTTCCCCCCTCAATTTTGTACGGTGATTTGTTTGAAAGAGCTATTTGATAAGAACATTTCCGCCCTTTTATCCATCATTTTGAAAATAAAAATTTATACTCATTACTTCTTAATAAGGATAATAATAAAACCACAATCCGACCCGACATCCCAACTCCCAACGGTGTGTGCTCTCACTGCCCATCCATTTTGGGAACCTGACGGGCAAAGGCCCACCATCTCTGCCTCGGCCGGCTTGTGTGCACGTAGCAACTAAGTCGGCCAATGCATGGGCTTTGATGGTTGTCCTTGGATGGAATTGGATGTCAAACTCTCCCAACTTAATGGCCCACTTAATCAATCTCCCAGATGTGCCAGGGTTCTTGAGAACCTGACGTAGGGGTTAGTCAGTAGGGACCACTATAGAATGGGCAGGGAGATACAGTTGTAGCTTTTGGGCGACTGGCACTAAGGTGAGAGCGAACTTCTCCATTTGGGAGTAACGAAGCTTTGCTCCTCCGAGCATCTTACTGACGTAGTAAATAAGTTTCGTGGTCTTGCCTTCTTCCCAAGCAAGCATACTAGTGATTGTGCTCGGCGTCACGGATAAATAGAGCAACAATTGCTCGCCAGCTAGGGGTTTGGAAAGGATAGGAGGTGAGGACATGTACCTCTTTAGTTCTTCAAAGGCGTTATCGCACTCTTGGTCCCACTCCATGTGCCCCTTTCTTTCTGGCAACCTGTGTGCTTGCCTGATCAGCTGGAAGAAGGGCATGCGACACCTAACAGCTCTGGATAGAAAATAGCTTAGCAGTGCAACACGATCTGTGAGACATTGTACGTTGCACACATGCTCGGGTCGCTTCATTTCCAGCACTGTCTTTATGTACTCTGGGTTGCCTTCTATGCCTCAGTAGGTGACTAGGAATCTAAGGAATATCCCGGAGCGTACCTCGAATGCACACTTGTTTGGGTTTAGCTTCATGTTGTACCTTTGGGGGTGTTAAAAACACTTATATTATATCTCGTTGTTATCAAACTAATGTGGATTGGGTGGTGGGTGAGGTCTGGGTCGGGGGGTGGTTCGGAAGCCCTCGGAAACTTGTGTGCCCCTCGAACGACGATCTTCTTGTCCCCTGCTCTGCTCTGGCTCTTGGGGGGGGGGGGGGGGGGTCTCGCATCCCCCCGTATTGTATTCCCACCGCCCTTCCTCCCCCGTCTCGGCCCGGTTCCACGGCCGCCGTTGCGGACGGCCCTCTGCTTCCAGAACCATGTCACCACCCGCACCGCGTCGCCGGCTGCCCTGTTCCGATAATCCTCGTACCCCATTTCGGATTACTTAGCGTCCAATCGAGTTACGTCTAGCGGTGTGTTCCGGCACAAAAAGCCTAGTCGTATCCACTCTTGCCCGCACGTGTGGGCTCCTGGCATCCCATGCCACGGATGGCTCTTTCGCTTGCCATCCCCGTGAACGTCGTCCGGACGGGGCCGTAGCGGGGGAGGACCAGGAAGGACTAGAAGGACGTAGTAGTTTGGGCCGAACGGCACCAAGGATGGACCACCACGGACTACTAGAATGTGGAGACCAGAAGCATGAACGCTGGGTGACGCCCAAGTTTTCCCAATCCAGATCCACGGGGCGAGACTAGCCCGAAAGTGCTCGCGATTGCCGGCTGTTGGTGGATGGCGCCGGGAATGATCTCGATGCTGCAGATACCAAACGAGTGAAATATTGCAACAGCTTTGTACTGGACGACTCTAGAAATAGAGTGCACATCTCACATCCAGGCTTCTTGTGTGATCCGATCGTGCCTGTTTCGACCGGACCTTCACAAGCTTCACGGACCTGTTCAACGACGATGGTTGCGTCCGAAAAACGCTGATGCAAGGCATTATTCGGACCGAGATAAATCCGAGAAAAAAATTCTCTCTCAGGAACGAAATCATTCGCCTCGTGTAGTGAACATGCAGCTCCCAGGTTTGCCATCAAACACCTCGGTATTGCATTCGTTTGGACCCACGCGAAAAAAAAAAAATTTAGTTGAAGATGCTATCAGCTCACCCCTCATATGGCCAAACTCACAGGCGTCGCGGTGCATCTGTTACCGGGAAAGCCAAACGGATGTTTAGATCAGATCCTATCAGATCAACCCTCTTCTGGCCAAGCCCACGTGTGTCAGAGTCGCATCTACCACCGGGCAAAATCAAACAGACGCTTAGTCAGATAGTTCTCTCTCGGGACTAATTCACTTTAACCGCACATCGTAATTTCTTCCCGTGTAAAATCAAATGGGCGATCGGTCAGAGAGTTGTATATCGGGCGATCGATCGTAATTTCTCCCCGAGCCAAGGCACCTAGGCATTGGGGTTAAATGTTTTTTTTAACACGAGCTAAGCTACTTAGGTGTCTGATTATAATTCCCTCCTGAGGAAAGCCAAACGGGTGCTCAGTCGAATAGGTCTCTTTCAGGCTAGTCCACTTAGACACTTGATCATAATTTCTTTCCGAGTAAAGTCACATGGGTGCTCGGGTTAAATGTTTTCTCTCGGACAAAGTCTCTTAGACGTCCGATCATAATTTTTTTTCCCGAGCAAAGTCACTTAAGCACCCGATCGTAATTTTTGCCCGAGCCAAGCCGCCTAGACGCTTGATTTAAATGTTTTCTATTACGTAAAGTCACCCAGACGCTCAAACATAGTTTTCCCAGAGCTAGGTCCCTTAGACGGGTTAAGGTCGGTCGATCCTTCCTCGTAAGTAGAAATACCCACGATGAAAGTGAGCTCCTAAATAACATAAGGTCTATAGACCAACCGCCTGACACTCGGCTCACTCACGAAGCGAGATGCACATAACTATGCAAAGTCATAAGAGCCTGTTTCATTTAAAAAAGAAGAGGCATGTACAAATAGGTCGAAGATTACATGCTAGGCCCACTCTCTTGGATCTCCAAAAATAGGCCCGATAATTATCCATTTAAAATTTGAGTCGAATTCAAATTCATATTCGTTTGATCAAGTAATTATCTAAATAAAATATCTGACATATAATTTAATCAAATATCAGATAAATCAATTATTAATTAAAAATGAATTTGAATATTGTGGTATCCCTATCGGATATTAACCGACTTAATATAAACATGGATTTATTTTGGTATTATCCCTTTAACCAAAAACATGGCCCTTAAAATTTTATTTTTGGTCGGGGGTTGTGAGGCGGTGTGTAACGACCTGAGAATTCGATTACCGGGAAGGCCCGATAACCCGATACTCGCACCGCCACCCACGAGTCCGAAGACTCGGAAGGGTTAAAAGGATGGTGTGGAGACTACACAAGTTTCACAATTAATTGCAGAAATTAAACAGTTATATGATTAAGCAGGAAATAAATTAACAGTTTACATGATACATGGTCCATAAGATATAATAAAATAACAACAGCAGTAGTCCACAACTAATACAGAGACGAGAAAGAAAAGTACAGCTACACGGGACATATCCCGACTCTGACCTCTGGCACTACCTCTGGGCACCCGCACCACGCTGCGCCCCAGACGCGCTCCCCTGGGGCGGCGCCTCACCTGAAACACGGTGAAAACACGCAGGGAACGAGTCTCGGAACAAGACTCAGTAGGGGTCACTCGTACCCTACCTCGCGAACGGAGAAACCGCTACGCTAGCAGTAAGCGAGTACCTCGGAAAGGGAAGCCCTGCAGTCTACAAAACACCGATCTCACGGCACGAAAGCCGACACACGTGCCACGGTGGAACGACCGGAGCACCACGGTCAACACGACAAAACCCGGAGGTCGAAGTCGCAAAGACTGACAGTCTGACACTCTCGACTCGACAGGAGTACCTCCCACTAGAAGCACAGTCGGTAGCGTCCCCTGACGTCTTACACCGCACCGCAGGTGAACTGCCTAACGTGGTAGCTCCTACCAGAGACACGGACACCGAACGAGTAACCACAAACGAGTGACTAGCTGGGGTCACGCTCGTCAGCGTGGGTCCAACCGCCCCCAACCACGTGTGCACACATAGACCGTACGTCCTAGGTCTGGCCTCTAACTGGTTTTCCCCCGGAGCCGGACTCTGGCTACCGACGAGGGGCCCAACGGAAACCAGTCTAAAACCGTCCTCATGGTAGCCTCTCCACCACTCCCTGGTGGGTCCACTCGCGTACAAGCAGGCAACGACTAGTGGAGGGTCACTACGGAGTATACTCTCAAGTCAATGGAAAATAACGTCCGCATCCGATGACGTACGGGGACCGTCCCACGTACCAGCACCGTCGCACGGTGACCATGGTCGGAAAGGAAACGGGGTTGTAAACCATCCGGGGCAACCCTGAGCCTGACAGCCTACCATAGACGCGTCACAGGCTCTGATGGTCTAAGGCTGGACCGTCACAGCCATCTGACGACCGAACACAGGGGCGTCAGACACCCAGTGCAAAACAGGGTGTAACGCACCTTCCCTGGCGCGTTACAGTCTGTGACGCGCCTACACCGGTGCGTCACAAGACGAGTGGAAACATACTGTGACGCATGCCACTCGGTGCGTCACAGGCCCTAACGCACTTAGCCTGGTGCGTTACAGTGTGGGAATGCGTCCACTATAACGCTCTCACACAGGGGCGTCATAATGCTGTGACACGCCAAGACTGGTGCGTCACATGCCTTGACCCCCAACGGTCAAAAGCCAACGGTCGAACGCCCCTGACGGTCCAACCCAGGTGCGTCACAGCACCTGTGGCGGTCTATCGTGGGACCGTCACAGTCCACAGACCCCAACGGGCTGAACACAAGGCTATAACGGACCCACCTGGGCGCGTTACATAGCGTGACGGTCACTGGAAGGACCGTCACACCCGCCCGAGGGCGAAACGGGGGCAAACGCCCAAAAAAACTGACCACGCCCCCGTGCCTCCACCGGAGAGGGGGAAATCAAAGGGGAAGGCCCCTGGGGACCCCTAGCATGCTTCTAAGCCATCAAAATGTGAAATCATGCCCTAAAACCATAGATCGGGCGAACTCTCCTAAAATCATTCTTTTCCCCAAACCCGCTCAAAGACACCCCTCTCGGCTCCCATTCGGCCTACAAAACGCGGGGGATGACGGGATGAGCATAGGGATTCGTCCCCCTACCTCAATGGAGTGAAAGCTCCGCCGAATCGAGCTCAAATCACGAAGAACGTTTTTGGAAACCCCGCTCATTCACGCTTCCCACGAACACCGCACGCCCACGAGATCACCTCGCAGCCGCCCACACAACCACGCCGCCACTCCAGGCAGCAGGATCTCAGCATGTCCTCCAAAGTCTGAATGGTCCTCTCTGACTGACCATCTGACTGAGGATGATACGCCGAGCTAAAAGCCAAATCCGTGCCAAGAGCTCGCTGGAAACTCCCCCAGAATCCAGAAGTGAAACGCGGATCCCAATCCGACACGATGGAGATGAGAATCCCATGCAACGGAACGATCCGCTCCACATAAAGATGAGCCAACCTAGACACCCTCCAGCTGACTTTGACCGGTAACAACTAAGTCACCTTCGTCAGCCTATCCACCAGCAACCAAATACTGTCCTGACTGCTCGGAGTCCTCGGTAATCCCACCACGAAATCCATGGTCACGTGGTTCCACTTCCACGCAGCAACATCCAAGGGTTGGAGAGTACCTCCCGGTCGCTGATACTCCACCTTCACCTGTTGACAGGTCAGGCACCTGGCCACAAACTCGGCGACATCTCTCTTCATGCCAGGCCACCAGAACTGTCTTCGCAAGTTCCAATACATCTTCGTCGCACCCGGGTGTACGGTGTACCTGCTCCCATGAGCCTCGCGCAACACCGCACGATGAACCCGCTCCTCAATTGGGACATACAGCCTACCCCGGAATCTCACGGCTCCGTCCTCGCCGAGCTCCACATCAGCCAAAGCCAATATCCGGGGCAACTCAGGGTCCGCACGCTGTGCCTCTGTCACCTGACGGCGGATAGCAGGCGTGACAGTCAGACTAGCAAGCACTGCCAACCCTGACTCCTGGAGAATCTTGAGCCTGAATGAAACTTCAGGCACTTGTTCCCAGAGCCTCCACTTCCTCAACATCAAGGCACTGACCGCGACCTTCCGACTTAAGGCATCGACGACGACATTCATCCTGCCCGGCTGATAAGACAGGGTGAAGTCATAATCCTTCATAAACTCCATCCATCGCCTCTGCCCGAGGTTAAGGTCCCTCTGCGTGAACACAAATCGCAAACTCTGATGGTTAGTGAACACCTCGAACCTCTCGCCGTACAGATAATGCCTCCAGATCTTCAGTGTGAAGATCACAGCCGCCAACTCCAGGTCATGGGTAGGGTAGTTCTCCTCGTGGGGCTTCAGCTGTCGAGATGCATAATCCACCACTCTACCATGCTGCATCAACACAGCACCCAATCCGACCCCGGAGCATCTGTACACACCACGAAACCTCCCGATCCAGACGGTAAAACTAACACCGGAGCCGAGGTGAGCAATCTCTTCAGTTCCCTGAAACTCTGCTCACACTCCTCAGACCAGATGAAAAGCACATCCTTCCGTATAAGTCTAGTCATCAGGGCCGTAATGCGAGAAAAATCCTGGATAAACCGACGATAATAGCCCTCAAGCCCCAAGAAACTCCGGATCTCCGTCACCGACCTCGGTCTCGGCCACTGCATTACTGCCTCAACCTAGGCGGGGTCCATGGAAATACCATCACGAGAAATCACGTGCCCTAAAAAGTGCACCTCACGAAGCCAGAACTCGCACTTACTGAGCTTCGCATACAACTGGTGATCTCGCAACGTCTGCAGCACCACACCCAAATGGTACGTGTGCTCCTCGGCAGACCGCGAATAAACAAGGATGTCATCCACAAATATGACCACGAACTGGTCCAGATACGGATGAAACACCCTCTGTATCAAGTCCATGAAGGCTGCAGGGGCATTGGTGAGCCCGAACGGCATCACCAGAAACTCATAATGCCCGTACCTCGTACTGAACGCAGTCTTCTCCACATCGGACTCGCGAATCCTCAGCTGATAGTAACCGGACCACAAATCAATCCACGAGAACACTCGCGCAGACTGAAACTGGTCGAACAAATCATCAATCCGCGGCAACGGATACTTGTTCTTAATGATCACTTCATTCAGTTGCCGGTAGTCAATGCACAACCGCAAGCTACCGTCCTTCTTCTTCACGAACAACACGGGTGCACCCCAAGGGAAAAAGCTAAGATGAATATACCCCTTGGCAAGCAGCTCCTGCAACTGCGCCCTCAACTCCCTCAACTCAGCGGGGGCCATACGGTAGGGAGCCTTCGCCAAAGATCCCGTACCCGGCACAACCTCGATAACGAAATCAATCTCTCGCTCGGGAGGTAATCCAGGTAAGTCCTCCGAAAAAATATCGGGAAACTCGCACACCACCGGAATGTCCTCGACATCCGGCTCCATGCGGTCCGTCACAACCACGGAGGCGAGAAAACCCTGACAACCCGCATCAAGCAAACGACGAGCTCGAATCGCAGAAATAAGAAAGCGGGAAGAGGAAGACCTGATACCTTAGAAATAGAAGGTGGGTCCGTGAAGTCGCCGGAAATAAACCCTCTTCGAGCCGCAATCCACCAACGCATTGTGTGCCTCGAGTCAATCCATGCCCAAAATCACATCAAAGTCCTGAAGCGGCAACGCATAGAGCATAGCCGGCAAACTCCGCCCTTCCACCCACACAGGAACCTCGTCGAAGCAATACGAAGTGATCATAAAATCACCCGAAGGTAACTCCACTACCAAATCACAGGACAACTGGGTCACCGGCTCCTCAATACTCAGCGCGAAATCCTCCGAAACAAACGAATGAGACGTGCCAGAATCGAACAAAACCCGAGCCGCACAACCCAAAATCCGAACGGTACCTTCCACGAGCTGCGATGCCACTGCCTCTGCCCTGGTCATGTGTGTGATATGGCCTCGAGCTCTCTGCCTGCCTCCCACACTAGCTGACCTGGGTAGCGGCGGATACTGTCCCTACTGTTGCAGCTGCTGCCTCTGCTGCTGGGGAACCTACTGCTGCTGAGGAAATGGCTGCTGCTGCTGTGGCCTCTTAGGACAGTCACGCGCCATATGCCCTGGCTGGTCACACCGGAAACAAACTATCGACGATGTGCACTGCCTGCCTGGGCGGTGTAGACACGCCAAAATTGATGCTATGTTGAGTAAATCTTATGTCACCATGTGATGCCCCAAAGTAGTCTTCAATATTGGCTTAATATGCATTTTTTCTAATTTCTCTGTGTTTAATTGAGATTTCTTGGCTTTTTAGTTTAATAATTGAAATTAACGCATGTTGGGAGGGCGTCATTTAATTGATGACCTAATTAGGGGCGTTGTTCTTAAATACACAACTGTTCAAACGGTCGTCGATTCCTAGATTTTATAAATTCTAACGAAAATAAAACTCAAAGAATTGACGTCCTCAGGAGGGGCGTTGATTATTTAACGCCCGTTCAAACAGGCGTCATTAAACAATTTTAAATAAGAAAAGTTCTTTATTTCTATAATTAAATTCAGGAATTGACGACGGTGTGACTGCCGTCATTTCAATTGACGCCCCTAGCTAGGTCGTCATTTCCACTTCTGTCTCCCTTTCGCCTACTTCTTTCCAGTAGTGACCTTTCCCCCATTTTGCACCTTCTGTTCGATTGGGAAGAGGGTTCCTTATTGAGGATTCATTGCCTTGTTTTAATCCTATCAATGCAAGGATGTTTGGCCCTATAAATACCCCTTCAATCTCTCACGCGCGAGAAGAAGAAGGAACAAGAGGATTGAACAACAATAACAACAAAGAGAGCAATTGCGCCGTGTGAGCTTTACAAAGAGAGAGAGAGAGTTTTCTTCCTTTTGCAGGTGCTTCTCCAAGTTTCTTCCTCCAGGCAGCATCTTCATCCAACATTTCTTCATCCTGCTGCTGCAGCCGTTGTGGCTCTTGTTCTTCCATATACTGCTGCACACACAGCAGCAGGGGCTTCCCTTAATCTTTTAGTTTAATTTATTCATATCACATACGCATCCATCTTCTAGCTCTCTGCTAGAGTTATCACCATATTACGTTTATTGTTGTTTACTTTGCATATCATATCATCCATAATCCATACCTTGTTACTCCTCCTAAAGGGGTTTTAAATTAAAAACACACAAGGTGTGTTCATGCTTAATTTGATTGATTTCATATTTTTAGAGCATTAATACAACACATCTTTGGCTAATCCACATCTTTGTTTATTTTGTGTGTTTTCTTGCAAGGGTAATCAAGCTACAAACCCCCTTCATCGGCCGGCCGGTAGAAGGAGGAAAGAAGAACTTACAATCTCACCCGCTTCATACAAGGTACATGCGATCATCTTTGTATTTTTGAGGTAACCCCTCTAGCGATCACTCTCCATAGAGCATCTCATACTCATCCTCTTTTCCTTTATGTCCCACTCATTTTAGCATATTTATTTAGCAACCTCATCATTCTTTTTTATTATTATTCTTAAAATCTTTTTCGCCATCTCTCTCTTTAAAGATGTCTATGTGACACGTTCATAAATTGGCGCTCATGGTGGGACTCTTTTTGTTTTAGTTTGATTACCCCTCCTTCGGCGCCCTCACGTGCCCCTCCCTTTGGCGCCCTCGCGTGCCCCTCCTTAGGCGCCCTCGCGTGCCCCTCCTTCGTGCTCCCCGTAGCACAGTCCCTTTGTGCACCACGTGCACACCTCCCATTGGATTAGCCAATTTGCGTACTATCCATATCATTTTTATTAGAAAAGAAATTGATTTTTGTCACAGGGTTAACGGTTCTCTGGAACTGAATAACGCCCTTCATACCGCCGTCATTTCCACATACAGCGACCGTTCGAACGGGCGCTGTTTCCATTTTTATTGCGAGCATTTCCATCATTTTATAATTAACGCCCCTCTCAGAGGCATCATTTCTTAATATAACGCCTCACACCAAGGCGTCAGATTTTTGATTATTGCATTTTGACGCCCCTCCCAGAGGCGTCTTTCACTGGTACAGTGCCTTACTGAAAGGCGTTATTTTGATTATTGTTGCTTTTATTCATCATTTTCAGTTCGATTACTGCTATCTGACGCCCCTGTGCACATGCGTCATTTCCACAGGCAGCGCCTCACTTTAAGGCGCTATTTCATTTTGATTGCTATCTATTTGCACTGTTCACAATGATTAGCGACTGATACTCAGTCGTCTCTTGTTGATATAGCGACCTTATCCAGGTCGTCATTTTGTTCTGTGCCCACAGAACCCCTATTTACTGCTTACTTCTGTTCGCTTGACTGATTCTCATATCACCTGCTTGATATTACATGCATTAGGCTGCAGTTAGGGCATTCGGTTAGGGAGACCTCCTCTCCCCACACTTTTAGGAGTCACACACCCCCTCTTGGTAAAGGAAGGACCCTCCTTTGAGCATTCCGTCTCATTGGACCGGAAATTCCTGAACCAAGCCTCCGTAAGTCCCCGCACCCGTGGATTCCCTCACGGACGCTGGGCAGGTTGTACCATTGAAGCATCCGGAGTATAGTTGACCCATACGTTGGTGAGGAGAGGGAAAGAACATAGATACCCGGAGATTATACTCAAATTTTCAACTAGGATCCACATTCAAAGGAGAGAACTTAATGCAAAATTCACCTTAATCTTCAAAGAAAACCTTAAAATTTTGGGCTCATTACAACTTGAGTGTTCATTCTGTTTTGATTTGGTGATATCTCTTGGGCTTACTTGCTTGTTGGAAATTTATTTCTTCTTCCTTAAGCATGAAACTCCGTTCAGGTAAAATCATCAATATGGCCAACTACGGATATACTTATGATAGTTATGAGGAGGGTCACTCTGACCCGTTTCATGAGGTTCCCTCTCAGGATCATGTCTACCACGAGGGAAACTACACTTCTTCTCCCACTCAGGTCCACATGGTAGACACCACTTCTTTAGAGGTTGAGCCTTCTTCACAAGCTCAACCTACCACTCAAAATACTTCAGGGGACGCTTCTCCTTCTTGCAATTTCAACGAATTTCTCAAAGTTCTTGCTCGCCTGGATGACTCCCAGCGCCAGGCGGCCCAAGCGGCTTTAAAGGGAAAGTCTGTCCCGTCATCTTCTAACCCTCCCCAGGCCATGGGTGGCCATTCTGCTAGTTCTCCCAACGACCAGGCGGTCGCACCTAGGGTGCCCTCGCGCCCATCAACTCCTGTTATGACTACGCCGGCCCAACCGGCAAGTCACTCTATTGCTAGGCCTCAATAACCTCCTGTTTATCAAATTTTGAGAAGACCTATGACGAACCAATACTCTTTTCGTCCGGCCCCAGCCGAGTCCGATAACCACACTATACTCCTCCAAAGGATGGCTAGTATGGAGGAGCAGCTCAAGATGGTCACTGCATCCAAGGTCGCTCCCGAAATTATGCTTCCCACTCTGCCGATTTTTCACCTACCCCCGTCTGAAATGCCGAATTTCCGACGGTACAATGGAACGGGTAATCCGCACATCCACTTGAAAGACTTCTTATATGAGGCATCATTCTGGCAAGATAACAAGACTTCTCTGGATTATCTCTTTAGACGGTCTTTAGATGGCCCGGCACTAGAATGGTTTTATTCCCTAGAGCCGGCAGATGCCGGTGATTTTGATGTAGTTCAACGAAAGTTTCTGCAGAAGTACAAGGACCGTGTGGGTCCCTCTTTGTCTGTTACTGATCTGGTTGTCGAAAAGATGAAGCCCGAGGAGGACTTCGTTTTATTTGCTGATAGGTGGAGAGCTATGGCCGAGAAGTTAAAGGACACACTGTCAGAAACGGAGCAAGTGAAGATGATTATATCAAACTCCACTCGGCAGTTCCGTCATATTTTAGCCATGAACCGGTTGAGCACTATGGAAGAGCTCTATGAAAGAGCTAGGTACATACAAACACAGATGAAAGATTATCCTATTATGGGCATGCTTGAGCCAAGACCAAAGGTAATAAAGAGGAACGTTAATGTTGGCAATACTGGTGCGACCACTGAAGGCACTGTTACAAATGAGCAGGTGAGTGCGTTCGGCAATTCCACACCCTTCCGTCACCCTCCAAACCAAGGGCCGCTACCACAACAGCCCGCCTTCCAAAACCAAATCCACCAGCCAAATAAGAACGCTCCTCAGACCATACGGCCTCTTCCACCTCCTCAACAACAACCCCACTTTGCTCCACAGAATCAACTAGCACAGTACCACCAAATGCCCCCGCCAGCCAATTATGCACCGCAACAACTGCAACAATCAAGAAGGCCATTGGGTCCCCGAAGAGAGCACTACCCTCCCTTGCCTGAAAGCCTATTAGACATTTTCAATGCCCTCATGGCCGCCAACCTGCTCACCCTGCCTAAAGAAAGAACGATATGGCCGCAACATGTAGACACCTCCCGATATTGCGTCTTCCATCGACAGCCGGGGCACAACATCGATCATTATTTTCACTTCAAGGATTACATACATGATATGAATGATCAAGGTGATATTGATTGGGATGAGATGAGGAGGGTTATTGCTACTCTAAAGGCTCGAAGGCCTCCTCGGCAACCATCGGCTCAGCAGCACCCGCAACAAGGTCAGCAACAACAAGTTCCCCAGCAACAACAGGCTCCTGCATCCCAGCCAAATATGGGGATTGTCAATAACCCACTATCGGAACACCCTGTTCAAAATCAACAAGTAAACCTTGTCGCCTCAATCCATGAAGTGGAGAGAGGGCAGGTTTGGCATAAGGAAAACGCCTCTGTCGGGGCCATTAATCAAAACTCCAGTCAGCCACAACCACCACAATTACTAAGAAGGCTTCAGCCTGTACCCCCTTCCCAAACGCCACGCCCCCTTATACGTACCAGCACTCCAGGGCCGTTCAACCCTAACCCTACTCCTTCACGGCCCCTTCTTTTACCCCAACCCACGAATTCTCCTTCACCCCAAAATCCTCCACCTAATAGACCTCTCCTTATCCGCCCCTCGCCGGCAGTCATCACCCCTCTTGTTTCGCCACAATCTACCCCGTCCACCACCATGCTTCCAAGGCCCCTCCTTGTCACCCGATCCCCGTCACCACATTCCGATAACCCCCAGCCGGCAAGGCCTCTTATAAGAACCCCTCCTCCTGCCAATCCTGCACCAGCACCCAACACGCCACACACCATTCCCTCTACCTCCTCTGCCCCTTCACCTACCCTAGGCCCGACAGAGGCTCCGAAAATAATGGTGCTCCGTAGTGGACGGATGTTCCATCGATTGTTTCCCCAGCGGGAGCAGGAGCCGATACAAGAACAAGAAGACAGGAACAAGAGTCCACACCGGGCACGGAGTATGACTTACTAAAGCATTTGGACAGAACGCCGGCCCAAATTTCCATTCTGGAATTGATCAAAAGATCTACTACACATCAGCTGGCCTTGAAGCAATATCTGCAGAAAGTAATGGTAAACAAAGATATCCCAGTTGAACAGGTCACTACAGTCTTAAGTCTAGCCAGCAATCAACCAGCCATCACTTTTTATGAACATAAATTGGCTCCGCAGCCAGCTAGAAAATGTGCACTGTGCATTACTATTGACATTAACAAGGTGACAGTGAAACAATGTTTGGTGGATACTGGGGCATCCATTAATGTTTTGCCACTAAGTACCTTGAAAATGTGTGGCAGTCCAGAGAGTCAAATCCGGCCATCTACAATCACTATTACCGCCTATGACAACACCAGGAAGCTGCCTTTAGGAATGATCACTTTAAAAGTTGGTTTGGGTCCAGTCTCAGTCACAACAGATTTCCATATTCTAGACATGGACCCGACATTCAATGGCATTTTGGGTCGCCCGTACATTCAAGAGCTTGATGCTGTGCCTTCAACAAATCATCAATGCATAAAATTTCCGCACAAAGGGCGCATTATTAAAGTCACTAGTATGCCCATTCTGCCGATAGAAGATATACATTCCGCAACATCGGTGCCTTCTATGTGGCCTTCCAATAGGCCTTTGCTCTCAGTTTGGGATGTTGTCGATCTGCGGCAAGACTTGGTAAGGCCTTCTTCTTCAACCCCTCCTACCACTCAAATGCCACCACAGCCATCCAAAGGCAAGAAGAAAAAAGGTTTGATGAACACGCCAGGATGGAACTGTAACAACCCGAGAATCCGATTACCGGGAAGGCCCGATAACCCGAGACTCGCACCGCCGCCCACGAGCCGGGAGGGCTCGGAAGGGCTAAAAGGAGTGTGGAGGCACAAAGAAATAGGAAATAAAGCAGGACTACAACAACAGCAAATAACAGAAATAAATAAACAACTACAACAGAGTCCAGTCCAACAGAAAGTACAGTCTAAAGCAGTAAAGCGTACCACATGCCAAGTGAACACTCGGCCCGGCAAGCTGGCAACTGAGAACCTCCGCTCCGCACCCTCGAACCTCGAGGAAGAACCGCCACACCTGAAAAGCAGGGAATGAGTCTCCAAAACAGAGACTCAGCAGGGATCCAGCGGAACCCCAACCGGAAACAACGGCGGTAGCGGAAAGGAGAGCTACAACAACAGCAGGAACAGCAAACCGGTGGCCGGTCAAAACTCGGCACTACAGCTACTCCTACTGCCAGAAGGCAGACCTCGATCACGCAGTCGAAGCTACCAAACCACGCTATCACCACCTACCAAAGTGAAAACCCACGGCAACCACGCCGTAGAGGCCTGTCCCCCGGACAGCCAACCTGGACACGCTGTCCAAGGTGCAACCCCGACCATCCGATCACGGGTACCGCACCACAAGACGCCACCTCGGTAAAGCCACTAGCACTAGTCTCACGGCGTGAAAACCAACACACGCGTCACGGCGAACCAACCGAAACTCAACGGTCAACACGACCGAAACCCGAAGGTCAAAGTCACGGAAACTGACAGTCTGTCACTCCGTACTCGACAGGAGTACCACCCACTAGAAGCACAGCCGATAGCGTCCCCTGACGTCTTACACCGCATCGCAGGTGAACCGCCTGACGTGGTAGGTCCTACCCGAGGCGCGAACACCGTACAAGTAACCACAAACAAGTAACTAGCTGGGGTCACGCCCGTCGACGTGGGTCCAACCGCCCCCAACCACGTGTGTACACACAGACCACGCGTCACTAGGTCTGGTCCTCTGACCGGTTTTCCCCCGTAGCCGGACTCTGGCTACCGACGAGGGGCCTACGGTAACCGGTCCACAAACCGTCTCAAAGGTGAATGCCCGTACACCACTCCCAGGTGAGACCAACACCTCGTACTGGTGGGCTACGACTAGTGGAGGGTCACTGAAGGAGTAGACTCTCAACTCAACGGAAAATAACGTCCGAATCCGACGACGTACGGGGACAACCCCGCGTACTGGCCCCGTCGCACGGTGACCACAGTCGGAGAAGAAACAGGACTCGCAGTCCACGGCCACGCACACACCGTGCGCGAGAGTCGGGAAAACTCAAGTGGCGCTAAGCCACTGGACTCTGGACAGTCCTCTAGACACACTACAGCCAACGGTCCTTGAGTCACAAGACTCGGGGTCAAGACCGTTGCACGTAACAGCACAAGGCCGTCAATCTAGTCCAATCTCTAGGTCTAAAATCACGGTAGCACAAGTACCGAGACAACTCACGAGTCGCCAAGACCACTCCCTCGAGAAGGGAACACAAGGGACAAAGGCCACTCACACGGGACACACGGAAAACACAGAAGCACGATTCCAAGGCAGCACACAAGCCGCCACGATGATTTCCCATCTTGAAGCAAGCGGGAAACCTCCAGCCCCAGGCCGGACAACTGGACTCACAGTCCAAGGCCAAACACATGGCCCACACGAGAATCGCCTTCCAAAGGAACCCACGATATGCGGGGGAGACCCCACCGCACACACACCGACACACAGTGACTTGTTTAAGCGTAACACAAGAGCCCAGAACACGTGTGGTCATCCGGACCCACCACACCTACGGGCACGCTAATCGAGGTAACACGGTCCCTCCTGACACCCCAAAAACACAGACACAGAACCCATGGGGTGTCCGGGATACTCACAAGGCCGGAGGTCGACCACTGGGTCCCAACCGGGTCGACCGGAGACCAACACAATGCGAACGGACGCTAAAAGGTCACCCGGCCCCTTAAGCTCACGGGCACGCAAAATGAGGTAAGCAGAACCTCCAGACACCCCAAAACACTGTCACGGAACTCCACTGGGTGTCCAAGGCACACATGGCCCAAGGGGAGCACGATCAGCCGCAGACCGCCCACCCCGGGCAGCCCGGCTGGTCCCTCCAAGAACGCGCTACACGTGCATAGCGCGTTCAGCCAGAACGCGCTATACGTGCCTAGCGCGTTCAACATGAACGCGCTACATGACCATAGCGCGACCAGGCCAGGTCGCGCTATGATCCTATAGCGCGACAACCAGAACACGCTGGGGCCGTAAGGCGCGACCCGAACCGCCTTACTGTTCATCTTCTCCGATGAACGCGCCCTATCGGGGCAGCGCGACCTTCAAGAACGCGCTACTGGAGTATAGCGCGTTCTCAGTCCGCGCCCGAAAACGGTAGAAATCGCGGGAAAAGCCATGCCACGCCGCGCTCACCCCCAGGTGAAGGGGAAACAAAAGGGGAAACCTTCCCCAAGCCCCTAGGCATGCATCTAAACCCCTGGATCGCCCAAAAACACCATAGAACGGGAGATCCGGCTCACACCCCAAAAACATGCATTTTCTCCAAAACGCCCCGTTTGGCCCGCTCGGCTCACCACGGCCTACGAAACTCACGGAAAAGGAAGTACACGGGCTGAGGGTCCATCACCCTACCTCCACCGAAGATTTCGCGCACCGTGAACGCCGATCCACGAAGAAAACGTTGTTGAAGCCTCGCCGTTCCACGAACTCATGGCCGAGCTTCCACGCGCCTCCACGCGCCTCCACCGCCTCGATCCTCATCCATCCTCGCTCGTGCCTCGCCCGCGCCGTCCCCGCCTCGCCCATGCTCCGCCCCGTCGGCCGCCGGAGAGAGAGGGAGAGAGGAGAGAGCGTGAGAAGAGAGAGGGAGAGAAATGAGAAATGAGAGGGGGAGAGAGAAAAAGCTATTTATAGGAAAATCCGAAAAGTCAGAAAAATCCAGAAAAATAGAAAATTACACCCTCGCGATCCTCGGAGCGCACCGATCGCAACGGTACCACTCGCGCCCAGGTGAACGGCCCGGTTCACCCGCAACGAGGTTCCGAAGGGAAAGCCGAAACCCACACCGGGAATCGGAAAACATACGCGGAAAAAGCCACGGAACGCCTCCGGGCCTCCGTAACGACTCCGGATCGCGCCGATCCGAATACGAAAGATATCCGAAATAAAATTTCAGACACAACGGAGTCAGACACTCCGAGAAACTAGATCCGGGACCCACGAACGAGGATCCGAAAAATCCGGGGCATTACAGCCCTCCCCCCTTAAAGAAATTTCATCCTCGAAATTCAGGACCAAGCACAAAGTCCCAGGGGAAGAACACTGAACCAACTGACACGCTGTCAGAGCCCCAGCACAGAAAACCTCGATTCTCATGAAAACACCGATCATGAGGGACACAGCCAGACTTACAATCATAAACACCACCTCGCTCCTCGCGCCGAGCGTACCGGCCACAGAGCAGGCATATACCAAAGGACATAGTCTGGCATCACCTCAGACAACGCGAGAATCCACCATGGCAATGCAGCCATAATCTTGCTCACCGAGGAGACACAACCCTCGTCACGAGAAACAGCTACTGATCCATCCAATGGTCAGCAGACAAATGGCACATCAGCTTCGCAGCCAGCTGACAGGTCGCACACCCTTCTCAAGGGGACAACCAATACAGAGCCTCCACCAGCTCAAGCAGCCATCTCAACAGACCGCAAGCAGAACATCGGCTCAGCACCAAGAAAACACCTCACACATGGCAAGCCGAAATCCGGACACAACACTGTGCCAACTCTTGTCAGAAGACAAACTTCGACAAAGCCCAGATCCCATCCGGAAAGGCACATCACAGAAACGACCACCAAGGGTCTCGCTGGCACACGGCTCTCGCCACGCTCGAGCCCCAACCACCATCATCTTCTGTCTCTGAAAAGACCATCCACTGGTCACCAATTGCTCGTCAACGGAAAACCTCCGCTTGCTCAGCTTCTTCCTTCTTTCCTGGTCCTCGACTGGGTCCGAAGAAAACATTCCAAACCTCGGCAAGCCATCCGTCGACTCACACACAGACTGATGCCAACCTCTCAGAAGGCCTCCGCCCTAAGGCATCACCCTTCCATCTGGTCTCATCAAATCCTTCGATCAATCCAAGTGGACACCTGCCAATCCCGATTCCGCCCTTACCACAGAGCCACGGGACACCACCTGAACAGTGCTCACGGGTACCCAAAGCAACAAACATCTCACCGTCACAATCCGACAAGACCGTAGAACCAACAGACACTGCTGTGGTCGGTCACACAGTTAGGCTCACCAGCCACTCATAGCCGCCAACCGGGACCCCTAGTCTGCCAGAGACCAGTTCCTCAAAAATGATCTCTTCCGAGGACACGACTGGGAACACAAGTCGGGCGCCAAGCCACCGACTCTGACCAACACGTCCTCGACCTCCGTCAGGCGACATCCTCAACAACCTCATCCAGGTCCAACACCGACGCCTGACACGGCTTCCATCACAAGAACAGGGTACTCATGCGGCGCACTAGCCAGCACTTTTCCCAACACTCCATCCTGCCAGTGCCAAGAATCACGACTTCTCGGGCAACAGCACGGTAGCAACACGTTTCACACCGACGAACCAATCCTCCGATGCTCAACGCGAACTCAGGAATCCGCCCGTAGCAACCAACGCTACGATCCTGAACCAGTGGGTTATGGGCCCACCACGCTTCCGCTGCGCACTCTGATCCACGTGCACAGTCGAGAAAGCAAACACCGCCCAACCAGCACTCGTCCTTCCAGAACAGCACCAGCACCCTCACACGACAAGGGGATGGGCACGACTTCTCACAGGCAACCGCCTCGCCAAAACACGGATCACGTCTCACACGGACTTCATGGCACACGAAGGCCAACTAATCCGAACACACAATGCAAGACGACGATCCTTAGCCGAACGCAATCTCTCCAACCAAAGGAGAAACCAGTGCACTTTCGACCAACGGAAGAACTCCACGCTCGATCTGACCTCGAATCTCGTGCATGCTGGAAACAGCACCATCCAGCACCAAGGAAAACCATCGCTTCCATCAGGTCAGCGCCTCCGACACACTTGATGAGTGTCACGTCGGACCACAATCACAGCATCTCTTGATGCACCACCGCTGCAATTCCTCGAACTGCAACACGGCATGCCAAGAGCCGCAACACGAGCCGTAACGACAACCGTCGACGCTCATCCTCGAGTCCCAAAATCACCGGGGAGCCTTCACATCTCAAGCCAACTCCAGGGTGAACACAACCCATTCGCACACAAGAGCGCATCAGCAAGACTTACTGGGACACCACAACCCAATCCTGCCTCGAAATCCTTAAAACAACCGGGACCGACACGTCATTTCTGACGCCACAGAGCACGACAAGGACATCAGGCTCGACAAATCAGCAGCTCACCGAGAAGACATTCCGCTCACCGGAGCACACTTCTCGATCAGAACACCCGCTCTGCCACCTTAAATCACGACCTGAACACCTCAGGGGCGGGATAAATCTCAAGCTGGAGTGGCCAAAACCGACAGCAGCTCCCTCAGAGCGCGCTCACGGCCACTTAATCACGAAAAATCCTCTCTAGCCACCTGACCACGCCGCAGATTCCTCGAACGTAGCACCGCGAACTCACGCCTGCCAGCAACCTCTGCCCAACGCAGCACAACCAGGGCCATCACCGATGAGGGAGAAGGCTCTCAACCTCAATCCTTAGACCCCATGCTGGCATGAAAGCCGCGGACAACAACCACCTTCACAGCGCCGCACAGCGCACCCAAGCTCTCAAGCGAGAAACAAAGCGGAAAAACAAGCATAAAACCCTATGTCAGCTGCCGACTGTACTGGACCTTATGGACTCCGATCACTGTAATATTTCGAATTCTTATGTACGTCCATAACCACCTCTCTGATTCCAGCTGTAGCGACCCGAGAATCCAATTACTGGGAAGGCCCGATAACCCGAGACTCGCACCGCCGCCCACGAGCCGGGAGGGCTCGGAAGGGCTAAAAGGAGTGTGGAGGCACAAAGAAATAGGAAATAAAGCAGGACTACAACAACAGCAAATAACAGAAATAAATAAACAACTACAACAGAGTCCAGTCCAACAGAAAGTACAGTCTAAAGTAGTAAAGCGTACCACATGCCAAGTGAACACTCGGCCCGGCAAGCTGGCAACTGAGAACCTCCGCTCCGCACCCTCGAACCTCGAGGAAGAACCGCCACACCTGAAAAGCAGGGAATGAGTCTCCAAAACAGAGACTCAGCAGGGATCCCGCGGAACTCCAACCGGAAACAACGGCGGTAGCGGAAAGGAGAGCTACAACTACAGCAGGAACAGCAAACCGGTGGCCGGTCAAAACTCGGTACTACAGCTACTCCTACTGCCAGAAGGCAGACCTCGATCACGCAGTCGAAGCTACCAAACCCCGCTAGCACCACCTACCGAAGTGAAAACCCACGGCAACCACGCCGTAGAGGCCTGTCCCCCGGACAGCCAACCTGGACACGCTGTCCAAGGTGCAACCCCGACCATCCGATCGCGGGTACCGCACCACAAGACGCCACCTCGGTAAAGCCACTAGCACTAGTCTCACGGCGCGAAAACCAACACACGCGTCACGGCGAACCAACCGAAACTCAACGGTCAACACGATCGAAACCCGAAGGTCAAAGTCACGGAAACTGACAGTCTGTCACTCCGTACTCGACAGGAGTACCACCCACTAGAAGCACAGCCGGTAGCGTCCCCTGACGTCTTATACCGCACCGCAGGTGAACCGCCTGACGTGGTAGGTCCTACCCGAGGCGTGAACACCGTACAAGTAACCACAAACAAGTAACTAGCTGGGGTCACGCCCGTCGACGTGGGTCCAACCGCCCCCAACCACGTGTGCACACACAGACCACGCGTCATTAGGTCTGGTCCTCTGACCGGTTTTCCCCCGTAGCCGGACTCTGGCTACCGACGAGGGGCCTACGGTAACCGGTCCACAAACCGTCTCAAAGGTGAATGCCCGTACACCACTCCCAGGTGAGACCAGCACCTCGTACTGGTGGGCTACGACTAGTGGAGGGTCACTGAAGGAGTAGACTCTCAACTCAACGGAAAATAACGTCCGAATCCGACGACGTACGGGGACAACCCCGCGTACTGGCCCCATCGCACGGTGACCACAGTCGGAGAAGAAACAGGACTCGCAGTCCACGGCCACGCACGCACCGTGCGCGAGAGTCGGGAAAACTCAAGTGGCGCTAAGCCAGTGGACTCTGGACAGTCCTCTAGACACACTACAGCCAACGGTCCTTGAGTCACAAGACTCGGGGTCAAGACCGTTGCACGTAACAGCACAAGGCCGTCAATCTAGTCCAATCTCTAGGTCTAAAACCACGGTAGCACAAGTACCGAGACAACTCACGAGTCGCCAAGACCACTCCCTCGAGAAGGGAAGCAAGGGACAAAGGCCACTCACACGGGCCACACGGAAAACACACAAGCACGATTCCCAAGGCAGCACACAAGCCGCCATGACAATTTCCCATCTTGAAGCAAGCGGGAAACCTCCAGCCCCAGGCCGGACAACTGGACTCACAGTCCAAGGCCAAACACATGGCCCACACTGGAATCGCCTTCCAAAGGAACCCATGATATGCGGGGGAGACCCCACCGCACACACACCGACACACGGTGACTTGTTCAAGCGTAACACAAGAGCCCGAAACACGTGGGGTCACCCGAACCCACCACACCTACGGGCACGCTAATCGAGGTAACACGGTCCCTCTTGACACCCCAAAAACACAGACACAGAACCCATGGGGTGTCCGGGATACTCACAAGGCTGGAGGTCGACCACTGGGTCCCAACCGGGTCGACCGGAGACCAACACAATGCGAAAGGACGCTAAAAGGTCACCCGGACCCTTAAGCTCACGGGCACGCAAAACGAGGTAAGCAGAACCTCCAGACACCCCAAAACACGGTCACGGAACTCCACTGGGTGTCCAAGGCACACACGGCCCAAGGGGAGCACGATCAGCCGCAGACCGCCCGCCCCGGGCAGCCCGGCTAGTCCCTCCAAGAACGCGCTACACGTGCATAGCGCGTTCAGCCAGAACGCGCTATACGTGCCTAGCGCGTTCAACACGAACGCGCTACATGACCATAGCGCGACCAGGCCAGGTCGCGCTATGATCCTATAGCGCGACAACCAGAACGCGCTGGGGCCGTAAGGCGCGACCCGAACCGCCTTACTGTTCATCTTCTCCGATGAACGCGCCCTATCGGGGCAGCGCGACCTTCAAGAAAGCGCTATTGGAGTATAGCGCGTTCTCAGTCCGGGCCCGAAAACGGTAGAAACCGCGAGAAAAGCTATGCCACGCCCCGCTCACCCCCAGGTGAAGGGGAAACAAAAGGGGAAACGTTCCCCAAGCCCCTAGGCATGCATCTAAACCCCTGGATCGCCCAAAAATACCATAGAACGGGAGATCCGGCTCACACCCCAAAAACATGCATTTTCTCCAAAATGCCCCGTTTGGCCCGCTCGGCTCACCACGGCCTACGAAACTTACGGGAAAGGAAGTACACGGGCTGAGGGTCCATCACCCTACCTCCACCGAAGATTTCGCGCACCGTGGACGCCGATCCACGTAGAAAACGCCGTTGAAGCCTCGCCGTTCCACGAACTCACGGCCGAGCTTCCACGCGCCTCCACCGCCTCGATCCTCATCCATCCTCGCCCGTGCCTCACCCGCGCCGTCCCCGCCTCACCCATGCTCCGCCCCGTCGGCCGCCGGAGAGAGAGGGAGAGAGGAGAGAGCGTGAGAAGAGAGAGGGAGAGAAATGAGAAATGAGAGGGGGAGAGAGAAAAAGCTATTTATAGGAAAATCCAGAAAATCGAAAAAATCCAGAAAAATAGAAAATTACACCCTCGCGATCCTCGGAGCGCACCGATCGCAACGGTACCACTCGCGCCCAGGTGAACGGCCCGGTTCACCGGCAACGAGGTTCCGAAGGGAAAGCCGAAACTCACACCGGGAATCGGAAAACATACGCGGAAAAAGCCACGGAACGCCTCCGGGCCTCCGTAATGACTCCGGATCGCGCCGATCCGAATACGAAAGATGTCCGAAATAAAATTTCGGACACAACGGAGTCAGACACTCCGAGAAACCAGATCCGGGACCCACGAACGAGGATCCAAAATATCCGGGGCATTATAGGAACATTGTGATGAAAATGGGATATAGAACTTGTAAAGGCCTGGGTGTTAATCTTCAGGGGAGAGTCAAGCCCGCCAGGCATCAAAAGATGATTCCCCGAGGTGGCCTAGGGTACAAAGCGCCAAGTAAAGATGAAAATGAGCCATGGGCCGTCATGACTTCCACTCTCAAGACAGATCGGCAGCCTCTTACCTGGACCCTACAAACACACTTTATGAAAGGAGGCACTCATAATGATGAGCGAACCACTCTAGTCACTTCCATGATGGATTGTCAAGATGAACATGCACGGCAGTTTGCTCGTCACGTAGCCCCACTGGTTACATACAAAGCTTTGGAGTCTTTACGGCCAGATAAAAGAAGAAAGATGGACGACCCCGAATGTGACTAGTATAGATGGTTCGACATGAATGATATCACTATTGCTCTAAGCCGTTTGTTTATGCCAACTGATCCGGAGTGGCCGCCATTGATTCATGAATTAATTGAAAAGCCAGCAGTGATCACAGACAAGAAGCAGCTTCTAAGCAATTATGCAGATACCGAGGGGCCTGATATGCCGTTCGAGGAAGGCTACAACGTGGATAGGCTATGGGCTGACCTTTTCTCCATTAAATCCATTCTTCCAAAGATTGTTATCCGTTTGTTTAATTAAATATTTTGCTCAGATATCCCTAGACCGCCCGCGGCCTTGGTAACCTTTTCTCCAAATTCACTTCAAGTTTCTCCTCTGATTCCTCCCTTGCTCCTCGAGCAATTCTCTAAATTCTCCATCGCACCCCCGCGTGGGTCATTATTTACTCCATCTTTCATCAATCTGTCAACCTTAACACCACCTCCTATTCCTCCCTCTCATTACCTTCTTCTTGAAAATGAAAATGAAAATGAAAAAAAAATGCCAAAATTCAAACTTTCCAATCTTTCATCTCCATTGATGAGACCACCTATCTTCTTCATGAGTGTGTCCCAACCCAGGGGCCGCTCTTCCAGGATTCATTAGGGGACCTTCCCTACCCCTCCGGTGAGGGGTCTTCATCTATATTTCCTTCTGTACCCATCTTTTCCTCACCTCCTTCATCTTTGACAAATTCTAGTGATCAGGCTAGTTGCTCTTACTCTTCTAATTTTAAGACTCATGGGGTAGCTTCACATAAGAGATCCAAGGGTAAGCAGATTCCCCGTAGATTCTTGTTAGAATTAGCTAGAAGATGCCGGGCATGCTTAGCTCTTCCCGAATTTCTGGAGAATCCAATTATCCTGCCAGAAGTAGAATATGAGGATACTTATGTTTTTAATGAGGGTTTTGGTGTTTATGAGATAATGAATGATGAAGACCCTATTGAAGAGGGGGATGAAGGTTATGAAGAATATGAGGATGAGGCTGATGCTTTTGTCAGTGGTATGAGAAGATTTGATGAGCCATCAGCCTCAGTAGAAGAACCTACCAAAGAAATAAATCTGGGTACTAAGGAAGACCCTAGGATTGTCCTCATTAGTAAGAACTTGTCACCCTCCGAAGAGGAGGCACTCATTTTGGTTCTTCAAGAATATAAGGACACATTCGCATGGAGTTATGAAGATATGCCGGGACTAGACCTTGCGCTTGTTGAACATCGACTTACGCTTAAGCTAGGGGCCATTCCGGTCAAACATCGGTTGAGACGTTTCCACCCTAATATGGCATTAAAAATGAAAGAAGAGGTCGAAAAGCTTCATAAGGCTAGATTCGTTAGAGTTGTCCTCTATCCCAATTGGGTGGCTAACATCGTCCCAATCATCATGGTTTGCCGACACGGTGCGTCTCGCACCGACTCGCACGACCCGACCCGACCCAGGCCAGGACCGGGTCGGTCGGGCCGTGGGTCGTGGCCGGGACTCACTGGACCGCATGGTCCCGTGCGTCCCGCCGCGTACCGGAGCGGGTCGAGGCGGGCCCGGTCTGGTTCGTGCGGGACGGCGCGTACGTGCCGGGTCGCCCATATAGTCGGCCGGGTGCGGGCGGGTCTGGCATCCGCAGCGGTGGAAGGCGGTGGCCGGCGGTGTGGGCGGTGCAGAGCGGCGGCGGACGGCACCGAACGGCAGCGACGACCGGCGATCAGAGGTAGGTGCCCTAAATTTTTGATGTGGGGTGAGGAGGGGGGTGGGGGAGGGTGAGGGTGGGCGTCTGCGGCCCTCGGGGGCACCGTGAGAGGGGGAGGGGGGCGTCTGCGGGCGTCGGAGGGGGGAGGGGTGACGTCTGCGGGCGGCGGGCGTCGGAGGGGGGAGGGGGGCGTGCGGCGGGCGTCTGCGGGCGGCGGGCGTCGCGGGCACGGAGGGGAAAGGGGGGGCATGCGGTGGGCGTCTGCGGGCGGCACCGTCGGAGGGGGGAGGGGGGCGTCTGCGGGCGTCGGGGAGGGGGGGCGTGCGGCGGGTGTCTGCGGGCCGCACCGTCGGAGGGGGGAGGGGGGCGTCTGCGGGCGTCGGGGAGGGGGGGCGTCTGCGGCGGCACCGTCGGAGGGGGGAGGGGGGGCGTGCGGCGGGCGTCTGCGGGCGGCACCGTCGGAGGGGGGAGGGGGCGTCTGCGGGCGTCGGGGAGGGGGGGTGTCGGGGGGGCGTCGCGGGCCGGCCACCGTCAGAGGGGGGAGGGGGGGCCGTCTCCACCGTGAGGGGGGGAGGGTGAGATGGGGAGGGGGGGGGGCGTCTGCATCGCCGCCCCTAGCCGCCCCCAGCTCCGGTGGGGGGGGGGAGAGGGGGGGGGGAGGGAGGTTGTTTAATTTTTTTAATTTTTTCAGTTAAAAAATATAAGAAAATATATTATTATATTATTTAGTATTATTTAATATGTATGTATTTAATTCATGTTATATAAATAAGATAATTTTTGTTTAATTTATGTTGTATAAATATCATTTTAATTATGTATTATTTAATTCATTTTGTAGAATTAATATAAATAATATTTAATTCATG
Source organism: Amorphophallus konjac (assembly GCA_022559845.1). Taxonomy (NCBI): domain Eukaryota; kingdom Viridiplantae; phylum Streptophyta; class Magnoliopsida; order Alismatales; family Araceae; genus Amorphophallus; species Amorphophallus konjac. The sequence continues at coordinate 170,222,507 of CM040129.1, read as the reverse complement.
TTGTAGTAATAAATTTATTTTTTGATGTGTAATTCAATTCATGTTTAAATATTAGATTTAATGTAAATGTAATATTAAATATTAAATTTAGTATTACATTTGGAAAAATATTGATATTAATATCAGTATTAGTTGTAGATGTAAAATATTTTTAAATACATAATGTATATTAGTTAATTGAATTGCATAATGTAATTTAATTTAATGTAAATATAAATTTAGTGTTGAATATTTTATAAATAATTATAAAGTTATATGTACAATGTAAATTATTTAGAGATGTTTATAATCTATATGTGTCATGTAATTTAATTAGAGATGTAATTTTAAATATCTAATTAGTGATAAATAATTTTAAATTTAATGTATATGTATTAATTATAAATGTTAACCTTATTTGTATGTTATAGAAATAATGATATTATTTTGAACTAAATTATATGAAGATGTATTAAATATTGAATTTAGTCTTGCATGGTACGCAAATAATAAAATTCTGTTCATTGTTAGTTGTAGATGGGAAATAATATAATTTCATATTTTGAATTTCTTAATTTTAGGAGATAACACTCTATGGCTCCTAAGGAACGAACAAATGATATTGGGTGGTCACACGGAGTTTTGTTGGATGGCAACCGTAGGTGTTAGCATTGTAACTATTGTAAAATAGAACACCGGGGAGGAGGGGTGTCTCGGTTGAAGAAGCATTTGGCAGGAGGAGCCGGGGCAGGATACTCTGAGGTTGCTGGGTGTACCCATGTGCCTAGAGATGTGAAACTTACAATGGCTAGGCACCTGCGGGAGAAGAGAGCTGAGATGCAAGAAAAGGAAAAAAAGAAGAAAAGGGATCAAGCGGCAGTGAGCGGGCGCCCAAGTGGCAGCAACGAGGAGGAATGTGCATGGACACCCAGTGACGAAGACGAACAAGCACGTACTGAGCAGCCTGATGTGTATGTCACTATGAACGATCCATACGAAGCCCAGTTTCGTGAGGCAGTACGTCAGAGCAGGGAAGAGTCAAGACATCCCGAGGAGACTGTAGTCCGTAGTCGCGAGGCGGCGAGGACCGGAGCATCAGGGAGTGGTGGTTCATCTACGACTCGACAATCACGAGGCATAAGGAGTTTATTGACTGGTGACTCGGGGACACAAAGAAAAAGGACACAATCGATCAACATTGAAGATGTGGAGCCCGGTGCACTATCCCGAGAGCATGGTAAGTAAACGAGGATGGACGATGCGTATGGACAGAAGGGACCTAAATGGAAACTTGGTCAAGCTGTTATAAAATGGTGGCACCACGCGGGTCTGCCTTTCAATGCAGCCAATAGCCCTTACTACAAGCCAATGTTTCAGGAAGCACAGGTCCTTGGGCTACACGTGCAGCCACCTACAGCGAGAGAATTGGCTGGCGTATACCTTGATGAACAAGTTGCTGAGATCAAGAGTTACATTGACTCATTCAAGCAGAAATGGATAAAGTACGGAGTCACACTGATGTGTGATGGATGGTCAGGTACCACAAAATCTAACCTGATCAACTTCCTTGTTTATTGTGACAGACAGGTATTCTTTCACAAATCAGTGGATGCGTCTGGTCAAATTCACTGTCACCAATATATTTTGTCATTGATGGAGTAAGTGGTGACTGAGATTGGGGAGGAGTACATTGTACAAGTGGTGACTGATAATGGGTCGAACTATAAGAAGGCTGGGGAGGAGCTAATGAAGAAAAAACGGCACATTTTCTGGACCCCTTGTGCAGCACATTGTGTAGATCTGATGCTGAAGGAGATTGGGCAGCTTCGTATGGTAAAATCTGTGGTCGAGGTGGCACAAAAAATCACGAAATATATCTACAACCACACACTTGTATTGGCATGGATGAGGGAGCACTGTGGCGGTGAACTGTTGAGGCCGGGCATCACACGATTTGCCACCAACTACATCACATTGCAGAGCCTATTGAAGCACAAAGATGGGTTGAAGCAAATGTTTAGAGGTGAGACCTGGCTGAGTTCCTCTTTTGCTGCTTCACGTGAAGGGGCGGAGGTCGAGGGGATTGTCAACACCTCGAATTTTTGGGATAGAGTGAAGGTATTAGTGTCATTGATAGAGCCACTGTATGAGGTTCTACGATGCGTGGATGGGGATAGTACCAACCATGGGGTTGGTGTACAGCAAAATAGAAGCAGCCAAGCGGAAGATCCTTACAACGTCCAAAAAATATGGACACACCATTCTAGAGATTGTGGAGGACAGATGGGACAGACAAATGAGCCGCGATCTTCACATGGCAGGTAAACACTTACATTCTCGTCCAATCAATGAGCTGTGATTTTCAGTTGATACTAATATGTAATTCATTGTCTTACGATTGCAGCGTACTATCTACATCCGGCCTTCTAATATGCTCGGGCCCTTGCTTATGACGATACGTTGATAGAATCGGTCAACATTGTGGTAGACCGATTGTCTTTCACCCCAACAGATGCTGCTGATGCGTTGAATGAGATATACTTGGATATTTTAACATTGACAATATTAAATGAAATGTACACTTCATATTTTTTGATAATGCAGATGAAAACATTTAGAGAGGGAATTGGTTCATTTGCGACACCTAATGCCATGGCCAGTCGTGATAGACTCGACCCAGGTAATGTGTCTTCACAATGTACCTTCTATATCTCGAGAAGTAATTTTTACATCTAATTATTATATTGTACGTGATCTGTCTTAAACGCAGCTGAGTGGTGGCTAAATTACGGCACAAGTGCACCCGTATTAAGGAAGATCGCAATGAGAGTTCTATCGCAAACATCCTCGTCGAGTGGGTGTGAGCGGAATTGGTCGACGTTCTCCTTCTTGCATACTAAGCTGAGGAATAGGCTAACACACCGCAGGCTAGACAAAATGGTGTATGTTCATTACAACATGAGGCTAAAGGTCCGGCATGTACAAATGGATACAAGGAGAGGAGAGGGAGATTACGACCCAACGGATGCTGTGTACTTGCGAGACGATGATGACCCTATGGTAGCATGGGTTGCAAGAGCCACAACAGAGCATGGTGAGGCAGAATTGGACGAGGAGGCTGAAGAACCTGGCGAGACACCACGGCCTAATACTTTTCTCGCATCGGCTGTACAAGAGGCAGTGGGGGAGGGAGATGACACCCATGTGCATTTGGGTGGTGACGAGTCAGCAACGGGACGTGATGATGAAGTTAATTTAGATGAAGACCTCGTCATTGGTGGTGGAGACACATCGTATGCGTACGATGATACAGCATGGGAGCGATTGATACAACCTCCAATTTTTGAGCGTCAAGCGCCACCTCAGGTGAATTAATACATGAAAATCGAATCGCAAATTTCATTAGATAGCGTAGTCATAGATTGATGTATGATGATGTAAGAAATATATTACAGGTCGGTCCGACAAATGACAACATTGCGGGAGAACAGTGGTCCCGAGTTGCTGCACCGCGGCATTCAATATCTGCGGAACCAAGAAGGTTGTCCACTTCAAGAGAGGCTAGGGGAAGTTCCTCATTTAGAGAGGTGAAATTATATTGTCATTTCTACATTTGTTAATATATAATTCATTGGTAATTGAATATATTCTTCTTTCAATTGTGTAGTCTTCGGTAGCATCGAAACAACCATCTCAGTCTGCTGCGCCCCGACGCTCAACATCTAAGGCTAAGGCACCCAATCAGTCTTCTCAGGTATACGTACAGACTTACACAATAGAAAGTAAATTGAAAAATTATCTAAACAGGCTTCTGCTTCTCAGGCATCTAGAGGGACACAACATGCAGCAAGTGAGCCGCCCCCTGCTCCAGAGAAGAAAAAATCACCATGGACCACATTATTCACCAGCAAGAAGGACAAGGGACCACCATTAAATCCGATAGATATTGCAGACATGGAGACATTAGATCCCAATACAGATGACGACACTCCCGAGCCCTCTGTTGAGCCCCGCATTAGTGGGAGTCATGACTCCGATGTTGATAGTACACCGACAGGGTCTTCATCCCATGGAGGTGGTGGTTCTCAAGGTGACCAACGGAGTCCTCGTGAGAATACTAGTGCTGGTGGCAGAGAGTACAGCAGTGGTCATAGTAGAGGTCGTGGGGGCCGTCAACATGGCGCATAGACAGAGGAGCAGCACTTCACATATGCCACGCAAGATGAGGACCACGGTGCTCCACCCACAGGGACGAGACGGGCAGCTGATCATTGGGATCCCTACTATGGAAGTTCGGTTGCAGACAGTACAAGCTATCAAGGCATGTTGTCTGATTTTGAGAGGATGAGCACACATGACTCCCAGGGATCTGGAAGCTCGTATGGACGGTCATGGCCGCAGCAGCCGATGTATCATGGCGACTCAGATAACAGTAGTTCATTTTTTCCATCGTATCCATATCCTTATGCCACAACTACGTCAGTAGAGGTCGTGTACGCACAAGGTTCGCAGGAGTATGAATACTACGTACGCATGTACTGGGAGAACTTTTCAGGTTCAATGCGCTATGAAGACTATCTGTCCTATCTGCGGACCACATTTAATGTCAGATTATTTGGAGATGGGCACTGGCCCAGTTTGGGTCCATAGTCTTTATTAGTATGTATCATTTGGTTACATTTATAACTAACTAATAATTAATTGTAGATTTCTTCATATATAGAGTTCTGTACTTGTCATTGAAATCACTAATGTAAATTTTTACATCATTTGCAGGTCATCATGGATGGACGGCGTCACCCTGCGTGGGAGCATGGATACTCTGTTGAGGGTGATGGACATGTGCACTATAGATACTGCGAACATCGCGTCACCGGCATACACAGGTTTGCGGAGCACCTTGCGGGAGTGGGACGCGATGTTCGTGCATGCGACCGAGTTCCGGGAGATGTTCGACATTCCTTTCGGACACAGTTACAGGATAGATACGGTTCTCGTAGCACACCGAGGACATCTTCTTCTACGCCCCGGGTACCTCCACCACGAGCACATGGCGGAGGAGGATCTTCCTCCACGTCCAGAGTTCGAGCAGCACCAGCACCAGCACCAGCACCAGCACCAGTCGCACATGATAGAATTGAAGCTATAGATGTAATGAGGACTTTTTTTTACAGATTTTCATGTACCCTCCACCGCAGCACACGACCCATCATTTGTGCAGATGGTTACATATTTTCAGTCCCACCCACATGTACCTCCACCCACTAGGATAGAGTTAGATTATACGGGTGATCAGTCTCATGTATCTGATGATGAGTTTTGGGATTCGGGCTTCACTGATGATGAGGATTAGTGAGTTTTGGGATTCGGGTTACACAGATGAGGAGGATGAGTGAGTTTTGGGATTCGGACTTCACACATGGACGAGGATTAGTGAGTTTTTGTATTTTATACTTCATGAATGAATGCCATTATTATATCACTATTTCCTTTTACATATTTAGTAATTGAAATAATTTTTTATGTATTATATATAATAGGATGTTTAATTAAGCAGTGTAATATGTAATTTTTATATAATTTATTATGTATAATGTAGCATGGATCTATTATCATAAATAAACTCTACATTCTAATATTTTTAAATATATATAACATTTAATCTTTCAAAATAAATTTATTAAAAATTTTAAAAAAAATTCGTAAAAAATCACGTCGAGAGCAAAAGGGGCGGATCGGGTCGCTGTGCGACCCGCCCGACCCGACCCGTCCCGCGCCGAGACCGGGTCGGCCGGGTCTGGCGGGTCGGCAAACCCTGCCAATCATGAAGAAAGATGGGAAGGTGTGAATTTGTATAGACTTTCGGGACCTCAACCGCGCGTGTCCTAAAGATGACTCCCCCCTCCCTCATATTGATGTTTTAATCGACAATACGGCAGGATATGAGACTCTCTCCTTTATAGATGGCTTTTCAGGTTATAATCAGATTCACCTGGCTGAGGAGGATCAAGAGAAAATATCGTTCACTACACGATGGGGAACTTATTGCTATGTGGTCATGCCCTTTGGACTTAAGAATGCTGGAGCCACCTATCAAAGGGCTATGATGGCAATTTTTCATGATATGATCCACATTTATATAGAGGTGTACGTTGACGATCTGGTAGTAAAATCAAGAACAAGGATTGAGCATCCCGGGGTTCTAACTAAAGTCTTGCAAAGAGCGCGGGAGTATCAGCTAAAAATGAATCCCAAGAAGTGCGTGTTTGGTGTTTCATCAGGGAAGTTGCTTGGATTCATCGTATGTAAGAGGGGTATCGAGATTGATCCCAACAAGGCGAAGGCCATAAGGGAAATGCCTCCTCCTAGGAATTTGAAAGAAGTTCGAGGATTGATCGGGAGGTTGCAATTTATTCGCCGATTTGTTTCCCAGCATTCACAAAGATGTAGGCCGTTCTACGAGCTTACTAAGCCGGGAGTCAAGTTTATTTGGGATGACAAATGTCAAGCAGCTTTTGACAGATTGAAGGATTATCTCTCAAATCCTCCTGTCCTGAGGCCGCCAGTTCCAGGCAAACCGCTTGTTCTTTACATTTTCGTCCTGGATGACTCTGTAGGCGCTGTCCTAGCCCAAGTTGACGAAGAAGGAAAAGAAAGGGCAGCCTACTACTTGTCAAAGCTTCTCAACCCCTGTGAGCAGACGTACTCGACCATAGAAAAGACTTGTGCTGCTTTAGTCTGGGTAGTTCAGAAACTCAAGCATTATTTCTTAGCTCACGAAATTCATATCATCGCTCGTATGAATCCAATCAAGTTTCTTCTTGAAAAATCCGTTCTCACCGACCGATTAGCATGACGGCAAAGCTTCCTTTCTCAATTTGATATTATCTACATTCAGCAAAAAGTGATTAAAGGCTATGCCATAGCAGAACATCTTGCTCATCACCCCCTCCCTAGATTTGACCCTGTTCGCTCAGAGTTTCCAGATGAGGAATTAATGTCCGTCAATCAATCCGATTCGATGTGGACGTTACATTTTGATGGAGCTTTGAATTCAAAAGGAAAAGGGATTGGCATTGTTCTTCTATCACCGGAGGTTATCACTATTCCGCTCGCCTCTCAGCTTGCATTTCCAGTTATAAATAATATAGCTGAGTATGAGGCTCTTCTAGCCGGACTGGAGGCCGCTCATCAATTCGATGTTACCCAATTACGGATTGTAGGTGATAGTCAGCTTATTCTTCGCCAAGTGCTCGCCAAGTGCCGTACGCTCAATCCTAAGCTCAAACCCTATCAGGAATTCACTTCTGCTTATACCATGCTTTTCACCAAATTAATCTTCGTTCATATTCCTCGTCACCATAACATTCTAGCTGATGCTCTCGCTTCTCTTGCCTCTTCTTTGGTTTTCCTTCCCGAAAGGGATTCCCATTCTATCATTGTTCACAAGCGGCTCACTCCAGCTATTAAGGATCCAGCTTCCCTTAGTGTGAAGGAGGAGGTGCTTAGGAAGGTTAAGCAAGGTGGAATCATTGAGAATAAGGAGGTCATGCTATTAGATTTAGAGGAAGAATTGGACAATGAAGAAAAGCCATGGTATTATGAGATTGCTAAGTATTGCCAAGATCAATCCTATCCCGAGGAGGCCACGGCTGAAGAAAAGAAAGCCATTCGAAGAGTTACTCAGCGATACACCCTAGTTGGAGGTGTGCTCTACAGAAGAGGTCTCACCGGAGTTTTATTATGGTGCCTAGATGATGATGAATCTTGGAAAGTCGTGGAAGAGGCGCATTCAGGAGTGTGTGGTGGTCATGTCAATAGCCAGATGCTTGCTAAGAAGATCCTTAGATTAGGCTTCTATTGGCCCACTCTAGAAGAGGATTGTTCCATCTATGTTCGAAGGTGTGTTAAGTGCCAACTGCACGCCGATAAAATTCACTCTCCTACTTCTTCACTCCATCCTATGTCCTCCCCATGGCCTTTCTCCATGTGGGCTTTCGATATCATTGTATCTCTTGGTGATCCGAACCTCCTCACAAAACCAAAGTCATTTATACTCACGGTCACGGAGTACTTCACCAAGTGGGCGGAAGCGGAAGCTTACGTGGAGATAAAAGCGTCAACCGTCTGCAAATTTATAATGAAGAACATCATCGCAAGGTTCGACATCCCAAGTACCATCATCACCGACAATGGGCCACAATTCATCTCTCAGGAGCTTTAGGACCTCTGCAACAGGTATAACATTGCATTGTTCCATTCATCTCCTTATTATCCGCAGGGCAATGGCCAAGCAGAGGCAACTAACAAAACCTTGATCAAGATTATTAAGAAAACATGTGAGGCTACTAAATTTACGAATTGGCTTGAAAAATTGGTTGAAGCTCTTTGGGCCTATCACACTTCCATTCGTACCCCTACCGGGCAAACCCCTTTCGCCCTTACCTATGGAATGGAGGCGGTAGTCCCTTACGAGATTCTTATCCCTTCTCCACGAGTACAATTGGATAAGGAGCTCCCCATTGATGAGCGTCGCGAATCTCTCCTTGCTCAGTTGGAACTCCTAGACGAGAAGCGTCTGGCCGCCGCCGAGCATGCACATATTTATCAAAACAGGCTTTCACGTTTTTACCAAAAAAAAAGTAATTGAGAGAAAATTTAAAATTGGTGAAATGGTAATTAAAAGAATCTTCGTAAAACCCGGAGGGCCTCGTTCAAAACTTCAACCTAACTGGGAAGGGCCCTTCGTTATAAAAGATGTTTATCCTGGCAACGCTTATAAATTAATTAATGCTGAAGGTGAAGAGCTGGCTCACCCCTGGAATGGTCTTTACTTGAAGAAATACTACCCCTAAAAAAAAGAACAAAAAAGAAAAAAAAGCAGGAAGAAAATAAAAAAAGATCAAAAATCAAAATTTTGCATGCTAGCACGGTACATAGGCCGTGAGCCCGAAAAATCAAAATCTTTAATTCATTCTTCAGTCTTGATGGTTTAACTCTGGGGTCAACTCCCGCACACACTACACGGTTTACTTTTAAACTCGAGCAACCCGAAATTCGAGGAAAGTCCAGACCCAAACTAAGAGTGTACGAACCTTGCCTATTCTCTCCTCTTTGGCTCACGAGAGGGAGTACGAGTCAGGGAATACTAACCAAACCTGTCTGCCGCCCTAGTAGGTGGAAGTCAGGGACCAAAAGGGAACAAAATGCTTAAAGCCCAAGTACAATTAGGTTTCTATCTGTTAAAGAAGAAAAGAAAAAGAAAAGAAAAGAAAGTTCCCAAAAAGTATGTCAAGAGGGCAAAGTCCCCGCAGGGAAAACCCTGGTCGTAAGCATGTATAGATAAGGGCAAAAAGAGCAACAAAATTTCCCTAAATCGAAGACCGAATCCCAACGGGTATTATGACAAGGAAGAAAAGTTTCCCCGTTCCCGGAAACCTCCCGTGAGCTTCCTTAACTTATTCTTCTCTTCTCCCTCCATAGTGGGTTATAAGCTCAAAGCATGGCGAAGACCGACTAAGAAGGATGGGCCGTAAGAGAATATGAGTAAAAGCATAAGTATTTAAGCACGTTGACCCTTTGTTAAACCTTTAAAGAAAGATTAATGAATTCAAGATGGTGATTGTGTAAGGTTTAAGGCCATGCTGTGTCCAGTCCCACTAAAAGGAAAAATGGTTTTTCTTAAAAATAACGCCCTCTTGGAAGGCGTCTTTTTCATGATCCGCGACTCCTCTAAGGTCGTCATTTTCAAAAAAAAATAACAAAAAATAATAAAAAAGATCCTTTAATTCACGCCCTTTCAAGAGGCGTCATTTAACGAATTCACGGCTTTGCCTATGTCGTCATTTCTCATGATAAAAATAAAAAAATGTTTTTTCTAAATAAACGCCTTTCACTTCGACGTCAATTGCACAATCAGCGCCCGTTTGCGAGGGCGTCATTTTCAAAATATAAAAAAATAGAGAGAAGAATAACAAAAAAATCAAGTCTACTGCTGCTCATTATCTCATATGCTTGATTGCATCTTCGTGTGGACATCTTTTATTTTAAAGTCGACATTTACTTGCTTGCATGCTGTATTTCCTTATATATTATTATTATCCACCTTTATTTATTAGAGACTTGTCCCCTTGACCCGTCAACAAGGTCAAAAAAAGAGACAATCCCTTGCTCATTGAGTAAGGGGCTAAGCCGGACAGATGGATTAATCTGTTTGTTTAAGTGTGAACTACAGACACAGGATAAGAAGGAAGACAAAGAAAGGAAGAAACAAGGCAAGTACACAAGTCCACAAGTGCTCAAGGTAACTCAGGTAACAAAAATTTCAAATTATATATATATATCAATGTATATCTGAGTACAGGTGTGAGGATGGAGGGGTACAAGTAAGTCTCTCTCAACTCTCACCTCCACCCTCCTCTCTCCTACTCTCTACCTCACCATCGTCGTCCCGACGAGGCGCTCATGGAGGGGGCATGGACCCCCGGGAAGTAGCTGGAGCTCGAGCCTGCTCCTCTGTCTCGCTCCTCTGTCGAAGAGAGGAACCCGCTACAAAGGTGGAACTGGTGAACGCGTACCCTGCAGCTCTCACTCGGTCCCGACCTCGCTGTAACCGCTCGTCGGTCGACCGTAGCCGCTCCTGAGTAACGGCTAGCTGAGTCCTCAAGTCTGTGAGCTCCCGCTCGCACGCTGTACGCTCCTCTTGCTCCCGGGCACGCTCCCTGCGCTCCATCTCGAGGGTGACTCTCAACTCTGCCATGTCCTGAGGTAGCTCCTCTCGCCGCCTCAAGGCTCGCTCCAGCTCCGTGACTTGCTGCTCATGGATGGTCAGCTCCGTCCCAGCTAGTGCAGCCTGGGTAAGTGCCGCCTGTAACTCGGAGGTCTGCAATCAATTAAAAGAATCATCAGTTACACATTTAATTCAATAATTCATGGAATAAGCAACTGAAATAAAATCTTTGTTAACTCACCCGGGTAGTCATCGCGCGCTGTCCTGCCTCAATTCAGGTGAGCGAGGCTCAGAGCTCCTCAGTCTGTAAAGCATAAATTTTCATCAACACATAATAACATGTAATTAAATGCAAAGCTAAAGTTTGAGTTTGAGTTTAAGTTTACCCGTGTGGCGAGGTCGCGCTCTGCCGCCTCAGCTCGTGCCACCGCTCCAGCCAGCTGCTCCGCTAGTGCAGACATCTCCGCACTAGGCCCCCTCGAGCTGGAGGCTCCTCCCGTCTCTGTCATCGCCGCTCCCTGCTGGGCACGCTGCATTCATTGAGATTGTCAGTGGCTGATCATCAATAATTCAAAAAATCATTTGCATATAGATAATTTAAACACTCACCAGAGTATGTAGGTCTGCCCATGTGGTAGCCAGCTGGGCCTCTAGGCTGTGGAGATGGGCTTGCATGTCCATCGCCGCTATGTCCCGTGCATCCTGTATTCATCATACATATCAGTCACACAATAGATATATAACATTTGCATTTAATTAAAAAAGAAAAGTGCATTCATACATACCCCTAAGACCCTCATCTGGAGTCGGCCGGCGTAAACCTCCCAGTAGCGCCGGAGGTACTCGGAGCTGTCTGTCACCTGTGAGGTGACTCGGGTCCCGCCACACTGCCAGTCGGCGTACTGGTCAGGGAACCGAGCTCTCCAGTCGATCGCCTTCGTGCGACCGCGTGTCTTCTTGCCTATCCCCCGAGGCTCTCCTACCTCGACCCACTCCTGGTGTAGGCCGAGGGTCCTCATCACCAGCCTAAGACGTAACGGCTCAATGTCGTTCATGTAATGAACCCAAAGCTCGTGCCAAAAGCGAGGTCGGACCGCTACGACCCAGGGCTGGCCCTTGTCGGTCATCCCCTCATCGGGTCTCCACACCACCTGCATTCACAAACATGCATCATCATATCTCATCATTTTATACATATTTCATAAAACAAAAATTTGCATCGTGTTTAGCATGCATACCAGTGAGGTAGGGTAGTCTCGGAACTCCCTCCGTAGAACTCGCAACTCGTAGGCGAGTGGCGCTCCTGTCATGACAGTCAGCCAACGCCGTGCTAGAGGGAAGGATCCCACATCTCCGGGTCGAGGGTCGACACGCCCCATCGGCATGTATAGGTGGCTCCATATCTGCATCCATGCATTGCATTAATAAAGCATTCACATACATTAAAAAGAGAAAAAAAGATAAAAAGATAAAAATGCATACCTGAAGAAAAGGTGAGAAGTCGCTGACAGTCATCTCTCGACCTGTCCCTGTGGACAAGTCGGCCATCAAGTGCGCCAGTAACGCTGCTCCCCAAGCGTATCTGCCGACGCCCGCTAAGTCCTCAAGAATCCCTAGGAATCGACAGTTGATAATGTCGCCCTTCGTGCCGAGTAATAACCTCCCGAGCATCAGGAATAGAAACCTCCTCAAATCTCGATCTTCTCTCTCTCTCTCTCTGCTGGGTCCTGACAATAGGCGGCCCTAGCCCCATCAATCAGTGTCTGTGAGAACTGCTCTAGAGACTCCTTTGACCTCTGCCTAGAATCACCCAACCCCATAGCAATAGTAAGATCGGTGCGGTAGATGGTCCTACACTCACTCGACGTCTCGTAGACTGTCTCTAACCCTAGCAACCTCTGGGTCAGGTCACTGTAGTCAGGTAGGGTGATCCCGCTCACAGCCTCGCCGTCCACCCTCAGCTTGGTGATCCTAGCAACATCCTCTAGGCTAGGAACCATGTAACCCCATGGCATCAAAAATGCCCGGCTAGTCCTATCCCATCTCTCTTTAAGCACCTGGATCAGGGGTAGGTCATGTCTCATAGGCTCTATGCGAAGAAAGGGTCTGAACCCCATGGCATCTACCCTGTCCCTCTAGAAGTCTGGAAGCCCGTAATAAGCTGCTCGAACCTGGACCCAGGATATCCGAGTCCTCATCAACCCCTGCAAACAACAAAAAAACATTTTCATTTAATTTTTATATAAGTTTATCATGTGGTTATTCATTGGCTATTTCAATTTATCTTCTGTTGGAATTGACGACCTATCCTAGGCCGTAGGTTATTCAATTGATGCCCCTGAGGAGAACGTTGTTTTAAAACGTATTTTTGGTGATTTCATGCGTTATTTGAATTGACGACCAACCCTGGGTCGTTGTTTATTTAAGTAACGCCCCTATGGGGGGTGCTGTTTTGAAGTTAATTTCCAATTTTAAAATGATAATTGTGATAATTTTAAATTGACGACCAACCCTGGGTCGTTGTTTATTTAAGTAACGCCCCTGTGGGGGGCGCTGTTTTGAAGTTAATGTCTAATTTTAAAACGATAATTGTGATAATTTTAAATTGACGACCAACCCCTGGGTCGTTATTTACTTACGTGACGCCCCTGTGGGGGACGTTATTTTGCAAGTAAGTTTCTGTCTTATACCATGATCGTGAAAGTGTTTTTAATTGACGACCACCCCTTGGTCGTCGTTTAATGAATTAACGTCCCGGTGGGGGGCATTGTTTTCTGTGGGTTTTAATCTACCAATACAGGAAATAAAAATGAAACATAATTATAAATAAAAGAAATGGCATGAAAATTAACAGCAAATGATAAATAAGCATGATAAATTTTTAAATGATGACATGCTGCAGGGCGTGGTTTCATGAATTATCATTTTCAGAAAATAAAAACAATTTAAATTGACGACCTAGGGAGGGTCGTTGATGAGGACATCCCACGACACTCGCTATGGCTCGGGTCGCCTGCACACCCTTGATTTGGTCGACTCATTCTCATCTTATGTATCTTCCTTTTATTGAGTCTCATCATATGTAATTTTCCTTTTATTGGGTCATGTCGCATGTATTTCCTTTTATTATGTCATATTGTACTAGTCCATTTCCCCTATTTGGTCTAATTGGGCCCTAATACCTTAGTTTGGGCCTATTGGACTAAGTCTAGGACATGTTTGGTCTTTTGCCTTAAATGGCAGGGTTATTTTTGTCTTGTAAAGATGGGTTGCCTATAAATAGCCCCCATCTCACTCCATGTACTAACTTTTGATGAATATTGAAGAAAACCCTTTCAAACTCTCTCAATATCTCTCTCTCTCTCATTATCTCTCCATTCTCTCTCCTCCTCTCTCTAAATTTCGAAATTCACTCTCTCTCCTCCCTCTCTCAACAACTTCCAACCCCCACCTACCTTCATTAACTCCCCACAACTTCCCACAACCCCTCTTTAATCCTCACCTAGTCCCAAGGAAATTCCACCACTCAAAACCCCACCCTCCAACCACCACCTACCCCTTTCACTTCCCTAAGCATATCTCCACCTTCCCAAGGCTGAATTAACTCATTCCAAAGCCCAAATTCGAATCTCCCCTTCCCTCCTTGCTCCCTAGGTCGCACCCCTCCTCTCCCCTCAAGCCAAGTTCGCCCCCTCCTCTCTTCTCCACTCCAGCTTTGTGTGCAGGCCGACCTGTAGTTTAGCACTCTGTTGCAGCGACGTCCACGACTGCATCCTGGTTCTGCTGGTGGCATGGCCTAACTTTCTGGAAAGGCCTCCCTGTGCTCTTCGCAGGCGAGGTGGAATCACTCCATTCCGAGTTCGTGGCCGTCCATGAAGGCTGTTCTTCCCCGACTACGCAGAACCTCTCAGACCAGGAGCCAGAGCGGCAGAGAAGACTCTCCCACGACGAACCTTGAAGGAACCAGTCTTCTAAGTCTTCTACAAAGTTCTTCCTCCCCCTGTCAGCGTCCAGGAACAGAAGGCGGAACCCCGTTCGGCATCCGACAACCAGAGATACCAATTTTCTACGACACCCACGCCGGTCTGCCTCCTCACAGTCTGCACCGACCACCGTCCACTTCTCTGGACACCCAGCTCATCTCCAACATCAGAAGACTTCCCCGTTTATTTTTCTGCAAAGTAGACTCGTCCACGATTCCAACGAGTCTAGCGGTGCCAAATTTAGAGCTCAGGAGCGATCGTGGAAGCTTCTGCAACCTGCTGTTTCAGACTGAGCTCGGCCAGAGACCAGAGCTGCATCCATCTTCCAGTCGCTGGAGCAGTCAGTCCCCAGATCAGAACGTCGTCCAAAAATTCAAGCCGCACCCCTCTCCGGTTAGCAAGCTTTTGGCACAAGTTTCATCAGATTCCAAGCTCGGTGGAATTATTGGCAGCATCGACATCAGCCCTCTGTCCAGAATTACAGAAGCTAGGCAGAATCGGCAAAGCTCGGAAAGTCGACTCTATCTCGCTCGTTCCCCTCCCCGCTTGGCCAGCTGAAGGCCCCTCCCTACGTGGAGGTAATTTTTGGTTGTAATACATTAACCCTCACCCCAAGATCCCCCCCTTGCAAGGGGCGTAGTGCTGTACCTCTTCACATTTTCAGGTCAAGCTCCATCGCTGCGGCGATCGGGTGTATACCCTCGCCTCCCGGCGCGCCCTCGTCTCCGAACGGGATCGGTGTCTTCACACCGATCAGGTGAGCTTCTGATCACACCCTTGTAGCTTCATTTCTGCAAATGTAGTATTGCCTTGAATGCCCGTCGGACGGTAAGAGAGTGCTCGGAATTCATTTTAAGTAATATCGTGCCCACCGCGGCCCGTGAGTGAGTGCCACCCCACACCCCGCCTTGCGGGCCAGCCACCCACAAAGTTGGGACTCCCAGGCCCATTGGAGGTCAGCCTTAGCATTGTAAGTCCATTAGGACAATTGGGTCCCGCCTCGGACCCTCACCATCATCTCCCGGACCCACCGGGTGAACGTGTGAACCGAGTGAGCAGAAATCATCGTTGTGAGAATCATTGAGCGCTTTTATGCTTGCGGGTCTAAGTCCTAGGGTCACCTTATCATATTTAGTGGTCTTTGGGCTGTGCCACATCAAGTGGTATCAGAGCGGTCATAGGCTTGTCCTTACAAGTCTAGTCTTGGGTCACACTAAGTTTTTCTTAGGTGCACTCGCACACCCTTGCATAGCCCACCCAACTTTGCATGACCACTCGTAGTGGAACTCATTATCAAGACAATTCATCTTCTTCCAATAACACCATGAATCCCAATTCCCACGGTGACCGGTTCACCATGTCCTTTAGCTTCAAAGTAGTCCTACCCCACAACAAAATCACCACTGTGTTCCTTGATGAGTACCAATCGGGAAATTATGTTTCCCAAACTCTTGTGAACTCCTTATCACAAGAAGGGAAAATTGTCATCCATGGGGAATGGGTTTTCGTAGAGTTCTACGTACCTTGTGTAAGCCGCATTCCCTCCAAATCCATTACGTGGGGTAGTGGAGCATGGTGCAAAATTCGGCCCCTTGGGTCACATATTATTTTGGGAAAAGAATGGATGGAAGAACAACAAGCAATCATAGACCCCGAAGGAAAAGGGTGTCACTTGCAATCCCCGGGAGACAAGAAAATGTTCCACTTCCCAAATTCTTATAACCAAGCCCTCTCCAAGTTTAAGCAAACCATTCAAAAGCGATCAGTTAAAGTGGAAAATGAGCCTCAAATCTCCATTGCACAAAACCAACCCGAACCCCAACATGAGCAACTCATCCCACCCACTGGTGAGCTAACCATAGAGGAGCCCCTAGCTACCTGGCTCAAGAAAGGTCCCATCTTGTACCCTTCAACCCCATGCAACCTCCCCATAGAGCAAGTTCAACTAGTGCCATGTCATTCTCGTCACACAACATATCAATCCTTTTGCTTTGTGGAAACCCTTGAAGACCTACTTAGGAGTTTGAGTTATCAAATGGGGTTGACTAGCATGTTGGCCATGGAACCCATTAAGCCCAAGTACCTTGCCTTTGCCTACTCATCCATTGGCTCCATTACATCTATTTGCACTATAGGCCAATGCACTAGTGAGCTTTTAATCTTCCTGCCAACCCCTAGGGAACTTGACCCAATGAGCCCCACAAAAAAATGCTCTCCTCTCCTCAAGGTCACACTTCCTAGTGAGTCCACACTCTTGTTGTTGCCCCTTGTCGATGAAGGTTCAACATGCATCGGGGAACGTCCTACTTGGGCCAACCTATCCAAGGACATAGAGGAATCCCTCCATAAGAGTTTCAATTTCTATGATCCTTTTGACCCCACTCAATGGAAATCCCCTCCTTCCACAAGGAAAGGGATTTCAATTCCCGATGAGTTTTACACCACTCCCCTACCACAAGGAGAGGGCAATCAACCTAAGGAATCTACTTTGGTGCTTACCCCATTAGGAGACGAGTGCCCAGCCCACACTAGGGAGTGTATGCTTTGGAATGCTCAAGGTCCAGGATGGGAAGAAGCCTCATTCCCCTCAACCCAAGTCCTCCTAGATCCACATGTTCCCTTCCCACTAGCCCCTCATTACCAACCCACCTCCTGGCCCTCCTACATCTCTCCCTACCCCTCGCCCCTTTGCAAGGAGCATTACGATAAGTCCCACTGGGTTCATGATTTCCACTTCCCTATGTGTGCTAGGGACCCTAGGGTGACCACTTGGATTGAAACCCACCTCCACATCACCCACCCCTTAACCCATCTTGATCTGTTTGGCCACTCCCTATGGGCTTCCAAGTACTCCTCACCCACCACCCACTCCCCCCTACCCTCACCTACCATGTCAGGCCTAACCCACCCATTTCGAAATTCCGCTCACACTATGAGAGTCAATGCCAAGGGTGGCATCAACCTTGGAAATAAGGGAGTGACCCATCCCAAGATGTCCACCCCTTGGAACCGCTTCGATCCCCATGAGTGGAAACCCCCAAATCTCACAGATGAAACCATCTTGATAGGAATCCATGTATCAAAACCTTTTGCATCATGTGGTCAGGCTAGTCACATCATTTGTGTCATTCACACACTAGGTCCAGTGCATGATAGGCTTACATTTGGACAAGTTGGTCTTCCCCCACTCTTCATCCGTCTCATGCATGATAGGGCCACTTGTGGCTGCCCCGGTCCACCTAAGTGCATCAAGGTCCACATGGTTTCTAAGCATGATAGGTCAATTCATGGATGCCCTGGTCCTCCTAAGTCTGTCAAAACCAATCTAACACTTGATAGGGCTGAATTTGGCTGTCCAGGTCCTCCCTTCATCCCTATAGGATCATCATTCATGACAGTGCATGGTTTTAGGCCTAGAAAGCCCTCGGATCTCATTCCCCTTCCCCCACATGCTAGGGTGTCAGTCTCAGCTGAGTCCTTTGCACAGCATATCAAAGAGTTGCATGATGACATCCGCAAGCATATAGGGAAAAGTAATGAGGCTTACAAAAGACGGGCAGATGCTCACCGGCGCCACTGTGAATTCCAAGTGGGAGACCTAGTGATGGTGAGGACGGAGCGGCTCCTTCCCGGGCCTGCCTCCAAGTTGAGGGCACGAGGGTCGGGACCCTTTCGAGTTCTACGACGACTTGGCAGCAATGCTTATGAGCTTGACCTGCCAGAGAGCTATGGGGTGCACCCTACTTTCAATGTGGCGGATATGGTACCCTACAAAGGCCCCGCGGTGGAACCCAGTGAGGAGCTTGAGCTTTTACCCCACCTTGAGAGGGACACTTCCGGAGGGACTCCACCTTCTAGCCTGAGAGACCGACGAGAGCAGATAGAGGCAATACTGGATTAGCAGAGCATCATTACGAGGCACAAGGTGTATCAGCGCTACTTGGTTAGGTGGAAGAACCGTCCCCCGACGGAGGATACTTGGGTGAGTCGGGAGGACCTGCTGCGGTTGGATCCCGACATTCTGGAGCACTATGACAGCCAGGCAGACCCGCACTCGACAGGGTCGAGTTCTCCCCACCCCGGGGGATTTGATGAGGACATCCCACGACACTCGCTATGGCTCGGGTCGCCTGCACACCCTTGATTTGGTCGACTCATTCTCATCTTATGTATCTTCCTTTTATTGAGTCTTATCATATGTAATTTTCCTTTTATTGGGTCATGTCGCATGTATTTCCTTTTATTATGTCATATTGTACTAGTCCATTTCCCCTATTTGGTCTAATTGGGCCCTAATACCTTAGTTTGGGCCTATTGGACTAAGTCTAGGACATGTTTGGTCTTTTGCCTTAAATGGCAGGGTTATTTTTGTCTTGTAAAGATGGGTTGCCTATAAATAGCCCCCATCTCACTCCATGTACTAACTTTTGATGAATATTGAAGAAAACCCTTTCAAACTCTCTCAATATCTCTCTCTCTCTCATTATCTCTCCGTTCTCTCTCCTCCTCTCTCTAAATTTCGAAATTCACTCTCTCTCCTCCCTCTCTCAACAACTTCCAACCCCCACCTACCTTCATTAACTCCCCACAACTTCCCACAACCCCTCTTTAATCCTCACCTAGTCCCAAGGAAGTTCCACCACTCAAAACCCCACCCTCCAACCACCACCTACCCCTTTCACTTCCCTAAGCATATCTCCACCTTCCCAAGGCTGAATTAACTCATTCCAAAGCCCAAATTCGAATCTCCCCTTCCCTCCTTGCTCCCTAGGTCGCACCCCTCCTCTCCCCTCAAGCCAAGTTCGCCCCCTCCTCTCTTCTCCACTCCAGCTTTGTGTGCAGGCCGACCTACAGTTTAGCACTCTGTTGCAGGGACGTCCACGACTGCATCCTGGTTCTGCTGGTGGCATGGCCTAACTTTCTGGAAAGGCCTCCCTGTGCTCTTCGCAGGCGAGGTGGAATCACTCCATTCCGAGTTCGTGGCCATCCATGAAGGCTGTTCTTCCCCGACTGCGCAGAACCTCTCAGACCAGGAGCCAGAGCGGCAGAGAAGACTCTCCCACGACGAACCTTGAAGGAACCAGTCTTCTAAGTCTTCTACAAAGTTCTTCCTCCCCCTGTCAGCGTCCAGGAACAGAAGGCGGAACCCCGTTCGGCATCCGACAACCAGAGATACCAATTTTCTACGACACCCACGCCGGTCTGCCTCCTCACAGTCTGCACCGACCACCGTCCACTTCTTTGGACACCCAGCTCATCTCCAACATTATAAGACTTCCCCGTTTATTTTTCTGAAAATTAGACTCGTCCACGATTCCAACGAGTCTAGCGGTGCCAAATTTGGAGCTCAGGAGCGATCGTGGAAGCTTCTGCAACCTGCTGTTTCAGACTGAGCTCGGCCAGAGACCAGAGCTGCATCCATCTTCCAGTCGCTGGAGCAGTCAGTCCCCAGATCAGAACGTCGTCCAAAAATTCAAGCCGCACCCCTCTCCGGTTAGCAAGCTTTTGGCGCAAGTTTCATCAGATTCCAAGCTCGGTGGAATTATTGGCAGCATCGACATCAGCCCTCTGTCTAGAATTACAGAAGCTAGGCAGAATCGGCAAAGCTCAGAAAGTCGACTCTATCTCGCTCGTTCCCCTCCCCGCTTGGCCAGCTGAAGGCCCCTCCCTACGTGGAGGTAATTTTTGGTTGTAATACATTAACCCCCATCCCAAGATCCCCCCCTTGCAAGGGGCGTAGTGCTGTACCTCTTCACATTTTCAGGTCAAGCTCCATCGCCGCGGCGATCGGGTGTATACCCTCGCCTCCCGGCGCGCCCTCGTCTCCGAACGGGATCGGTGTCTTCACACCGATCAGGTGAGCTTCTGATCACACCCTTGTAGCTTCATTTTTGCAAATGTAGTATTGCCTTGAATGCCCGTCGGACGGTAAGAGAGTGCTCGGAATTCATTTTAAGTAATATCGTGCCCACCGCGGCCCGTGAGTGAGTGCCACCCCACACCCCGCCTTGCGGGCCAGCCACCCACAAAGTTGGGACTCCCAGGCCGATTGGAGGTCAGCCTTAGCATTGTAAGTCCATTAGGACAATTGGGTCCCGCCTCGGACCCTCACCATCATCTCCCGGACCCACCGGGTGAACGTGTGAACCGAGTGAGCAGAAATCGTCGGTGTGAGAATCATTGAGCGCTTGTATGCTTGCGGGTCTAAGTCCTAGGGTCACCTTATCATATTTAGTGGTCTTTGGGCTGTGCCACATCAGTCGTTGTTTTAATTGACGGCACCCACTGGGGCGTCATTTGACTGTGTCACTGGTTTTCCCTTCACCGAGGGCTATAGAAATTGATGGGAATAAAAATAAAAATCAAAATTTAATTGAAATGAGGACTTAGGGTAGGGCACCTACCTTGCTTCGTTCGGGCATTAGAAGCCCTCCCCGGAGAGGTCGTCGTGGTTGCCGTGGCCACCGTGGTTGGTCAGGACGAGGAATCACCGCCGCCGCCGGTGGATCACCTTCTTCATCTCCTCCTTCTCCTTCTTCTTCTTCTTCTTCTTCACCGTCATCATCTTCCTCGTCGTCTTCTTCATCCTCGCCATCGTCTTCATCTTCGTCTTCTCCATCATCTCCTCTTTCTTCCTCATTGGCCGCTTCTTCTTCTTCTTTGCCATGCTCCGCCGCCGGAGCTCCTTCGGCCGGTGGAACGTCTTCGGCCGCCGCGGGAGGGACTTCCTCCACGGCGTGCTCATCACCCAGGTCAACCACCTCTGGGGCGGTGACCCTCTGCCGCTTGAGAGCACCTCCAGCCATGGGTTCAAGAAGAGAGGAGAGTAGAGAGAGAAATGAGAGAGATGGGTTAGAAAGAGGGGGCGGCTCAGTTAGGGTTTGTGAGCGAAAGGAAAGAAAGGAGACGAAGGTAGGAGAAGAAGGAGGGAAAAGGGGTTTAACGGTCGAAAAGAATTGACGCCCAAAGTGAGGTCGCCGTTATATTAATTGATGGTCTGAGGTGAGGCGTGGTTTCATGATTTGACGACCCGAGGCTAGCCGTCATTTATATTTGCATGGGAACTTGTAACCGTCGTCAGGCGCATTAATGGGAAGGTGATTGATGTGATCGATCGTCATGATTACTGTTTATAATTGACGACGTTGTGAGCAGGCGTCCATTCGTGAAGAAACGACATGAATGAAGGCGTCATTTTTATGAAATTGGGGAGTTATTTTGAAAATATTTTAAGGAATTCAAAGAGATTAACGTCTTGCTTTGAGGCGCGAATTAATAGACGCCTATTTGAATAAGCGTCAATTATGATTTATCTATTTTTCAGAAAATTGATTAAATGAAATGGACGACATGTGCTAAGGCACGGGTTGAAGAATTGACGCCATTATTGAGGGCGCGTCTCAGAATAGAGAGAGCCCGAGGCTTCGTTTTATCAGACAGAATCATTGAATTAGAAGACAGAATCATGTGTAACATGTTATTTTGGCTCAATTAAAGGAAAAATCCTTTTACTTCATTTGATAAAGAATCATTGTTACACAGTGGGCCTTATTTTCCTAAGTGCTATTACATAAGATTTACATTTGTTCTCTTCTTCTTCAACATATGTCTTGGACCTGTGGAGAAGTCCAACCTTCCATTGAGCCATGATTGTTTTGACTTCTTCTTGATCTCCACTTGAGCCTAGTTCCCTCCTCTTAAGTGGTGGAAGATGAGAAGGTTCTTCAAAAGTGTGCCGAGGTAATCCAAGCTATGGGAGGCACCGATGAGCATTGTAGAGGACGAAGTCGTTCTCGCCGATCAATCGAAGCTCTATGCCAGAGGAGAGTCTTGAGCGAAGTTCTTGGGTCTTTAGAAACCCCGGTGTGCAAGTGAAGCCGCTCTTGGGCATTGTCTTGAAGTAGTCCTTCCATTCACTCCTTTTCTTGAGCTTTGGCACCCGATTAGTCACTCTCTCACATAGGCCTAGAGAATCCGTCATATATCGAAGAGGGCTTTTTGAGAAGATCTTTGAGGCCGGTTGAGTTTCTTGGCATGGGTCAAACTTTAGGTGGAAGTCCACCCAACAAGAAATGAGTAGCATTGACCCATAGAGAGGTCGCCCCAAGGAAGCCGATGTGAGTCTATTATATAGGTTGGCTAGTACCGCCGGTCCTATTCTTTTACCTTCCCATATGCTAGCTATGGTGCTTAAGTGGCATTCTTCTAAGTGGTCTTCTATTGAAGGGAAGAGGAGAGCTCCAACTATGCATAATGTAAAGCCTTTCATTACTCTCTCCAATAAGTCTTCCTCCTCTTGGGCTTTGTCCATGTTCTTGTATACCCATGAAGCTAATTTCAAAAGATTGATTCCTTTGTGGGCTTTAATTTGATTCACTAGATTTGGGTTTGGTATAAGGCTAGTAAGCATGTCATGAGCATTTATTGGTTTGATCATGCTAGCCATCCTTGATTCTTCTCCTTGTTTCATCTTTCTTAATCCGAAGAGCATCTCTGCTTCCTCTAAGAGAATGGTGGCTTCAAAGGTGGGAAAGAGGAAAGTATGAGTGTTTGGGTGCCATAATTCTATTAATGCTCCTATGGAGGCCCAATCTAAGTGGATTTCATCATAATGGGTAGCATGGGTTATAAGACATAGTAGGTGCCACTGCTAAGGAAGGATCTCATGTCTAAAGAGAGTTTAGAGAGGAGTAAGGGAAGCCACTTAATCCTTAAGAACCTCCTTGGTCCTGGTACATTTGGGTAGTCCTGAAAAACATAAAAAGAAGAGATGAAGAGAAGAGAATGTAATCAGAGTTTTTGAACAGAGAAGAAAAGGAAGAATGAAACAGAAGCTTTAAATTAAAATGAATTTACTTGGCCTTTGGCTATCCTCCCGCTAACATGGCTTGCAACTTCAGAGATCCTAGGAAAGCTCATCCTAAGCTTCTTTGAAGGTCCTTGCATCAGCATCCTGTCCATCTTCTTCTTCTTTCGATTGATGGAGAGGTCCCTCTGGTCTCTGTTTTGGTTTGATGTTGAAGGCTCGATTGCTGCAGCGTTCAGTTGTTCTGATGACCTCGATTTAGCAGAAGGAACATCCTTTTATAATGATTCGGAGCTCTGGCTAGCCGTTTAGAACATCAGTTTGAGTTCGAGTTCGAATCAGTCGATGGAGGTTTGATTCCGAGCAGAGAATGGAGCGCCAGTAAGATAGTTAATTGACGACATATAGCTTGGCATCATTTCTTTGATTGATGACATTATCAGTGTCGTCATTTATTTAACGCCTCTGTGCCAGGCGTCAGTTTCAGTCTGATTCCAAGTGTAATGGTACTTTTAATTAACGCCCCAATGACCGTCTTCATTTATGCTTTTGACGCCTCCGCACAGGGTCATCTTTTCCTGAGCTTACACTTTTGAATTGCTTTATAGCATGATGATTCTTCATGAACTTAAGTGCTATTATATCTTGATAAATTTTATTATGTCATGCACTTATGATCACACTTTGAGCATTATTGAGCTTATGATCTTTATTAAGCTGATGATTCTTCATTGAGCTAATAATTTTTTAGCATAGAAAAGCGCAGATTATGCGGATCTTGAAACAATTGGACTTCTTTCGCTGGTAACACCCTTCCATCCTTGTATCTCTTCTGTATGCATTCTTACTATATGATATCTACGTTATTATAGCATATCAAGGACCATGTGGTTCTGATGAACCTGGAATTTGAGTTCCCCTCTATCAAAAATAGTGATAATTCTAGGGGAGTCTTGATTACACGGATAGGCCGTTGAGTCATCTAAGGTTTGGGACGACGGTTCCACTTTCTAAGTTGATGCGTGGATAAACGGGCTTCGGCTTAGTGTCAGCTTAGAGATCTAGATTCCTGACCAAATCTCGGTGGTTTAACAATATTATCATTGATTATCTTCTATTTTTAGTTTGTTTTAGTTTTTATTTTAGCCCAGCATGCATCATGTAGGACTTTGAGCTTTAATGATGAAAATCCTCATATTACGCCAATAATGAAGGCCACCCGCTTTTATTTGAATTGACATGAGATATTCCATTCCAAATCAAGTACTTTATTCTCCTTGAAGCCGCTCAGGCTGGTTCCTTGAAAAGCATTCGTTCACTGGTCTTTATCTCAATTCATTTTATTTTTCTACAAATCCACCTTGGTTGTAGCACGTCCACATTGGCTGGTAACCGCTCTCCAATGGTGCCTTTCCTTCTGTGCACTCGCGCACATTTAGTTCTTTAAGATTAGTTCCTTTATCCAGCTAATCATTGCTTTCTTGTAATCATCCAAAGTTGATTCATTTAGAATTCTGGAAAGATTTCCAACGCTTAGTGTCGGAGGCGTGTCACATCACACCTTGACATCTACTTATCAGTTCGTTCTCACTTCATTCCGATCGTTACACTTTCGCTTCATTCCGTGTCACTCCCTTGCAAAGTAGACGCCAAGGAGGGGCAGCTGTAGACACGCCAAAATCGATGCTATGTTGAGTAAATCTCATGTCACCATGTGATGCCCCAAAGTGGACTTCAATATTGGCTTAATATGCATTTTTTCTAATTTCTCCGTGTTTAATTGAGATTTCTTGGCATTTTAGTTTAATAATTGAAATTAACGCCTGTTGGGAGGGCGTCATTTAATTGACGACCTAATTAGGGGCGTTGTTCTTAAATACACGACTGTTCAAACGGTCGTCGATTCCTGGATTTTACAAATTCTAATGAAAATAAAACTCAAAGAATTGACGTCCTCAGGAGGGGCGTTGATTATTTAACGCCCGTTCAAACAGGCGTCATTTAACAATTTTAAATAAGGAAAGTTTTTTATTTCTGTAATTAAATTCAAGAATTGACGACGGTGTGACTGCCGTCATTTCAATTGACGCCCCTAGCTAGGTCGTCATTTCCACTTCCGTCTCCCTTTCGACTGCTTCTTTCCAGTAGTGACCCTTCCCCCATTTTGCACCTTGTGTTCGATTGGGAAGAGGGTTCCTTATTGAGGATTCATTGCCTTGTTTTAATCCTATCAATGCAAGGATGTTTGGCCCTATAAATACCCCTTCAATCTCTCACACGCGAGAAGAAGAAGGAACAAGAGGATTGAACAACAATAACAACAAAGAGAGCAACTGCGCCGTGTGAGCTTTACAAAGAGAGAGAGAGAGTTTTCTTCCTTTTGCAGGTGCTTCTCCAAGTTTCTTCCTCCAGGCAGCATCTTCATCCAACAGTTCTTCATCCTACTGCTACAGCCGCTGTGGCTCTTGTTCTTCCTTGTACTGCTGCACACACAGCAGCAGGGGCTTCACTTAATCTTTTAGTTTAATTTATTCATATCACATACGCATCCATCTTCTAGCTCTCTGCTAGAGTTATCACCATATTACGTTTATTGTTGTTTACTTTGCATATCATATCATCCATAATCCATACCTTGTTACTCCTCCTAAAGGGGTTTTAAATTAAAAACACACAAGGTGTGTTCATGCTTAATTTGATTGATTTCATATTTTTAGAGCATTGATACTACACATCTTTGGCTAATCCACATCTTTGTTTATTTTGTGTATTTTCTTACAAGGGTAATCAAGCTACAAACCCCCTTCATCGGCTGACCGGTAGAAGGAGGAAAGAAGAACTTACAATCTCACCCGCTTCATACAAGGTACATGCGATAATCTTTGTATTTTTGAGGTAACCCCTCTGGCGACCACTCTCCATAGAGCATCTCATGCTCATCCTCTTTTCCTTCATGTCCCACTCATTTTAGCATATTTATTTAGCAACATCATCATTCTTTTTTATTATTATTCTTAAAATATTTTTCGCCATCTCTCTCTTTAAAGATGTCTATGTGACACGTTCACAGGTGGTACTCGCTACACCATGGGCACGGTCCTCGCGATCCACCCACTGATCCCTGACGCTGAAATGGGACCAACTGCTGTACACTGCCCGATGACGCCTGCCCCTGATCCTTGTGCTTCTTCTTCCAGAAACTCTTCCCGAGGAACTTCTTGACCTTAGAGCCAAAAGACACAGATCCTGTCGCCGATGCTGCCGGTGCCGGTGCTCCTGAACCACCCGACGCATGCTGAAAGGAACCCTGCTGCTGGGTAGACGACTGCTGGCTGCGACCTGACAAAGACTGCCCCTGGCTGATCGATCCTCGAGTCCTCTGCATATCCATCTTCTAAGAAGCCACAACATGAGATGCTGTCTCCAGATCAGTGGCCGCATTCGCGATGAAATGGTGCCTCAGCTCCTTCCTCAAGCCCTGTACAAACTGTGCAGTCCTCACCCTCTCATGCTCCATGATATGAGGTGCATACCGACCCACCTCAAAAAATCGGGCCCTGTACTGTAACACAGACATGTCGCCCTGAACCAGCTCCAGAAACTCACGCATCCGCTGCGTAGAGATATACTCTGGACAGTAGGTACGCTCGAAAGCTTTGGCAAAGTCACTCCACGCAATCTGCTCAAGTGGACGAAGCTGGAAAGACATCTTCCACTCGGAAGACCACCACTCCCGAGCTATACCCTGCAACTGGTTGGAGGCCAACATCACTCTGTCCTCCGCAGTACTCTGCGCGGAACTGAACACCCGCTACATCTCGTCAAGCCAACTCCGAGCCACATCAGGGTCTGGCTGACCGCCGTAGTAGGGAGGATGAAACTGCATGAAATCCCTCACTACTCGGCCTGTCCCACCCTTGGTCGATGATCCCTCACCAGCCTCTCCACCGAACTGCTGCGACATGAGCTGGTACATGCCACGGAAGAAATCCTCGGCCCCGGGAAACCTCGCAGTATCCACTACCTTGGTGGCCCCCGGTGGTGCTCTACTATGCTCCTCCTGATCTAGCTGAACCCCCTGCTGGATCTCCTGACCTCCAGCCGACTGCCCCTGCAGAGAGTGAGTGCTCCGCCTCGGTGCCATGCTCGCTCCTGAAGCAAAAGACAGAAAACACGGAAACAGCAAGGTCAAGAAAAACGCATGATGCCCGAAGCCAGCGTCAACTGTACATCATCGCTATGGACTAGTGGACCACTACAATTACTTATGATTCTCGTATAATCCCACAACTTGGCTCTAATTCCAGCTGTAACGACCCGAGAATCCGATTATCGGGACGGCCCGATAACCCGAGACTCGCACCGCCACCCACGAGTCCGAAGACTCGGAAGGGTTAAAAGGATGGTGTGGAACTACACAAGTATCACAATTAATTACAGAAATTAAACTGTTATATGATTAAGCAGAAAATAAATTCATAGTTTACATGATACATGGTCCACAAGATATGATAAAATAACAACAGCAGTAGTCCACAACAAGTACAGAGATAAGAAAGAAAAGTACGGCAACACGGGACATACCCCGGCTCTAACCTCTGGCACTAACGTTGGGCACCTGAACCACACTGAGCCTCAGACGCGCTCCCCTGAGGCCGCGACTCACCTGAAACACGGTGAAAACATGCAGGGAATGAGTCTCGGAACAAGACTCAGTAGGGGTCACTCGAACCCTACCTCGCGAACGGAGAAACCGCTACGCTAGCAGTAAGCGAGTACCTCGGAAAGGGAAGCCATGCAGTCTACAAAACACCGATCTCACGGCACGAAAGCCGACACACGTGCCACGGTGGAACGACCGGAGCACCACGGTCAACATGACAAAACCCAGAGGTCGAAGTCGGAAAGGTTGACAATCTAACACTCTCGACTCGACAGCAGTACCTCCCACTAGAAGCACAGTCGGTAGCGTCCCCTGACGTCTTACACCGCACCGCAGGTGAACTGCCTAACGTGGCAGCTCCTACCAGAGGCACGGACACCGAACGAGAAACCACAAATGAGTGACTAACTGGGGTCACGCCCGTCAGCGTAGGTCCAACCGCCCCCAACCACGTATGCACACACAGACAGTACGTCCTAGGTCTGGCCTCTAACTGGTTTTCCCCTAGAGCCGGACTCTGGCTACCGACGAGGGGCCCGACGGAAATCAGTCTAAAACCGTCCTCAGGGTAGCCTCTCCACCACTCCCTGGTGGGTCCACTTGCGTACAATCAGGCTACAACTAGTGGAGGGTCACTACGGAGTAGACTCTCAAGTCAACAGAAAACAGCGTCCGCATCTGACGACGTACAAGGACCGTCCCACGTACCAACACCGTCGCACGGTGACCACGGTCGGAAAGGAAACTGGGTTGCAAACCACCCGGGACAACCCTGAGCCTGACGGCCTACCCTAGACGCGTCAGAGGCTCTGACGGTCTAAGGCTGGACCGTCACAGCCATCTGACGGCCGAACACAGGGGCGTCAGACACCCAGTGCAAAACAGGGTGTAACGCACCTTCCCTGGCACGTTACAGTTTGTGACGCGCCTACACCGGTGCATCACAAGACGAGTGGAAACATATTGTGACGCATGCCACTCGGTGCGTCACAGGCCCTAACGCACTTAGCCCGGTGCGTTACAGTGTGGGAATGCGTCCACTCTAATGCTCCCACACAGGGGCGTCATAAGGCTGTGACGCGTCAAGACTGGTGCGTCACATGCCTTGACCCCCAACGGTCAAAAACCCAACGGTCAAAACCCAACGGTCGAACGCCCCTGACGGTCCAACCCAGGTGCGTCACAGCACCTGTGGCGGTCTATCGTGGGACCGTCACAGCCCACAGACCCCAACGGGCTGAACACAGGGCTATAACGCACCCACCTGGGCACGTTACATAGCGTGACGGTCGCTAGAAGGATCGTCACACCCGCCCGAGGGTGAAATGGCGGGAAACGCCAAAAAAAATTGACCACGCCCCCGTGCCTCCACCGGAGAGGGGAAAATCAAAGGGGAAGACCCTTGGGTACCCCTAGCATGCTTCTAAGCCATCAAAATGTAAAATCATGGCCTAAAACCATAGATCGGGTGAACTCTCCCAAAATCATGCTTTTTCCCAAACTCGCTCAAAGACACCCCTCTCGGCTCCCATTCGGCCTACAAAACGCCGGGGATGACGGGATGAGCATAGAGATTCGTCCCCCTACCTCAATGGAGCAAAAGCTCCGCCGAATCGAGCTCAAATCATGAAGAACGCTTTTGGAAACCCCGCCCTTTCACGCTTCCCACGAACACCGCACGCCCACGAGATCACCTCACAGCTGCCCACGCAACCGCGCCGTCGCCCTGCCACCGTCTGTAGCCGGAGAGAGGCCCGCCGTGATCGAATGGGAGAGAGAGGGGGAGAGGGGGCGGTTTCCACTGTGGGAGGAAGAAGAAGAAGAAGAAGAAGAAGAAGAAGAAGAAGAAGAAGAAGAAGAAGAAGCGTGGGGGAGGGAGAGAAAAGAGAGGGCGTGGGGGAGGGAGAGAAAAGAGAGGGTATTTATAGGAAAATCTAGAAATTCCCAAAAATACCAAAAAAATCAAAAATCACATTTTCGTGATCCTCGGAACGCACCGATCGCAACGGTACCACTCTCGCCTAGGTGAACGACTCGGTTCACCCGCAACGAGATTCCGAAGGAATTACCGAAACACACACCGAGAATTAGAAAACACACGCGGAAAAGTCGCGGAACGCTCCCGGGCCTCCGAAACAACTCCGGATCGCGCCGATCCGAAAATGAAAGATGTCCGAAACGAAATTTCAGATACAACGGAGTCAGACACTCAGAGAAACCAGATCTGGGACTTACGAAGAAGGATCTGAATGGTCCGGGATATTGCACGGTGACTGTGAGGCGTTGGGGAGGACTTCACACTTCAGATGTGATTTATTGGTCTAATAAGCCTTCAATATTACATATCATAAAATATGGTTTTAAAACTTAAACAAGATTCCCATGCAACCCGTCTCTGTTTTGCGGCCCGTGGGCAAAAGATGAAGAGTCTCTCGTAGGGGTGAGCATGGTTTGGTTTGGTTTGGTTCGAAGAGAATTTTTCTCCAACCGAATTAAGGGTTGAAACCGATCCAAACCAAATCAAACTACTTTGAAACCAAACCAAACTGAATTAATTCAATTTTGTTCGGTTTGGTTCGATTTGAACCATATTCTTGTCTCCTTCTATAAATTAGAATAGATTCAAAAATGAGTAGATAAAGGCAGGGTTAAAAAATTCTGCCAAATAAAGTAACTATTAAAGAAATAACATAAAAAAGTGTAAGTTGTAAGAGTAAGCTCGAAGATATTTTCACATAAAAAATTAAGAACTTTAGTTACAATAAAATGAAAGGCGATTTGAAACTTACTTCATAGAGTCAGAAATCTCATCAAGATGACGGGGATTGGACTTTTAGAATGAGGGTTTATAGTTATATATACACTTATATTAACTTGACAAAAATATCCTTAAATTCAGGTTATTCGGTTCGGTTTCCTAAGCTTCAAAATCAAACCAAACCAATTTTTTTAATATGGTTTGGTTTGAAACCAAACCAATATTTTTAAATTTTCAACCCAAACCAAACCGAACCAAATCTATCAGTTCGATTTGGTTTTCGGGTTGAACCCGAATAATGCTCACCCCTAGTCTCTCGACTCTCCTCCTTCGCTTCACATAGCCAACCGTCGATCTGCCACCCCCTACAAGCCCCAACGCCACCGCCATCACAATCTCATCTGTGGCCACCCTACACCGCCATTGTTCGACTGTAGAACCACCGGCGGACTTGCAGTAGCCGTGGTGAGCGGCCAGTTGCAGTTGTCGTTTCGCTAGCCACCCCTCCTTGTTTTGGCCACCCTAGCTACCCCCATCGAGCCCTTTTTTCTTCTTCTTTTCCCCCACAGTCGGAGCATCCCTATAGGAGCCACTGGAATCGAACTGCACCCGCTTCTGCCTGCATCCACTAAGCCACCCCATCACCATCCACACCGGTACCACCCTCCATCGTTGGGTCCTCCTAGGCCCGCGCACCTTAGCCACCCCATTCCATGTGGCCTCCAGCCACACAGTGCTGGTCGGTTGCACCGCCTTATTGGTCGCCGCTCTGCGCTACCGGTCGCCGTGGTGGTCGTCCACGGCGCCGCCCAGCTTCCCCTATTGCATAGTTTTCTGTTGTCCCCTGCGAACTAGACCTCTAGTAGCCCCTTCGCCCACCTGCCTGCCAACTGAACGTCCCACCACTGTCGTATTGCATCAATTTTAAGGCCTAAGCTTCCAAGAAAACGTGGGCCCAACGGTGTTATTGTGTCTGTCACGATTGAAGTCGGCACGCACATGTAATGTAGTCCGTGTTGTCTACGAGTGTTTTTCTTTAGGGTTTGTAGTCTGTCATATATAATCTAACTATTAGTTTTATGTTTGTTTAGTTTTTTTATCTTTTACGATGACAATATTATGATCTATATTTTTCTAATTGTTTAAATTTTACATAGATTTAAGTGCTATTTTTTAATTGTAATGAAAGAGTAATCATCAGGCACTCCTGTTTTAGTAGCACCTAGTACTTTCATGAATAATTCAGTCTCATCTGGATGTGTTAATCCTAGTGTTAATCTTACATGGAACACTAACCCTACACATGAGCAGTAGGATGCAATGTAAGTAAATAATATAAATGTAGAAGTGGATTGATTACTGTTTGTAATTGTAGATGCGAGATAAACTTTGGTGCCCCAACAGGTATTGTCCTCAGAGTGGAGGTGAGATTTTATCCTTATAAAAGGACCCTCTTCGGTTAAGAGATGAAGATCAACTTTATAAGCACTTAGTTGTTTTCTCAACATCTAATGTGGGACTAATCTTATAGTCCTAGGTCCCACTATACTATCCCCCTTGAGAAGGCAAGCGAGCGCGAGCTCCAGGTTTCCACATACGGTGACATTGTGTAGATGCGAGATGAACTTTGGTGTCCTAAGAGATATTATTCTTGGAGCAGAGGTGAGATTTTGTGCTTGTCAAAGGTCCCTCTTGGGTTAAGAGATGAAGACCAGCCTTATAAGCACTTGGTTGTTTTCTCAACATTCAATGTGAGACTAATCTTGTGGCCCTAGGTCTCTGTACAGTAATCATTGTAATATACAATTTGGTGGGACAAGCACTAAAGGAACCACTTATTAAAAAGTAATTTATCAACTTGTATTCGCAAGAAATATGAAGATGTAAGTGAAAAAAATTAGTAAGAACAAAGGCAATTGGTGAAACTAATACAAAACGAGTTGCGTACAAGTCTAATCAAGAAAAAAGCGGACTTGATTTGACAAGAGCCGTGGCTGCTCGTAATCTTCCTTTAAATATTATAGAATATGAGTATATTCAGATTTTTATTAAGGGTTTACGACTTGAATTCAAAATTGTTTCAGAAAATACACTCAAATCTAATATTAAGAAAATTTATGAAGAAGAAAAATAGAAACTATATCACATTCTTGATGGGATGACCTCGTGGGTTAGTCTCACTACTGATTTGTGAACTTCAAACCGAGCTATGGGTTATGTTTGCTTGAAGTATGTTATATAGATGATGAGTGGATTATGCAAAATAAAATTCTTGCATTTGTAGATGTCAAGACTCCACGTATTGCTAAAATTCTTTTTAATCTATTAAAATCTTAATTGCTGAATTGGAATATTGATAAGAAGTATTTTCTATTACTCTTGACAATGCATCCAACAATAATGCAATGGTCAGATAACTTAAAAATTAACTTTGTGGTGAAAAATGTAAGTATTTGGTGGTCGTTTCTTACATGTACAATATAGTGCACACATTCTTAATTTGATTGTTCGTGATGGTTTGTGAGTGTTATCAAAATTTATAGAGAAAATTTGAAGAAGTGGTGTGTGGGTGAGGAAAATACCCAAAAGAAAAGAGAATTTTAATAAGACTTTAGTTCATAAACATTTACCAACAATAAGATTCATTAATGTGAATTGTCTTACTTGGTGGAATTCTCCTTATGACATGATTGCAAGCACATTGGAGTTAGAAATTACATTTTTTGTTTTTGTATGATATTGATTCTTACTATGTGGATTATTCTTCTGATAATGAATGAAAAACTACAAAAAAAAGTGTATCTCATTTTAAAAGTATTCTATAAAGTCACTCTTACTCTTTTACGGACTAAATATGTCACTACTAATTTATATTTTCATGAAATTTGTCATGTGTATTATAAGTTGTGTAAATGGTTAAATAGTGAGCTTGACTATATAAGAGAAATGTCACAAATTATATTTAGAAAGTTTATGAAATATTGGGATGAATACAACCTTCTATTTAATGTGACATGTGTCATTGACCCTTGATGAAAAATACAACGAATTATTTTCATGTATGAGAAAATCTATGGGTCTAATGTTGATGTGAGAATTGATATAATTTACACCTTTCTTAAGGATCTTTATAAGGAATATTCAGCTACGGTATCTTCACCTTCTTGCACTTCTACTCAAAATATGGTTGCTAATAATGTTAAAATTTGTAAGATAGATGATGAACAATGTTGCATTTGAATCGGCATTTAATTTGGGAAGAAGAATTACTGATGAGTCTCATACTTCTTTAGCTCTTGAAGCAGTACAACCCCGCATATGCACACATGATTGGCTGCCTATTTTTTAAAAAGATAGGTGAGATAACTCTCAACATTCAAATATTAGTATTTTTCTCTTTGATAATGACACTATTCAATTGTCATTATTTTTGATGAGTTTTTTTCTTCTAGAAAAAGATTTTATTAGGCCATATCTTACTACTGACTCCATGCAAGTTGGACAATCTTTTGAAAAGATAATATATGTTTCATTTCTTCCTTGCCTTTATTTTTGGATTCATGTAGTTCTCTTAAATACACTAACTATATTCTTTCTAATCTTCTTTTAGTTGTCATTGGATGATAATTAGACAATGGAGTGCAACGATGATTGAGATTGTGACAAAGACTATTCCATTGTATATGGAGTGTGCAAGTCGTAGTGTTATTCCTATCTTGGAATTTAAAAACACATTTTTCAACTTGTTAATAATATGGTTCTAATGTTTGACTAGTTGTGATGATTTAGTTTATATGAAAACATGTTTAAGTTAGCGATGATTAGTTTAAAAATCATTGTGATGGTTTGGATTTATAATATAATTGTGATTTAAAAATTTTACGCTATCTGCTCCATTTATTGGTCAATCATAAAATCCTCCTACCTAACCTCAGAATGCACTACTTGGATCTTCCCCAGAGCTCCTGAAAGGGTGTCATATTCCTCAGGACTCTAATAGTCACGCCGAGAACCATCGCCTTCAACCTGATCCATGTGCCGCACATCGCACCAATGGCTAGGGGGCAAGTAACGTGTCCAGTCCCAATGATTTCCACCACGTGTAGTGAATCTTGCCTAAGTCAAGTTTTTGTTGGGTTTCGAGATTTCAAAATTGCCATCATTAAAAGCTAGTATCAGCATATATGCTGAGGAGGGGAAAACTTGTCAGAGCCCAATGTGGGCAAATAAGGATTTTCCCACAATCTACAGCACTACCTATCAAGGCCTAACAAGGACTAGCCTAAAATCTAGGCCCGTGCTTCGTGAACGTATTTTCCCCCATGGTCCATGTGGCGCACTACCAGGCGGCCATTACTGCAAAAATGGCGGGAGTTATTCTAGATATTAATGGGCAATAAGTTAACACCCACGTCCCCACGTTACATGTAGGGGGAGAATCTAGGATGACTCCGCCCTCTCACCTCCTGTAAGGCGAATAGACGGGTAATCGATGACTTCACGATCAGGACAACCCATAACTCCACTACCATGACCTCACTAAATTAGAAGGCGAAGAGAATGGGATGAACTCGAGGAAGGCTCTACAAAAGGGACCCTGGACAGACAGCCAATGAGGTACACTTCAAACACTTCTCACCTCTCTTAGGCTCAACTAAACCTACATGTTGTTTGTCTCCTTATCCCCACAACGCTCTTGACGGGATCGCCAGTGGCATCGGCAGCTAGCAAAAGGGTTAATGCGGTCCTGATGGAGAATGGCCTAAGGAGGTTCGATCTGACACGGATGGACCCACCCCAACAAAGCTCGGACCTAAAGACGATCTTCCGTCATAAAATATTTGTAATTTTATTTATGTTTTGCGTAAGGGTCTTTAATATTTGTCTTTTGATATCTCAGGTGTCTTTAGGTATTTTCAAGGGAGTTATAATGAGTCATTAGATATATGTAGGTGTCTTTTCATATTTCTAGGTATTAATTAAAGAGCCTTAGAGTTTATCTTTTGGTCTTCTTTATGGAGTCTATATAAAGTCATGTAACCTTTGAGGAAAAACAAGTTGAATCAAAAAAATTTGGAAACTATCCCACGTGAGGTGTGAAGCGTGCTTGTTCTTCTCCGAGAAGGAGATGGGGTGATAAGCCCCCAGGGTGAGAAGCTCTGCGGTTCCATCGTCTCTGTGAAGAAGATGGGTGAGACGCCCCAACCACGTCTTCCTATCCCTGGCACCATCATCGTCGCCTTCCCAGCCCTCCATCTCCATGCACCCCTGCCCCCGTCTGAGAACCCAGCCCCACATCATCATCCACCCCGGCCACCATTCCACCCTGCACCATCCTCCATTGCCAGGGCTGTTCTCCACACCCAGCCCGCCACCACATTGGACCCTACTCATCCCTGCCGTCACTGTTCACCACGAAGTTGACCGCTGAGCTCCCATGCCCCCTGTTCTGGCTGTCACCCTGTCATCCAACCACGCCTTCCTATCCCCGTCTCGCTCATGCTCTCCCCTCCGCTTAGTCTTCATTCTCCACTAAACATCTCGCCAGACCAAGTTTCCCACATCTTCCCTCCCATTTCAGTCACAACAGCAAGCAGGTTCTCCCCATCAGCACCGGCTCCCCCCTTGCTACTCCCTTTGTTCCCCAGCACACACCGCCGCTGCCATCATCGTTCATGTGGCCGCCCCAGCCATTCTGAGTAGGCAGCTCTCGTCACCAAGCCACCACCGGTCACCGTCACGTCTTCCCGCTGCTTCCCATGCCCTACCAACCACGGCACCACCCTACCCATCTCCCCTGCATGCAACCACGTCGGCGACAGACCCAGCCACATCAAGTAGACCGCTCGCCACCACCGGGCCAACCCCATCGTCCCTCCGTCCCCATCGCCATGCAAAGCCAGAACGCCCATAACTGGAAACACTAGCTGCCTTCGCCACCGCCGTCTCTGTGTTTGTAACGACCCGAGAATCTGATTACCGGGAAGGCCCGATAACCCGAGACTCGCACCGCCACCCAGAGCCCGAAGACTCGAAAGGGTTAAAAGGATGGTGTTGAGACTACACAAGTATCACAAATAATTACAGAAATTAAACAGGAAATAAATTAACATTTAACATGGTCCACAATATAAAATAACAATAACAACAGTCCACGACTAGTACAGTGACAAGAAAGGAAAGTACACGGGGCATCCCCCAGCTCTGACCTCTGGCACTACCTCTGGGCACCCGCACCACGCTGCACTCCTGACGCGCTCCCCGAAGGTGGCGCCTCACCTGAAACACGGTGAAAACACGCAGGGAATGAGTCTCGGAACAAGACTCAGTAGGGATCACTCGAACCCTACCTCGTAAAACGAGAAACCACTACACTAGCGGTCGGAGAGTACTTCGGAAGGGAAAGCCCTGTACTCTACAAGACAAGACCCTACGGCACGCAAACCGACACACGTGCCACGGAGGGAAGACCAAAGCTCAAAGGTCGAACCGACAAAACCCGAAGGTCGGGAACACTCGACTGACAGTCTGTCACTCCGTACTCGACAGGAGTACCACCCACTAGAAGCACAGCCGGTAGCGTCCCCTGACGTCTTACACCGCACCGCAGGTGAACCGCCTGACGTGGTAGGTCCTACCCGAGGCGCAGACACCGAATAAGTAACCACAAACAAGTGACTAGCTGGGGTCACGCCCGTCGACGTGTGTCCACTGTCCCCAACCATGTGTGCACACACAGACCACGCGTCCTAGGTCTGGCCCTCTGACCAGTTTTCCCCTGGCACTGGACTCTGATTTGACGAGGGGCCCGACGGTAACCAGTCTAAAACCGTCCTCAGGGTAAGCCCGTACACCACTCCCTGGTGCGATCAGCACACGCGTACTGATAGGCTACGACTAGTGGAGGGTCACTGAAGGAGTAGACTCTCAAGACAACGGAAAACAACGTCCGAACCTGACGAAGTACGGGGGCCGTCCCACGTACCATCACCATCACACGGTGACCACGATCGGAGAAGAAACGGACGCACCGCCCACAGCCAAACGCATGACCAAGGCAAACGGAACCTCCGAACACCCAAAGGCACGGTCCCGAAACTCCGCGGGGCGTCCATGACACACACCCGGCCCAAAAGGAACACCCGACAATAGGACAGATCGCGCTAGGGATTCCTAGCGCGACAAGAAGAACGCGCTAGGACCCCCTAGCGTGACAAGGAATATCGCACTAGGGCCTCCTAGCGCGACACGACAGGTCGCGCTAGGGACCCCTAGCGCGACAAGGACGATCGCGCTAGGACCCCATAGCGCGACCGGAACCGCCCTACTATTCATCTTCTCCGATGAACGCGTCCTGTCGGGGCAGCGCGACCATCCAGAGCGCGCTACTGGAGTATAGCGCATTCTCAGTCCGCGCCCGAAAATGGCGGAAACTCCCAAAAACTCCAACCACGCCCCCATGCCTCCACCGGAGAGGGGGAAAACAAGGGGAACGACCCTAAGGACCCCTAGCATGATTCTAGGCCATCAAAACGTGAATCCATGCATCAAATCCATAGATCGGGCGGCTCTCCCCAAATCATGGAAAAACCCCATACGTGCACGATCTAGCCCCTCTCGGCCTCCCCGCGGCCTACAAACCATGGAAATGAACGGCAAGAGGCTAAGGAACGTCACCCTACCTCAATGGAGCGAATGCTCCGCCGGATCGCCCACAAACCACGAAGAACGCTTTAAGCTTCACGAACTCCCCACGCTTCCCACGCTTGCCGCACGCCCACGAGCTCGCCTCACCGCCACCCACGCGTCCGCGCCGTCGCCCTGCCGCCGTCAACAGCCGGGGAGGGGCTCACCGCGTCCGAATGGGAGAGAGAGGGAGAGAGGAGGGCGGCCACGGTTGGGGAAGGAAGGAGGAAGAAGGAGAAAGAGAAAGAGGAAAAGAAAAAGAAAAGAAATAGGGTTATATAGAAAATCTGATTTTTCGAAAAAATACCGAAAAATAGAAAAATACATTTCCGGAATCCTCGGAACGCACCGATCGCAACGGTACCACTCGTGCCCAGGTGAACGGCCCGGTTCACCCGCAGCGAGCTTCCGAAATAAAAGCCGAAACACACACCGGAAATTGGAAAACACACACGGAAAAGCTGTGGAACGCCTCCGGGCCTCCGAAACAACTCCGGATCGAGCCGATCCGAACACGAAAGATGTCCGAAACAAAATTTCGGACACAACAGAGCCAGACACTCCGAAAACCATATCCGGGACCCACGAAGAAAGGATCCGAAACGTCTGGGATATTACAGCCCTCCCCCCTTAAGGAATTTCGTCCTTGAAATTGAGAACAACCCAAGGGGAAAGAAGATGAAGACTCACTCAAACAGGTACGGGAACTGCTGACGCATCTCGTCCTCACGTTCCCACGAAGCCTCACCACCAGAGTGTCGCTGCCACACGACCTTTACCAAGGGAATGACCTTGTTCCGCAGGCGCTGCTCTCGCCTATCCTCCACGCGGATCAGAAACTCTGGGAGAGAAAGATCTGGAGTCACCTCAGGCCAAACGGAAAACTCGAGCACATGAGAGTCATCGGGCATATACTTCCGCAACATCGAAACATGGGACACGTCATGCACCGACGCCAATGCTGGAGGTAACTGCAACCGGTAAGCAACCTCACCGATGCGCTCCACAATCGCGAAAGGACCAATATAGCGGGGACTCAGCTTCCCACGCCGTCCAAACCGCATCACCCCCTTCATCGGAGAAACTCTCAAGAACACATGATCGCCCACGGCGAACTCGAGAGGCTACCTCCTACGGTCAGCATAGCTCTTCTGCCGACTCTGGGCCGCCAACATGTTCTGACGAATCAGGTGCACAACGTCCACACATTGCTGCACCAATTCCGGTCCCGTCAAAACACGCTCACCCACCTCAAACCAATCAAGTGGAGTCCGACAGGGACGCCTATACAATGCCTCATGGGGAGCCATGCCGATGCTCGAATGATAGCTGTTGTTATAGGCAAACTCCACCAATGGTAGGTGATGAATCCAACTCCCCTGT
The DNA here is from genome assembly GCA_022559845.1 of Amorphophallus konjac. Classification (NCBI taxonomy): domain Eukaryota; kingdom Viridiplantae; phylum Streptophyta; class Magnoliopsida; order Alismatales; family Araceae; genus Amorphophallus; species Amorphophallus konjac. The sequence continues at coordinate 170,182,520 of CM040129.1, read as the reverse complement.
CACTCTAGGCAGCAGGATCTCAGCATGTCCTCCAAAGTCTGAATGGTCCTCTCGGACTGACCATCTGACTGTGGATGATACGCCGAGCTAAATGCCAACTCCGTGCCAAGAGCTCGCTGGAAACTCCTCCAGAATCCAGAAGTGAAGCGCGGATCCCGATCCGACACGATCGAAATGGGAACCCCATGCAACGGCACGATCCGCTCCACATAAAGACGAGCCAACTTAGACACACTCCAGCTGACCTTGACCGGTAACAACCGCGTCACCTTCGTCAGCCGATCCACCAGCAACCAAATACTATCCTGCCCACTCGAGGTCCTCGGCAATCCCACCACGAAATCCGTGGTCACATGGTCCCACTTCCAAGTAGGAACATCCAAGGGCTGGAGAGTACCTCCTGGTCGCTGATGCTCTGCCTTCACCTGCTGACAGATCAGGCACCTGGCCACAAACTCTGTGACATCTCTCTTCATGCCAGGCCACCAGAACTGCCTCCGCAAGTTCTGATACATCTTCGTCGCACCCGGGTGCACAGTGTACCTGCTCCCATGAGCCTCACGTAACACCGCACGATGAACCTGCTCCTCCGCTGGGACGTACAGCCTGCCACGAAACCTCGCAGCACCGTCCTCGCCCAACTCCACGTCAGCCATCGCCAGAATCCGGGGTAACTCAGGGTACAGATAATGCCTCCAGATCTTCAACGCGAAGATCACCGCCGCCAACTCAAGGTCATGGGTAGGGTAGTTCTCCTCATGGGACTTTAGCTGCCGAGATGCATAAGCCACCACTCTACCATGCTGCATCAAAATAGCACCCAATCCAACGCCGGAAGCATCTGTACACACCACGAAACCTCCCGATCCAGAAGGCAAAACCAACACCGGAGCCGAGGTGAGCAATCTCTTCAGTTCCCTGAAGCTCTGCTCACACTCCTCAGACCAGACGAAAGGCACATCCTTCCGCGTGAGTCTAGTCATCGGGGTCGCAATGCGAGAAAAATCCTGGATAAACCGGCGATAATAACCTGTAAGCCCCAAGAAACTCCGGATCTCCGTCACCGACCTCGGCCTCGGCCTCGGCCACTGCATCACTGCCTCGACCTTGGCGGGGTCCACAGAAATGCCATCACCAGAAATCACGTGTCCCAGAAAGTGCACCTCGCTGAGCCAAAACTCGCACTTGCTGAGCTTCACATACAACTGGTGATCTCGCAACGTCTGCAGCACCACACCCAAATGGTACGCATGCTCCTCAGCAGACTACAAATAAACAAGGATGTCATCCACGAAGATGACCACGAACTGGTCCAAATACGGATGAAACACCCTCTGCATCAAGTCTATGAAGGCTGCAGGGGCATTGGTGAGCCCGAACGGCATCACCAAAAACTCATAATGCCCGTACCTCGTACTGAATGCAGTCTTCTCCACATCGGAATCGCGAATTCTCAGCTGATAGTAACCGGACCGCAAATCAATCCGCGAGAACACTCGCGCAGACTGCAGCTGGTCGAACAAATCATCAATCCGCGGTAACGGATACTTGTTCTTAATGGTCACTTCATTCAGCTGCCGATAGTCAATGCACAAGCGCAGACTACCGTCCTTCTTCTTCACAAACAACACGGGTGCACCCCAAGGGGAAAAGCTAGGACGAACATACCCCTTGGCTAACAGCTCCTGCAACTGCGCCCTCAACTCCCTCAGTTCAGCGGGGGCCATACGGTAGGGGGCCTTCGCCAAAGGTCCCGTACCAGGCGCAACCTCGATCACGAAATCGATCTCCTGTTGGGGAGGTAATCCAGGAAACTCCTGGGGAAAAATATCAGGAAACTCGCACACTACCGCAATGTCCTCGACATCTGACTCCATCCGGTCGGACACAACCACGGAGGCGAGAAAACCCTGACAACCTGAATCGAGCAATCGACGGGCTCGAATAGCAGAGATAAGGAATCTAGAAGAGGCGGAACGGATACCTTGGAAATAGAAGGTCCTCTTGCTCGGATGCTGGAAGTAGACCCTCTTCATTCCACAATCCACCACCGCTCCATGGGTCTCGAGCCAATCCATGCCTAGAATCACATCATAATCCCGAAGTTGCAACGCATATAACCTGCCTGGCATACTCCGCCCATCGATCTAAATCGGAACCTGATCGAAGCAATACGGAGTGATCATAAAATCACCCGAAGGCAACTCCACTGCCAAATCACAGGACAACTGGGTCACCGGCTCCTCGACGCTCGACGCGAAATCCTCCGAAATAAACGAATGAGACGCACCAGAATCAAACAAAACCCGAGCCGCACAACCCAAAATCTGAACGGTACCTTCCACGAGCTGCGACGCCACTGCCTCTGCCCTGGTCATGTGCGTGATCTGGCCCCGAGCTCTCTGCCTGCCTCCTACGCTAGCTGACCTGGGTAGCGGCGGATACTGTCCCTGCTGCTGCTGCTGCTGCCTCTGCTGCTGGGGAACCTGCTGCTGCTAAGGAAACTGCTGCTGCGGCTGCTTCTGAGGACAGTCGCGCGCCATATGCCCTAGCTGGTCACACCGAAAACAGATGATCGGCGCCGTGCACTGCCTGCCTGGGTGGGTCCCACCACACCGTGGACAAGGTCCTCGCGATCCACCCCCTGATCCCTGACGCTGCAAAGGAAACGACTGCTGTACACTGCCCGATGAAGCATGCTCCTGGTCCTTGGACTTCTTCTTTCGGAAATTCTTCGAGAAGAACTTCTTGACCTTCGTATCGAAGGACGCAGATCCTGTCGCCGAAGCTGCAGATGCCGGTACTCCTGAACCACCCGACGCATGCTGGAAGAAACCCTGCTGCTGGGTAGCCGGCTGCTGGCTGCGACCTGACAAGGACTGCCCCTGGCTGATCGGACCTCGAGTCCTCTGCATATCCATCTCCAAGGAAACCGCAACACGAGATGCTGTCTCTAGATCAGTGGCCCCATTCACGATCAGATGGTGCCTCAGCTCCAGCCTTAAGCCCTACACAAACTGCGTGGTCCTCACCCTCTCATGCTCCATGATGTGAGGTGCGTACCGACCCAGCTCGACAAATCGGGCCCTGTACTGCAGCACGGACATGTCACCCTGCACCAGCTCCAGAAACTCCCACATCCGCTGCGTGGCAACAATATCTGGACAGTATGTATGCTCGAAAGTACTGACAAAGTCATCCCACTCGATCTGCTCAAGTGGACGAAGCTGAAATGACGTCTTCCACTCGGAAGATCACCACCTCCGAGCCGTACCCTGCAACTGGTTGTAGGCCAACACCACTCTGTCCTCGGCAGCACTCTTCGCGGAACTGAACACCCGCTCCATCTCATCAAGCCAATCACGAGCCGCATCAGGGTCTGCCTGGCCGCTAAAGTAAGGCGGATGGAACTGCATGAAGTCCCTCACTGCTCGGCCTGGCCCACCCCTAGCAGACGAGCCCTCACCAGCCTCTCCGCCGAACTGCTTAGACATAAGCTGGTACATGCCACGGAAGAAATCCTCGGCCCCCGGAACTCTCGCAGCATCCGCGGCCTCGGTAGCCCCCGGAACTCTGCTATGCTCCTCCTGGTCCCTCAGGACCCCCTGCTGGATCTCCCGGCCTCCAGCCGACTGCCCCTGCTGAGAGCGAGAGCTCCTCCTCGGCGCCATACTCGCTCCTGAAGCAAAAGACAGAAAACACGAAAACGGCAAGGTCAAAATAAACCCGCAGTGCCTAATGCCAGCGTCACCTGTACATCATTGCTGTGGACTAGTGGACCACTACAATTACCTATGATTCTCATGTAATTCCACAACCGCGCTCTGATACCAGCTGTAACGACCGGAGAATCCGATTACCGGGAAGGCCCGATAACCCGAGACTCGCACCGCCACCCACGAGCCCGAAGACACGGAAGGGTTAAAAGGATGGTGTGGAGACTACACAAGTATCACAAATAATTGCAGAAATTAAACAGGAAATAAATTAACATTTAACATGGTCCACAATATAAAATAACAATAACAACAGTCCACGACTAGTACAGTGACAAGAAAGGAAAGTACAGCTACACGGGGCATCCCCCGGCTCTGACCTCTGGCACTACCTCTGGGCACCCGCACCACGCTGCACTCCTGACGCGCTCCCCGAAGGTGGTGCCTCACCTGAAACACGGTGAAAACATGCAGGGAATGAGTCTCGGAACAAGACTCAGCAGGGATCACTCGAACCCTACCTCGTAAAACGAGAAATCACTACACTAGCGATCGGAGAGTACCTCGGAAGGGAAAGCCATGTACTCTACAAGACAAGACCCTAGGGCACGCAAACCGACACACGTGCCACGGAGGGAAGACCAAAGCTCAAAGGTCGAACCGACAAAACCCGAAGGTCGGAAACACTCGACTGACAGTCTGTCACTCCGTACTCGACAGGAGTACCACCCACTAGAAGCACAGCCGGTAGCGTCCCCTGACGTCTTACACCGCACCGCAGGTGAACCGCCTGACGTGGTAGGTCCTACCCGAGGCGCAGACACCGAACAAGTAACCACAAACAAGTGACTAGCTGGGGTCACGCCCGTCGACGTGCGTCCACTGTCTCCAACCATGTGTGCACACACAGACCACGCGTCCTAGGTCTGGCCCTCTGACCGGTTTTCCCCTGGCACTGGACTCTGATTTGACGAGGGGCCCGACGGTAACCAGTCTAAAACCGTCCTCAGGGTAAGCCCGTACACCACTCCCTGGTGCGATCAGCACACGCGTACTGATAGGCTAAAATAATATAGGACAAAAAAATTTGACAAAACAAAAAAAATCTCATACCCAAGTTTTGTGTCGCATCAGCTCCTGAGCACACACCATCTCCACACCTACATTCCGACCACTCTCCACCTCTTTCCAGACTCTATTCCAAGCACTCTATCTCTCCATTTGAGTGCTCTTCCCCTTGTCCGAGCATTCATCTGGCTTAAACATCGGAGGGTTGTCGTCTGGGATTTCTCCTAGGGATACTTCTGACATGGTTCCTCGGCTTGCAGGTTTTCTTCTGAGTCGCTTCCTTTTTCCCAGTCATACAAATCACAGAGGTGTAACACGTGGTTCAAGATACCCTATTTTGACCTCTACACTTTTTGGCACCATTTGTGGGAAGAACAAAAATGTCATCGCACCCCGAAGAAACTACCGCAACATAAGAAACCAGCGGGGCACGGTCGGTTCCCAGAGGGCATCCTAGGGGGATCTTTCATAACCCCGACCAATCTTGTGGCTGAGGAGCTAGTCAAGATATGTTAGCTGCTCCAAATGTGGATGGTGGCCTATTAGGGCCTCCTAAATCTACAGGCGGAGCGAGACTACGCCGCGGCTTCCCCTCCTCCTAACGACAAGGGCCAGTCGGTGGTAGGCTCTCACCGAGATTGGGCACCGTTGGTAGAATATGCAGCACACACCCCGCGCCCGTGTGATGATCCTCCTCACCACCCAAGAAATCCACTCCATTCCAACCCAAGAATGGCAAGGCTCCTGTGGCAGTATGACGACGTCAAGTAGGAGCTAGAGAGGAAGGTTTGCTACCTGGACAACATCATCCAAGCTATCAAGACAAAGGGTCTAGTCAATTACGAGATCGACTTTCAAGTCCCCTTCTCACGAGAGATTTTGGAGGTGCCCATCTCTCCAAAGCTGCAGTTGTCAGCGTTCACACCGTATGACAGCACCACCGACCCCATCGACCACTTGCACAGCTTCGAGTCCAACCTGGTATTTCACCGGGGCTCGGATGCTGTGAAGTGTCTAACCTTTACCACCACTGTCTGGGAGAACGCTCGAGCTTAGTTCGTGTCCCTACCGGCATTATCTATCACCTCCTTCCAGCAAATGAAGAGGATGTTCAATGAGAACTTCCTTGGTAGCAATGAGGAGGTTAGGTCCGCTGTCAGTCTGCTCGCCATGAGACAGGGGTGTGAAGACCCATTATAGGACGTTGTTGCCCTCTTTCACAAGGAGGTGTGAGCGACGTCACGCGGTTTGAGAAATGAAAATGCGGAGCACGCGGGCTCGTTTTGTTTTCTGCAACACAGAAATAAGAGAAAAGAGAAGGGGCCACCACGGGAGATTGCTCCGGCGGGGCGAGCGGGACAAATGCAATATAGCAAGATATGGGGGTTAAACGGCCATAGCGGGAAGTGACTCGCCGCGGCCTCGGGGGGACGTGAATGGTGCAGAATTCAAATAGCAAGAATTGAAATGGCCATTGCGGGAAGTGACTCGCCGCGGCCTCGAGAGTATAGCAGATATACCAGCAATTCAAGATATACAAGAGAAAGGATATAATTCAAACGGCCATTGCGGGAAATGACTCGCTGCGGCCTCGAGAATATGAGCAGATAAGAATATAACAGGATATAAAGAGAATATAAAGAACGGGAGTTTAAAAGGCCATTGGGGAAGTGACTCGCCGCGGCCTCGAGAATATGAGCAGATAAGAATATAATAGAATATAAGGAGAATATAAAGAACGGGAATTTAAACGGCCATTGGGGAAGTGACTCGCCGCGGCCTCGAGAATATGAGCAGATAAGAATATAACAAAATATAAAGAGAATATAATAACGGGAATTTAAACGGCCATTGGGGAAGTGACTCGCCGCGGCCTCGAGAATATGAGCAGATAAGAATACGAGAATATGAGCAGATAAGAATATAACAGAATATAAAGAGAATATAAGAACGGGAATTTAAACGGCCATTGGGGAAGTGACTCGCCGCGGCCTCGAGAATATGAGCAGATAAGAATATAACAGAATATAAAGAGAATATAAGAATGAGAATTTAAACGGCCATTGGGGAAGTGACTCGCCGCGGCCTCGAGAATATGATGTGATCGTCTGGGGCCAAAGACCCCAAAATAAAGAAATGATCGCGCCTACCTTACTAGCAGGAAGTGGCGGGTTGCTTCTTCCTCCCCCTTCGACCGGCCGACGGAGAGGGCCTTCTTTAGTTACCCTTGCAAAACAACAGACAGTAAATAAACGGAATTAGAAAATGACAGTGCAGTAGCAATCCCTTACAAGGAAAGTGATGAAATTGTAGCAGGGCACACACCTGGTTGGTGTGGTTTTAAACCCCTCTCGGACACGAGTAGGAGGGAAATGTAATGATGAATGGAGTTATGCCAAAGTATAAGATTCCCTTATGGAGGGAGACGAAGAATGGAAGATGATGAATGCAAAAGAACTACGAAGAAAAGGAGAGTGTTGGCTTATTTGATGGGAATCGACGCCGAGCATTAACTTTTATTTTTACATTTGAGTCCTTTTATTTACTTTTATATCCTTGGGAAAGTATATGTACAATTGTAAGGCTTTGTAAGCCAATGTGTCATTCCCTAGGATTGTGTGGATTTTTATGCAAAGGTGTAGTAGGTCCAGTTAGGGGGCCCCCTCCCCTTCCCCATTGGTCCACCTCATCCATGTGGGGCTGGTCAACCATCCTAGGTGGCCATCTAGAAGGTTTGAATGCTAATTGACCACATGGGAGACAAAGGGGTTAAAATTTCAAAGGTTGGCCACCTACCTTACCTACCTAGTCAAAGGAGTGCTCCATTCATATGTAATTTATTTATTTTGAGTTTTGACCACATGGGGGATGAAAATGACATATTTCTCATGAAATTATCAGCCCCCCCACCCCTTGCTATTTTCTATATAAGCCTATGTATAGTGTCATTAGAGATTAATGAAGAAAAAATTATAAAATTGGCTTGAGCCATTGAAGGGTGTGCCCTTGTTCCTCTCTCCCCCTGGTGTTCTTCTCCTCCAACCTCAAGTTCTAGAGTGATTCTACCTTCTATCATCTCCTCTCAACCTCCGGTGATCGTCTGTGCCGCCGCCGCCGCCGTTCGTGCCGCCTTCGAGCCGCCACGGGATCGTCTTCGATTTTCTGTCCTGCTGGACAGAGGTGTAGTTCGAGAATTCCTGAAGCCAGCCACGAGTTCTGATCGATTTGAAATTTTGAGGGTTGGTTCCTATCTTCTAGCCCCTTCTCCAAAAAAAAATTGAAGTTCACAATCCACCGTTTCATATCTTTACCATTTCGTTCAACTCTCAATCTCAGATCTGTTCTGTCACTGTCTACAGTGACAGTAGCCCTGAGTTCTCCTCCTTCGACCACCCTTTTGATTTTATTTAGACCTCCCAATTTAACTGTGTGCTCTATCCATCGTCCCCTACCACCACAATTGTTCTTAAATTTTGATCATCCTTCTACCTATTTTTCAAAATTCATGTTCTACCAGAGCTACAGTACTTTCAGCCAGATCCCAGATCCGACCTTTGTCCACTGAACAAATCACAGAAAATCATAGACACATCCAAACGTGTCCAAACCAATTTGGCCATCTTCCCATCTCAATTTACAACAACGTTTCTGAAGAACACATCTTCGAATTTGGACATCCACATCACGGTCAAAGGCAATCAACAGTCAAGTTCTTTGCAGGCCTGAGTCTTTGGTTACTGTACAACAGGAGATTGAAAATTCCATAAGTCAAGATCCGAGCAGATCCAGGCCAGATCTTTGGGCCTAGGTTGAAGAACTTCAAGCTAGCTTTCCAACGGCGCCAGTCTCGTGTCGATCCGACATCGGGGCTGATCGCAGCGTCCATTCTCGCCGGAGCGCGCACTGTAAAACAGCAACCACCAGTCCGTGGACAGCAAACCCGACGGGTGTCGATCGGAGCCGCCCGACCTCCGGGCGACGTTCCAGTGTGCCGCCAGTCCGGGGATCGCTTCCACCAGTGTCCCCACCACAGTGGTGACACCGGGTCCCACACGGTCCCTCCGGACAGCACGTGGGCCCCACCGTCACTAGTTCGAGTGCAGCCGAAGCTACGCGGAAAGCCGCCCGTCAACCCGTATTCGGTCCTCCCGGGCCGCGTTGTGTCGCCCTTTACCTCCCTGCATGGAGTGGGCATATTTCCATTGCTGTACTATTCATGTATTAACTGTCCCGGGAGCACGAGTTCGGCCGGGCCCGTCGTCCCCACGTCGAGCGCGTGGAGGTATCGCATTCGCTCCTTACTTGGCATTTACTTAATTTCATATATGCTTGCTTATGCCACTGCTAGAGAGCATGATAGGTAATTAGCTCGCTTTCTATTTATATCACCGCTGCTGCGAGAGAGTGAGCGAGACCGTCCCGTGACCCGATCCGGGCACGAAGTGCGAGCCGACCACCCTAGCTCTTGCCGGTTTCTCAACCGCGCACGTCCGACGCTTCCCTCGTTAAGGGACGATCGCGAGCTTGTCGTGTCCGTGTCTCGTCCCGCATCAATTTGGTATCAGAGCGAGGTTGAGTCTAGGGTGTTTGCATTCACAAAAAAAAGTGTCATTTACGTCTAGTCATTAGTCATTGTCTAAGTCGTGTTTAGGGTCATCATTGTTTCAAAACAAAAAAAAGTGTCTTTTTGTATTTACATCCCTTTACTCGGTATATCAAAAGGTGTTGTCCGAACGTTAGGCTACGCCTATCGGGAAGGCCGCACACTTGCGCGAGTGACCTTCGGGTCAATTATCTCCGCCACGTACCGAGTCTTGGTTTACGTCTAGGGTCCTTAGTGTGCATGCATTCCAACTTTGCATTACTTAGGGTCGTGTCTAGTGTCTTGCCCAAATGGCCTTGCATATCCATTCCTAGGGATCCATTCCCGTATTTTGGCAACTATGGCCAACCCATGTCGACCCGTCCAAGGTGATAGGTCCGTGTCCGAGTACATTCGGGCATATCATAAGTATTGGTTGGAACATGGCTTGGGAGAGGAGAGCAAAACGGCCGCATTTCAGTTCCGGAGAGGTTTGCGCCTTCACTTCCAATTGGAATGTCTTATCCGCAATGCATTCTCTCTAGCGGAATCCTATACGGTCGCTCTAGTGGTCGAACCATTTGAGTCACACTTCTCTCGGTATGGTGGCTTTCGACAAGCATCCACCTCCCAGCCGCCTACACCATGGCCTTCACCACTCGAGAGAGTTCCAATGTCATCCATCTCTATTTCCGAATTTGATTCGGAATCCTCTCATTTGGAACCACCAAGGCCCGAGCCACCCGTATTTCTAACGGGTACGCTTTTCATAGCCGAGCCGCTTCTTAGTTGGCTCAAGGATGGCTTGGTCCCACCTCCCTTCCCATCAATGGACCCCACACTACCACTAGTGTCAAGCAACTCATTTCATACCACCTTCCGGTCTCGTCACTATGTGGACACATTGGACGACCTTCTTAAAGGGTTAGACCGGCAGTTGACCTTTACACATTTATTGGCCCGAGGCTTCGACCAACCCGCTAGTCTTAGCTTCACCCATCCGGCCTATGGGTCCATTACCTCCGAGTGCACCGTGGGTTGTGTCACCACGGAGATCCTCTTACTCTTTCCCTTACCGGCCGAGCCCGAATCCATACCCTTTTGTCCGAGGGAGGAATCATACTTCTTGCTTACGGTCCCCGTCCCACCCATCACAATGCAAGAAGGTGACTATCCACACCTTCAAAACTTCTACACGTGGGACCGTGACTTGGGGGAGCCCACCACAAGGGGTCATACCTTCTTCGATCCCTTTGACCCATTCCTTAGTGGACCCCATGACCCACCTTATATAGTTCATTTCTTCAAGGGAGTCCACTATCACACTCCTACCCCACGGGCCGGGTCATTTACACCCACCAAGCCCGTCCACGATACAACAACATTCGGCCCTCCTAGCCCTCTCAAGTCCCCCAAATCCAAAGGGCCGTCCATGCATGACTGGGTCATACTTGGATGTTTAGGTGTTCCCCATACCACCCATCTCCGGTTACATAACATGCATGCATGGCACACATTCGGGTGTCCTGGTCCGCCGTCACCTATGTACGGGTCGGACTAACAATAGGTGTGTCTAGAGTCATGTATGAGTCGGTTTCTTATTTGTGTGGTTTGCATATGTGTGTTAGTGCATGGTGAGTCTGCATATGTCGTGTGCAAGCTCGTCGATGTCAGTCCCTTATGAGTGTGAAAGCGAGTAGACTCACTCGATGAGTATGGGATTGGCTCTACATCTATACCCGGATCAGTCACCTACAGGGACTCAGCGGTGATTCCTAGTGAGTCTTCGAGCTGCTTCCTTCCCTTTTGAGAGTGCCCCACCCGGAGTGTCCACCTCTAGCCCGTAGCAGCTTGTGCATATCGAGTATATATGGATTGAGCAGGTGACGATCACTTGGAGTGGAGCATACCCGCGCTACTCGGCACGGTGACGGATCCGCCGGAGTACTCGAGCATCCATACCCCTACTCGACGGGGTCGAGTTCCTCCCACCCGGGGAGAGTTGATGGGAATCGACGCCGAGCATTAACTTTTATTTTTACATTTGAGTCCTTTTATTTACTTTTATATCCTTGGGAAAGTATATGTACAATTGTAAGGCTTTGTAAGCCAATGTGTCATTCCCTAGGATTATGTGGGTTTTTGTGCAAATGTGTAGTAGGTCCAGTTAGGGGGCCCCCTCCCCTTCCCCATTGGTCCACCTCATCCATGTGGGGCTGGTCAACCATCCTAGGTGGCCATCTAGAAGGTTTGAATGCTAATTGACCACATGGGAGACAAAGGGGTTAAAATTTCAAAGGTTGGCCACCTACCTTACCTACCTAGTCAAAGGAGTGCTCCATTCATATGTAATTTATTTATTTTGAGTTTTGACCACATGGGGGATGAAAATGACATATTTCTCATGAAATTATTAGCCCCCCCACCCCTTGCTATTTTCTATATAAGCTTATGTATAGTGTCATTAGAGATTAATGAAGAAAAAATTATAAAATTGGCTTGAGCCATTGAAGGGTGTGCCCTTGTTCCTCTCTCCCCCTGGTGTTCTTCTCCTCCAACCTCAAGTTCTAGAGTGATTCTACCTTCTATCATCTCCTCTCAACCTCCGGTGATCGTCTGTGCCGCCGCCGCCGCCGTTCGTGCCGCCTTCAAGCCGCCACGGGATCGTCTTCGGTTTTCTGTCCTGCTGGACAGAGGTGTAGTTCGAGAATTCCTTAAGCCAGCCACGAGTTCTTATCGATTTGAAATTTTGAGGGTTGGTTCCTATCTTCTAGCCCCTTCTCCACAAAAAAATTTAAGTTCAAAAGCCACCGTTTCATATCTTTACCATTTCGTTCAACTCTCAATCTCAGATCTGTTCTGTCACTGTCTACAGTGATAGTAGCCCTGAGTTCTCCTCCTTCGACCACCCTTCTGATTTTATTTAGACCTCCCAATTTAACTGTGTGCTCTATCCATCGTCCCCTACCACCATAATTGTTCTTAAAGTTTTATCATCCCTCTACCTATTTTTCAAAATTCATGTTCTACCGGAGCTACAGTACTTTCAGCCAGATCCCAGATCCGACCTTTGTCAACTGAACAAATCACAGAAAATCATAGACACATCCAAACGTGTCCAAACCAATTTGGCCATCTTCCCATCTCAATTTACAACAACTTTTATGAAGAACACATCTTTGAATTCGGACATCCACATCACGGTCAAAGGCAATCAACAGTCAAGTTCTCTATAGGCCTGAGTCTTTGGTTACTGTACAACAGGAGATTGAAAATTCCATAAGTCAAGATCCGAGCAGATCCAGGCCATATCTTTGGGCCTAGGTTGAAGAACTTCAAGCTAGCTTTCCAACGGCGCCAGTCTCGTGTCGATCTGACATCGGGGCTGATCGCAGCGTCCCTTCTCGCCAGAGCGCGCGCTGCAAAACAGCAACCACCAGTCCGTGGACAGCAAACCCGACGGGTGCCGATCGGAGCCGCCCGACCTCCTGGCGATGTTCCAGCGTGCCGCCAGTCCGGGGATCGCTTCCACCAGTGTCCCCACTACAGTGGTGACACCGGGTCCCACACGGTCCCTCCGGACAGCACGTGGGCCCCACCGTCACTAGTTCGAGTGCTGCCGAAGCTACGCGGAAAGCCGCCCGTCAACCCGTATTCGGTCCTCCCGGGCCCCGTTGTGTCGCCCTTTACCTCCCTGCGTGGAGTGGGCATATTTCCATTGCTGTACTATTCATGTATTAACCGTCCCGGGAGCACGAGTTCGGACGGGCCCGTCGTCCCCATGCCGAGTGCGTGGAGGTATCGTCTTCGCTCTTACACTTGGCATTTCGCTTATTTCATATATGCTTGTTTATGCCACTGCTAGAGAGCATGTTTTAGGACCTAGCTTGCTATAATTTCATATCACCGCTGCTGCGAGAGAGTGAGCGAGACCGTCCCGTGACCCGATCCGGGCACGAAAGTGCGAGCCGACCACCCTAGCTCTTGCCGGTTTCTCAACCGCGCACGTCCGACGCTTCCCTCGTTAAGGGACGATCGCGAGCTTGTCGTGTCCGTGGTCTCGTCCCGCATCATTATTGGATGTGCCGATGGTGAGATCCGGCGGAGCTTCGACAGCGTAGGGACGACGTGGAAGCACGGTGGATGAAGACGGCCTTCCTCCTGCGAGTGCGGGCACCCGAGAATCCGGCAGAACCTCCCCCTGCAAAAGATCCACGGGTTAGAAATGAGATCCGGCAGCCTGTCGGACCTCTTAGAAACTCCCCTCGGACTGAGGGGGGGGTCTCTATTTATAGGCCTCTGGAGGATGGAGGCGTCCAGGACCCTGGATGCCTTCATCAGGGCAAAAATTATATTTTATTCTAATTATATTTATTTATTTCGAATATTTTCAAGGAGGCGTCTAGGCAACTGGACGCCTCCATAAAAGCCCACCGAACCCCCGCCGAAAGTCGCACGCGGTTGTGAACCGTGTCACACCGACATCAAAAAATATATATTAAAAGAAATTAAAGCTAAATGAAAAGGAGCAAGAGGTTGCTAATGGAGTGTGATCGCCAGAGGGGTTACCTCAAAAGGGAGGGAGAATGATCGCGGATACCTGGTAAGAAAAGTGATGCGGGATGGATTGTGGTTTTTCTCCTCCTCCTTCTACCGGCCGGCCGATGAAGGGGGTTTCTCTTTCTTGATTACCCTTAAACAAAACACAAATAACCAAAGTAGAAGGGGATTAGCCAAGAGTAGTATCAATCCACAATTAGAATAAGGTAATGAAATATGAACATGAAGAACACACCTTTTGGTCCTTTTTAGAACCCCTAAGAGAATTAGGGAGAGGAAATATGATGCAAAGAGGAGATATGATGCAAAGACTAATGCAAGGATCACTATATGATGAACAATGATGGGATGAGTAGCAAACTAATGAAACAACTCCCTGCTGTTCCTGACAACAGTAAAGGGAGAGAACCCAAGAAGGTGGCTTCCGGCTGGTGCAACAGGAAGAAGGAAGAAGCAAGTCCTTTCTTCTGAACTCACGACAGTAGCAAACTATCTCTGCCTGTTAACCTGCTGCTCTCTGCTTGCTAACTGTTCTCTCTTCTCTTTTTTTAACTATTGTTGTTAACCTCGCGTTAGCAGAACCCAGGGCTATATTTATAGGGTGCAAACCATAGATTTAGTGGGATTAGAACGGGCAGCAGTCATCTATGGTAATGCCTCTACTTCCCTAATCCAAGAAGGTGATTGAAGCAGAGCAGGGATCTCTCCAGGAAAGGTTCATTCGAGCAGGACACGGAAGGGTGAAAGACGACTCTCCGAAGGGCGTCAATTGAAATTGACGACCTGCCTCAAGGCGTTAATTAAAATGACGACCGAAAAAAAAGCGTCAATTAACACGTTTAATTTTAGCAACAAAATCGTTTCCTTATTTAAAAATGATGAAATGACGCCTGTATCGATGGGCGTTAATTGATAAACGACCCTCTTGGGGACGTCAATTCTTGATTTTCCAATTTGTTTAGAATTCGTAATATTCCAAAAACTGACGCCTCTGCCAACGGTCGTCCTTTCATTGAGCGACGCCCAGGTCTAAGCCGTTATTAAAAAGAGGCCCAACGTCAAGTTGTTAATTCCAAAAAAAGCTAAGAAAATCACAGAAAACACATAAAAATAGAAAAACTTCATATCAAATCAATATTGAGGTTCACTTTGGGGCGTCATATGGTGACATGAGATTTTACTCGACATAGTGTCAGTTTTGGCGTGTCTACAGCTGCCCCGCCTTGGCGTCTGCTTTACAAGGGAGTGAGACGGAATGAAGTGAAAGTGCAACAAGCAGAATGAAGTGGAATGAACTGATAAGTAGATGCCAATGTGTGATGTGACACGCCTCTGACACTAAGCGTTGGAAATCTTTCCAAGATTCTGAACAAAACAACTTTGGATGATTACAAGAAAAGCATCAATCAGCTGGAAAAAGGGAACTAAAAATGTGCACGAGGGCACGAAATGGGGACACCATTGGAGAGCGGTTACCAGCCAATGTGGACGTGCTACAACCAAGGTGGATTTATAACAAAATACAATGAATTGAGATGAAGATCCAGCAAATGAACGCTTTTCAAGGAACCAGCCTGAGCGACTTCAAGGAGAATAAAGTATCAGATTTGGAATGGAATATCTCATGTCAACTCAGTTAAGAGCGAGCGACCTTCATTATTGGCGTAATATGGAGATTTTCATCATTAAGCTCAAAGTCCTACATGATGCATGCTGGGCTAAAAGAAAAAAGATTAAAACAAACTAAAAATAGAAAATAATCAAGGATAATATTGCTAAGCCATCTAGGTTTGGTCAAGAATCCAGATCTCTAAGCTGACACTAAGCCGAAGCCCGTTTGTCCATGCATCAACTCAGAAAGTGGAACCGTCGTCCCAAACCTTGAATGACTCAACGGCCTATCCGTGCGATCAAGACTCTCCTGGAATTATCACTGTTTTTGATGAAGGGGAACTCAATTCCAGGTTTATCAGAACCACAAGGTCCTTGATATGCTATAATAGCGTAGAATATTATATAGATAACAATGCTTTACAGGAGAAACACAAAAAAATGGAATGACGTTACCCCAATGAGTCAACCACGAATCTCCAGACCTGCACTCTTCTGTACTTAAAAATTCATCAGTCCACATAAAAAATGATCAACTCACAAATGAATTCTCAACTATCACATGATCATAAGTGCATAATATAAAGGCCTCTAATAATAAAAGATAGCACTTGAGCTCATAAAAATGTTTATAAAGCAATCCAACATGTGAGATCAGAAATTGACGACCATAGGAAGCGGCGTCCAAATGATAAAAGATGACTAGCATAAAGGCGTTAATTGCATTAAAGGTTCGATTAGGAGTTGGAAAGCAAATGACGCTCTTCAGAAAGGCATTAAATAAAAGGCGACCTGAAGCAAGTCGTTAATTCAATAAATGACGCCCTGAACCCTGTCGTTAATTAACTGAAATTACGAGACAACACTCTTCCGTCTCTGAAATAGAAAGCTTGAACCCAGTCTTATTCGTATTCAACTCTTGAGCTTCGAACATCCATCAGAAACTTCAAACTCCTATAAAGGAGGGGATTTCCTTCAGTAAACCACCGAATCCTCCGTTCTGCTTTCTTCTTTTCGTTCATACACAGGTGCTGCAGGCTGCTGCTATTTTTCGTGAAGCTCAGTACCGCAACATATGATTGCAATATGCAGAGAGCCATGAAGAAGGCCAAGACTTCCACTCCCAGGCTTTCCGAGATCAACGGCCATGTAAATAATAGAATTGCTATGAACCAGGTACTTTAAAATTTGAGTTGCTTATTTTTTCCTATTCTGCATTATTCCCTTCAACTCTCATCCCTCTTCTCCTCTGTGCTTTCTCTTTTCTTTTCTACAGGACTATCCAAATATTCCAGGGGCAAGGAGATTCACAAAGAATAAATGGCTTCCCCTCTTGCTTTCCAAGTTTAGCTCAGACATGAGGGCCTTCCTATCTAGATGGCACCTCCTAGGTTTGGTCACCCATGCTAAACACTATGACCAAATTCACCTAGATTGGGCAGCTATAGGAGCTCTTGTGGAGATATGGCACCCTTCTACCCATACCTTTCTTTTCTCTACCTTTGAAGCCACAATTTTATTAGAAGAATTAGAAATGATCTTAGGCTTAAAGAAGATGAAACAAGGGGATGAGGAGAAGATGGCCATCATGCCAAGACAAATTACCTCTCATGAACTACTATCAAGCTTGATTCCTAGCCCCAACTTAGTGAGCCAAATCAAAGCCACAAAAGGGATTAACCTCTTAAAGCTTGCCTCATGGGTCTATAAAAGGGCCGACCAAGCTAAAGAGGATGATGAAATAGAACGGGTGGCAAAGGCCTTTGTTGTATGCTTGGCGGGAGCAATCTTGTTCCCCTCTATGGAAGATTTTCTAGAAGAGTCCCAATTGAGCGCTATAGCTAGCCTTTGGGAAGGAGAGAGAGCGGGACCGGTGATATTAGCCTATCTATATAGTGGGCTCACCTCGGCGGCAATGGGGAGACCGATTTATGGATGCATGATCGTTCTCTCTAGTTGGGTAGATCTCCATTTTAAATTTGACCCATGCGAGGAGGCCCAACAATCATCAAGGATATTCTCTAAAAGCCATCTTTCCTATATGACCGGCTCATTGGGGTTGAGCAATAGAGTGATGAACCGGATTCCTCAAATCAAGAAAAGTGTGGAATGGAGGGAGCACCTCAAGGTGATGCCTAAGAATCTCTTCACATGCGCCCCGGGGCTACTCAAGGTTCAACAACTCCGCACACGATTCTCTCCCGGGACGGATCTTCGGCTAATAGGTGCTACAGAATTTGCACTATACAACTCTCATAGGTGCCTTCCTCAACTCGGGCTTCCACGGAGACTATTCGAGGACTTATCTCATCTCCCTCCTATCAAGACAAGGGACATCGGCAGCAATGAAGATGGAGAAGAAACCACCACAATTCAAGCCTTATGGAAAATCAGCAAAGCTCATTAGCCTGTGGAAAACTTAGAAGAAGACAAAGATCAGTGGAAAGCATATGTAATAGCTTTAAGAAATTTAAGGCCCCAAACGGCTCATTAGATGTATTGTCATCTTTTCATCAATAAAATAATGATAATCTTCCATTAGAGCCAAATTATAATGTTTCTGATTAATTCCTCCAATAATCAGCGTTTCTGTTCTGAATAACGACTTAGAGAATGGCGTCAATTCCAAAAGTAACGCCTTCCAACACGTCGTCAATCATTAATCATTTTTTAAAATCAAAATATCAATTCCCATGATTGACGCCTTCCTCAAGTGGCGCTAATTGATTCACGTCCCAGGATAAGGCGTTAATTTGATTCAAATTCCAACAATTAACCGTTTAAATTCTAAAAGTAACGCCTTCAGAAAAGCCACCTCTTATATAAATGACGCCTGCAACGAAGTCGTCAATTAAAAACTGTAATGATGACTTCAATCACATCTATCAATTCCATTAAATGCGCCTGACGATGGTAACGGATTCCCACGCAAAGATAAAATGACGCCCCCATGCATGTCGTCAAATCTTGAAATAACGCCCATAAGTATACCCGTCAATTCAAAAAGAGGCGCCTTTCCTTAGGTCGTTAATTAATTTTGACCGTTTGATTTTTCTTTCCCTCCTTCCTTCTTCTTCCTTCGCCCTCTTTCCCTCTTTCCCTCTTTCTGCAACCCTAACCGCATGAACCCTCCCTCTCCAACTCTCTCACTCTTAGTATCTCTCTCACTCTCTTCTGGCAGCCATGGCCGGCGGTGGACTCAAACGCCAACGGGTCTCGGCCCCCGACGTGGTGGACTTGGAAGGCGAAGAAGTCGCGGAGGAACATGCCGTGGAGGAGCTTCCTCCCGCGGCGGCCGAGGAAGCTCCAGCGGCGGAGCACGGCGAGGAGGAAGAAGAAGTTGAAGAAGATGAAGAAGAAGATGACGGTGAGGAAGACGGAGAAGAGGAAGACGAGGGAGAAGAAGAGGAAGGAGGAGATGAAGAAGGAGAAGAACATGAAGAAGGAGGAGAAGAACCACCGGCCACGGCGGCGGTCATCCCTCGCCCCGGCCAATCGCGGCGGCCACGGCAGCCACGTCCTCAACTCCAGGGAGGGCTAGTGGTGCCCGAGCGACGGAAGGTAAGCCTCAAACCCCATTTCCTATTTTTTTATTTTTCTTCAATTTTATTTCCATTTTTCATCCTCTGTCAAAGCTCTCGGACGACACAGAGAAAAGATGCCCCAAGGGGTGTCGTTAATTAAAACGACTCCTTGAGGGTCGTCAGTTTCAAATATATATTTTTTTCAAAAAAAGTTAATTCATAAATCACGCCCTGCAACATGTCGTTATTTTAAAAATTATCATGCTTAGCTTCATGCCGTTATTTTCCATGATTTCTTTTATCTCAATTAGTTATTTTCAATATATGAGCCCCTGTTGATTTTTATTTCGCATGCTGTTTTAATTTAAAACCCTGGGAAAACAACGCCCCCCGTCGGGGCGTCAATTCAACAAACAACGACCAATGGTGTGGTCGTTAATTAAAAAAGACAGAATTTCTTTTTTGGGCAAAAAATTGCTCACTCTGAACAACGTCCCCTACAGGGGCGTTAATTAAACAACTGACGACCCAGGGATGGGCGTCAATTCAAAATTTCTTGGAATTTAGGAAATTAGTTTTAAAAAAAAACGTCCCCCACAGGGGCGGCTTCTAGATAAACAACGACCCAGGCTGGGTCGTTAATTCAATGAACGCACAGTATCACTCGAAACCCATTTGGAAATAGCGTCGCCCTCAGGGGTGTCAATCATAAAAACCACGACCCAAGGCAGGTCGTTAATCATCCAAACAGCAAATATCACAGTTAATGAACTTGAATGAATTTTCACATGAAAACTTAAGCAAAAAAATTTCTTTTATATGCATGCAGGGGCTGATGAGGACACGGATTTCTTGGGTCGAGGTCCAGGCAGCGTACTACTGCCTCCCCGAGTTCCAGAGAGCCAGGGTAGATGCCATGGGGTTTGGGGCTTTCCTTAGCATTGAGCCAGTGAGACCCGACCTACCCTTGATCCAGGTTTTGAGAGAGAGGTGGGATAGGTCGAGCCGGATATTTCTGATGCCGTGGGGTCACATGGTCGCCAGCCTAGAGGATGTGGCTAGGATTACCGGGTTGAGGGTTGACAGTGAGGCGGTGAGTGGGATCACCCTACCCGACTATAGCGAGCTTACCCAGAGACTGCTAGTGCTAGAGACCGTCTATGAGACACCTAGCGAGTGTAGGACCATCTACCGCACCGACCTTACCATGGCCATGGGTTTGGGTGATGCTAGGCATAGATCTAGGGAGTCCCTACAGCAGTTCTCACAGAGGTTGATAGATGGGGCTAGGGCTGCCTACTGCTAGGACCCGGCTGACAGGGAGAGGGTAGACCGAGATTTGAGGAGGTTTTTTTCTTGATGCTCGGGAGGCTGCTGCTTGGTACGAAGGGCGATGTCATCAACTGCCGATTCTTGGGGATACTCGAGGACCTGGAGGGCGTCGGTCGATACGCCTAGGGAGCAGCGTGTTGAGTCTTTACATGTTTTGAGGATGACAACACTATGAGCCTTAGTGGAGAACAAAAAAAAAATATTTCTCTGTGGAAAATAAACTTTCGAGTCACTTCAGTTATTTTCAGGGGTTGTCTTCGTGCTGATTACTGAAGCAGCTCGAGTTGTTCTGATAAACTTCGAGTCATTTTCCTGTGAACCTCGTGTCGTTCCCTCAGTATTTAGTTGTTCATCTCGAGTCATCTTTTTTAATTTTTGCTCGTGTTTTCGTGTCATTTACTGTAGTTACTCGAGTCATTTTTTCTGCTTTCACTGTTTTATCACGTGTCGTTGTAGCCGTTCCTATCTTCTGTCCTCGTGTTATTTTTCCTCGACCCCGTGTCCTTTTTGCTTTATGACCACACTTCGTGTCGGTTTCTGTTTTCATCTTCGAGTTGGTTTCAATCCGTGTCGTTTCGTGTCGTCCTCATTTTCGAGTCGTTCTTCGTGTTGTTTCTGTGTTTGTGTCTCCGTGTTATTTTTATGTCTTCGTGTTACTTTTTTCTATCTTCGTCCAGGTTTCCTCTGATCGCGTGTTTTACTACCGTTTTACTCCGTGTTATTTCCTTCTCACCTCATGCTGTTCTCATCTGACTTCGTGTCGTTCTCTTTGTAGTGTTTGTTTTGTTACAGTGGTACTTCGTGTCGTTCTCTTTGTAGTGATTGCTTTATTGTTGTGTATCTCGTGTCGTTCTCTTTTTACCTCGTGCTGTTTTCATCTGACCTCGTGTCATTCTCTCTTTATTTCGTACTATAGTAATCTTGTGTATCTCGTGTCGTTCTCAGTATAGTGCATCTCGTATTGCTATCACATACCTCATGCAGTTTTAGTTTTTGTTGCCCTGAGTTTTAATGGTTTTGATTTCTTTGCAAGAGAAGAAGAAAAACAAAAAGAAGAAGGTGGTCCGAGGAAGAATATTCCCCAGTGACTGGGTTGCACGTGATCCAATGCTAAAGGAACCAATGCTATAAAGGCACGTGGCATGAAGGTTCTGGATCAAGTGTGGGAGGCACACGCATTCTGCACCTTATCCACCTGCTGCTGCTATATATTGAAGCATTCGTCCACAGATGAAGGTTGATCGAAAGGGAAAAAGAAAAAGCATAAGTGCAGAGAGTTCGATCCAGCAAAAGAAGAGAAGAAAATAGAGGGCAGAAACTGAAGAAGAGGAAGAAGAGAGAATAGCAGAGAGAGTGAGAGAGAGAGAGCTCGAAGCTGAGAGTTCAGAAAGAAGAAGAAGAAGAAGGATTCTGGTTTCAGGATCAAATCCGAACCAGTTTGCTCTATTGTGAGCTATATTTCATGTTTCATCGTTCCAGCATTCAGTCTGCTGTATCTTTTTAGTTTCTTGTTTTTGATCTTTCTTTATTGTTCTAGTTGTGTCTCCGTGTCTCAGGTTGAGATCGGTGGTCCTCCTATTCTGTTGGTTCAGGAGTAGGGAGACGCTGTCTCCAGTTGCAAGTGGCCGTGTGCTGCTTGTGGGTTCCCTCTAGGCTTCAGAGGAAGAGAGACCTTGGTCTCTGGTTCTAGTGACTGCAGATCACTAGTGTTCCCTCCGGTTGGAGGAAGAGGAACTTGTTTCCTAGTTTCTAGGGACTTGGCGTCCTTAGGGTTCCCTGCGGGTGTGGAGGAAGAGGGGAGGGTGTTCCCCTGGTGAAGCTGTGAATCAGCCGTTGTCGCAGACTGAGTCTGCTTGGCTAGCCGGTGCTAGTGGAAGCCTCACTTCGGTTTGAAGTGAGGGGTGGACGTAGGCAGACTGAAGGTCTGACCGAACCACCTTAAAAATCCCTGGTGCAGTGTGTTTGGTTTCTATTCTGGCTTTGGATCTATTCGGTAGATGCTTGTCTAGGCCGATCCATCTCTATCTTCCTAGCTGATCGTTCTGCGCGGTTAGTGTTTGACCGTTAAGATCTTTTTCCGGAAACTCCTAATCGAGAACTTAATTTTTAAATCCTTTGTTTTTACTGGTAAAGGTCCATTCACCCCCCTCTGGACCTATCAATTGGTATCAGAGCGGTCTCTGGTTCAGAATCCAACGATTCTCAGAGGATCCTCTACGTGTTTCCTGTGTGCATTGTTTTGCTTGTGAGTTAGTGTTGATAACTGATGGCAATGGCTAATCCACCGATCTTTAAGGGATCTAATTTTGACATTTGGTTCAGTATTTTTCGCATGTTTGTTAAACAAGCTGATAAGGACTTGTGGAAGTTGATTTCACAAGGCCCGTATGAACTGCCCAAGAAAAGTTCCAAGTGGACGGACAGTGAGAATCAGATGTTCCGAGAGAATCAAAAGGCCTTAAACCTAATGTTAACAGCGACTGATAAAGCCTTGCATTCCTGTTTCCATGATTGCAGATCCGCCAAGGATATTATGGACCAGTTGAAGCTAGCCCACAGGAGAAATGAAAGCACATGCATGATGGTTAGCAGAAGTGACCACAGTACCAGCCAAGAGGTGGAGGAGAATGAAGAAGAGGTAAACCTCTTCGAGAACTTTTCTATAGAAGATTGGGAAAATGCTTACAGCGGTTTATTTGAGTCATATGAAAAATTGCAAAAACGATATAAAAAATTGAAAAGGAATAAGGGATTAGATAATTCAAGATCTGACTGTAAAAATTGTGCTGAATTGAAGAGTTCTCATGATGCATGGTTGTCTAATCTACAAATGTTGAAAAAATAAAATGATGTGCTAATCAATGGAAATAAGAATCATGTGAGTGAGATTGATTCCCTGAGAAAATTCTCAGCTGAAAGCAAGGAAAGTTTAGAGAAGCTCAGGATTGAAAATAAAGTTCTTGCTGAAAATCTGAAGCCATTAAGTCTGTCAACTTTGAATTACAGAAAAACATTGAGAAACTGCAAAAAGACTTGAAAACTTTTAAGGATGGAAGAAAATCTGAAACTAACTCTGATGATCAGATTTTGATAAACGAATTAATTCAGAATGACAGACTAAAGGAAGAAATTGAGAAACTAAAACAGTTGAACACCATCATGTCAGAGAGATTGCTGACATTTGAAAAGGGTAAACATGTGGTGTCCAATAATTCAGAAGAAATTGATGAGTTGAGAAAGGAAGTTGAGAAATACATAATTGCCAACAAAGTCTTGAATGAGGCTGTCAATTGCAGTGAACAAGAGACTGCAAGTTATGAGTTACACATTGTCTCTTTAGAAGAAGAAATCCAAGACTTAAGGAAATCTTTGTCTAAATTTGTTGATGGGCAAGAAAATCTGAACAAACTGCTGGGAGTAAAAGTCCATTTTCAGAAGGAGGGGTTAGGTTATAACCCTGTAAATAAAAAGACCTTTGAAAATAAAATTCAGACATATTCTGTTTCTAGCTCTACTTTTGAGAAAAAGGGATTGGGCTACAATCTAGTCATGAGTAAGGTCTATGGATCAAATTTGGAAACTGTTTTTGTTAAGTCATCTGAACAGGAAAAACCTTCTACTTCTTCTCCACCTCACTATAAGGCTAAGAAAACACAAGAACATGATAAAAAACAGAAAATGAATAAAAAGGGGTCATCTGTGCATGTTGATCATAGTCCGCACACATACTCATCTAAAAGGAAAATGTCATGCCACTACTGTCATAGACTTGGACATTTAATGCATGAGTGTAAATTGATGGAGAAAGATGATATGAGAGCCGGGATAATGAATGCTAAGAAACTTCATGATAAAAACTCTTCATTCCAGAAAAAGAAAATTGAATGTCTGCACTGTGGTAAAGTAGGACACATCATCGCACAATGCTGGTTTACAAATGGTAAGAAAATATATTCTTCACATCATGCTAAATTTCCTGCAAACCATAATGATGTTGATAGGAATAAAGTTGCTGCAAATAGAAAATACTCTGCATGTGTCAACTGTGGAAAGACAGGCCACAGGGCCATTGAATGCTGGCATGGTCAGGGTAGAAAAGAGAATTTTAAGAGAATGAACTCCTCTCATTGTTTTAACTGTGGAAAGCCAGGTCACAGGGCTGCAACATGTTGGCTGGCAGGATACCAAAGCAATGCTGGTTTTGGTAAACAGAATTTCAATTCTGTTAACAAAAATTTTCATACATATGTGCATAAAAATCATGTTTATAAGAATGTGTATAAATCCAATCTGAAACCTGCTGCATCTTGATATTATTGTGGTACAATTGATCATTCAATGAATAATTGGTATCTGATGAAATCTGATGACCATGCTGCTAGGAGATTGGTTAGAAAACCTACTAAGAATGTCACTGCTAACTCAGGACCCAAGACTTCTTGGGTGCCTATTCGTGCAAAATAGTTTACTAACCTGCAGGTGTGCCTTGGAAGCTGAAGAATAAAGAGGAGTAATAAGCCAAGGCACTCGAAAAGAAAAGAAAAAAAAACTAGGATCTTAATATTCAGGTCAGTTCCCAATACCTGCTTTAATTCTATTTTAGTGTGATTTAAATTTGGTTCTGTGATGTAGTCTGTGTGCAACTAAGTATTCCATGATCATGAGTGTCCTCCTCTGACTGCATTGCTAAAATCTCTCTTGGATGGATACTTAGTATCACGCTGTAATTCATGCTCATAGTCATGGGGAGATACAATTATGGTGTCAACTTACTGATTCGTGCTCATTGCATCACATTCCATTTATTTGAAAAACCATAAGTTTGCTTCAACGTATTGCATTTCAGCTGATAGCATGTATGATATTCAATAAATAATTAATATTTCCAAGAGTTGTGTGTGAGAAGTCCTAGCGTGGGCTGAAAAGGAGCTTGTCAGGTCATCTGGTATCTGAAGAACCTTTGTCTGCCGAAGTGGTTAGTTGGTGTTGAGTTCAGACATCTCATGAGATTGCAGCTTATTGCCCAAGAGCATTCTCTGGTTACGAGATTGAATTTCCTCAGGAAGATTTCATTTGTGAGCTCTTTGGTCTTTGCTTTCTAGAGTAATCTCTCTCTTGCTGATTTGCTGTAAGGAGTGCTTCTCATCTCATCTCATCTCGCTCCATTCTGTTTGTCACTTTCTTATCCTTTTCTTATCTCCTTTGGTTCAGGAATATTCTCGAAGAAAAATTCTTTCTTATAGCGTTGTTACTCTTATCAGATTTGATCAGAATACCTTAAACCATCCAAAATCTATTGTAACAAGTTACACCTGTTAATAAAGAACTTTAATGTATGGGGGTTATATCTTATCCTTTAATCCTTCTAAGTTATCCTCTCTATTGTTGGTCAACATATTGTAAAACTTTCTGTTAAATGGAAAAACCTTGCGGAGGATTTCTTTTTAACTGAAACTTATGTGAAGAGGGCTATGAAAAAAAAATTGTGTTAAGTAAGGGCTCTGTCTTTTGTCCAAGTTCATGAGAGGTGTTACCAGGGAATACGCCATACTTTGTGGCAGAGCAATGGTAATTATGGAGAAATATATATTCTAGATCAAAGAAGTCTAGAGTTTCTGCCATGATACAATTAGCTATCTCTGTTTCTTATAGAAAAGTTAAAATAAAAAAAAAGGAAAGAAAAGTCAACAAAAATTCATTGGTTTTCATTGGCATAAAGGTAGCCTGTCCTGAGTAACCAGAGATTCTGGTGTCTTATAAACATGTCTCCTTGTGTAAAAAGGGACAATTCTACCTAAGTGCTCAACAAATTGGTTGACTCTGTATGCCCTCTCTTGTCCTTTAAATGAAGTAATGAACCCTGCTTGACTACCTATTTGTTATTTCTTTGCCTGACAAACATAAGGAGTATTTTAATCGTGACCTTCTGTAGGCTAAGTACCTTTAACAGCTAGTTTTGTGATCTTGTTGATTTAATGTCTTGAGGTAACTGACCAAGGTATTCGGAAGAATATAATAATTCCATATATTGAAGAGCGAACTTTAACGGGCAATGGCTATGTTACATATTGAATAAGGGTAGTTTGGGTATTTCCTGAAAAGTTCGATAAGAGTGAAAAGTGACCCCCCCAAAACCCTTCTTGTTCCTCAAGGTTACTTCCAAAAACCCTCGTGTGCCCTTGCCGCTTCCTATTCCTCCTCGTGCCGATACGTCTCGCTGCTCCTTCAAACCCTTCTCTCCCGCTCACTTTTCTTCATGAAAATCTCATCTCCCCCACAGAGTTCTCTTCCGTTCTTAGTCCTAGCTTCATCTCCAGCAGCAACCAGCAAGAAAGAGTTGATACTCTGGGAGTTACGATAAATGGATCAGCTAGAATCCGTCGCTCCTATTGAAAGGAAGAGGAAGGGAAAAGAAACAGTCGAGGAGCCTTCGTCCAAG
The DNA here is from genome assembly GCA_022559845.1 of Amorphophallus konjac. Classification (NCBI taxonomy): domain Eukaryota; kingdom Viridiplantae; phylum Streptophyta; class Magnoliopsida; order Alismatales; family Araceae; genus Amorphophallus; species Amorphophallus konjac. Next base: position 170,155,688 of record CM040129.1, on the reverse strand, counting down.
CAGCAAAGATGTGTAGAACCAGAAATAGCGGTGGATATTTCTTCTGCACAAGGTACTAGACCTTCTCAGTCTACCGTATTTTTAGAGAGTGGGAAAATTATTCCTCCAAGGATAATAGATTTCGGCGATGAATCCATGGTTTTGAAGTTTCCAAAACTTTTGGAGATTTTTGAGTTTCAGGATTGGAGGAAATTCCTAGAAAATCACCGTGTCTACTACCCTAGCCTGGTAATGGAATTTTATAATAAGTTATCTTTGAGCCGAGATAGGTCTGCTCTGATCTCGTCTGTTAAGGGGATTGAGATAGCAGTAACGTGTGACTCTCTCCACAAAGCTCTCAGTATTCCAGAAAAAGGGGAGGTGGAGAGAGGGTTTAGATATAATCTGCATGAAGCTTTTTTGGTCATTACTGATAAACCCAGTAATATTCATGACAAGGGACAATTGAAGCTGAAAGCTTACCAAACTTTATCATTTCCCCCTCTTCACAAGCTTCTTCAGAACATCATTGCATCTATAGTCACCCCACAGACTGGAGCTAGAGGAAGAATCACAGACACTCAGAGATTTCTTTTGTTCTGTCTGATTCAGCATGTAAAGATCTGTCTGCCTGAAATTATTTTTTCTGTCATGAAGGGGTGTATTGGGTCCAAAAGACACCTGCCCTACGCCGCCCATCTGATAGACATCTTCAAGTATTCAAAGATTTCCTTGGATGGAGAGGCCATGTCTGAAGTTAGGGGTCGAAACATTTTTAACATGAATTTTGTTTCAGTATTTTTGGGCTTGGAGGGTTCTTCTCTCATGGGGCAGGTTAAGGCCCAGAAAGTCAAAGAATCTCAAGATCAGAGAGAGCTTCTGGAACACCCTCAAGAATCTGTCCAAACAGCTTTAGAATTAGCTTCTGAGGTTGCTTTACAGGAGACACCATCTGAACAACCACTATCTGCTACTTCTGCTGCACCTACTGAAGCATCTCTATCTTTTCAGAGGCTTGTTGAGATTGCATCTGAAGAAGTTAGGATGTCTGAAGACAACATACAATCTGAACTAGATACAAACATTGATGGTTTGTTTGATTCCTTTGGGAAGACATTAGAAGAAGTGAGGCTGCCCGTGGAACAGCCTGCTCAAGAGCAAGAAAGTAATGAGCAAGACCTTGCTGAGTTTGTTAATTTCATTCTTAGAGAGACTGTGGAGAAAAGCTTGGAAGAGGCTGACAACGTGGTTACAGCTGAAATTATAGAACAGACACCTGTTGAAAACTCTGCAGATGATGATCTCATGGAAGAAAGAGTGGATGAGTGTCAGGAGAAAGTTACTGACATAGAACAAGAAGCAGAATCATCTAGTGAAGAAGAAGCACCTGAAAATGTATTTTCTGAAAAAGAAATCCAAGCTGAAGATGAAGATCGGGCTCCAGCAGGAGACAGCCAAACGTCAGTACAAGAAGAAGCAGATGAGAGAATAGCACCTGGCTGTGAATCTTATGGTACACCCCTAGGTCAACCTCAACTTCTATCTGCTCGGGCGCCCAACATTGAAGAACTCCTCATAAATTTGACTCAACAGATGCAGAGACAGGATAAGAAAATGGATGATCTGCTCAAGTATGTCACTCTAAATATTAATCAAGTTCATTCCAGGCTACTGAAGCTTGAAATTTCTCTCCTGATTGAATGGAAAAAGTTCCTGCTTAACAAGAAAGCCTCAGATGATGCCACCAGGTCCTCGATGGAAAGTTTGCAAGTGGTATGTTCAAAGATAGCAACAGCACTTCGTGAATTACAAGATACTCATATTTCCTCTTTTAAGTCATCTGCCAGCATTATAGATCATTGCTTTGAGATCAGGACATCCTTAGAAGTTTTGAAGGGGTCATTTAGTGCCCTAGGTCCAGATGTCCAGAAAATCTATGACAAATTGATCGCTTTCTTAGCAGAAGTAAGAACTCTGACTGACAGATATGAATATGTTAATATTCGCCAAGAAGACATCATTTCAGAAGTGGCACATGTCAGAAGCTCCGTTGTGTATTGGCTAGCTGAATTGTCCAATGACTTGAAGGATCTTCACTCTGCCTTGGGTTCAGCCCCTAGTCAGGCATCCTCCAGCAGAGGTCCAACTCAAGATTTCTCCTCTGTTGCTCCTAGGGGTAGACCACCACAAGACAGGCAGCGTGGCCCTTCCAGCAGACATGCCAGATTCTTTTCTCCTTAAAAAATAGTGTTCTATATTTTTTGCCCATTTTGAGGCTCTCTCACACTCTTGGACTTGTTAATTACATCTCATATCATTTGCATTTCTGCCTCCTTTTGTTTCTTTCTTTTTGATGTTGACAAAGGGGGAGAACTCAAGTCTCTGTTACTACTACGATTGAGAATGATTTTTTTGTTGTTAATGATTCCTTAATATTCTTTAATGATGATTAATGATGGTGCTGATGGTGTTTAGCTTTGAACAGGTTGAAAATTATTCCTGCAAAGACTCAAGACTCATAGTGTTGCCTTCCATCAAAAAGGGGGAGATTGTTGAGTCTTTACATGTTTTGAGGATGACAACACTATGAGCCTTAGTGGAGAACAAAAAAAAAATATTTCTCTGTGGAAAATAAACTTTCGAGTCACTTCAGTTATTTTCAGGGGTTGTCTTCGTGCTGATTACTGAAGCAGCTCGAGTTGTTCTGATAAACTTCGAGTCGTTTTCCTGTGAACCTCGTGTCGTTCCCTCAGTATTTAGTTGTTCATCTCGAGTCATCTTCTTTAATTTTTGCTCTTGTGTTTTCGTGTCATTTACTATAGTTACTCGAGTCGTTTTTTCTGCTTTCACTGTTTTATCACGTGTCGTTGTAGCCGTTCCTGTCTTCTGTCCTCGTGTTATTTTTCCTAGACCCCGTGTCCTTTTTGCTTTGTGATCACACTTCGTGTCGGTTTCCGTTTTCATCTTCGAGTTGGTTTCAGTCCGTGTCGTTTCGTGTCGTCCTCGTTTTCGAGTCGTTCTTCATGTTGTTTCTGTGTTTGTGTCTTCATGTTATTTTTATATCTTCGTGTTGCTTTTTTCTATCTTCGTCCAGGTTTCCTTTGATCGCGTGTTTTACTACCGTTTTACTCCGTGTTATTTCCTTCTCACCTCGTGCTGTTCTTATCTGACTTCGTGTCGTTCTCTTTGTAGTGTTTGTTTTGTTACAGTGGTACTTCGTGTCGTTCTCTTTGTAGTGATAGCTTTATTGTTGTGTATCTTGTGTCGTTCTCTTTTTACCTCGTGCTGTTTTCATCTGACCTCGTGTCATTCTCTCTTTATTTCGTACTATAGTAATCTTGTGTATCTCGTGTCGTTCTCAGTATAGTGCATGTCGTATTGCTATCACATACCTCATGCAGTTTTAGTTTTTGTGGCCCTGAGTTTTAATGGTTTTGATTTCTTTGCAGGAGAAGAAGAAAAATAAAAAGAAGAAGGTGGTCCGAGGAAGAATATTCCCCAGTGACTGGGTTGCACGTGATCCAATGCTAAAGGAACCAATGCTATAAAGGCACGTGGCATGAAGGTTCTGGATCAAGTGTGGGAGGCACACGCATTCTGCACCTTATCCACCTGCTGCTGCTATATATTGAAGCATTCGTCCACAGATGAAGGTTGATCGAAAGGGAAAAAGAAAAAGCATAAGTGCAGAGAGTTCGATCCAGCAAAAGAAGAGAAGAAAATAGAGGGCAGAAACTGAAGAAGAGGAAGAAGAGAGAATAGCAGAGAGAGTGAGAGAGAGAGAGCTCGAAGCTGAGAGTTCAGAAAGAAGAAGAAGAAGAAGGATTCTGGTTTCAGGATCAAATCCGAACCAGTTTGCTCTATTGTGAGCTATATTCCGTGTTTCATCGTTCCAGCATTCAGTCTGCTGTATCTTTTTAGTTTCTTGTGTTTGATCTTTCTTTATTGTTCTAGTTGTGTCTCCGTGTCTCAGGTTGAGATCGGTGGTCCTCCTGTTCTGTTGGTTCAGGAGTAGGGAGACGCTGTCTCCAATTGCAACTGGCCGTGTGCTGCTTGTGGGTTCCCTCTAGGCTTCAGAGGAAGAGAGACCTTGGTCTCTGGTTCTAGTGACTGCAGATCACTAGTGTTCCCTCCGGTTGGAGGAAGAGGAACTTGTTTCCTAGTTTCTAGGGACTTGGCGTCCTTAGGGTTCCCTGCGGGTGTGGAGGAAGAGGGGAGGGTGTTCCCCGGGTGAAGATGTGAATCAGCCGTTGTCGCAGACTGAGTCTGCTTGGCTAGCTGGTGCTAGTGGAAGCCTCACTTCAGTTTGAAGTGAGGGGTGGACGTAGGCAGACTGAAGGTCTGACCGAACCACCTTAAAAATCCCTGGCGCAGTGTGTTTGGTTTCTATTCTGGCTTTGGATCTATTCGGTAGATGCTTGTCTAGGCCGATCCATCTCTATCTTCCTAGCTGATCGTTCTGCGCGGTTAGTGTTTGACCGTTAAGATCTTTTTCCGGAAACTCCTAATCGAGAACTTAATTTTTAAATCGTTTGTTTTTACTGGTAAAGGTCCATTCACCCCCCTCTGGACCTATCACAGCGCTGCTTGCGCACTTGATAGCCGACCTGTCCATGGGGACAGGTCGTGAGACGACCGTCAGTGGCTTTTCACAATTTCTTCAGGTATGCATTTTATGTTATTTTCTTGTTAGAATGCATATGCATATGAATGTTTTACTAATGCGATGCATGAATGCAGGTTTGGAGCCATTTGTACATGCCGATGGGGCACGCTGACCCACGGCCTGGAGACGAGGGGTTCTTCCCTCTAGCACGGCGCTGGCTACCAGTGGTGATTGGAGCCCCACTTGCCTACCAATTACGAGTGTTGCGACGAGAGTTCCGAGACTTCCCTGCCTCACTGGTACGCATGATTAATGTTATGCATTTTTTTTATTAATTAATTATGATGAGACGATGATGGTATGCATGTTTATGGATGCAGGTGCGGTGGAGACCCTACGAGGGGATGACCGACGAGGGCCAGTCGTGGGTCGTAGCGGGCCGACCTCGCTTCGTATATGAGCTTTGGGTTCATTGCCTGAGCGAGATTGAGCCGCTACGGCTTAGGCTGGTGATGAGGACCCTCGACCTACACCAGGAGTGGATCGAGGTAGGAGAGCCGCGTGGGATAGGCAAGAAGACGCGCGGTCGCACGAAGGCGATCGACTGGAGAGTGCGGTTCTCCGACCAGTACGCATACTGGCAGCGTGGCGGGACCCGAGTCACTTCCCGGGCAGCGGACAGCTCCGAGTACCTCCGACGCTACTGGGAGGTTTACGCCGACCGACCCCAGATGAGGGTTCTAGGGGTATGTATGAATGCACTTATTTCTAAATTAAATGCAAATACTCATGTATATCTATTATGTGACTAATATGTGGTGAATGCAGGATGCACGGGACATAGCAGCGATGGACATGCAAACCCACCTCCATAGATTGGAGGCCCAATTGGCTGCCACCCGGGCAGACCTTGAGACCCTAGTGAGTGTTCAATTTATTCCTATATGCAAATGAATTTTTTATTGATGATTAGCCACTGACAATCTCAATAAATATAGCGTGCCCAGCAGGGAGCAGCAGGAAGAGAGACGGGAGAGGCCTCTAGCTCGAGAGGGCCTAGTGCAGAGGCGACTGCACTAACAGAGCAGCTAGCAGGAGCAGTGACATGGGCCGAGGCGGTAGAGCGCGCCCTCCCCACACGGGTATGCCTTTAAACTCAAACTTAATTTCATTCAATTGTTTATATGATATGCTCATAAAAAGTTGTATTCACAGACCGAGGAGCTCCGGGCCGCTCTTACCTGCATCGAGGAGGGTCAGCAGGCGATGGCCACTCGGGTGAGTTTTATTTATTTATAGTTGTATATTGCCTATTTCATGAATTATTGAACTGTGGAACTGATGAGTTGTTTGAATGTTTGCAGTCCTCAGAGTTACAGGCGGCACATACCCGAGCTGCCCTGGCCGGGGCAAAGTTGGCGATCCGCGAGCAATGGGTCACAGAGCTGGAGTGAGCCTTGAGGTGGAGAGAGGAGCTGCCTCAGGACGTGGCGGAGCTGCGAGTCACCCTCGAGATGGAGCGGAGAGAGCGTGCTCGGGAGCGCGAGGAGCACTAGGCGGAGCGTGCCCGGGACCGTGAGCAGCACCAGGCGGAGCGTGCCCGGGACGGTGAGGAGCATTCAGCTTGCGATCGGGAGCTTACAGCCTTGAGGGCCCAGCTAGCCATTACGCAGGAGCGGCTACGAGCGTCCGAGGAGCGGCTTCAGCGAGGCCGGGAGCGGGCGCGAGCTGCAGGGTACACCTTCATAAGTTCTACTTTTATGGCGGGTTCCTCTCTCCGGCAGAGGAGCGAGGCAGAGGAGCCAACTCGAGCTCCAGCTACTTCTCGGGGGTCCATGCCCCCTCCATCAGCGCCTCGTCGGGAGGACGAGAGTGAGGCAGAGAGTAGGAGAGAGGAGGGTGGAGGCGAGAGCTGAGAGACTGTACTTGTACTCCTCCACCCTCACACCTGTACTCAGATAGTTATGATGTATATATATGAGATTGAAATTTTGTTACCTGAGCACTTGTGTAGTTGTGTACTCGTGTCTTCTTTTCCTTCTCGCCTTTTCTTTTGCCCTGCGCTTGTAGTTCACACTTGAACAAACAGGTTAATCCATCTGTTCGACTTGGCCCTTTGCTTAATGAGCAAGGGATGTCTTAACTGTGACCTTGATAACGGGTCAAGGGGCCAAGCCTTTAATCAATGAAGGCAAATGATAGATATAAAATGCGCCATGCAAGTAGGCAAATGCTAACTAAAAATACAAGATGCAACCAAGCATATGAGAAACAAAGGGCTTGAAATTCCATAATTTTTTTGTTATTATATATATATATATATATATATATATATATATATATATATATATATATATATATATTGTATTTTCATTTTTAAAGTGGCGCCTTCGATAGGGTTGTTAATTTTGAAAAGAATGCCTATTCTAAGAGGCGTGAATTTTGATTTGAAATTTTTTTTGTTTTGGAGGTAAGCATAGTATAGAGCTTTGAAACCTTAACCATCATAATCAAAAATTCATTAGACTTTCTCAAGAGACTTAACAAAAGAGTCAACGTGACTTGTACTTACGCGTTTACTCATATTCTCTTGCAGCCCATCCTTCTTAGTCGGTCTTCGCCATTCTTCGAGTTTACAACCCACCATGGAGGGAGAAAAGAAGAATGATTAAGTAAGCTCACGAAAGGTTTTCAAGAATGGGGCACGCTCCTCCCCTGCCCTAATGCCTGTTGGGATTCGGTCTTTGGCTTAGGGAAATTTTGTTACTATTTTTGCCATTATTCATGCATGCTTACGACCAAGGTTTTCCTTGCGGGGACTTTACCCTCTTGACATGCTTTTATTTATCATAACTTCCTTTTCTTTTCTTTTTTTCGAAACAGATAAAGACCTAATTATACTTGGGCTTTAAGCATTTTGTTCCCTTTTGGGGCCTGACTTCCACCTACTGAGGCGGCGGGCAGGCTTGGTTAGTAACCCCTAACTTGTATTCCCTCTCGCGAGCCGAAGGGAAGAGAATAGGTAAGGCTTTTACATTCTTAGTTTGGGTCGGACTTTCTTCAAATTCCGGGCTGCTCGAGTTTAAGAATAAAGCGTGTAGTGTGTGCGTGAATTGACCCAAGAGTTAAACCGTCGAGACTGAAGAATGAATTAAGGATTTTGATTATTTCGGTATTGTGGCCCACGTACCATACCAGCCTCAAAGATTTTTCTACTTTTTTCTTCTTCTTTTTTTATTTTTTATTTTTCTTTCTTTCAAATTTTTGTTGTTTTTTTTATTTTCCTCTTTTTTTGTCTTTGTCTTTTGCCTTTTTGTCTTTTTGTCTTTTTGTCTTTTTTTGTTTTTTTTTTATTTTTAGTGGTAGTATTTCTTTAGATAGAGACCATTCCAGGGATGACTTAGCTCTTCGCCTTCAGCATTAATCAATCTATAAGCATTGCCAGGATAAACATCTTTTATGATAAAGGGTCCTTCCCAGTTTGGTTGGAGTTTTGAACGAGGTCCACCAGGTTTTACAAAGATTCTTTTAATTACCATCTCACCGATTTTGAACTTTCTCTCAATTACTTTCTTTTGGTAAAAACGTGAAAGCCTGTTTTGATAGATACGCACATGCTCAGCGGCGACCAAACGCTTCTCATCCAGGAGTTCCAACTGGGCAAGGAGAGATTCACGCCGTTCATCAATAGAGAATTCCTTGTCCAATTGTACTCGCAGAGAGGGAATGAGAATCTCATAAGGAACTACCGTCTCCATTCCATAAGTGAGGGCGAAAGGGGTCTGCCCAGTAGGAGTACGAATGGAAGTGCGATAGGCCCAAAGAGCTTCCACCAGCTTTTCTGGCCAATCCACGAATTTATTAGCCTCACACGTTTTCTTAACAATTTTAATCAAAGTTTTATTAGTTGTCTCTGCTTGGCCATTGCCCTGCGGATAATAAGGAGATGAATGATGCAATGTAATGTTATACCTGTTGCAGAGATCTTTAAGCTCCTGAGAGATGAATTGGGGTCCATTGTCGGTGACGATGGTACTTGGGATGCCAAACCTTGCGATGATGTTCTTCATTATAAACTTGCAAACAGTTGACGCTTTAATCTCCATGTAAGCTTCCGATTCTGCCCACTTGGTGAAGTACTCCGTTGCCGTGAGAATGAATGACTTCTGCTTTGTAAGGATGTTGGAATCACCAAGAGGTCCAATGATATCGAAAGCCCACATGGAGAAAGGCCATGGGGAAGACATAGGGTGGAGTGAAGAAGCAGGAGAATGGATCTTATCGGCGTGCAGTTGACACTTAACACACCTTCGCACATAGATAGAACAATCCTCTTCTAAAATGGGCCAATAGAAGCCTAGCCTAAGGATCTTCTTAGTTAGCATCTGGCTGTTCACATGACCACCACACACTCCTGAATGCGCCTCTTCCACAACCTTCCAAGATTCATCATCATCTAGGTATCTTAATAAAACACCTGTGAGCCCTCTTCTATAGAGCACACCTCCAACCAAAACGTAACGTTGAGCCACTCTTCTAATTGCTTTCTTCTCTTCCGCAGTGGCTTCCTCGGGATAGGACTGATCATTGCAATATCTGGCAATCTCGTAATACCATGGTTTCTCCTCATCAGCCAATTCCTCTTCCCAATGTAACAACATGACCTCCTTATTTTTAAGAGCTTCACTCTGCCTGACCTTCTCAAGCACCTTGTCCCTAATGTCGAGGAACGCACGATCCTTAATAGCTGGAGTGTCACACTGATGAATGAGGGGAACATGGAAATCTCGTTCAGAAGGGAAGATTAAAGCAGAAGCCAATGAAGCAAGGGCGTCAGCTAAGATGTTTTGGCTTCGAGGGACATGGACAAAAATCAACTTGGTAAAGAGTTTGGCATAAGCTGAAGCAAGTTCCTGGTATGGCTTGAGCTTAGGATTGATAGTGCGGCATTTGACAAGCACCTGGCGTAGAATGAGCTGACTATCACCAACAATTCGTAATTGGGTAACACCATATTCGTGAGCGGTTTACAAGTCGGTCAAAAGAGCTTCATGCTCAACTATATTGTTGGTGACAGGGAAAGTAAGCTGAGCGGCGAATGGGATGGTGACCCCTTCTGGTGTTAATAGAACCATGCCGATCCCTTTTCCCTGGGAATTTAGAGCACCATCAAAATGTAACGTCCATATAGGATCATGGGGTTGATTAATGGACATTAGTTCCTCATCTGGAAACTCTGAATTGACTGGATCAAATCGGGGTAGAGGGTGGTGAGCAAGATGTTCAGCAATGGCATAGCCTTTGACAGCTTTCTATTGAATGTAAGTGATGTCGAATTGGGAAAGGAAACTTTGCCAGCGTGCTAATCGGTCGGTAAGGAGAGATTTTTCAAGGAGGAATTTAATCGGATTCATGCGAGCAATGAGATGAACCTCGTGAGCTAAGAAATAATGCTTTAACTTCTGAACTACCCAGACTAAAGCGGCACAAGTCTTCTCCATAGCTGAGTACCTCTGCTCACAGGGGTTAAGAAGTTTAGACAAGTAGTATGCTACCCTCTCCTTCCTTTCTTCATCTTCTTGCACAAGGACAGCACCTACAGAGTCATCTAGGACAGAGACATAGAGAATGAGCGGTTTGCCTAGAATTGGCGGCTTCAGGACAGGAGGATTGGCTAGATAATCCTTCAATCCGTCAAAAGCTGCCTAACACTTGTCATCCCAATTAAACTTGACCCCCGGCTTAGTAAGCTCGTAAAACGGCCTACATCTTTATGAATGCTAGGAGACAATGCGGTGAATAAATTGCAACCTCCCGATTAATCTCCGAACTTCCTTCAAATTCTTGGGAGGAGGCATATCTCTGATGGCCTTCACCTTATTAGGATCAACTTCAATTCCACTTTTGCTAACAATAAATCCGAGTAATTTCCCTGATGAAACGCCAAATACGCACTTCTTGGGGTTCATTTTCAACTGATACTCCCGTGCTCTTTGCAAGACTTTGGTTAGAACCCCGGGATGCTCAATCCTTGTTCTTGATTTTACTACCAGGTCGTCCACATACACCTTAATATAAACGTGGATCATATCATGAAAAATTGCCATCATAGCCCTCTGATAGGTGGCTCCAGCGTTCTTAAGTCCAAAAGGCATGACCACATAGCAATATGTACCCCACAGTGTAGTGAACGATATTTTCTCTTGGTCTTCCTCAGCCAGGCGAATCTGATTATAACCCGAAAAATCATCCATGAAGGAGAGAGTCTCATATCCTGCCGTATTATCAATCAAAACATCAATATGAGGGAGGGGGAAGTCATCTTTAGGACATGCACGGTTGAGGTCCCGAAAGTCTATAAAAATCCTAACCTTTCCGTCATTCTTCATGACTGGGACTATATGCCACCCAATTGGGATAGAGGACAACTCTAACAAATCTAGCCTTATGAAGCTTGTTGACCTCTTCTTTCATCTTTAAAGCCATATTAGGGTGGAAACGTCTCAACCGTTGTTTGACCGGAACAGACCCTGTCTTGAGTGTAAGCCGATGTTCAACTAGCGCAGGGTCTAGTCCAGGCATATCTTCATAACTCCATGCGAACGTGTCCTTGTATTCTTGAAGAACCAAAATAAGCGCCTACTCTTCGGATGGCGGCAAGTTTTTGCTAATGAGGAGAATCCTAGGGTCTTGTTCAGTACCCAGATTTATTTCTTTGGTAGGCTCTTCTACTGAGGCTGATGGTTCATCAATCTCCTCATGCCACTGGCAAAAGCATCAGCCTCGTCCTCATATTCTTCGTAACTTTCATCCCCCTCTTCAACAGGGTCTTCATCATTCATAATCTCATAAACACCAAAACCCTCATAAGAAGCACAAGTATCCTCATATTCCAACTCCGGCAGGATAATCGGGTCCTCCACAAATTCGGGAATGGCTAAGCAAGCATGACATCTAATGGCTAACTCTCTGAGAAATCTACGGGGAATCTGCTTACCCTTGGATTTCTTATGTGAAGCTACCCCATGAATATTATCAGAGGAGTAAGAGCAACTAGCTTGATCACTAGAACTTGACAAAGAAGAGAAAGGAGGAGAAAAAGCGGGTACAGAAGGGGATACAGATGAAGACCCCTCGCCAGAGGGGTAAAAAAGATCTATCAACGAATCTTGGAAGAGCGGCCCCTGGGTCGGGACACACTCAGAAAAGAGATAGGAGGTCTCCTCAATGGAGATGGAGGATTGAAAAGTTGGATTTTTGGCATTTTTTTTCGTTTTTATTTTTATTTTCTCTTTCATTTTCAAGGAGGAAGCAATGCGAGGAGGAAACAGGAGGTGGAGTTGAAATTGACAAGTTGGCAAAAGATTGAATGAGTGACGACCCGCGCGGGGGTGTGATGGAGAGCCTGGAAGATTGCTCGAGAATCAAGGGAGGAATTCGAGGAGAGACTTGAAGTAAATTTGGGGAAAAGTTTATTAAGACCGCGGGTGGTCTAGGAATGTCGGAGAAAAATAATCGATCAATCAGACGGACAACAGCCGTCGGGTGAATGGCCTTGGTAAAGAAAAGGCCAGCCCACAGCCTATATGTAGTGAAGCCCTCCTCGAACGGCACATCGGGTTCTCCAGTATCTGTATAATCACTTAGCAACTGCCTCTTGTCTGTGATCACTGCTGGCTTCTCAATTAGCTCATGAACCAGCGGCGGCCATTCCGGATCAGTTGGCATTAATAGACGGCTCAAAGCAATAGTGATGTCATTCATATCAAACCATCTATACCAATCACACTCTGGATCATCCATTTTCCTTCTTTTGTCCGGCCTTAAAGACTCCAGGGCTTTGTATGTGGCCAATGGAGCAATATGACGAGCGAACTGCCTGGCATGCACATCTTGGTAGTCTAGCATAGAAGTGACTATTGTGGTCTGCTCATCGTTTTGAATGCCACCTTTGAAAAAATGTGTTTGCAGTGTCCAGGTAAGCGGTTGGCGATCTGTCTTCAAAGTGGATGTCATAACTGCCCATGGTTCTTCTCCATTCTTACTCGGCCCTTTATAGCCTAGGCCGCCCCGTACCATTAATTTTCGTGGCATAATGGGTTTAGTTCTGCCTTGGAAATTAACACCCAAATCTTTACCGGCCTGATACCCATTTTTATCAGAATATTCCAACCAGGGGTATTCAGTATGCTTTTCTTCTTCTTCCCCTTGGAAGCCAGGGGTGTCAAGGCAACTGTTGTAACCGTCTTGGATGGCCTCGGCCGTGGGTCAGTAATATCTAACACTGATAGCAACGGTTTATTGGAAGGCCAAATAGAAGGAACTGACGTTGCCAAGTGTATGTCTTCTTCCGGCAGAATCGGCATACTTGTAACCTTAATAATGCGGCCCTTATGTGGAAACTTGAGGCATTGATGATTCGTAGAGGGCACTGCATCCAGCTGTTGAATATAGGGGTGGCCTAGGATGCCATTGAATGTTGGATCCATGTCCAAGATGTGAAAATCTGCTGTGATTGTAGCTGGGCCCAAACTGACCTTTAGTGTTATCATGCCCAAAGGAGGCTTCTTGGTGTTGTCGTAAGCTGTGACTGTTATAGTGGACGGCCGAATCTGACTTCCCGGAATGCCGCACATTTTTAAGTGCTGGGTGGCAATACATTGATGGATGCCCAGTGTCCACCAAACATTATTTTACTGCCACCTTGTTAATGTCCACTGTGATACACAGAGCATATTTTCTAGCTGGTTGAGGTGCTAGTTCATGTTCATGAAAAATAATTGACGGCTGACCGCTAGCGGGCGTCAGGACTGTGGTTATGTGTTGTTGACACCTAAAATATACCAGAAGAGACCAAAGTAGATTCACAGCTTTGAAGATCAGTCGAGGGCACAGCTCACGTACCATCCCCGGAAGTTTCGAGAATCAGAATAGAAGAGACCCGCTATTCCTAACACTTTGTTCGGCTAAAGCCATCCCTGGCTAGGCCGCTGTTCAGTACGGTTATCATTCAGGTAGCCGGGCTGATAAAACCATACCAACATACAAGCAATCATCTGTCTGCTAAGAAAGGATGCTCGGATAATTCTGATTCTCCGAAGGCGAGATGCACAGTGCCTCACACATGTTTGTGAATGCAAGGTGTTAAACAAGCCCCATGGAGTCTTAATGTATATGCCAAGAAGCCCCCTGTCGAAAGGAGTCCACTAAGTGGATCCTGTGCCGAATGACAGGGAAATGGGCCAAGACCAAATGTAAAATGAGACGCGCCGAGGGCTGCCCACGCCGGGAAGATGGACGCTGGCGCGCTGGGAAGCTCAGGCCGAGAGGATGAGGGTCGTCCCTCTATAAGAAGGCTGCCCTTCGAAAAGAACAGAAAAAAAAAACAGAATAGATAGAAGAGAAAAAAGAGAGGCAACAAGGGAGAGAAAAGAGAGAAAGAAAAAGAAAGGAAAGGGGGAGCTCGAGGGCCCTTCATAGAAGAAAAAGAAAAAAAGAGAGATAGGGGCTCGAAGGAAGAAGCCATGTGGGGTGTGCAGTTCAATGTCCTGAGCAGCTGCAGCTCCTCTTCCCCTTCTCTCCTCTGTCTGAGTATTGTTCCCGTATCTCTATTTTCGAGCATCTCTGCTCTTGTAGCACTGAATGCCAATGTAACTCTGTCCTCAGGGATAGAGTAGGCGTATGCTTCTTCTTCTCCCGAGTTGAATTCGTGTATGTTCACTTTTTCTTTCCGATGAAATAGTTAATGACCGATGGGTTGGGTTCTCCCCCATTACTATTCCTTTGTTTCTGTTTCTACATTATATGCTATGGATAATGATGGCTGCACCTCTACGCATGCTTTACCGTTCCTATTTTTTTATTATGTTGAACGTTCTTCCATCGTATGATTCTTTCAACTCTACACTCATAACGAGAGCCTGAGACAGCCTATCTCATGGCTTCTCGTATGTGAAACGAGAAGGGACGAATCCGGATCGTGAGATTTCCGTGAATGGTTCTGCTCCTAGTGAGGCCCCAGAAGGAAGGGTGTCTCCACCCCGAATCACCCTCTCTACGATCATCCAAAACGGTCTTCAGATTGTTGAACAAACCCCTTTTCTTCAAACAACCAAAACCCGGCCTTAAAACTCTTCCAAAAAATCTCACCTAAGCCTCTCGGCGCGAGCACCTCTCGGCGCAAGTCTCGCGCCGAGGGCTTGCCACGCCGGTTTGTTTCCTTCTTCGCGCCGAGGCCTAACTCCTTCTTCGCGCCGATACTTTTACATCTTCTGGCCACGTCAATGCGTTTGTGCCAATGCCGCCAGGCTATGCCAACTTTGCTCATCATACCCTGCCCTATGGAGATGTACTACCTTTCCCTCCATTCTCACGGGAGCCATATTAAAGGGGTTCATTCCCCTACATTCTACAACCCCATCAAGTCACGGGGCCCTGCCATTGCAGGTTATCCGTTGACTGCAGCGGGGATATCACAACAGGGGGGATAAAGTCCCATATGATTTAGATCCCTTGGATCTCGGGCTACGCCCGACTCTCATTTTGGTTTCCACTCTGATAGTTCGTGAGTGGATGACATGTTATACCCTTTTGGCACGCTCCCAAAGTAAGGGGAGGTGCTGTCAAAATTTGTTCAGACTGTTACTCGATCGCATAGTATGATGTTTTCATCGGAATTGTGCATTTAACCCCCTAACTGCATGGCAAGAAGCTGAGCTATGTCATCTCATGGTATCTTGGCCACCTCAGGGAACATATCTTACAGTTACATGATCTCCTTGGACCCCTTGGTGAATGAGTCCACCCTCATCTTCTATTTCATCCTATTATTGCCATGAAATCCCCGTTGAACACAGAAGATCCCCTTGAATTCATCAGAACCCCTCATGATATCTGAAGAAAACCAACAAAATGGCCACCGGCGCCACTTCCTCCCGGCGCCATTGCCACACGGCGCCACCTCCTCCCGGCGCCAAACCCGCGTCGGGTGAAGGGCACGCCGGGAACCCTCCCGCGCCATATACACTGCCATGCCGTCTGCCTATATTTCTAACCACGCTGGTTGCCCGTCGCGCCGGGATCCCCTCGCCCCGACTCCTATCCGCGCCGTTTCACCTTATTAACAGGTGCCATCCAAAATCTGATATCTTAATAGTCCCATTAAATCCAAAAGCAATCCAAACTCAAATGTCCCTTTCTTATCAACTTCCGTATTAACCTTCGTCACCTTACGAGGGAATTATGGTTCTCCACCCAGGTCCACGAAGATATATTAATGGGGGTTTTTCCCTACAGTATACCGAACACGATGTTTCTTCCGTCACCCCACAGACCCTCGAAGTTCTGCCACTGCATGTCCTCCAATGGTCCTTTGAAGGGAACATCAACAAACGATATGGTAGCGAACACTGTCCCGCCACATTCAAATCCCTTTGGATCCAGGGCTATGCCCGTCTCTCTTTTGGCTTTCATCCCAACATCTCATTGGTGAATGACCTATATTTCCCTTTGGCATAGCCCCAGACAAGGGGGCATGCTGTCGGATTTGCAACATCATTATCGCGTCCCGTATAGTATGTTTCCGATGCATGTTTCGCATCCCGTTAGCGGAGTTAGCATAATAGTCGTATCTTGTTTTGCCCCTGAGGCATCTCTTCTTGGCAACTAATCAAGGGTTGTCCTTCCCCGGAAGGACGTAATTAATGTCATAACCTTTCTGGAATGACGGACTTTCGGTCCCGACACGAATATCACAATCGGCTGACTGAGTCAAGTCGAGCGCACAATAAATCGCCACCCCGGTGACTGGCACGCCTAATAAGCCCAGTAAAATAAACCTAAACAAAAAGCATCCCCACAAGTCTGGCACGCCCGGTGGGACCAAGTCTCCCTTCATGTCTTCGCCAAGAGAGGATACCTTCGGGGGCTTACCCCAAGAATGCTGATTGTTTGTCTGTTTGTCTCAGGCAAACGATGACGTCATCCAGACTCACTGGTGTTGGCTTCGGCCCCGCGATCGTAGCCGACCACGCGGAGCATGGGTACCTGGCTGTACCCATGGTCTTCGGATATTTCCCACCAGCTGTAGGCTTCCCCAACTTCTTGGGGTTAGCCTTCGTCGACATGTTGCAGACGGAGCCCCTGGAGACCGTCGAAGAAAAGGCTGCTGAAAAGGTCGAGGCCCTGGAGGCTCGACACTGTGACAACTCGTCTGCAAGTCCATCCCAAGTCGCCAGCTGCATGGTGCATCACATTGCTCACGGGGCCCGCCCCGTCCCTGCCAAGGGCTTCGGGAGACGTCGACACCTGAACCCCCGAAGGAAGACTGATGCTGTTGTGACCAGACGGCTCTCCACATCCGGCAAGTCTATGCTGGTCGGTGGCCTCCGTGTCTTTCTGGACGGGCGCAAGGCTCGAGTGAGCCCGGACCGGGTAATCCCTACTGTGCCAGTCCGCAACTCCTACCAGGCTCTTGCTGGAAGAAGGGCCGAAGAAGAAGAAGCCGACCGTCATGGCCAGAGGATGTTGGCTCCTAAGCCAAGAAGATTCAAGCAGGCTTGGGTCCCCAAAAAGGTCCAGCCTGTCCAGCAAGAAGCTCCAGTGCAGTATCACCCTAGATCCACCAGAGCAGAAGAAAACAACAAAAGGAACCTTATCACAAGGAAGCAAGAGACAATCGTGGATCCGCTACGCCGAGAAAGCTTTAGGGCCTCGCCCGACAAGCCAATATCCCCATTGTGGGAAGAAGATTACAGCAGACTGCCGAGAGGGCTCGGTTTACTCACATTCCTCCGATGAGAGGTCAACAACTGTCTCCGACCCCGCACTCGGGCCGAGGGAAAGATGAAATGACCAATATGGTCAGAAGCTATTTTAGGGGGTTGGGCAACCCCTCTTTGGGCCAACAACGGCTGCTGCAGGCAGCCGCAGCTGAAGAAGACCGCTGTCCATCAACGGCAGTGGAAGGAGAAGAAGACAACTGGAAGATGGCGTCATCAGTTGATGATAATGGATATGAAGGCGGCTTCGATGATCAAGCCAATGACGTTACCCCCTTTCGAGAGGAAAAGAAAAGGGTCTCTGTGTTCGAAAGGCTTACCTTCCCGGAGAATGTCAAGAGGAGGATTCGCGGACGAAAACACATGATGCACATCTTCACATGCACTATGGCCGGAATAGATGACCGCTATGGAAAGTTACCCGAGGAGCCCCGGGAGTTGGCCTGGCTAGCCGAAAGATCGGGGCCGAGCACTCGAAGAGTGGAGGCCGCAAAACAGAAACTGGCGGTGACTGAAGGAAGGCAACCCTTACCTCGCCTCCAACAACATGATAAGGCCGTTATTCTCACAGCAAATGTGATAACGGCAGATGAAGAAGAAGACGTCTTGCTTGACATCCTGCCTGAGGGTGTATCTGGCGAGACGACAGAAGTCATCCCTAGCACAGAAGCTATGGACCCGGCCGTGCTGATGATAGTCCAGACGTACCGCCAAGAAATAGAGCAACTGAAGAAGCAATTGACGGAAAGGACATAACAGTCCTCTGCCTCCAAGCAGCCCGATGTGCAGGCCGAATCATCAAGGGGAGCCATCAACAAAGCCGACTTCCCACCACTCTACACCCCGCCTATGCAGGCGGAGCCAAACTTGGCGACAACTCAACAACGCCCGTCACAGCCACTGGCTCCCCCTGTGCTGCCATAGGTGCGCCAGGCACCTCTGCTGCTGCATCCTCCTCCACAGACGACCACCTTGGTCACCCCCTACTCGCAGCCGGCGCATTTCTACCCGGAACCGGTCGACCCAACCACCGTGAGCCAGATGATGGTGGAAAGGATGATCGAGATGAAGCTCGCTGAAAGGGCTGAAGGTGACTATATTGTATTCAATGCGTATAGGGTTCCATACCCGCCGTATCATGCTGCCAAGCGGCTCCCTCCCGGGATTAGCAAGCCGCCGAAGTTCGACAAGTTCAACGGGAAGGGATCCCCGAAGGAACATGTCGCCTACTACATGACCATCATGGGTGACTTAGCCACCGATGAGTCATACTTGTTGAAGTTCTTCGGGTCCTCACTCACAGGGCTCGCATTTGAATGGTATTCCAGCCTCCCGGTCGGGTCGATCAGCGACTGGTCGGACATGCAAAGGAAGTTCAGAGAAAGATTTCATGTTACAGAGAGGGAGGTCACAGTGGCTGAACTCTATTCAACAAGACAGAGGGCAGATGAGACCGCTCTCGACTACATCAAGAGGTGGAGGAACCTCGGAATGAGATGCAAGCGGCCCCCGCACCAGGAGGACGCTGTGCAGATCTGCAAACAGAACCTCAGGAGAGAGGTGCTTAAAAAGATGATTGGCATGGAAATCTGGTCGTTCGACCGTCTGAACAATATTGTGGCCGAAGTGGAGCCTTTTCTAGCAAACCAGCCCCCACACCAAATGCCCCTAATGCACAAAAGGGCAAGGCAACAGAACGGCGCCAGGCACCGAAAGAAGCAAATGCCCTTGATATCAAGACATTTGAACAGCAAAAAGATAAAGGCAAGAAGACAGCTGCTCCTCAGCCTGCCAAGACCGGAGACGGCGAAGAAGGCCCATCCCTCTGGGATAAAATGAAGAAGCCCTACTCTTTCCCAAAGGAGATTGATTAGGGGCCCTTTTCCTTTTGAGTCAGCAATCCCAGTTACGGTTTTTATTTGGAATTCCTTTTTAGCCGTAGGATTGTATCCTAACCCTTCTTTTTGAAAGTTTACTTTTATTCCCAAGACAGCATTTAAGTTTTCTTGACCTTTAGTCATTTTTTCCAAGGTTTCCTGTTTGTTTTTCAGTTCACTCTGGATTCTTTCTATTTCTTCCAGAAGTTGACAGTTTTCCTCCTTGAGTGAGTTGTTTCTTTCTTGAGTTACCTTAGTTTGCTATTCACTTTCTTGAGTCTTTAATTTTACCTCATCAATTGTGGTTTTCAGTGACTCATTTTCTTCTAACAGCCATTTGACATTTTCTTCATCTGTCTCGTATTGTTTCAGCTTATTTTTCAAGGTGGTGATTTCTAATTCTAGTTCAGTTCTATTGGCAAATGGGTTGCTGTCATTATTGATCTGATTAAGCTTTTTCTAAAACTCTTATTTTCCTTTCTAATTCTTTCATATGCATCAAGTAAGTCTGAGTAGACTTCTTCCCAATCTGAGCTAGAAAAATCTTGAAACGGAGGGATTACCTCAAGATCATCGCTATCTTCTTTGGCCATCAAACAGATGTTTCCTTCTTCTTCCTCGGAAGTTGTTTCCTCCTTACTGCTTTCCTCCTCCTCGCTCCATGTGCTTATCATTGCTTTTAGTTGCTTGCCTTTCCACTTGAAGCTTGATTTCTTAGGAGTCTCTGGACATTCAGCCTTTATGTGTCCTAGTTTCCTGCAGTTGTAGCAGACAAGTTTGTTAGATGAAGTTTTATTTTTATCAAACTTAAACTGAGATGACTTTCTTACCATGCCCTTAGGATTCCTGAATCCCTTACCTTCCTTCCGCAGAAACCTTTTAAATTTTCTTGTTAACATGGCTAGCTCACCAGTTTCCTCACCTGTGCTAGATGAGTTATCAGTGTCAGATAGTTCAGAGGTGCCTATTTTAGTTTTTAGGGCGAGCTGGTTCTTTTTCTTGCCCTCATCTTCCTTTCTTTTCAGATTGACCTCATAGGCCATTAGGGATCCCACTAGTTCATCCACAGTCATAGTGGTGAGGTTCTTTGAGTCCTCAATTACTGTGGCCTTGGTATGCCACATAGGAGTGAGAGATCTTAGGATCTTCCTCACTAATTCCTGTTCCTTGTAGGTTTTCCCTAGACTCTTTAAACTATTCGTTAATTGCACTAGTCTAGCATACATTTCAGAAATATTTTCATCAGTTTTCATTCTAAACATTTCATATTCTGAAACTAGCATATTTGCTTTTGACTCCCTTACCTCTGAAGTACCTTCATAGATTACTACTAGTCGATCCCACATTTCCTTGGCCGTTGCACATTGTGAAACTCGTGAGAACTCCGTGGGGTGTAGTGCGCATTGCATTACGTTCATGGCTCCCCAGTTGATGGTTGATTTCCTGACCTGTTCTCTGGTCCAGGTATCCTCATCTTCGGGCAGCTCGTAGGGTCCTCGG
The DNA here is from genome assembly GCA_022559845.1 of Amorphophallus konjac. Lineage (NCBI taxonomy): Eukaryota > Viridiplantae > Streptophyta > Magnoliopsida > Alismatales > Araceae > Amorphophallus > Amorphophallus konjac. The sequence goes on along the minus strand of CM040129.1, from coordinate 170,134,947 downwards.
CTTACTACTCTCCACATCTCATGATCTTGTGCTCTCAAGAACACCAGCATACGATTTTTCCAGTATGAGAAATCATTTCCATCGAAATATGGTGGTCTAGTTACTGAGTGTCCCTCAGCCATTAGACTTCTAGAGTTCAGTCCGGCAGGCCTCTCCTGGTTGTTAGACCACATTTTTGGAGAGTCTGGCTCTGATACCACGTGTTGAGTACGGACTGAATAGATCTAGAGGGGGGGTGAATAGATCTTTCCCCCTTTTTCGATTTAATGTCTATTGACTAAATGAGTTGTAGGTGATTGACGAATTACAGAACTAATGTTGATATCAATGAAGAAAACAAACACATAGAGAAGCACACACACACATAAGCAAACCACAAGATAGGATTTTTAAGGTGGTTCAGTCTCTTCCCGAGACTTACATCCACCCCTTGCTTAACTCAAGCAAGGCTTCACTTATGAGAACCTCTGATCTCAATCCAAAACACAAGACACCGCTATCACACAGCTTGTACCTGCTGACACACAGCTTGTACCAGCTGACACACAGCTTGAATCCGCTGCCTCACAGCTTGACACTTGGTGTAAGGATGAATAGAAATGATGAGAAGGTGGGATGATGCAACAGGACTGAATATAGACTTTTGTAACAAAGTAAAGAATTCAGCCTGGGACTTAATCACATAAATAACAAGAGTAGACTCCCTGTAGAACTTCCAATCGGATGCCTTCAGCTGCTTTGCTGTTGGAGGTCGCACAGCTTCAAGCCCAGTCTTCCTTCTGCAGCAATGAGAATGCTTTTAGTCTTCTGCAGATTTCTGGTTGATGGAGAGCCACTTCGTCCTGTGATGTAGGTGTGTTTCTTAGCTTCTGTTCTATGCTCTCTCTGTGTGCTTGCCTCCGCGATTAGTTGCCTTCTACTTTTTATGCAGATCCTTTTTCAAGCCTGAAGCTCTTCCCGCTCAAATTCCAGATCGAGCGTTAATCTGCTAGAAAGCAGGGAGAAGGTTAAATCCGATCACTACAATAAGTTTGACCGCTTCTAAGCAAGATTCTCTCCTTGATTCCCGTGCGGAATCTCATCATTTGAACTACCCAACAACCTGCAACAACCATCTGCAGGTTTTAAGGAACCAAAACAGAATTCAGTTAGAGTTCGGTTCTGGACGCTATAACACCCGTGGTCGACCATGACACTGTCTCTGGTCGATAGCGAGCAGTGTCCTGATGGCGGTTTCATTCTGGCTGACACTCGCGTCCCGTGGTCGACCACAGCCTTGTCGCTGGTCGACAAGGGGCAATTTCCAGATGGCCGTCAGTTCTGTCTGATGCTCTGTCTGTTCTGTGGTCGACCAGAAGTAGGGCTTTGGTCGACAGCCAAGGCACATGCAGAAGACGGATGACTTGAAGTGTTTCTGACTGGGTTCGTTGGTCGACCATAACCACTTCCTTGGTCGACAAGCGGCCTTTGACACTTCTTCTGATTTGTTGATTCCACTTGGATTTCAGTGGACCTGAAATTACTTAACTTATCAGAAGTGACTTGAACTATCAGATTTATATTGAGTTAATCAAAAACATTGTTTGTCATCATCAAATTATCATGAGTCCATTACTTTGAAGGAACAATCAAACCACTTGTATTTGTTATGAAACAAGATAGAACTTGATTAATCAAACATATCCTATTGTCATCATCAAAACCAAGGGATGCACAACATTCTCCCCCTTTTTGATGATGACAACCATGAGTCATTGTGACAAACAACAGATTATAAAATTCATTTGATATTGCATTCAAGACTAGCATAGCACAGATTTCATTCAGACAATTCGTTTGATGTGTCTTTCAAAAACTATAGCACTAATTACATGAGTGACTCAAAAAGGATAAAGACACTAAGGACACGTAGACAAGGTAAACTTGACATCTAGACACACATCTAGACACACAACTAGACACACAATGACACATAAAGTCCTATCTCCCCCTTTGTCAACAGTAAAAAGAAGATCATTTGAACAATCCCTCTGAGGAGGATGAGGAAGTCTCTGGCTTCACGTTATCTTCCATGCGATCCAGCTTGTCAACAATGTGGGCATAAGAGAGCCTGAGCTTCTGGATCTCGGAGATAGTAGCATTGTGATACTGTTCATTCTGCTTGGTTGTGAACTCTATGCGGTTTCCCATTTCTTCTGACACTTGACCTAAGGTGGCAACTAGTCTGTTGAACCGAGAACTAGCATGGTCAGTGTGTTCCTTTTGCTTGATGAACCTGGCCTCCATCTGTTGTTCCAGCCTTTGGACTTTCTGCTCTAGGCGCCCGGTGGCAGCATTCATATTCTCTTGAAAGGATTGGAATTGGGTGGTGAGAGAGGACAATTGAGATGCTATCTGGAGAAGCACTCCGTGAGACTCAGTGTTGGAGGTGAAAGATGGTGGTGGAGCAGAAGTAAATGGAGTGAAAGTAGGTGGAACTTGGGTAGGTGGAACAGAATGAGATGGAGCTTGGGAAGATGGAACAGAAGTGGATTGAGCATGAGTGGCAGCAGTGCCTAGATGCCAGGGCACTATAGAAAGGGAAGATGGAGGATGGGCAGTAGTGGTGGGAGTAGGGGTAGCTTGAGGCACCACAGGTGGAGGTGTGACAGTAGGGCTAACCTGTATAGGTGTATGTGGTGGAGAAGAGGGTGGCAATGGAGCCTTGGATTTGCCCTTGGATGGTAGAGTGCGCTGAATTTGGTCTCCTACCTTCTTAAACCCCAAAAATGTGGTCACGAAGTGAAAGTTGTAGACGTGCCATTTGAGAATTACAATGCGCGGAGCGTGAGGAAATGGTATTTTTGCTGCTTCCAGAATGGCAGATATGTGGGCAGCAAATGGAAGAGAATTCTGGGGATAATGTAGGATGTTTTGGAAGGTGTTTAGGATGAGCGTTATGAGGCAAATGGGTTGACAAGTGATGAGGCCATGGAGCAAAAATAGATGGAGGCGACTTACTTGATCTCTGGCGCCTCCTCTTGGTTGGATAATGGTGGTAAGAATGTGATGAAGCAATCTATGAAGAGGAGGGAAGGTGTTGGCATTCAGATACTTAGGGAGAACCTCAGGAGCTGGCTGGCCAGTGACGACGGTGTATGCAGCTCGGAAGTCAAAATCCTCAGGATGGAAGACGGCGCCATGTCTGGGAATCGTCAACGCTTTGTGGAGCAGTTTGACGTCGAGGCGGACGACAATGCCTTGAACTACGGTGTAGACCTGACCATCCACTATTTGCAAGTTGTGGTAGAATTCTTGCACAAGCTGAGGCGAATACTGAGTATGTGCCGAGACAAACGCTGTCCACTCTTGGGCTTCAAAAATTGGCAGTAGTTCTGGGAACATCTCCATCAGCTTCTCATCAGAGAAATCAACAATCCTTGGTGGCAGAACGGTCCGTGGCTTGAGAACTCCTGAAACTGGATGGACGATGGGTTCTTCTGAAGCTGGAACCTTTCTGCCTGAGTCAGCCGCCTCAGCCGTGGTCGACTTTTGAGGGGCCGATGGCGGACCCTGCGCAGCCCTCGGCTTGGAACGCTTGGACGGCTTCGAGGAATCGGCAGGGGCCTTCTCTCTTGTTCTCTTGGTAGACCGCGGAGCGTGCTTTGGAGACATGGTGGAGGGATGAGAGAGAGAGGCGAGAGAGAACTGGAGAGGAAGAATGTGAAAGAGGTACAAGACGGCGGATGAGAGAAAATTAGGGACCCAGCCGTGGCAATTTATAGGGTAGGGCAGTAGGGCTGGGTCTAAAAAAAAAAGGATAGTGAACCATCACGATGCAGAAAACGAGCGGTCAGGATTTAATTAGCATAACTCAAATTTTTGGAAGATATTAAAGTGTACGCCCTTTCTTTAATAGAACACTTATGGAACCTTTCCACCCTTATGCAAAGACCACCTTGTGACCAAATAGAGTGGGTATTGTGGTTCAATGAATTTGAAAGTATTGCACCAATAAATTGACTCCCCATATCCAATTTCTTTCACATGGCTCCTTGAACTTATAATATATTTCAAGAGATAATTTGACTAACTATGCTAGCTGAACAGTGTTTTGTACTTTTGTTTGCATGCTATGCTTTAGGTCAACCATTTTCTCTGCCTTTGTGATAACTTTTTGAATCATTTGAGAGCTGTGGTCAGGTTTATCACATGCTTTTCTACACGAGGAGACACGCTTTTTACACGCCAGAAACCCCGGCTACTTAGCATGCCTAACCATTCCACTAATAACTGGGACACACCTTTTATCCGTGAGGATATACGTTTATCAGACGCCAATATCCCCAGTTACTCAGTATGCCCAATCAATATTTTTGAAAGCAGCAGAGTTAGATTGGATCTTCATGACACACTTGTCTCCCATCTATTGTTCAGCCAATTTTTTGCTTTGAGATGGAGAACAGTAGTTTCTCAGAACTCAATCCATTGCTCTACCAAGAAGGCAGAATTATGGCGTATTCCATGTACATACATGTTATATTTGAGTTTAATTTTACTGTTCAACACAGACATAGGTAGAGAAACAGTCTCATTACTAAAAATCATAAGTCCTCAAAATCTTGTGACAGAGTCATAGTTATGGTTTGAATTTATTGCAGTAGTACAGTTCAAATTCTCATTACTACACTCAACCTCTACTCTTAATGATTACCTTGGTGATTTTATTGAAAGATATGGTTAGGTTTTTCAATGTTTTATCAAGGAATGAGTTTACACTTTTTCTCCCCCTCAATTTGTGAGTCCTTGCTGAAGAAAAAAAATGTTGGCCATGAAGAGATATAGAGACACAAGAGATGGGAAGCATGGATAAGGATGAATGAGTGAAGAAATGGAGCACATAAGTTCACTTAGTTCAGAGGATTTCCTAGCAGAGCCAGCAGCATTTTTTAGATCCATTTTCCATTGTTCAGATCCTCTGTCGACCATAGAGTTACCTTTGGTCGACCTCTGTGCTGTCACAGAAACTGCCTGATGAGTAGTCACCTGTGGTCTGCTTTCTGACAAATCTGTTGTCGACCATGGGACCGCCTGTGGTCGACAGCTGCGAAGTCACAGAACCAACTATTTCCTGTCCTGATGCCTTGGTCGACCAGCGCCTCGCCTGTGGTCGACCACAAGAGATAATCCGTAGTAGAACCAGGATTCTGCAGAACTTGCTGAAGTAGCAACCGACACTAGACCTCCAAACACAAAACTTGACCAGTACTAGAGACCTAGTTGACATAACTTAGTACAGAAATGACAGAATCTATACAGTGAACACATGAATATGATTATTTCAAGAATTTTCAGGAGAAATTCTACAAATTCCTAACTCCCTTCTTAGAGTTGAAAATCTGTCATTGTTAAGGGGTTTTGTGAAAATGTCTGCCAATTGTTTTTCAGTTTCTACAAAATGAAGCATGAAATTTCCTTTGGAGACCTCATCTCTTAGAAAGTGATGACGGATCTCAATGTGTTTTGTCCTAGAGTGTTGAATAGGGTTTTTAGATAAATTAATAGCACTAGTGTTGTCACAGAAAATAGGTGCACATCCAAGATCTACATTGTAGTCTTGGAGTTGATGTTTTATCCACATAACCTGTGTACCACAGCTCCCTACTGCGACATACTCAGCCTCAGCAGTGGAGAGTGCCACAGAATGCTGCTTTTTAGAAGCCCATGATATTAAACATCCACCTAATATTTGACAATAACCACTAGTACTCTTCCTATCAATTTTGCAACCAGCATAATCAGCATCTGAATATGAAATCAAATCTAGTTTGCAGTATGTAGGATACCATAGACCCAATTCTTGGGTGCCGGCAAGGTATCGAAGTATACGCTTGACAGCCCCTAAATGTGATTCTCTAGGGCTAGACTGATATCTAGCACACATGCATACACTAAACTGAATATCTGGCCTTGAAGCAGTTAAATATAGTAGGGACCCGATCATACCTCTGTATTTCTTGGCATCTACCATGTTACCTTTTACATCAGCTTCCAATGTTGCATTTGTACCCATGGGTGACTCGATTGGTTTGCAGCTTTCCATGCCAAACTTCTTCAACATCTCCTTTATGTACTTGGATTGATTTATGAAGTATCCTTCTCTACATTGTACGATCTGCAATCCAAGAAAAAACTGTAAATCACCCATTAAACTCATTTCAAACTCATTGGTCATTAAGTTTGCAAATTCAGTACATAAAGAAGCTTCGGTAGACCCAAACACAATATCATCCACATAGATTTGTACAACTAGTATATGCTTACCTTGGGTCTTGGAAAACAATGTTTGATCAATTTTACCTCTTATGTATCCCTTCTTGGTGAGGAAGGAGCTCAACCTTTCATACCAGGCCCGAGGAGCCCGCTTTAATCCATACAAAGCTTTATGCAATTTGAAAATATGATTAGCAAGTTCATCATTTTCAAAACCAGGGGGTTGTTCCACATAGACTTCTTCTTTTATTATTCCATTTAGAAATGCACTTTTTACATCCATTTGTTGTAGTTTGATTCCATGAGATGCTGCAAAGGCTAACAATATCCTGATGGCTTCTAATCTAGCAACTGGAGCATATGATTCTTCAAAATCAACCCCAAATTCCTGGTTGTACCCTTTAGCCACCAGCCGAGCCTTGTTTCTCATTACAACTCCTTCTTCACTTAGCTTGTTTTTATAGACCCACTTGGTTCCAATAACGGGGTGAGATGAAGGTCTAGGGACAAGACTCCACACCTGATTTCTTTCAAATTGATTTAGTTCTTCATGCAAAGCATTTATCCATGAGTCATCTTTTAATGCTTCCTCTACTGATTTGGGCTCTATTTGGGACACAAGTGCAAGCTGATCTAGTTCATTGATTTCTTTTAACTGAGATCTAGTCTTCCTAGGATCATGAATTCCACCAATGATGTTTTCTATGGGATGATCTCTAAGAAGTCTTAAGTTCTCATGATTGTTACCTGAGATGCCTTCACCTTCGGGTGGAGCATTAGTAATACCTTGATCTCTTTCCTGAGATTATTCTTCTTCATTTGGTTCTTCGTTGTCTTCTAGAAATTCCCTATCTTCTTCTTCCTTGCTGACCTGCTCATTTTTGCCAAGATCATTAATTTCATCAAATGTAATATGAGGGGATTCTTCAACAATTTGATCTTTGGTGTTGAAAACTCTATAGGCTCTTGACCGGTCGGAATAGCCCAAGAATATTCCTGGATCACTCTTCGGTTCAAATTTGTCCAAGACCCTTTTATCATTGTTATGAATAAAGCATTTTGACCCGAAAATTCTAAAATGAGCTAGGGATGGTTTCTTACCTTTGAACATTTCATATGGAGTATTTTCACTAGCCGGTCTTACCATTGCTCGGTTTACAATGTAGCATGCTGTGTTGACTGCCTCTGCCCAAAATCTCCTTGGAAGTTTAGCTTCAACCAGCATGGTTCTAGCCATCTCGACAAGAGTGCGGTTCCTTCTCTCCACAACACCATTTTGTTCTGGAGTCCTTGGTGAGGAAAATCTGTGGGTTATGCCCTTGTTTCTGCAGAATAAGTCAAAGTCAGAATTTTCAAACTCCCCCCCATGGTCAGATATGATTGTACACACTTTGGACTTGCCATCCTGCTTCATTCTTTTGTAGAATTCCTGAAACTCAGAAAAGGCATCACTTTTATGAGATAGAAATATTACCCATGTGAATCTAGAGAAATCATCAACTAGTACATAACCGTATCTCTTACCACTAAGACTAGCAGTTCTTGTTGGGCCAAAAAGGTCCATGTGCACAAGTTCTAGTGGTCTAGAAGATTGACTTTTAGTTCTACCTTTGAATGATTTTCTTGTTTGCTTACCTTGGGTACATGATTCACATACTTTGACATTTTGAGCAAACGAAATTTCAGGCATACCAAGAACCATTTTATTCTTCACCAGTTTATGCAACACCCTATAGCTAACATGCCCTAGCCTTCGGTGCCACAGCCAGGTCAGGTCCTCTTTCTTGGCGGTTAGGCACAGGTTGGAGTGGGCTGGATCATCCAAGTCTATTATGTAGACATTGTTTACTCTCTGGCCCATAAACTTGACTGTATCTGAATTTGGTTCAATAATCTTGCAGATCTTGGAGTCAAATATTACTTTATGGCCTTTGTCGCAAAGCTGACTGATGCTCAGCAAGTTATATTCCAGTCCATCTACCAGCAGTACATTTTCAATACTGTTTGAGGAGTTCTTACCTATTTTACCTGTCCCGATGATCTTACCTTTGTTATTTCCTCCAAAGGTCACATAACCTCCATCTTTTGAGCTTAGTTGGGAGAACTTGGTCTTGTCTCCCGTCATGTGTCTTGAGCAACCACTATCTAAGTACCACTTATTGTGCATGGCTGCCAGACATTCCTGCATCATGAATTACACATAAATTTTTGGACCCCAATGGTACCCGGGTCCAAGATAACTTGTAAAATTGTGAAATTGCTGTAACAATCCTTTGGGAACCCAGATTTTCTTAGAGCAGTTTAATTTTTCGTCTCTGACTTTGTTCAGATTGGGTGGCTTTTGTTCTAATGTTTCTTTAATCTGAATCCACCTTTTTGATTTCCAATTTTCATTTTGTTTCACCTGAGAAAATCTGTGGTTTCTGTTTGCGTGTCTGGTCATGGTCGACATCTGGTGTGTCTGTGGTCGACCATTGCTTTTCCAGAAGCCAGCGCTTGTTCTGGCAGTTCCTCTGGTAGACATCTGGTATGTCTGTGGTCGACCACTGCTTCTCCAGACGCCAGCGCCTGTTCTGGCAGATCCTCTGGTCGACAGAGGAGGGGTCGGTTGTCGACCAGCCTGTCTCCAGACATCTTGTTTTCCAGATTTATGTTCTTTAACTTGATTTAGTACTTGGTTTGTTTGGTTATTTCTGTGAATTTGAGTTTCTTGTCTATTATTTTTAAGCTTATGTTGATTGACTGTTTTCTCTTTAATGCTTCTCTCTTCCTTGGTGACATTATTCCTTTTGGAGGAGCATTCAGCTACATCCTCTTGTTTGTCTTAGTATAGATTGATTAGGGGCCCTTTTCCTTTTGAGTCAGCAATCCCAGTTACGGTTTTTATTTGGAATTCCTTTTTAGCCGTAGGATTGTATCCTAACCCTTCTTTTTGAAAGTTTACTTTTATTCCCAAGACAGCATTTAAGTTTTCTTGACCTTTAGTCATTTTTTCCAAGGTTTCCTGTTTGTTTTTCAGTTCACTCTGGATTCTTTCTATTTCTTCCAGAAGTTGACAGTTTTCCTCCTTGAGTGAGTTGTTTCTTTCTTGAGTTACCTTAGTTTGCTGTTCACTTTCTTGAGTCTTTAATTTTACCTCATCAATTGTGGTTTTCAGTGACTCATTTTCTTCTAACAGCCATTTGACATTTTCTTCATCTGTCTCGTATTGTTTCAGCTTATTTTTCAAGGTGGTGATTTCTAATTCTAGTTCAGTTCTGTTGGCAAATGGGTTGCTGTCATTATTGATCTGATTAAGCTTTTTCTAAAACTCTTATTTTCCTTTCTAATTCTTTCATATGCATCAAGTAAGTCTGAGTAGACTTCTTCCCAATCTGAGCTAGAAAAATCTTGAAACGGAGGGATTACCTCAAGATCATCGCTATCTTCTTTGGCCATCAAACAGATGTTTCCTTCTTCTTCCTCGGAAGTTGTTTCCTCCTTACTGCTTTCCTCCTCCTCGCTCCATGTGCTTATCATTGCTTTTAGTTGCTTGCCTTTCCACTTGAAGCTTGATTTCTTAGGAGTCTCTGGACATTCAGCCTTTATGTGTCCTAGTTTCCTGCAGTTGTAGCAGACAAGTTTGTTAGATGAAGTTTTATTTTTATCAAACTTAAACTGAGATGACTTTCTTACCATGCCCTTAGGATTCCTGAATCCCTTACCTTCCTTCCGCAGAAACCTTTTGAATTTTCTTGTTAACATGGCTAGCTCACCAGTTTCCTCACCTGTGCTAGATGAGTTATCAGTGTCAGATAGTTCAGAGGTGCCTATTTTAGTTTTTAGGGCGAGCTGGTTCTTTTTCTTGCCCTCATCTTCCTTTCTTTTCAGATTGACCTCATAGGCCATTAGGGATCCCACTAGTTCATCCACAGTCATAGTGGTGAGGTTCTTTGAGTCCTCAATTACTGTGGCCTTGGTATGCCACATAGGAGTGAGAGATCTTAGGATCTTCCTCACTAATTCCTGTTCCTTGTAGGTTTTCCCTAGACTCTTTAAACTATTCGTTAATTGCACTAGTCTAGCATACATTTCAGAAATATTTTCGTCAGTTTTCATTCTAAACATTTCATATTCTGAAACTAGCATATTTGCTTTTGACTCCCTTACCTCTGAAGTACCTTCATAGATTACTACTAGTCGATCCCACATTTCCTTGGCCGTTGCACATTGTGAAACTCGTGAGAACTCCGTGGGGTGTAGTGCGCATTGCATTACGTTCATGGCTCCCCAGTTGATGGTTGATTTCCTGACCTGTTCTCTGGTCCAGGTATCCTCATCTTCGGGCAGCTCGTAGGGTCCTCGGCTTACTACTCTCCACATCTCATGATCTTGTGCTCTCAAGAACACCAGCATACGATTTTTCCAGTATGAGAAATCATTTCCATCGAAATATGGTGGTCTAGTTACTGAGTGTCCCTCAGCCATTAGACTTCTAGAGTTCAGTCCGGCAGGCCTCTCCTGGTTGTTAGACCACATTTTTGGAGAGTCTGGCTCTGATACCACGTGTTGAGTACGGACTGAATAGATCTAGAGGGGGGGTGAATAGATCTTTCCCCCTTTTTCGATTTAATGTCTATTGACTAAATGAGTTGTAGGTGATTGACGAATTACAGAACTAATGTTGATATCAATGAAGAAAACAAACACATAGAGAAGCACACACACACATAAGCAAACCACAAGATAGGATTTTTAAGGTGGTTCAGTCTCTTCCCGAGACTTACATCCACCCCTTGCTTAACTCAAGCAAGGCTTCACTTATGAGAACCTCTGATCTCAATCCAAAACACAAGACACCGCTATCACACAGCTTGTACCTGCTGACACACAGCTTGTACCAGCTGACACACAGCTTGAATCCGCTGCCTCACAGCTTGACACTTGGTGTAAGGATGAATAGAAATGATGAGAAGGTGGGATGATGCAACAGGACTGAATATAGACTTTTGTAACAAAGTAAAGAATTCAGCCTGGGACTTAATCACATAAATAACAAGAGTAGACTCCCTGTAGAACTTCCAATCGGATGCCTTCAGCTGCTTTGCTGCTGGAGGTCGCACAGCTTCAAGCCCAGTCTTCCTTCTGCAGCAATGAGAATGCTTTTAGTCTTCTGCAGATTTCTGGTTGATGGAGAGCCACTTCGTCCTGTGATGTAGGTGTGTTTCTTAGCTTCTGTTCTATGCTCTCTCTGTGTGCTTGCCTCCGCGATCAGTTGCCTTCTACTTTTTATGCAGATCCTTTTTCAAGCCTGAAGCTCTTCCCGCTCAAATTCCAGATCGAGCGTTAATCTGCTAGAAAGTAGGGAGAAGGTTAAATCCGATCACTACAATAAGTTTGACCGCTTCTAAGCAAGATTCTCTCCTTGATTCCCGTGCAGAATCTCATCATTTGAACTACCCAACAACCTGCAACAACCATCTGCAGGTTTTAAGGAACCAAAATAGAATTCGGTTAGAGTTCGGTTCTGGACGCTATAACACCCGTGGTCGACCATGACACTGTCTCTGGTCGACAGCGAGCAGTGTCCTGATGGCGGTTTCATTCTGGCTGACACTCGCGTCCCGTGGTCGACCACAGCCTTGTCGCTGGTCGACAAGGGGCAATTTCCAGATGGCCGTCAGTTCTGTCTGATGCTCTGTCTGTTCTGTGGTCGACCAGAAGTAGGGCTTTGGTCGACAGCCAAGGCACATGCAGAAGACGGATGACTTGAAGTGTTTCTGACTGGGTTCGTTGGTCGACCATAACCACTTCCTTGGTCGACAAGCGGCCTTTGACACTTCTTCTGATTTGTTGATTCCACTTGGATTTCAGTGGACCTGAAATTACTTAACTTATCAGAAGTGACTTGAACTATCAGATTTATATTGAGTTAATCAAAAACATTATTTGTCATCATCAAATAATCATGCGTCCATTACTTTGAAGGAACAATCAAACCACTTGTATTTGTTATGAAACAAGATAGAACTTGATTAATCAAACATATCCTATTGTCATCATCAAAACCAAGGGATGCACAACACAACTTTCACTAAAACAGGAAGAAGAAGCTGACAAAGCATCAAACAGGGATGGCAGCCTGTTTTGGGGGCAAGCGCCAGCCAAAGAAAAGAAAAGAAGACAAAGAAAGAAGGGAAAGGCCGGTAAGGCTACGACGGGGGTGATCCTCTCTTGCAAAACCCTCTCTGCTCTGTTCAATCTGCCCAGTGAAGAGGATGAATAAGAAATTTGCTTCACACCTGCCACTGAGGCAAGCCAGGTTGAAGCCACAACTGCTGCACATGCGACCCGGTCGGGTCGAAGGTGGGGGCGTCAGCCGCCCACCAACCATAATATTATCTTCAGAGGGGAGCAAACCTACAAAATACCCTCTCTGGAGGTCAGGGGAGCTCAGATCCCTCCTCCGTCAGGATTATATAACCAAAGTGGAGGTAGCACTCCCGCTCCTTCATTTCTGGAATTCATAAAGATATCAAAAGGGAAGATGCCATGCCGGGAGGATTAACCAACGACCGGGGGCAATCACCCATAGCTCCAGCAATCTCCCGGATTGCCAGAAGAGACAGAAGCTCGGCCGACAGTAGCCAGCAAAGAGCAGCCAGGCGGTAACCCCGAGCAAAAGGGTACGGCCTCCGAGTCTGATGAGGCAGGTCCGTCAGGGGCCGTAACCCAAACCTCCTCCAAGCCCAAGTGGGCAGATGAAATGAAGCTATCCAATGTCCGAGCAGGAAGTCGGGTGGTCAAGCTACTAAAAAAGCTCCCGGCAAGATTCACTGTCTGGGAAATCCTCTCTCTCAGTGACGAGACTAGACAGGCAATCATTGTCGCTCTCCAGATGCCAGCCCAATATGAAGCCTGCCTAGCTGAGGTGCTGCCAGAGGCCAGCATGACCTTCACCCAGGAGGACATGTTACTCCCCACTGCCAGTCATAACAGACCTCTCTATATGAGGGGACATCTAAATGGCAGAGAGCTGAACAGAATCCTGGTGGACCCCGGGGCAGCTGTCAACATCCTGCCCTACAGGATCTATGAGAGGCACTACTTCAATGTGCACCTGCAGAAGGTCGGGGATATGCGTATCGCCGGTTTCAATCAGAAGTGCGAAGTGTCGCTAGGAGTAGCAGAGTTCACACTCACCCTAGCGGACTTTGTCACCAAGGTGCAATTTCATGTCATTGATTCCCACACCTCATACAAGGCGCTGCTTGCCCGCCCTTGGCTACATGAGAATATGGTGGTCCCTTCCACGCTTCACCAATGCATTAAATACAGCCTAGATGGGAAGGAGGAGAGAGTATTTGCTGATCTCCACCCGTTCGAAGTATTCGAATGCCACTTGGCAGACGCTCCTCTATATGCAGAACGATCGCAGAAGGCCCCTGCAGCAAAGGCTTCTTCTAGCACAGTAAAAGGCACTTCCAAAACAGAATGGTTCCCTCCGCCGCCGCGTGGATATGTCGAGCCCAAGGTGGTTTCGCACATCACTGTTGTCAGGGATGTAGGCCGGATAGCATCTCCCGCCATCTACCCCGAAACTAATAAAGTCAGGGTTGATCAATAGCGCGACCACATCGGGATCCCCGAAGGTCTTACCAAGCCAGTTTTCAGCCTCAACCATACCACTGTCGAGCCTTTCAAAGCATGGGAGGTGGCACAGATGGATGGTCCTAGCAGCGTGTTTTATACAGCTAAAGAACACCCTAGACTGGAAGACACTGATTGTCATCTGCCTGAAGATCTAGAAAACTCCTCCATGCCTGTACAGGGGCTGACATTCATAACAAATCAAATGGCTGAGATGTTCCAGAAGCAGCATATCCCTTCCGGCCAACCTCGCAAGAGGAAAGAAGCATTCCAGAAGCTATGGTATCCTCCAAGCCTAGACAAAGAAATGAGGCGCGTCACTCAGCATCCGCGACTGGGTTTCACCCTCGAAGAATACTATTCTAGTGGGCACCACGAGGTGGACACCATCTCTGCTTTTCACCCGATCGAAGATAACCCACTGGGGGCAGCTATCGATGAGCTCCTGACAGAAGTTGAGTGCATTCAACCGACCCAGCCAAGAAGTCCGGAGTCCGAGGCCGTGTTCCCCTGCCGGTGCTGGGAACAAGTCTACCCGGAAGATGCGGCTCTTTAAGCCAAATTTGACACAGCTAGCAACAGTGAAGCTGAAGATGTTGAAGAAGCAGAGTGGCCTCCCTCCAGTAGCTCTCCTCCATTCATGATGTCGGCACTTCTCGAACCAGTCAGGGAAGCTTTCCCCGAGCCTGATCAAGGGACAAATGCCGCTAGAAGAGAAATGGCTGCCTCCACTGAGGGCATGATGGCTCAAGGGACCGACATCTCTTCACCCTTTCCCAAAGAGCTACAAGGCCACTCTGACCTGATGACAAGTAATCGTCAGCCCATGGTGACTGCAATCTCCTCAGCAGGGAGTGAGGTAATCAGCTCGCCCCTTGAAGCTGCTGGGAAGGTAAACTTGTTGGCAGAACAGTGCATGCACCCATTGTCAGCCGGACAAGATATTCTTGGCAGAACTCAAATAAGTCAAGATGAAGGGATCGAGGTCCTCGACCTTGAAGATGATATACCAGACTTTGTCGACCTCCAGCCTGCACCCCCGGAGATAGAAGATGGAGGTCAAGTAACAGTTGATGAACTGATAGAAGTCAACTTGGGAAACAAGGATGACCCTAGACCAACCTTCCTCTGTGCCCAACTGTCTGCCGAAGAACAGAGGATGTATGTAACGACCCGAGAATCCGATTACCGGGAAGGCCCGATAACCCGAGACTCGCACCGCCACCCACGAGCCCGAAGACTCGGAAGGGTTAAAAGGATGGTGTGGAGACTACACAAGTATCACAAATAATTGCAGAAATTAAACAGTTATAATAGAATAACATTTTACATGGTCCACAACAGAAAATAACACAATAACAATAGTCCACGACTAGTACAGTGACAAGAAAGGAAAGTACAGCTACACGGGGCATCCCCCGGCTCTGACCTCCGGCACTACCGCTGGGCACCCGCACCACGCTGCGCTCCTGACGCGCTCCCCGAAGGTGGCGCCTCACCTGAAACACGGTGAAAACACGTAGGGAATGAGTCTCGGAACAAGACTCAGTAGGGATCACTCGAACCCTACCTCGAAAAATGAGAAACCACTACTCTAGCGGTAGAAAAGTATCTCGGAAAGGAAAGCCCTGTACTCTACAGAACTAGACCCTATCGGCACGTAAACCGAGACACGTGCCACGGTACGAGGAAACTGAAACTCAACGGTTGAACCGTCAAAAACCCGAAGGTCGGAAACACACGACTGACAGTCTGACACTCCGTACTCGACAGGAGTACCACCCACTAGAAGCACAGCCGGTAGCGTCCCCTGGCGTCTTACACCGCACCGCAGGTGCACCGCCTGACATGGTAGGTCCTACCCGAGGCGCAAACACCGTACAAGTAACCACAAACAAGTAACTAGCTGGGGTCACGCCCGTCGACGTGGGTCCAACCGCCCCCAACCACGTGTGCACACACAGACCTTGCGTCACTAGGTCTGGTCCTCTGACCGGTTTTCCCCCGTAGCCGGACTCTGGCTACCGACGAGGGGCCTACGGTAACCGGTCCACAAACCGTCTCGAAAGGTGGGTGCCCGTACACCACTCCCAGGTGAGACCAGCACCGCGCACTGGTGGGCTACGACTAGTGGAGGGTCGCTAAAGGAGTAGACTCTCGAGTCACGGAAAACAACACCCAAGCCCGACAACGTGTGGGAATCACCCCACGCACCAGTCCCGTCACACGGAGACCACGGTCGGAGAAAAGCGAGGTTGCCACCCTCATGGGGCAACACAGGAAGTGGCGGTCTACCCTCAGACCGTCACTGCCAAATGGCGGTCCACTCTAGGGCCGTCACTTGGAAATAGCGGTCTAAGGCGGACCGTCACACGGCCAGGGGGTAGGGGGAAGCGACGCGCCTACCCTAGTGCGTCGCTTGGAAGCGGCGCACCTAGGCCAGGGCGTCACATGGCACCCCACACCCACGAAAACCACAGGGAAAGTAACGCGCTTACCCTGGCGCGTCGCTTGCAAGCAACGCGTCGGGCTCAGTGCGTTACTCGCATGTGACGCGCCTAGACCAGCGCGTCGCATGGCCCTCACGCTCGGGATGGAAAGGGAAGTGACGCGCCTGCCCCAGCGCGTCGCTTGTAAGTAACGCGCTGGGCCCAGTGCGTCGCTTGGCCCATCCACATGGGGGACAACAGGAAGTAACGCTCCTGCCCCAGTGCGTTACATGCATGTAACGCGCCTATCTCGGTGCGTTACATGGCCTGACCCCCAACGGTCAAAACCCAACGGTCGAAAGCATGTGACGGCCCAGCCCAGGGCCGTCACTAGCAAACGGCGGCCAGTCGCAGGACCGTTACAGCCCTCGACCCCAAAGGCCAACACCCAGGGAAGTAACGCACCCCTCTAGGGGCGTTACAAGCATGTGACGGTCACTGGAGTGACCGTCGCTTGCCCCAGAGCACGCTACGGCGGGAGAACCCCAAAAACACCAACCACGCCCCCGTACCTCCACCGGAGAGGGGGAAAACAAGGGGGAAGACCCCTGGGGACCCCTAGCATGCATCTAAGCCACCAAAACATAGAATCATGGGCTAAAACCATAGATCGGGCGGCTCACCCCAAAACATGGAAAAACCCCAAAAACGCCCAAACATGCCTCTCTCGGCCTCCCCGCGGCCTACAAACCACGGAAAAGAACGGCGAAGAGCTAGGGAACGTCACCCTACCTCAATGGAGCGAATGCTCCGCCGGATCGTCCACGAATCGCGAAGAACGCTTGAAAACCCTCGTTCTTCCTTAAGCTTCCCACGCTTGCCGCACGCCCCCACGACCGCCTCGCCGCCGCCCACGTCGCCGCGCCGTCGCCCCGCCGCCGTCTGCAGCCGAAGGGGAGCTCGCCGTGGCCAACCGGGAGGAAGAGAGGGAGAGGGAGGGAGACACGGTGGAGGAGGAAGGAGGAAGAAGAAGATGGTGGGGGGAGAGAGAAAAGAAAAAGGGTTTTATAGAAAAACCCGGAAAATCCGTAAAATTCCAAAAAATAGGAAATCACACCCCCGCGATCCTCGGAACGCACCGATCGCAACGGTACCACTCGTGTCCGTGTGAACAGCCCGGTTCACCCGCAACGAGCGTCCGAAGAGAAAAGCCGAAACACACACCGGGAATCGGAAAACACACGCGGAAAAGCCGCGGAACGCCTCCGGGCCTCCGAAACAACTCCGGATCGCGCCGACCCGAACACGAAAGATGTCCGAAACGAAATTTCGGACACAACGGAGCCGGACACTCCGAAAACCAGATCCGGGACCCATGAAGAAGGATCCGAAAGGTCCGGGATATTACAGCCCTCCCCCCTTAAGGAATTTCGTCCTCGAAATTGAGAACAACCCAAGGGGAAAGAAGAGGAAGACTCACTCAAACAGGTACGGGAACTGCTGACGCATCTCGTCCTCACGTTCCCACGAAGCCTCACCACCAGAGTGTCGTTGCCACACGACCTTCACCAAGGGAATAACCTTGTTCCGCAGGCGCTGCTCTCGCCTATCCTCCACGCGGATCGGAAACTCTGGGAGAGAAAGATCTGGAGTCACCTCAGGCCAAACGGAAAACTTGAGCACATGAGAGTCATCGGGCATATACTTCCGCAACATAGAGACGTGGAACACGTCATGCACCGACGCCAACTCAGAGGGTAACTGTAACCGGTAAGCAACCTCACCGATGCGCCCCACAATCGCGAAAGGACCAATATAGCGGGGACTCAGCTTCCCACGCCGTCCAAACCGCGTCACCCCCTTCATCGGAGAAACTCTCAAGAACACATGATCGCCCACGGCGAACTCGAGGGGCTGCCGCCTACGGTCAGCATAGCTCTTCTGCCGACTCTGGGCCGCCAACATGTTCAGACGAACCAGGTGCACAACATCCACACATTGCTGCACCAATTCCGGTCCCGTCAAAACACGCTCACCCACCTCAAACCAATCGAGTGGAGTCCGACAAGGACGCCCATACAGAGCCTCATAGGGAGCCATGCCGATGCTCGAATGAAAGCTGTTGTTATAGGCAAACTCCACCAACGATAGGTGATGAATCCAACTCCCCTGCCACTCCAGGCAGCAGGATCTCAGCATGTCCTCCAAAGTCTGAATGGTCCTCTCAGACTGACCATCCGACTGTGGATGATACGCCGAGCTAAATGCCAACTCCGTGCCAAGAGCTCGCTGGAAACTCCTCCAGAATCCAGAAGTGAAGCGCGGATCCCGATCCGACACGATCGAAATGGGAACCCCATGCAACGGAACGATCCGCTCCACATAAAGACGAGCCAACTTAGGCACGCTCCAGTTGACCTTGACCGGTAGCAACCGCGTCACCTTCGTCAGCCGATCCACCAGCAACCAAATACTGTCCTGCCCAGTCGGGGTTCTGGGCAACTCCACCACAAAATCCGTGGTCACATGGTCCCACTTCCAAGCAGGAACATCCAAGGGCTGGAGAGTACCGCCTGGTCGCTGATGCTCCGCCTTCACTTGCTGACAGATCAGGCACCTGGCCACAAACTCGGCCACATCTCTCTTCATGCCAGGCCACCAGAACTGCCTCCGCAAGTTCCGATACATCTTCGTCGCACCCGGGTGCACAGTGTACCTGCCCCCATGAGCCTCGCGTAACACCGCACGACGAACCTGCTCCTCCCCTGGGACGTACAGCCTGCCACGAAACCTCGCAGCACCGTCCTCGCCAAGCTCCACATCAGCTATCGCCAAAATCCGGGGCAACTCAGGGTCCGCATGCTGAGCCTCTGTCACCTGACGACGGATAGCAGGAGTGACAGTCAGACTCGCAAGCACTGCCAACCCTGGCTCCTGGGGAATCTTGAGCCTGAAAGATACTTCGGGCACCTGTTCCCAGAGCCTCCACTTCCTCAACATCAAGGCACTGATCACGACCTTCCGACTCAAGGCATCGGCGACGACATTCATCCTGCCCGGCTGATAAGACAGGGTGAAGTCATAGTCCTTCATGAACTCCATCCAACGCCTCTGTCTGAGGTTCAGATCTCTCTGCGAGAACACATACCTCAAACTCTGATGGTCAGTGAACACCTCGAACTTCTCACCGTACAGATAATGCCTCCAGATCTTCAACGCGAAGATCACTGCCGCCAACTCAAGGTCATGGGTAGGGTAGTTCTCCTCATGGGGCTTTAGCTGCCGAGATGCATAAGCCACCACTCTACCATGCTGCATCAGAACAGCACCCAATCCGACGCCGGAAGCATCTGTACACACCACAAAACCTTCCGATCCAGAAGGCAAAACCAACACCGGAGCCGAGGTGAGCAATCTCTTCAGTTCCCTAAAGCTCTGCTCACACTCCTCGGACCAGACGAAAGGCACATCCTTCCGCGTGAGCCTCGTCATCGGGGTCGCAATGCGGGAAAAATCCTGGATAAACCGGCGATAATAACCCGCAAGCCCCAAGAAACTCCGGATCTCCGTCACCGACCTCGGCCTCGGCCACTGCATCACGGCCTCGACCTTGGCGGGATCCACGGAAATGCCATCACCAGAAATCACGTGCCCCAGAAAGTGCACCTCGCTGAGCCAAAACTCGCACTTGCTGAGCTTCGCATACAACTGGTGATCTCGCAACGTCTGCAGCACCACACCCAAATGGTACGCATGCTCCTCGGCAGACTGCGAATAAACAAGGATGTCATCCACGAAGATGACCACGAACTGGTCCAAATACGGATGAAACACCCTCTGCATCAAGTCCATGAAGGCTGCTGGGGCATTGGTGAGCCCAAACGGCATCACCAGAAACTCATAATGCCCGTACCTCGTACAGAACGCAGTCTTCTCCACATCGGACTCGCGAATTCTCAGCTGATAGTAACCGGACCGCAAATCAACCCGCGAGAACACTCGCGCAGACTGCAGCTGGTCGAACAAATCATCAATCCGCGGCAACGGATACTTGTTCTTAACGGTCACTTCATTCAGCTGCCGATAGTCAATGCACAGCCGCAGACTACCGTCCTTCTTCTTCACAAACAGCACGGGCGCACCCCAAGGGGAAAAGCTCGGACGAATATACCCCTTGGCCAACAGCTCCTGCAACTGCGCCCTCAACTCCCTCAACTCAGCGGGGGCCATACGGTAGGGAGCCTTCGCCAAAGGTCCCGTACCAGGCACAACCTCGATCACGAAATCGATCTCCCGCTGGGGAGGTAATCCAGGCAACTCCTCAGGAAAAACATCGGGAAACTCGCACACCACCGCAATGTCCTCGACATTCGGCTCCATCCGGTCAGACACAACCACTGACGCGAGAAAACCCTGGCAACCTGAATCAAGCAATCGACGGGCTCGAATAGCAGAGATAAGAAATCGAGAAGAGGTGGAACGGATACCTTGGAAATAGAAGGTCCTCTTGCTCGGATGCTGGAAGTAGACCCTCTTCATTCCACAATCCACCACCGCTCTATGAGTCTCGAGCCAATCCATGCCTAGAATCACATCGTAATCCCGAAGCTGCAACGCATACAACCTGCCTGGCATACTCCGTCCATCGATCCACACCGGAACCTGGTCGAAGCAATACGGAGTGACCATAAAGTCACCCGAAGGCAACTCCACAGCCAAATCACAGGACAACTGGGTCACCGGCTCCTCGACGCTCGACGCGAAATCCTCCGAAATAAACTAATGAGACGCGCCAGAATCAAATAAAACCCGAGCCGCACAACCCAAAATCTGAACGGTACCTTCCACGAGCTGCGACGCTACTGCCTCTGCCCTGGTCAAGTGCGTGATCTGGCCACGAGCTCTCTGCCTGCCTCCCACACTAGCTGACCTGGGTAGCGGCGGATACTGTCCCTGCTGCTGCTGCTGCTGGGGAACCTGCTGCTGCAGCGGCCTCTGAGGACAGTCGCGCGCCATATGCCTTGGCTGGTCACACCGAAAACAGATGATCGGCGCCGTGCACTGCCTGCCTGGGTGGGTCCCACTACACCGTGGACAAGGTCCTCGCGATCCACCCACCGATCCCTGACGCTGCAAAGAGAACGGCTGCTGTACACTGCCCGATGAAGCCTGCCCCTGATCCTTGTGCTTCTTACGGAGACTCTTCTTCAAGAACTTCTTGACCTTCGAGCCGAAGGACGCAGATCCTGTCACCGAAGCTGCCGATGCCGGTACTCCTGAACCACCCGACACACGCTGGAAGGAACCCTGCTGCTGGGTAGCCGACTGCTGGCTGCGACCTGACACAGACTGCCCCTGGCTGATCGGTCCTCGAGTCCTCTGCATATCCATCTCCAAGGAAATCGCAACACGAGACGCCGTCTCCAGATCAGTGGCCCCATTCGCGATCAAATGGTGCCTCAGCTCCAACCTCAAGCCCTGCACAAACTGCGTGGTCCTCACCCTCTCATGCTCCATGATATGAGGTGCATACCGACCCAGCTCGACAAATCGGGCCCTGTACTGCAGCACGGACATGTCACCCTGCACCAGCTCCAGAAACTCCCGCATCCGCTGCGTAGTAACAACGTCTGGACAGTACGTACGCTCGAAAGCACTGACAAAGTCATCCCACTCGATCTGCTCAAGTGGACGAAGCTGAAAGGACGTCTTTCACTCGGAAGACCACCACCTACGAGCCGTACCCTGCAACTGGTTGTAGGCCAACACCACTCTGTCCTCGGCAGCACTCTTCGCTGAACTGAACACCCGCTCCATCTCATCAAGCCAATCTCGAGCCGCATCAGGGTCTGCCTGGCCGTTAAAGTAAGGTGGATGGAACTGCATGAAATCCCTCACTGCTCGGCCTGGCCCACCCCTGACTGACGAGCCCTCACCGGCCTCTCTGCCGAACTGTTGAGCCATGAGATGGTACATGCCACGGAGAAAACCCTCGGCCCCCGGAACTCTCGCAGCATCCTCGGCCTCGGTAGCCCCCCGTGGTGCTCTGCTATGCTCCTCCTGGTCCCTCTGCTGGACCTCCTGCTGGATCTCCTGGCCTCCAGCCGACTGCCCCTGCTGAGAGCGAGAGCTCCTCCTCGGCGCCATCCTCGCTCCTGAAGCAAAAGACAGAAGACACAAAAACGGCAAGGTCAGAATAAACACGCGGTGCCCAATGCCAGCGTCACCTGTACATCATCGTCATGGACTAGTGGACCACTACAATTACCTATGATTCTCATGTAATTCCACAACCGCGCTCTGATACCAGCTGTAACGACCCGAGAATCCGATTACCGGGAAGGCCCGATAACCCGAGACTCGCACCGCCACCCACGAGCCCGAAGACTCGGAAGGGTTAAAAGGATGGTGTGGAGACTACACAAGTATCACAAATAATTGCAGAAATTAAACAGTTATAATAGAATAACATTTTACATGGTCCACAACAGAAAATAACACAATAACAATAGTCCACGACTAGTACAGTGACAAGAAAGGAAAGTACAGCTACACGGGGCATCCCCCGGCTCTGACCTCCGGCACTACCGCTGGGCACCCGCACCACGCTGCGCTCCTGACGCGCTCCCCGAAGGTGGCGCCTCACCTGAAACACGGTGAAAACACGCAGGGAATGAGTCTCGGAACAAGACTCAGTAGGGATCACTCGAACCCTACCTCGAAAAATGAGAAACCACTACTCTAGCGGTAGAAAAGTATCTCGGAAAGGAAAGCTCTGTACTCTACAGAACTAGACCCTATCGGCACGTAAACCGAGACACGTGCCACGGTACGAGGAAACTGAAACTCAACGGTTGAACCGTCAAAAACCCGAAGGTCGGAAACACACGACTGACAGTCTGACACTCCGTACTCGACAGGAGTACCACCCACTAGAAGCACAGCCGGTAGCGTCCCCTGGCGTCTTACACCGCACCGCAGGTGCACCGCCTGACATGGTAGGTCCTACCCGAGGCGCAAACACCGTACAAGTAACCACAAACAAGTAACTAGCTGGGGTCACGCCCGTCGACGTGGGTCCAACCGCCCCCAACCACGTGTGCACACACAGACCTTGCGTCACTAGGTCTGGTCCTCTGACCGGTTTTCCCCCGTAGCCGGACTCTGGCTACCGACGAGGGGCCTACGGTAACCGGTCCACAAACCGTCTCGAAAGGTGGGTGCCCGTACACCACTCCCAGGTGAGACCAGCACCGCGCACTGGTGGGCTACGACTAGTGGAGGGTCGCTAAAGGAGTAGACTCTCGAGTCACGGAAAACAACACCCAAGCCCGACAACGTGTGGGAATCACCCCACGCACCAGTCCCGTCACACGGAGACCACGGTCGGAGAAAAGCGAGGTTGCCACCCTCATGGGGCAACACAGGAAGTGGCGGTCTACCCTCAGACCGTCACTGCCAAATGGCGGTCCACTCTAGGGCCGTCACTTGGAAATAGCGGTCTAAGGCGGACCGTCACACGGCCAGGGGGTAGGGGGAAGCGACGCGCCTACCCTAGTGCGTCGCTTGGAAGCGGCGCACCTAAGCCAGGGCGTCACATGGCACCCCACACCCACGAAAACCACAGGGAAAGTAACGCGCTTACCCTGGCGCGTCGCTTGCAAGCAACGCGTCGGGCTCAGTGCGTTACTCGCATGTGACGCGCCTAGACCAGCGCGTCGCATGGCCCTCACGCTCGGGATGGAAAGGGAAGTGACGCGCCTGCCCCAGCGCGTCGCTTGTAAGTAACGCGCTGGGCCCAGTGCGTCGCTTGGCCCATCCACATGGGGGACAACAGGAAGTAACGCTCCTGCCCCAGTGCGTTACACGCATGTAACGCGCCTATCTCGGTGCGTTACATGGCCTGCCCCCCAACGGTCAAAACCCAACGGTCGAAAGCATGTGACGGCCCAGCCCAGGGCCGTCACTAGCAAACGGCGGCCAGTCGCAGGACCGTTACAGCCCTCGACCCCAAAGGCCAACACCCAGGGAAGTAACGCACCCCTCTAGGGGCGTTACAAGCATGTGACGGTCACTGGAGTGACCGTCGCTTGCCCCAGAGCACGCTACGGCGGGAGAACCCCAAAAACACCAACCACGCCCCCGTACCTCCACCGGAGAGGGGGAAAACAAGGGGGAAGACCCCTGGGGACCCCTAGCATGCATCTAAGCCACCAAAACATAGAATCATGGGCTAAAACCATAGATCGGGCGGCTCACCCCAAAACATGGAAAAACCCCAAAAACGCCCAAACATGCCTCTCTCGGCCTCCCCGCGGCCTACAAACCACGGAAAAGAACGGCGAAGAGCTAGGGAACGTCACCCTACCTCAATGGAGCGAATGCTCCGCCGAATCGTCCACGAATCGCGAAGAACGCTTGAAAACCCTCGTTCTTCCTTAAGCTTCCCACGCTTGCCGCACGCCCCCACGACCGCCTCGCCGCCGCCCACGTCGCCGCGCCGTCGCCCCGCCGCCGTCTGCAGCCGAAGGGGAGCTCGCCGTGGCCAACCGGGAGGAAGAGAGGGAGAGGGAGGGAGACACGGTGGAGGAGGAAGGAGGAAGAAGAAGATGGTGGGGGGAGAGAGAAAAGAAAAAGGGTTTTATAGAAAAACCTGGAAAATCCGTAAAATTCCAAAAAATAGGAAATCACACCCCCGCGATCCTCGGAACGCACCGATCGCAACGGTACCACTCGTGTCCGTGTGAACAGCCCGGTTCACCCGCAACGAGCGTCCGAAGAGAAAAGCCGAAACACACACCGGGAATCGGAAAACACACGCGGAAAAGCCGCGGAACGCCTCCGGGCCTCCGAAACAACTCCGGATCGCGCCGACCCGAACACGAAAGATGTCCGAAACGAAATTTCGGACACAACGGAGCCGGACACTCCGAAAACCAGATCCGGGACCCACGAAGAAGGATCCGAAAGGTCCGGGATATTACAATGTACATCCAGCTGCTACAAGAATACCGGGATTGCTTTGCCTGGACCTACAGAGAAATGCCGGGACTAAGCCCCTCAGTCTCACAGCATGAGCTGACCATAAACCCTAGGGTAGAGCCGGTGAAATAGCCCCCTAGGCGTATGAGGCCAGAGCTCATCACTCAGATATGCAAAGAGGTCGACAAGCTCATTGATGTGGGTTTCGTCGAGGAAAATCAATATACCACGTGGTTGGCTAACATTGTGCCCGTGAAAAAGAAGAATGGACAGATCCGGATATGTGTTGATTTCCGGGATCTGAATAAAGCTTGCCCTAAAGATGACTTTCCAGTGCCGATAACGGAGGTCATGATAGATGCAACCACTGGTCATGAGGCCTTATCATTCATGGATGGGTCGTCTGGCTACAACCAGATATGGATCGCGGAACATGACCGGATCCACACTGCCTTTCGGACACCCAAAGGCATTTATCACTACAAAAGAATGCCGTTCGAATTAAAGAACGTCGGCGCAACTTATCAGCGGGCGATGACTAGAATATTTGATGAGCTGCTCTACCATAAGGTCGAATTCTACATAGACGACCTGGTAATTAAGACCAAAAAGAAAGAAGACCATCTGCAAGACCTCTGAGTCATTTTCCAGAGGCTAAGGCAGTATGAATTAAAAATGAACCCTATGAAGTGCGCGTTCGGAGTCTCAAGCAGAAAGTTCTTGGGTTTCATTGTCAGGTATCGGGGGATTGAAATAGACCCCGCAAAGATCAAGGCGATTCAGGAGTTACCCTCGCCAAAGAATCTCTCTGAGCTAAGATCCCTTCACGGCCATGTTGCATACGTCCGGCGGTTTATATCCAACTTGTCGGGGCGATGCCACCCCTTCCATAAGCTAATGATGAAGGACGTCCCCTTCTACTGGGACGAAGAATGCCAGATAGCCTTCGACAAACTGAAAGATTATCTGAAAACTCCTCCAGTGCTGGGTGCGCCGGTGAAAGGACAGCCGATGATCCTCTACATAGCAGCCAGGCACACTTCTCTGGGGGAAATGCTAGCCCAGAATAATGAAGAAGGAAAAGAACAAGCCCTCTATTATCTCAGTCGAAGAATGGTCAGAACTGACGAAAAATACACCTACATCGAGAAGATTTGCTTGGCACTGGTCTTCGCGGTCAAGAAGCTACGGCATTACATGCTGTCACATGAAGTTAGGCTGATTTCGAGGGAGGATCCGCTCATATACATTATGTCTCGACCGGCCCTCAAAGGTCGCTTGGGCAAATGGGCGGTGATCCTTATGGAGTATGACATCTCCTATGTACCGCAAAGGGCCGTCAAGGGCCAAGCTATTGCAGACTTCTTTGCTGAACATCCAGTACCCGAAGACTACCCTCTGGAGCCAGAACTTCCTGAAGATGAAACTTTAGAGGTCAGCCAGGTGCGGCCCTCCCTATGGCAGCTGTATTTTGATGGTGCTTCCAGAATTGACACCACAACAACGGGACCAGCCAGAGTCCGCGCAGGAGCAGGCATAGTCTTGAAGTCTCCTGAAGGGGAAGTCGTACACACATCCTGCTCAATAAACAAGCCTTGCACAAATAATGAAGCAGAATATGAAGCCCTCATAATCGGGCTACATATTGCTCTGTCCATGGGGATTCAAATGATAGAGGCATTCGGAGACTCCATGCTGGTTATAAAATAATTAGAAGTGGAGTTTGAGGTACGAAAGTAGGAGCTCGTCCCTTACTACCTTCTAGCCCTGCGCCTAATGACAAGATTCTACCTCATTAGCCTCAAGCACATCAACCGGGGACAGAATGCTCAAGCCGATGCCCTAGTAAAGTTGGCAAGTTCCATGGCGGTCCCGCCTGATACGAGCCTGAATATAACAGTCATTAACCGGCAGCAGGTCCCCAGCATGATAGAAGTTCTAGCCGGTGAACAACCTGATGAAGTAGCAGTTGCTGAAGCAGTCCAGCAGCCTGACTGGCGGGAGTACCTCCTGCATTGGTTCCAACACCAACAGCTTCCGAAAGTGAAAGAACAGAAAATGAAGCTCCTGAGAGTCAAAGATTCCTATGAAATGAGGAATGGGACATTGTTTTGAATAATGGCAGATGCCCAAAAGAAGGTATTACTTCGATGCTTATCCCCAGCAGAAGCCAGGCAGGTAATGCAAGAAGTTCATGCCGGGTCAGCCGGGGCACACCAGGCCGGTCCGAAAATGAAAATTGAAATAAAGAAATTGGGTTATTATTGGCCCACTATATTTGATGATTGCTGCAAGTTTGCTAAGACTTGTCAGAAATGTCAAGAGCACGCCAATGTGTCAAGAAGACCTCTAGTGCCTCTACATCCTACCTTACCGAGCTGGCCATTCGCCCAGTGGGGTACGGACGTGGTGGGGCCACTACCAGCGTCTTCATTGGGGTGCAAATACATCTTAGCAGCTACAGATTACTTCTCCAGATGGACGGAGGCAGTAGCACTAAAAGAAGTCACGGGAGAATTAGTTGCGAGATTCTTCCGAAAGAATGTAATATTTCGGTTCGGGATTCCCAGTCGAATCATCTCCGACAACGGCAGCCACTTCAGAAATCAGAAGGTTTATCGGCTAGCTGACAAATACAAGATTGATTGGAGAACATCATCTCCCTACTACCCTCAGGCCAACGGGCTTGCAGAAGCCTTTAACAAGACGTTGTGCACTCCGCTGGCAAAAATTGTCAAGACTGATAGAAGAGATTGGGAAGAAAGAATATATGAGGCACTATGGGCCTGCCGTACGGTCTACAAGACCCCTACCGGCTGCTCACCCTACTCCCTTGTGTATGGCTCAGAGGCCGTGGTGCCGATTGAGTTGGAGATCCCCTCATTGTGAGTCGCTATCCAGCATGGATTGGCGGGCAGCGAACAGGCCAACATAGAAAGGAGATTAGAAGAGCTCGCCGAGCTTGAAGGGAAGCGCCTTCGGGCGCAACAGAATATTCAACTCTATCAAGCCCGTATGGCCCGTGCTTTTGATAAGCTGGTCAAGGGTCGAGAATTCAAGAGGGGAGACCTGGTGATGGTCAAAAGAAGAGAAGTAATGGCTTCCAACCCCAAGTGGAAGTTGATTGAAAACTGGGTCGCACCATATGTCATCCACCGAGTATATGAAGGGGGTGCATACATCCTTGCGGATCACAAAGGAGTCATCCAATTCTCTCCCCTCAATGGGAAGCACCTAAAGCCATACCACACGGTTCAACCGGCGCTCCCCGAATGAGATACCTTATCTTGGTCTAGTGGCATTCCGCCCTAGCCAAGCTACCCCTTCCTTGGTCTAGTGGCATTTCACCCTGATCGAGCTACATTTCCTTGGTCAAGTGTCATTTCGCCCTGATCGAGCTACCCTTATCTTGGTTTAGTGGCATTCCGCCCTCACCGAGCTACCCTTCCTTGGTCAAGTGGCATTCCGCCCTGATCGAGCTACATTTCCTTAGTCCAGTGGCATCCCGCCACGATCGAGCTACCTTATCTTGGTCTAGTGGCATTCCGCCACGATCGAGCTACCTTATCTTGGTCTAGTGGCATTCCGCCACGATCAAGCTGCCTTATCTTGGTCTAGTGGCATTCCGCCCTGATCGAGCTACCCTTCCTTGGTCAAGTGGCATTCCGCCCTGATCGAGATACCCCTATCCTTGGTCTAGTGGCATTCTACCCTGATCGAGCTACCTTATCCTTGGTCTAGTGGCATTCCGCCCTAGCCGAGCTACCCGTACCTTGGTTTAGTGGCACTCCACCCTAGCCAAGCTACCTTCCTTGGTCTAGTGGCATTCCGCCCTGATCGAGCTACCCCTATCCTTGGTCTAGTGGCATTCCGCCCTCATCGAGCTACCCTTATCTTGGTTTAGTGGCATTCTGCCCTCACCGAGCTACCCTTCCTTGGTCTAGTGGCATTCCGCCCTGATCGAGCTACCTTTCTTGGTCTGGTGGCACTCCGCCCTAACCGAGCTACCTTCCCTTGGTTTAATGGCACTCTGCCCTGGCCAATCTCTCAAAAGAATACGCCATACTGCCATTACGAACCTTTCATCCGAACTGGCATGAAATCCCTCCCTTGCGTTAGCATTATCTTCCCGCTAACGAATAAACCCTTTCGGCTCGAGACCTCGTGTCCTAGCCGGCCTTCTCACGTTATTGCCATTACGGGCCTTACGCTCGAATCGGCAAAAGATCATTCCTTTGCATTAGCATTCATCCCTCGCTAACGAATGAACCATTCTGCTCGGCACAAGGCCCGGTGCTCCAGCCAACAGCCGTCTACTATCAGCCAAGGGTCGGACATCACACTTCGACCTACCACCTTTTATATCCAAATATATATATATATATATATATATATATATATATATATATAAGAAAATAAAAATGGGGTTAAAAATAGAGATACCCCACCAGACTTGCTCCTGTATTAGGACAAGTGCAAAAATGGCTATAACCCAGCTGTGGCGAAAACCTGAAAGGGCGTCGCAGGCAAAATTGGGTACCCCGCCACGCGAAAACCCAAGAGGGCGCGTGGGCAAAAGCAAGAGGGGGCTGGCTTCGGCGAAAACCCGAAAGGGCGCTTGAGTCGGTAAAGTGGTAATTCACAAATTCCTCTTTTGTTCTCCATCCGATGAAACTCCCGAAAGGGACAATCATCAAACGTCCCACCGGAGATCCGTTAACAAACCCGTGTTTGATCCTCGTCATCATCGGCGAGATCGGTCAATCTCTACCCCTAACTTGGACCTTCCGTCCTTGTTAATAATCTTACCTTTGCGTCAGTATATGACCTATGCTGATGAACAAACCCATGTTCGACCCTCGTCATCATCGGTGAGATCGGTCGATCTCTACCCCCTGACCTGGACCTTCCGTCCTTGTTAGTGCTCCAACCCTTGCTTCGGCATGTGACTCATGCTGATGAATAAACCCATGTTCGACCCTCGTCATCATCGGCGAGATTGGTCGATCTCTACCCCTAACTTGGACCTTCCGTCCTTGTTAATAACCCCACCTTTGCTTCGGCATGTGACCCAAGCTGATGAACGAACCCATGTTCGACCCTCGTCATCATCGACGAGATCGGTCAACCTCTACCCTTAACTCGGATCTTACGTCCTTGTTAACAAACCGTGACCTTTGCTTCGGCATTTAACCAGTGTCTACAAACTAAATCAGAGACCAATCCTTGTCATCATCGGCAAGGCCAGTCAGCATTCTAGCAGTCCAGTTCTTCTGTGCTCCGAATTCAAAAGAAAAAAAGGAGAAGAAAAGAAACATGGGGTTAAAAATAGAGATACCCTGCCATACTTGCTCCTATATTGGGACAAGTGCAAAAATGGCTATAACCCAGCTGTGGCAAAAATTCGAAAGGGCGCTGCAGGTAAAATCGGGTACCCTGCCACGTGAAAACCTGAGAGGGCGCGTGGGCAAAAGTTGTTGTATAGTGGACAGCGGATCTAGAGGGGAGGGGTGAATAGATCTGCCCCTCTTTTCGCAATGTAACCCTCTATATAGCTAGATGAGAGAAATTACAGTGGAACATAACTAGCTAAACAAAGGACACAACGATTTGCTTAGCAAGATGATTACTAATATATCGATTCGAACCTAAACATGCATTTAGAACGAAGCAATCACACAAACAAACCACAACACACGAGATTTTAAGGTGGTTCGCACTGAATCTCCAGTCCTACGTCCACCCCTCACCAAATCCGGTGAGGCTTCACTAGTGCCACGCACTGAACCGTAAATCGAAAAGACCACCGATTGCCTTCCTACTAACCACCTGGTAGGGACGTCAACAACGCAGATCGGACAACCTCCGATTGCCTTCCTACTAACCACCGGTAGGGACGATTCTTAGATTCAATTGTTTGTATGAAATGAAAAAGAGAACAAATATGAAATCACTCAAACAAGATATAGAGTATGCTCAAAGAAAAGAATCTTGTCTGAGTTGCAGAAGCTTGAATCGGATGCTTTGACGGTGTCTTCTTTCTTGCGGGATGATCTTCCTTGAACCTCTTCTAGTTGATGAAGAAGACGAAGGATGTAGCTTCAATCTTCCTTTTGATCTTCTTGAGTCGATGAAGAGGATGTAGAAGATGTAGGATGCAGCTTAGATCACCCTTGAGAGCCTTGATTCCTTCTTCTTCCTTGGAGGTTGAGATGGCTTCAGATCTGGACTTGAATGTCTTAGAATGGATGAAGAACTCCTTCCCGAAACACTATTCACGGAGGTGCTACAGTACCTCGAAAATGAACTCCCTTGATCTCCCTTGAAGCCTTGAAGCCCTTGGGGTTTCCAACCCTCTTGTATTGATTTTATAGACCTTGAATGGTTTATAGACAAGCCTCAGACCAGATCCACAATTTGTGGGTGATTAGGTGACTTTTGGATTAAAGAAATCCATGTTGAATGGCCCTTTTCGAAGTTGGAAACAAAGTCAACATTGAAGGCTCGGGGCTGGCGGTCGACCTGCAGCTCCTGGCGGTCGACCGCTACTGAAACACCTGCAAACGGATGGTCCCTGGTAAATCCGGTCGACCACTACTGGCTGGCGGTCGACCGCTACTGAAACTCGTGCAGGCTGGCAGTTGCTGGCTGGGGCGGTCGACCGCCCCTGTGCTGGCGGTTGACCGCCAGCTGGGCAGAACCCGAGCTTGCCCGGGTCGGTCCGTTAAGTCTTGAACTCCGTCGTTCAACTCCATTAGCAGCCCGTGCATGTCGGTGGCATCTCCCTTGATAGTCTAAAAGATATCAACGGAGTTTATGGCCTTGGATTCTCTTGGCTATGCTTCTTTGTGCATTGACCTTATATGGATGACGAGCCGAATATCGCGTGTCGACTTGTGCTTGTTTTCGCATCCTTGCTTGGGAGCGATCCACGAGCTTTCACTTTGTCGATTCCACTGTCTTTCTTGTCCATGTAATGGTGTACCTGTCATGATCGAACCATCGCATATGTCAGTCACATGAGAGTGGGAAATATCAATGACTAATAGTGTTTAGCCATTATCAAAACCAAGAATACCACAGAATGCATATGACCATAGAATGATGTCGAATGACCCAAGTGACCACAGAATGACTCAAATGACTTCAGGGACACAACATTCTCCCCCTTTTTGATGATGGCAACACTGTGAGTCATTATGTGATATGAATGTTTAAAATGGCACAAGTTATAACAAATGCAATATATGCAGCTCAAGATTCATGATAGTAATAGCATGGGAATGCAATCATGAATGCAGATATGAATGCTATGCAATATGAATGCTAGCAATTATGCAAGCCCCAAGCCTTATCACATACACATACGAGATGCAAAGGGAGCAATGGATTCTCTCCCCTTGGACTCTCCCCGTACACCATTCACACAACCCCCAAAGATAACGCGATAACGCATAGCTAACGCGACAAAGGACTCACACAAAGAATTCTCCCCCTTTGCCAATAGCAAAAAGGAGTAATAAAGTAAAATATCTGTGAGACCAGAGCTGAAAGGAGTGACGGCCAAGCCATTATATGCAAACCTGAAACAGACCGTGAGTAACATATATGGTTCAACTCTAATGAAATCCGAATTCATCAACAGAGTTCGAACAGCAGCTACATCCAAGATTTAATAGAAATGAACCAAGGTGCATATCATGGCAGTGTTTAACCTTCCCTTGTCTTATATATCCATATTCAATAACGACAAAGGCAATAACACAAAAGCATGTATTGAGGCTAAACAATCATGACTAAAGTATGGAATTTTTAGGAATTCAACAAGTTTGATTATCAATATCATTTGCATTTGAAGGCACAAGACTCATATTTTACGAGCAATCAAGTCTAGTACATGCCTCCAAGCCGTAAGAATACACGTTGTTTAGACGCCAGTATTCTTAAGAATTTGGTAAGACTGACTGTTATGTTTCAAGATGAACAGAGATAGCAAAGTCACGTCATGACATATCCTGTCTCAATTCCTTGATGAGGGGATATATTTCTCAGCAATTATGCCATTGCTCTGCCTAGAGTCCAAATGTTTTAAGACAGAGATAACAGGGGCACATCATGACATATGCATGTGTCACTTGATTTGATGACATGACATGTTTCTCCGTGCAACAATATCATTGCTCTGTCAAATTGATTTTCAAGAATTCCAGCTCATCAAGATGTTTAAAAACAATACTAAGCCTGAGTGTATCACCAAGATGGTCATGAACTTTGAATTTTTAGATATCAGGATAGTCATTCAAAGCACAATATGTAATCTCTAGTTAAGGTCTATTAAAATCACAGAACATAGATGATTTCATAACATATATTTCAGAACGTCAAGGAAATCATTAAATCTGAACCATTTTCATTGGATGGACAATCATTAGGGTATATAATAGAAAGCTCTTACACCATGTGTTCGTCAGTCTCATGATCTCAAATTCAGACTGTAAGCCAAAAAGTGCAGATTGCAAGAGGTTAAGAGAATCACCAAAACTCCCCCTAACGATATGCAATGAATTCACTGAAGGAGTTATGTTTGCAAGCAAGTGGAATGGCAAAGGAGGTTGACTTAGTCACTCATGAATGTAGCAGAAATGAAATGTATGACCCAACGCATGGTTGTACACTTATTAAATGTCATTGAATGAGTATGCATGAATGTTGCACAAGGACAACTCCCCCGTACTATATGGCCTATATGCAACATTGACACATGGTACTTGGCGGAGGTGAAACCTCACGCATATTGAGTGCTTCGAGACAAGCATAACATACCCTTCCATACATCAACATTTGATATACCATGGCCATAAAAGAATGATGCAACACAAACCATACAATGCATTATGAACATGAACTCAATTCATTATTATGCATCTACATGCAATGCAAAATGACATATTGACATATCAACAATGCATGAAACATCAATCAACAAAAACACACACTAAATTGAACATGATCATCATTTCAAATTCTTATTGGCCTGAGGTCGGCAAAGACCAAGCTCCCTTCTGAGTGTTGAAAACCTGTCATTACACAAGGGCTTGGTAAAAATATCAGCAATTTGATTTAGAGTATCATCAAAATACAGTTCAAAATTTTTCTTACCGACCTCATCTCTAATAAAGTGATGCCTAATCTCAATATGCTTAGTCCGAGAGTGCTGGACTGGATTTTTTAAAAGGTTGATAGCACTAGTGTTATCACACAGAATCGGGACACAACCAAGATCCACCAAGTAATCTTGGAGTTGGTGTTTAATCCACAACACTTGGGTGCCGCAGCTCCCTGCAGCAACAAATTATGCCTCCGCGGTTGAGAGGTCAACTGAGTGTTGTTTCTTGGAGGCCCAAGAAACTAAACACCCGCCTAGAAACTGGCAATAGCCACTAGTACTCTTACGATCCAGCTTGCATCCAGCGTAGTCCGCATCAGAATAAGATATAAGAGATAAATCACATAATAACGGATACCACAATCCCAAATCTTGAGTGCCGGCAAGATATCGAAGGATACGTTTGACGGCAGTCAAATGAGATTCTCTAGGACTAGCTTGAAATCTAGCACAAAGACATACACTAAACTGGATATCTGGTCGGGATGCAGTCAAATAAAGCAAAGAACCAATCATACCTCTATAGACCTTTGCATCCACCAAGTTACCATTTTCATCCGAATCCAGTGAAGTTGAGGTGTCATCGGAGTTGCAATGATTTTGCTGTTTGCCATGTCAAATCTTTTTAGCAGCTCCTTGATGTATTTGGCTTGGCTTATGAAGTAACCATCTTCTCCTTGGTTGACCTGCAAACCGAGAAAGAATTGAAGTTCTCCCATTAGGCTCATCTCAAATTTGCTAGTGATGAGGTTAGCAAATTCCTCACACATTTCAGATTTTGTAGAACCAAACACAATGTCATCAACATAAATTTGAACAATCAAGATGTTCTTACCTTGCTTCTTGGTAAAAAGTGTTTGATCTACCTTACCTCGTGTGTACCCTTTTTCAATGAGGAACGAGCTTAGTCTCTCATACCAAGCTCTTGGTGCTTGCTTAAGTCCATAAAGCGCCATGTCTAGCTTGTATACAAAATCTGCATTGTTAGAATTCTCAAAGCCAGGGGGCTGCTCAACATAGACTTCTTCTTTGATCAAGCCATTCAAGAAAGCACTTTTGACAAACATTTGATACAGCTTTATACT
Organism: Amorphophallus konjac; assembly: GCA_022559845.1. Taxonomy (NCBI): domain Eukaryota; kingdom Viridiplantae; phylum Streptophyta; class Magnoliopsida; order Alismatales; family Araceae; genus Amorphophallus; species Amorphophallus konjac. The sequence goes on along the minus strand of CM040129.1, from coordinate 170,099,404 downwards.
AAGGGAGCATGCAAAGGCAAGTAAATTCTGATGGCTTCGAGTCTAGCAACTGGGACATAAGATTCATCAAAGTCTACCCCAAACTCTTGATTATACCCTTGAGCCACCAATCTATCCTTATTTCTTATTATCTTACCATCCTCACTTAGTTTGTTCCTAAAGACCCATTTATTGCCTATGACAGATTGTGATGAAGGTCTAGGAACAAGATGCCAAACTTTGTTTCTCTCAAATTGGTTTAGCTCTTCTTGCATGGAATTTATCCAGTTTTCATCTTTTAAAGCATCATCAATATTCTTGGGTTCATGCTGCGAGACAAGAGCAAGTTGATCTAATTCTTCCACAATTTTAAAATGTGACCTAATTCTAGGTGGGTCATTCAAGCTACCAATGACATTCTCCAAGGGATGATCCTTAAGAATTCTAATATTTGTAGAATCGCTACCTTCTCCTGGAGCTTGATCCCTTGCATTGCTTGATTCAGCTAGGTCACCATTGTGAGCGACGTCACGCGGTTCGGAGTTCGATGGTGCGGGGAAGAGGATGCGGAGAGCGCGCGGGCTCCTCTTTTTGTTTGTTTTGTTGTTTGCTGCAACACAGAGATGAGAGAAGAGAGAGAAGGGGCCACCACGGGAGATTGCTCCGGCGGGGCGAGCGGGACAAGTATAATATAGCAAGATATGGGGTTCAAACGGTCATAGCGGGAAGTGACTCGCCGCGACCTCGGGGGGACAGGAATGGTGCAGAAATTAAATAACAAAAATTAAAACGGCCATTGGGGAAGTGACTCGCCGCGGCCTCGAGAATATGAGCAGAATATAGCAGAATATAAAAGAGAATATAAGAACAGAGATTTAAACGGCCATTGGGGAAGTGACTCGCCGCGGCCTCGAGAATATGAGCAGAATATAACGGAATATAGAGAGAGTATAAGAACGGAAATTTAAACGGCCATTGGGGAAGTGACTCGCCGCGGCCTCGATGATATGAGCAGAATATAACAGAATATAGAGAGAATGTAAGAACGGAAATTTAAACGGCCATTGGGGAAGTGACTCGCCGCGGCCTCGATGATATGAGCAGAATATAACAAGATATAAAGAGAATATGAGAACATAAATTTAAACGGCCATTGGAGAAGTGACTCGCCGCGGCCTCGATGATATAAACGAAATATAACAGGATATAAAGAGAATATGAGAACAGAAATTTAAACGGCCATTGGGGAAGTGACTCGCCGCGGCCTCGATGAAAAGATGTGATCGCCAGGGGCCGAAAGACCCCAAAATAAGAAAGTGATCGCGCCTACCTCAAGAGCGGGAGATGGCGGGTTGCTTCTTCCTCTCCTTCCGGCCGGCCGACGGAGAGGGCTTTCCTCGGCTACCCTTGCAAAATAACGACAAATAAATGACAAGTGGATTAGAAAGATGGAGGTGTAGTATTCAAATCCTCGCGGTAAAAATAACGAAATGATGGCAAGACACACACCTGGTTGGTGTTATCTTTTAAACCCCTCTCGGACTCGAGTAGGAGGAAAATGAGATGATGGATGCAAGAAGTATAAGAGAAGAGGCGCCCTTGTGAAGGGGGATAGAGGATGCAATATGATGAATGTAAAGAACTATGGAGAAAAAGGGGAAGAAAAGGCTTATTGGATGAGCCGAGGGTGAAATCCGGCGGAGCTCCGGCAGCGTGGGGACGACGGGGAAGCGCGGTGGATGAAGACGGCCTTCCTCTCGCGAGCGTGAACACCCGAGAAGCCGGCGGAACCTCCACCTACAAAAGACCCCACGGGTTAAAAAAAAGACTCCGTAGCCTCTGGGCTCCGGCAGCCTATCGGATCACTGCTTAGCTCCCCAGAACTGAGGGGGTGGGCCTCTATTTATAGAGCTCCGGAAGGTGGAGGCGTCCAGGACCCTGGACACCTCCATCAGGGCCGAAATAATATTTTATTCTATTTTTATTGATTTTTTTAGAATACTTTTATGGGGGCGTCCAGGGTCCCGGACGCCTCTAACAGGTCCACCGAAAACCGACGACGGCCGCACGCGGTTTGGCACAACGCGTGGTTTTGTGAGCGGCGCCTCGTGATTCAGAAATGGGCGCGTCCAGCTGACCGGACGTCTCTATATTTGGCTTTTTTCACACACGACAAACCGTCGTTCGGTGGCCGGCGCCCGTGAGGGAATTTGTGGAGGCGTCCAGGACCAAATATATATTATTTTTATTATTTTTTTGTCTTTTATGCCAGGGCTGGATTTTTGATTTTTTTATAATTTGTTTTTATGGAGGCGTCCAGGGTGGTGGACGCCTCCAATAGTATATATTGATTTTTTTTGTTTTTAATGCCAAGTGGCATTTTAATCATATTTTATTTTTATTTTAATGGAGGCGTCCAGGGACCTGGACGCCTCCATTAATATATATATATATTATTTATTTTTAGGGCCCTGAGAAAATATTAAAATAAATTAAAATTATGGGGGCGTCCAGGGGCCTGGACGCCCCCATTAAGACCCACCCGGGTCTTTAAATCAGGCGTCGGCGGACGCCTGGCAGACACCCTTCTTGGTCCCGGAACCTCTTGATGCGTCTGACTGGTGTTGGTGCCGTCCGAATGCCGTGACGAGATGATTCCGGATGCCGAAAAAGGCGGAAGAAGACTCAGGAAAAGGAAGCACTCGAGCGATTCGAAATGCGTAGGCCATCGCGGGGCGTCGTATAGTAATATGAGACTTTCTCATGAGACGTCAAGAATGGCGTGTCTACAGCTGCCCCGCCTTGGCGTCTGCTTTGCAAGGGAGCGACACGTAGTGGAATGGTATCGAAGTGGACTGAAATGAAGTGGGAGCGGACTGATAAGTTGATGCCAAGGTGTGATGAGACACGCTTGTGACGTTACTGTTTGGAATCTTTCCTGAAGTTTCAATGAGGCGACCTTGAAGGAGGTCTTTCAAATATTGACGATTGCTTGGATGGAGATCAAATAAGGGAGGGTGAGATGTGCACTCAGGCACGAAACAAAAGAAGACCAACTTCTCGGTGTGGAAGTACCTGGGTCATAAACCGGAGGTTTCACCTTTGGGGAGCGGTTACCAGCCAATGTGGAAGTGCTGCGGCCAAGGTGGGTCAAAAAGGTAAAGGAATATCTGAGGGTCTGTCCAAAGAAGGGTCTCCTTTGGAAGAGCAGCGTAGGGCTGTCTCAAAGAAACTCAGTATTTCATTCAGAGTGGAATATCTCATATTTGTAGGAATTGAAACACAACGGCTTTCACAATCGAATCGCTTGAATGATCTTCCGCAATAAATCAAAGTCCTATATGAATGCATGCTGGGTTTAAAGAAAAATTCAAAACAAACTAAAATAGAAAATAGCCAAGGATAATATTGTCAACTTGTGAAGAACGGGTCAGGATACCGACCCGGTGACCTGATACTGGGCTGGGGCCCGTTTATCCGCGTACCAACTCACTGAATGGAACCGTCGTCCCCATTCTATCACAAATTGACGGCCTATCCGTACAACCCAAACTCTTCCGGGATCATCACCGTTTTTGTTGAAGGGGAACTCAAATCCCAGATTCGTTCGGGCCGCAAGGTCCTTGACATGTTCTAGTAGCGTAGGTATCATATACTATGATGCATGACATGGTGGGACCAACCAATGAAAGGTGGTACAGGAGATAGGACAAAGACGTCCGTTAGTAAAACCTGCACAGGCCAGCAAAGGTTAGCAACATCAAAAGGTAGCAGAATCGCACCACAGTTCAAAGGAGATCCAGACAAAATCTTGACTGATGTGACATGTTCTGTCCTGTAGCACCCTTCCCTTCCTATAAGAACTCCCCTTAGGCTAGCTCATTCAAATGCACCAAGGTGGGTTTTGGAAGCTCAGGAGAGGAAGGAGAGGAGAATCTAGAGATCTTCAGGATGGAAGGAGAGACTTCCCGCGTTATGAAGAGGAGCAAGCCTAGCAGCGAGATTAGGCGACTTTCCGACCTCGAGGGTCATCTGAGTGGGACGATCATGTCGCATATGGTAAGCCGACTCTTTTCAAATTTCTACACGTGAACCTTCTTCTTACTTCCTTTATTTCTTCTTCTTTCCTCTCCCAGCCATATCCACTCTTCCCAGGCCCGAGGAAGTTTTCCAAGTTGCCATGGCTTTCAAAGCTGACTTCCAATATCTCCATTGGTATGAGGGCCATACTCTCGAAGTGGCATCTGCAGGGGCTCCTTATTCACGGCAAGCATTACGAGAAGATTCGTATGGACTGGGCGGCTATGGGCACGCTAGTGGAGGTCTGGCATCCCCAGACCCACACTTTTATCTTCCCGACCTTCGAGGTGACCATCCTCCTCGAGGAGGTGGAACTTCTGCTTGGTCTGAAGAAATTCAAGAGTGACGGGAAGGTGAAGGCTATGCGGATGCTGACACGGGGTACTTCTGAAAGCGTCCTTGGAAGCTTCATGCCGCCCGACGCAGCTAGAAAGGTCCGTACTCAGAAGGGGATCGATCTCCAAAAGCTCGCGGAGTGGGTCATGGACGCCCTGAGAGGGTCACCAGACGATGACTATTTGGAGGGAATCATGAAGGGGTTCACTATCTGTCTGGCGGGTGCTCTCTTGTTTCCTTATACCGACAACATAGTGGAGGAAGACCAGCTGAGTGCTATCTGCGGGATCTGGCGTGGAAAGAGGGTGGGACCCGCCGTCCTTGCCTATCTTTACAGCGGCCTTACCGCCTCGAGTATGGGTAAGCCTCCTTTTGGTTGCACACTTGTCTTGAATTGCTGGCTTGATTTGCACTTCAAATTCGACCACCGCGAGGGAATGCCAACCGCTTCGAAGCTCTTCCAACAAAGCCCGCTTCACCACATAGCCGACGTGTTAGGCTTTGGTGGTACTGTAGTGAACCGCGTTCCGTGGCTGAAGAAACGTGAAGACTGGCGGTCTCACTTCCGCACCGTGACACAAGGCTTCTTCGCTTGCGCACCGGCATGTTTGCTTTCGCTTGATCTCCTCATGAGGCCTTCTCCCGAAGTTGATCTTCAACTGATCGGCGCGACCGAGTTCGTCCTTTACAGTGCGCATCGGTGCTGTCTCCAGATTGGCATCCCACGTCATTCGTTCCCGCCACCGACTGGCATTGTTCCTTTGAAGAAAAGGGAGTTGGGCACTGAAGCGGACGCGAAGGAAGCGAAGGCCATTAAAGCACCCTGGAAGACAAGTGTTGCGGGAAAGGCGTTAGCGCACGTGGTGGAAGAATGCGAGCCGTGGAGGGCTTATGTAACCGAACTGGGGAAGTTAAGGCCTAAAGCGCCTAAGCCCCTGATGTAGTTCACTCTGCTTTTCTGATGGAATAAAATTTGGCATTTGGATGTTTCGGACCCCCGTCCCCTTAATTATTATCTTTTTTTTATGGTTTTCCTTTTTCTTTGTATATATATATATATATATATATTTTATTTTGTTCGGAAAAAAAAATTTTATTATTGGGGCGTCCAGGGTCCTGGACGCCCCTAATTTTTATTTTATTTTTATTTGATTTTTTGTTTTGGGGGCGTCCAGGGTCCTGGACGCCCCAACTTTTATTTTTTTTTATTTTGTTTGATTTTTTGTTTTGGGGGCGTCCAGGCGCCTGGACGCCCCAAAATTTTTTTGAATTTTGAAATAAATAAAAATTAAGGGGGCGTCCAGGCGCCTGGACGCCCCAAATAAGCTAATTCCTATTTATAAGGGTTGCCCCCCCTTTTGCTCATTTACTGTTCAATCTGACGACCCAGTCACCCAGACGACCTATTCTTAGTCCCCATGGAGCGAGGAAGATCGAGCCAGGTTCCAGGAAAGCGAAAACGACTGGCTCGTCGTGCGAGGAGGTTGAGGGATGATGCCGAGGAGGCTGCAGCAGAGGAGATTGCTGCGGAGGAGGGGATGGAGGTGCCTCTCCTGGCCGCGGAGGCTGCTGCGGATGCTGGTGACGCGGGAGAGGACGATCACGACCCGGTAAGTACCTCGGAATCCTCACTCTGTGGTTTAATAGGCTAAAACGGGCGTGCGAGAGGCTGTGAGAGAAGGCCGGGTAGTGAGAGAAGGAGGCGTGCAGGGGCCTGGACGCCTCCACTTTTTCTTTTTCTTTTTGTTTATTTATTTATTTACGTAAATAATAAAATAAATAAATTTAAAAAATAAGGAGGCGTCCAAGTCATAGGACGCCTCCATAATAATATATATATTATATATTTTTTTTTATTTTTGGTTGTTGGATTTTTTTTTTCGAAAAAAGAAATAAGGAAAATAGGAAGGAGGCGTCCAGGGGCCTGGACGCCTCCAAAAAAAACATATATGTATTTTTTTAAAAAATAAAATAAAATAAAATAGTATATACAGTGTTATTGTTGATTACTGTTCATGATGCTGATGTGTTCTTTGTTGGTTTTTATGGTGTGCAGGGCGTGATGAAGGGCCGGATCAGCTGGTCCTTGGTGGTGGCAGCATACCGTGGGCTGCCGGATTTCCAGAGGGCGCGTGTGGACGCCATGGGCTTTGGAGCTTTCCTTAGGATCGAGCCCTTCCGGCTCGACCTTCCTCTTATCCAGGCACTGAGGGAGCGGTGGCACGCACCGAGCCGGGCGTTTCTGATGCCCTGGGGGCACATGGTGCCGTCACTGGAGGACGTGGCTCGGATCACCGGGCTACGAGTTGACGGAGAGGCAGTCAGCGGGGTCACCTACCCCGACTACCGAGAGAGTGCCCTGGACCTGCTGTGGTTAGAGACGAGCGTGACTGATAGAGACAGCAGGGTAGTCGGCCGAGTGGAGATCATGGAGGCGCTTGGATTCGTCGACCCGCGTCAGCGGGTTAGCGAGACTGGAGCAGAGTTCTTGGCTCGACTGGAGGGGGATGCTCGTGCTGCTTTCACCCAGGACCCGAGCGAGCGGGAGCTGGTGGATCTAGACCTTCGGAGGTTCCTTTTCTTCTTCCTGGGCCGCCTTCTGCTGGGGACGAAGGGGGATGGCATCCACTGCCGTTTCCTCGGGATCTTGGCGGATCTGGACAGAGTGGGGCACTATGCGTGGGGAGCGGCTCTGCTCGCCCATCTGATTGCCGATCTCTCCCAGACTTCGGAGAAGGAGACGACAGTCAGCGGCTTCGCACCTTTCCTCCAGGTAAACATTTTATTTATGCATTCCCACAGTTAAATATGCAATTATTGTACTAATGATGTATGATGGATGCAGGTGTGGAGCTATTACTATTTCCCGATGGGGAGGGCTAGGCATGGGAACAGGCAGGCCGTGCCTCTGGCGCGGCAGTGGAGGCCGGTCGTGGTTGCAGCACCCCATGGCTACCAGCTGGCGTCACTTCGTCGGGAGCTGAGCGAGTATCCTGAGGCCATGGTATGATGCGTATGATTTTTTTGTGTTTATGCATGTGACTGAATGGTAACTAACATAATGTATGTATGGTGATGCAGGTGGTGTGGAGGCCCTACCTGGGCATGGGCGATGCTGGCCAGCCCTGGGTTGTAGCGGGTCTTCCTCGCTTCAGGCGGGACGTGTGGGTCCATTGCCTGAACGAGATTGAGCCGCTGCGGCTTAGACTGGTCATGAGGACGTTGGGGCTGGCCCAGGAGTGGGTTGACGTAGATGCGCCGGCCCGCATTGGGCGGAAGACCAAGGGGAAGGCGAAGATCGTGGACTGGCGTACGCGCTTCCCAGCACAGTACCAGGACTGGCAGCAGGGCGGGGTCCCAGTGGTGTCCCATGTACAGGACAGCACAGATTACATGAGACGATATCGAGCTACGTACGGGGACCGCCTCTCCCTCGGTGGTATGGCAGGGGTAAGTGAAATGAAATTACTCCACCTTTCTATATGTATATGCATGGGATACTAACTTATGTGTAATGCAGGATGCTCGTGATACCATGATCGCTGACCTGCGGGCCCAATTGGCGGACGCCAGGCGACAATTGGTGGCCATCCGACAGGAGTTGGAGATCCTGGTGAGTTTATGCAATGCATTTTTTTGTGACCTGGATTTTTGATGCTTAGCCTTTGACTGACGTTTGCCCCGTGTTTCAGCGGGCCCACCAGACAGCGGCAGCCGCGATGGCTGGTGGAGCGGGTTCCAGTTCGCGGGGCCCTCCTCCGGAGGTTTCTGCCCTCCAGGAGCAGCTGGCGTACGCGGTGGCTCGGGCTGAGGAGGCCGAGCGTGACCGCGAGGCTCGAGTGAGTGCTTGCTTGGCTGCGACCCATTCTTAGCTACTTTCCTTCTATCACTGCTCTCTTACGGTGCATGCGTGCCTTGACAGGTGGCCGAGATCCGAGAGGCCCTGGCGCGTGCTGTTCGTGCTGAGCAGGAGTGCGATGCCCGGGTGGCAGAGCGTGACGCCCGGATTGCGGAGCTAGAGGAGGAGCGGCGACGGGAGGCTGAGGAGCTTCCTCGCGACGTAGTGGATCTGCGGATCGCCCTCGAGCTGTCGAGGAGAGAGGCGATGAGGGAGAGAGAGGAGAGGGAGAGGGATAGGGAGAGCGTGGAGAGAGAGAGGGAGAGGGAGAGAGAGAGGGAGGAGCGACAGCGGGATCAGACCGAGAGGAGGGCTCTAGAGGCCCAGCTGCTGGAGCTCCGATTGAGTCTTGGCACGGCGGAGGGGAGGCTTCGGGAGAGCGAGGAGCGGTACCAGAGAGCAAAGGAACGCGAGGCGCGACTTCGTCAGTCTGGTTCTTTTTCCATGGGCAGCTACCTGGTTTCTTCGACCGAGGAGCGTCGTCGCGCCTTCGAGGCTGGAGTGCCACCGCAGGGCGAGGCGAGCACGGCTTCTCAGGGTTCGCAGAGGCCCCCTAGGGATCCCCGGCGGAGGAGGGAGGAGAGAGATGACCAGGAGGGTGATGGTGAGAGTTAGAGAGTTGCTTGTACGTCACCCTTCTCACTGTATGATGTACTTTCGGCTATTATATGAAATGGAAATGGCTTTTGTGTTGTGTGTACTTTTCTCTCTCCCACACTTCCTTTTTTTGCACTGAGTTGTCCCTTGAGGCACGCTCCGCGAGACCTTGCCTTGAACAGCGGGGAACTATGTTTTGCACGGGGGGATTTTGTTTCCTTTTTTTCCCCTTTTGGGCGCGTCCAGGCGCGAGGACGCGTCTTAATCCTTGATTTCAAATTTAAAGCGACGGGTGGTCCTTCTTCTCCCGTGCCTTACCCGCAAACGAGCCCGCCTTCCGCCGAAACTCGCTCGCCCATTTTTCGTCTTCCTCCTCTTTTGATCGATGGAGTTCGGTGGGCCCGACCGTGGTGAAGGTGGAGAGGGACGAGGAACTCCTCGCCCAAGGAGGGACGCGCCCGAGCACGGAACGGCGTCCATGGAGGAGGAAGGGCCGCTTCGGGCCCGCGAGGGACCCGAGGGGCCCGATGGCGTGGGAGGAGGTGAACACGGTCCGGTAGGTCCTCCGATCTCTTCCTCTTTTAATTCATTTTGGGTTTTGAAGCGAGCCGCGCGAGGAGGAAAGGGTTCGGCGAGTGTTGCACTCAAATGATGGACGCGTCCTAGACAGGGGACGCGTTCCTTTTGACTGATATGGGACCCCTTTCTTGGTGCAGGACATGGCAAGGACCCTGGGCCTGGCCGATGAGTGGGCGAGTGCAGACGAGCCGAGCCGCGTCAGGAAGGAGAGTCGTGGCAAGGCGAGGCTCGAGGACTGGCCCGTACGTCTCCCTGGACAGCAAGGGGGTGTACTGGTGCAGGACAGTGCCGACTTCCTGCGGCGGCAGAGAGAGAGTTACGCGGGGCTTCCCCAAGCTGGGGACACACGTGGCATCGGCGGCTCGCGCGCCCAGCTGTCAGAGACTAGGCGGCAACTGGCCGTCGCTCAACATGAGCTGTCGCTCCTGGTAAGTTACGTGCCGCCCTTTTAACTTCAGATTTTGGAGTTTCACTGACGGCCGTTGTTTATTTTGTTCCAGCGTGCCCAGCAGACAGTGACGGCGGGGATGATTGGTGGCACATCTTCCAGTTCCTCGGCCCCTTTTCTCGAGATCGCTTCCCTCCGGGAGCAACTTGCCGGTGCGGTGGCCCGTGCGACCCGGGCGGAAGAGGTGCGTGACGCCTGGGTGGCGACTGTAGCAGAGCTGCGGCATCGTGGTGAGGAGAGACCTTCTCCGGACATCCTGGAGTTAAGGGTTCTTCTGCAGATGATGAGGAGAGAGGTAGAGAGAGAGAAGGCCGAGAGAAGGTCCGAGCGACAGCGGGATCTGACCGAGAGGAGGGCCTTGGAGGCCCAAGTGAGGGAGCTCCAGCTGGGCCTTCAGGCCGTCGTACAGAGGCTAGGAGGGATGGAGACGCGCTACGAGAGAGCGCGAGAGTTCGGGGAGCGACTCTGCCAGTCCGGTCGCTTTGCCGTTAGTGGCTTCTTCGCCACGCCAGGGGAGGAGCAGCGAGTCACTGCTGCGGAGCAGGCGCCCAGAGGCGAGGCAGGTGCTACCGCACGGGGATCCCGGAGGCTTCTGAGGGACCCTCACCTTGGGGGAGAGGAGGAGAGTGCCCAGAGAGACGAGTGATGGTGAGGATTGGCGGGCTAGTGGACCCGTCACCTCTTTATGATTGTAGTGCTTATGACAGCTTATGTAGAATTATGAATGGAGTGATTTGATTTTCTGATGCTTGTTTGTCCTCTTGTGCGTTCCTTCTTCCCTACACTTCTTCTCCTTTGCACTGTTCCCATGTGACGGATCTGTCGAGACTCCGCCTCGAGCGGAGAATCACGTCTTGTTGTGACCATTTTCCACGGGAATCTGCCGTCGAAGTCAATACTGACGGCCCTAGTTCCTTTTCCCGGATGTTGTGCCAAATTTTGCGGGCGTCCTCCAAAACATGATAGGGTATCCCTAAACAACAAAGGGGCTATTCGTCCTATTCTTCGCCCAGTCAATCACCCTGTGCGAGCGGTGAAGCGACACATGGGGCCGCTTGGCCGGTGTCTTATTGCGAGGGCTATCATCGACAGGTGATGGAGGCAATCTTGGCCCGCACTCCTTCCATTTCTATAAATTCTTGTCCCTTTTATCTTCCCAGGTATATCGAGAGCTAACTCGAGGAGCACAATTTCTTACGGGAGAGGAGGAGTTCAAAATTCTGAGAGTTGGATGGAGGGCGAATCTTCCCATTCCTCGAAGAGAAGCAGGTCCAGTGGTAGTAGTTCCAGGAGGCTTTCAGACCTTGAAGGGCACTTCAGCGAAAGGGCCCAATCTCAACTCGTAAGCCAAGTTTTCTTGCCCTTTTCTCATTCTTTCTTCCTTTCTTCCGACCAAACCTCACCCCCATTCCTTGTATGTGTAGGTTGTGATGAAATCACAAATCTTATGGGAGTTGGTAGTAGCAGCGTACAGGGGCCTCCCAGATTTTCAGAAGGCGAGGCTAGACGTGATGGGATTTGGTACCTTCCTTCGGATCGAGCCGATCCAACTTGACCTAGTCCTGATCCAAGCCTTGTGTGAGAGATGGGACCCAGTGAGCCGGGCATTCCTGATGCCCTGGGGGCACATGGTGCCCAGCTTGGAGGATGTGGTCCGGATCACAAGCCTGAAGGTAGAAGGCGAGGCAGTGACCGGAGTCACTTACGCGGACTACAGAGAAGGTGCCCAGAAGTTACTGGGTTTGGACCTAGATGGTCGGAAGAACAGGTCGGTAGCTAGGGCGTCCCTCATGGATGCATTAGGGCTCACCGACACTCGTCGGCGGGACGACGAATCCTCAGAAGAGTTCATGGAAAGGATGGAAATAGGATGCCGTGCCGTGTACTGCACAGATTTCGGCAACTGGGAAAGATGTAACATAGATTTGAGGAGATTTCTCCTCTTCCTTTTGGGGAGATTGGTACTGAGCTCGAAAGGGGATGGTATCCAATGTTGCTTCCTGGAGCTGCTGTCAGACCTTGAAAGAGTAGGGTATTATGCCTGGGGAGCCGCCATGCTGGCACACTTGTTTGCAGGCCTATTCCAAGAAACGGATCGTGAGATGACTGTGAGTGGTTTCACACCATTCCTCCAGGTATTTTTTTGGTTTTGCTTGTTTTGTATTTTTTTGTGTTTTTGCAAAGTACTGATGACCTGCGCCGAGCAGCTGTGGAGTTATTATTACCTCCCATGGGGAGAGCTCGGCATTGGCGACCCGCAATGGTGCCGCTAGCCAGGCGGTGGGAACCTATCATGAGTGCGGCACCCCTAACCTACCAACTGATGGCGCTAAGGCGGGAGCTACAGGAGTTCCCTGCAGCGATGGTAAACTGGAGACCCTACTCAGACATGGTTGATGCCGACCAACCGTGGGTTCTAACAAGTCGTGCCCGGTTCGGACGGGAACTATGGATGCACTGCCTGAATGAAATCGAGCCACTTCGGCTACGATTAGTTATGAGGACTTTAGGACTGGCTCAAGAATGGGTGGATTCAGCTGCGCCACCTCGTGTCGGGAGAAAGACGCGGGGACCGGCGACTTGCATTGACTGGCGCGTGCGATTCCCCGAACAGTATGAGGACTGGCAACGGGGTGGCACGATTGTAGAATCACAGGCGCGGGACAGCGAAGACTATTTGCGTCTATATAGGACAAAGTACGCAGAACGGTTCCAACCCCGGGGACTTGTGGAGGTAGGTTTCCCCCTTTTTTCTTTTCTTCTTTCTCCTTTTCTCTTTTTTTCAATTTTCCGGTGGAAATGCTGACTCGTATGGCTGCAGGATGTCCGGGATGCCATGATAGCGAATTTACGAACTCGCTTGGCAGAGATGGAACAACAGTTGGGCGATGCCCGCGGAGCTACGAGCGCCTTGGTAGGTGTATAGTACATTCCTAATTAAATCCCCAGATCCCAGATGTTGGCTGCTAATTCACATGGTCGTAGCATGCCCAGATTGGTGCGGCCTCCCCAGCGATGGGAGTAGGTGGTGCCTCTTCCAGCTTGTGGATTCCCACCTCAGAACTTGACTCGCTTCATGAGCAACTTGCTCACGCCACGCAGCGTGCTGCGGAGGCAGAAGGGATGCTCCGTATACAGGTAAAAGTTTCAGCGTTGAGTTCTCTTTGTTTACGCCTTATCGCGTATCTGAGATGGTACACTCGGCAGGAAAAGGAGACGGAAGAAGCGCTTGCCCAAGCTGCGCAGAAGGAGGCTAGGATAGCAGAACTGGAGAGGGAACTGCGGCGTCATCCTGATGACGACTCATCCAGGGATGCTATGGAACTGAGGATCACTCTCCAGTTAGAGAGGGAAGACCGTGAGAGAGAACGGACAGAGAGGGAAAGAAACGCAGAGAGAGAAAGAGCCAACAGTTTGGCTGAAAGGGAGGAGCGAAGGGCCATGGAGGCCCAACTATTCGAACTCCGAATCGGCCTTGGTCTTGCTGAACAGTGGCTGAGAGATGGTGAGGAGCGCTACCGAAAAGCACGAGAGCGTGGCTTTCATGTTGGTAGCTTCTCTGCTGCTTCCGTGGATCAACGCCGGGATGTGGGAATAGGAAGAGGAGTACAGAGCGGCAGGAGTACTGCTTTTCGTAGTTGGGTAGCACCTTTGAGAGTGTT